>OY720683.1:114851199-115488699 GCA_963170755.1 Amphimallon solstitiale | reverse complement strand
AACCGGGAACCAGTGGATTTTATTTAATTTCTAATATATTAAAGATACTTTTATGATAAAAATTACTTTCTTTCAACTTTAATTGGTTTAGCAGTGTGGGTTCTATTTATCTGAAAAGATACTTTGTGCGCTATGTGATCAGAGTGTGCTGATTCAATCACTTCTTTATCATATTCATTTGTATTTATAAATATATTAGCTATAGTGTTTTTTGAAGCGAGTGTGACCCTTCTTGGCTGTATTATACTTTGCATTAAATTATCTGTTTTCAGTAAGTCTAAAAAAAAATTTGCGTCTGTATCATTTTTGCCAAAATCTATATTGAAATCGTCTGTAAATGCTAATGTGTGACAAAAATATTTACATATTTGTAGCATTGAAATCGAAATGACAAAAATACTGTACCACCAAAACTATACTGTTACATAAATGTTATTTAAAATTACCGGAATTGAAAAACGGAAAAAGAGTGTATATTTAGGCAAATGCAGGAATTGTAATCTCATGCTCGTAAAGTACTTTTATTCGTAAGTAATCACACAAGCGCAGGTATTTTAGTGGCTTAAATATTCGTTTCCGCCATAATCTTTATCGCGTACATTAAATATGAGTACAAAACGAAAAACATATTTAACTGTTGTAAAGGAAAGTTGGTTAACATGCCCGTGTATATTTTAAACAGCAAGCAAATTGAAGAGGTTGTTTCAACGTATTTAGTTTGCCAGAAATTTACATATTGCCATGAATCCAATAACTTTAGAAAATAAGAAAAATTAATAAAGTTGGTACTTTAAAATAAAATTTGTAGATATTCAGTTGATATGTTGGAATTTTAATAATAATAATAAAGTATATATTTGTTTATCTTAATTTAGTTATAGTTTTATGATTAGTTAGTTGAAAGAATTAATTTAGAGTAGATATGAAATCTTATTCAAATGAGCCGATGCCTAAATTAATTATGATAAATAATATGAAACAGATGCAGTGCTGATTGCAGATATCATTATTATTAAGGATGTGCTCCCATTTATAAAAAAAACACCATTTTAAGTGGGCGCGTCCTGTATATTTCCAATTTTTGTACATTGACATATGTTTTGGACGGTTGTGCTAATCGCAGGTGGTGTAAAAAAGATATATATGTTAAGTTACAGCGGTAAGGCACTCTGATTTAAGCGTGCACCGTACGTTTGATTTGTTGAAATAGGACTAGATCGTAAAACCCTTATCTATGTGTTGTTGGTTCTAAGAACCGATAAATCTTGTATGGCGAAACTCCGCCTGCTAGCCGAAACTGTACCATATTTCACTTTAAAATTTCTCCAAAAATTAGTCTTGCAGTATTTATTTTATTTTCCAAATCACAGGTTCAACTGTGAACAAATTTTTTCGACTCTTACAAGGACGGAATTAGAATATATTTTAAATTATAATAGTGTCGTTAATTTTCGGATATTTTGCCAATTTAATTTTTTATTTTTTTTTCTAGATATATTTTCGAAAAAGGATATCATTTTACAATACTTGATTTCAGTATATTAGTGTCAATTTTATCTGTAAACAATAATAAGGCATTAGAGACATAATATTAAATAAATCAGGGCGAATATAAAAAAGAATATTTTATACCTGAAATAAAATTTGAAAACATGAAGGAAGTGAATGACTTCAAAGCAGCAGTAAAAAGGGCTTTACACATTATTTGTAGAAAGCTACAATTCACATACGGTAATACTCTTAATATAAAGAATAGACAGAGAGTGATGATGGCATGGTAAGTAGAGAGAACCATTTAACTGTTGGCAAACTACATGCAGAAGATGCAATAAAATATGCCCATAGAGAGAAATAAGAATTATAACTATTATTTATGCTTGTTATTTAAAATGTCATAGAAAGGAAGTCTCTTTTCATATTAAATTTTCCACATAATAGTATAGATTTAGTTTAGAATTTATTGTTTGATTTCTTCATAATTAGTTTGGGAATGTTCTTCAATGTACGCTTAGAAATTAAGAAAGAAAAAGCATTAAGAAGATAATAAAATATAAATATGAAGGTAAATGTTATACTATTAATTTGATTAAAAGGTGATACATCTATGTAACTCACCGAAGATGAACGTTACTTCGATGCTCAAGACAAGATTAAGCATGCGGAAGAAAGTAAAAAGATTCCAGTGATATGTAATGTACATCCAATCCTTCCGATAGCTATCAGTAAGAAGAAAATAAGAATAAGTTTAAAACATAAAATAATAATAATAATAATAATATTTATTTCAAGAAACGAGTACAAAAAGTAGGTACAAGTTTGAAACATGTCATGTAAAAATATAACACATAAACACATAATATAAGCAGTAATATAAGAATCAATCAATACAATGTTTGTTTACGCTAATATGATTAAGATAAATAAACAAACAAACAAAAATACATACGACGTTCCATTATCTACAACTATAAAAAGGAGGGTCAGGCCAAATGTAAAGGAGTTGTTCTATAAGTTCACGCGGTAAAAAATTAAGTAGAACAATTGCAAGACCTTAGCATTAAATTTACTGTGTTAGTTCAAATGTTCTTTTGTTTTTTAATTTTATTCTTTGATTACCACTTGTAAATAGTTAAGTTTCAGTTATAAAATAAAGAAAAGCATTATGAATTGCTAAATACTAATATTGCAAAGGAATTTAATAAATTAACAAAAAATTATTGTATTTGTTTTAGAGCATACATTGGCAACCCCCGGCCCCCGTGCCGAAGACGGACCACCACGGGTTTTAATCCGGCTCGCGTAACATTATTTTAATTACTTTTAAATTACGGGCGAAAAAACTAAACCTTTAAGCATGCGTCATTTACTTTTTTTCACCCTTCACTACTCCTAATAGGTACACTATTAATAGTCAATCAACCCAAAAATGTATTCCACACATCATAGCTTTATTCTAAAATTTATTTATTATCGATTTAGCATCTAAATCCATAATAAATAAGGAGATGTCTGGTGTAAAAAAAAAAACGAAAAGTGGACACATAATGTCGTCAATACCAAGAAAAAATGGACTGATGAATACTTTTTATCATACACGATGGTAAACCTATCTGCTTGTTGTGCAATGAAACAATTTCTGTTTTAAAAGAATATAACTGATTTGGAAAAACAGCAACAAATGTTCCATAAACAAAGATTACATCTGGATAGTGCTGTTAATGCTAGCTTTATAGTTAGTTCCAAAATAGCGAAGGCATCGAAGCCATTCGCTAAAGGAGAGTTTGTCAAAGAATGCATAGTATAGATGTTGCAGAACTGTTATGTCTGGAAAAGAAGAAAGAATTTGAGAAGTACGTTTATCGCGACGTACTGTTTCTTTCCAAGCATTTTCGAATGTTTTGAACGAGAGTACCGACTTATCTGATACAGCCCAACTAGCTATTTTTATACGAGGTGTTATGAAGAATTTACTGTGACAGAGGAATTACTGGCTCCACGGCCGCTACAAAGGACCACTACTGGAAACGATATTTTTGCTGAGGTGCAATGTGCTTTTGAGCAGTATGGTTTGCAGCAGACTTAACCATCGCCAGTTTAAAGCGTTTTTGGATGAACTGTCTTCAGAACATGATGACATACTATTGCGAAGTGGGGTGGCTAAGCAAGGGAAAATGCTAACAAGGTTTTATGACCTTAGAAAAGAAATAGCCGATTTTATGGAAATTAAGGAAAAACCATTGCTGGAAATACTTTATCCGACATGGCTATCTGACATAGCATTCCTGGTAGATATCACAGAACACGTAAACGACTTGAACTTGAAGCTTCAAAAACAACGCAATTGGTAAACGAATTGTGCAGCCATCTAAAAGCGTTTCAGAACAAAAGTCGCTTGTGGGAAAGACAAATAAGATGTGAAAACTGTTTTCATTTATCGACACTATCACAATCGCACTAGGCTTATAGGAATGAATTTAGAAAACACTTTACGTCTGTGTACCAGTGGAATTGACCCCAATATTGATGATCTTCTTTCTGAACTTCAATCTCAAGCCTCTCATTAATTTCTTCTGATTGTTTATTTTTTTCTTTTTCGTTAAGTAGCTCTTGTATTATCTATGTATTATAAATAAATGTGTGAACTTTTATCGCTTTTTACTTACTTTACTACTTATTATCTACCTACACTTAATTAATGTCCTGAAGTTAGGCTCACAACCAAGCAAAGGTTGCGCATACCTGTTTTAGAGATTAAATAAAACTAAAACTGGAAGGTTTTGTACAAGAGTTTCAAGAACTTTATAATCAGGAAATGTGAGTTAATTAGTTTTTATAGAAACATTCACGCATAGATTCCTCATTAATTTATTAATTTTATATCTGTTGTATTTTATGTTTATGTTGTGCCATATATATCACCTTAAAGGTAAGAATGTTTAGATGAGACTGATGATTAGTATACTCAGCAATATTTTTAATTGTTAATTAAAATTTATTCTGAACATTGTTGATAGTAAGAGGCTTTCAATATTACTTCTGACGTGAAAATATCTGAGTAATGCGAATGTTGAAACGTAAACAGCAATATTCTTAATAAATAATACAGATTCACTTTCATGATTTTTATTTGTGCGAAGACGGCTGACCTTTATCTCAACTGTGAGAATATTTAGACCTTGTAAGCATTAAGCACATTCAAGAATAATCTTTTTGATAAAATTGTAAACAAAAAAACTATGTGAGTATATGTATAGTATCCATCAGAACAATAAATGTAAAATTTTAAATTTTTATTTTGCTTTTATTACAATTCTTTGTCCCGTAACATTAAACAGAGTTATCTGGAAAAGAGGGTTCTTCCCTGAAGAAACAGCGTCAGTAATTATAAGTAAATGAGTAAATATCTAGGAAAGGTAAGAAAAAAGTTGAATACACTGTTTATCAACCCACGTTCAAGTAAAACATTCTGTACTATAAGGTTATAACAAAATTATATGAAACTTATTTATACTCGTATAAGTATATGAATAAATTTAAAAAGGTAAAGTCACAGCATACATTTATGTGGCTAGCCCAAACGTAGGGCATTCAATTTTTTTTTTAATTAAATAGCCACTATATACCGGCTGTCTGTTTAAGCTCGGCCATTGGCCATAACTCGGCAACCGTTTATCAAACAACCTGGCAGAAAAAATCTTGATTAGCGGAATGCACCACGGGAATTTCAACGAAAATATTTTTAAGTTTTCAAAATAACCGCGAGGGGTCGCAATTCTCAAGATGAATTAAAAGTTCGCTAATTTTTCATTAAATTCAAGTTTAAGATAGGTTAAAGTTTTTACTGGCAACATTTTCAGTCGTTGTTATACAATTTTCATTTGAAACTTTTTGATCTAACTTCCATATGAAGGGGCGAGTGGACCCCTCCACTCGCCCCTAGGTGTAACTTCAGTTTTCCTTAGCGGATTTTAATGTTTCTAATACCATTAAATAGAGAATTTTACAAAAAATGTAAGTGTGCGTAGTAGGAACTTATGTGGTTGTCCAAAAAAATAACAGGGGGCGGAGTTCGTAATTTATGTATATTACTTGTTTTTTCTTTAAAATTTTAAATGGGACGATAATTTTAAATATCATAATATTGAAGACGAAGACAGAAAAGTATTTTTTTTAAATATAAATTTATTTATTGTGAGTAATAATTTTATTTTTATTTTAAGTGGGTGACTAGATAGTGTACAATTTGCTTTCATTTGAATTTCCATCATACTCTTCTATAAAGGTATTCATTTCTTTCGTCCGGTTTTTTAATTAATTGCATATACTACCTTGAATTACCTTTTTAAATGTTTTCGAGTTCTCTCTAGCTATTATTTTTTAAATTTAATTTCTTGTCTTTTCCAACATTGAAATAAAGTAATAATAATAATACAGAGCAGTGCATATTTTGCTTTTATTTAAATTTCCATCGTATCGCTTGCATCGTGATACTGAATTACATTATTATGAGATATTCCATGAAAATCTAAATGTCAAAATATTAGTGTCACTTTTAGTTTTAAACGTGTTGTACGTATTTAGCAAATTAAACCTTTTTGGATACTTGCACATAATTATTCAGTTTGTAAAATGTCATAATCTATCGTTGAAGCTTACGACATGATCAGAATTGATTCAACCCATTGAAAATGCAGTCCTTGCTTCCCGGCAATATTCCATAAATTATCCCGAAAGAAGACATTATTCCCATAGAGTTTTTATTCGCATTGCGAGATGTTCTTGTTTTTTATTTATGGCGCAGAATAAAAGACACAGTTTATCACAAAAATCCGACTACAACAATTGCTGCCTCCGAAATTGAAGTAGCTGTGCTCTCTACCAAGCGATGAGCAGACATGTGTATGAAAATAATGGTGGACACTTTGAACATTTTTTAAGTTAAAGTTTGTTTTGGTTTATTTTTGTACTTTCTTATTTAAACATATTTTGTTTTTTCGTTTATATTACTTCTTCAGTATATGTATATTCTTATTTATGTTTATAGATATCAATTTTTATACGTTTTCATTACTAATGGGTACGTGTTTTGTTTATAACTAATACATTATTAATATATCAATTATTATATTGTTTTATTCTCGTTAATCTATACTTAGTTAATTACTAAATAAACAACAAATGTTGTATTTTCACTATTTAATATTCGAAGTAATGTTTGACAATTGTTTCGCCAAATGAATAAAAATATATTACACAAACACTTATATATCTAACAATATAGCACAATTTATGTAGCGGGGGTGATCCATTGAACAGTGTACATTATGAATATAAATTTAATAAGGGGGAGTTATTTGTTTCTAACTGATCGTTAAGTAAATTATTAGAGGGTCTATTTTTATTAATTTCAAGAGATTCTAGTAGGTTTAATTTAACACCTTTATTTTCTGTGTGTAGGATATCAAAATGATGACTAAAACTATGGCTTTCTTCTGTAAGGTGGTTTGCGTATGAAGAATCGGTTTTCTTCATTTTGAAGGATCTAAAATGTTCTGAGAAAAGGATGTCAGAACATTTTAGAAGACATTTTTTGGTTTGTTAATTGTCAGTTATATAATCTTCGTATTTCCGTGGCATTTTCGTCCTACGTTGGGGGCGGCCGTCGGTGGAACACGTCAATTCGATTTTCGAGCAACCTGGGTACTCTGGATCCGCTTTGTCGCTGTCGGTATCGGTCCGGCTGTGTTTTTCCGACTCTGGCTCGTGTTCTTCATCCAAGGTTTCGGTTTCGTTCGGTTTGTCTTCCAATGGGTCGACTTCGTCATCGCTATCCTCACTATCGGTATAAGAGTCATCTTCTTGATTTTTAAAAATCTTTAACTGAGAAACATGGGCCACGGTAGTATATCCTTTTCCGGAGTCCTTCTCAATAAGTTTCTCTATTCGGTAGGTCTCTCCAGGTAGGTTTTCTATGACTACATATGATCCTTTGTATTTCAACTGTGTCTTCGTAGGTTGACCTGTGGCCACGGATTGACTTTTAATAGCCACAATATCACCCACGTCATAAGTTATTTCCTCGAACGTTTTTTATCATAATATTCCTTGTATTTCCTGCACGTTTTGGTAGCTGTTTCTAGAGCTTTACTTCGTAATTGTTCTCGTATTAATTCAGGTTGGTTTCTGGTGGCAACGTTTACTATTGACGAGTCTTCAAACGCAGGGGGTAACCATATAAGCACTCGAATGGAGTAATTCCAATAGTTTTGTTTACTGTAGTATTTCTTTTTCTCTCAACGGATATTAAGTTTTGGTCCCATTTATCATCCTCGAAATTTGATGAAGTAACAATCACGGACAGTATACTCTTCATTTTTATCTCAGCAATACCATTTGCCTGTGGATAACGCGTAGCAATAAGTCTGTGTTCTATGTCATATGCTCGGCATAATTCTTGGAAATTGGTTCCTGTATATGCAGTGCCTCTATCGGTGACAGCTATCTTGGGTGCACCAAATTGTTCTATGAATAAGACTAATTTTTTTGACGTTTCCGAAGACGTTGTACTTCGGGTAGCAAATAATTTTATAAAACGGCTGTAGGCATCCACTATTACTAGCAGGTACATCTTCCCTGTTCTACTTTTGGGAAAGGGATCCAGATGATCTATGTGTATCTTCATCATAGGCTTCTCAGGTAATCGGGGCGGATGTAGTTTTTCCGGTTTTTTCCCTCCAGGAGCTTTCGTCATAAGACATTCGAAACATGCTCTTATATGGTGCTTGACGTATCTTTTCATGTTTCGGAACCATAACTTCTTCACTATTTTTTCCATCGTTCTGTCTACTGACCAGTGACCAGCTTGATCATGGTATTTGATTACAGTAGCCTTACGCATACAATCTGGTATAACATATAACAGTTTCTCTTCTCCGTGACTTTTCACTTTTTTGTACAATTTGCCATCCTCTAGCACATATTCTTTAACTTTATTCCTCTCTTCCGCTGTTCTCTCGTACTCTTCTCGTTTAAAAATATCTATTATTTCTCGTAGTTTCATATCACTCCTCTGCACCATCATAATTCTTTCCTCTTCTGTTAATATTACCATCATATTTAACTTTTTGTCATAAATTTCTTTCATTATTTCAGTCTGGCTTGGTTCTTCTGTAGCAGCTCTACTCAAACAATCAATATGTTCCATTTTGCTTCCCGGTCGATATCTTATTTCCATATCATATTCTGAAAGAATGGAATACCATCTTGCAACTTGGGGATTCACGGTCTTCTTCACATTTAGATAAACCAATGCTTGACAATCACTCACCACTGTAAATTTGATTCCTTGCAACAAATGCCTAAGTCTTTCAACGCTAAACACAATAGCAAGCAACTTAAGTTTGGACGAATGGTATTTTTGTTCTGCTTTTTTGAGACACAATATACTAGGTGCATTTTTTGGTCGTTTCCTTGTTGTAATAGAAGTCCGGCGACACCTTTGCTCGAAGCATCACAATGTAACTCTGTCTTTTCGGCCTTTTGATTAAATGATTGCAGTATTGGCGATTTTCGCAATTCCTGTTTCAGTTGTTCAAAAGCTTGGGTCTGTTTGGAACTCCATACAAAGTCAACACTTCCTTTTGTTAATTCCGTTAATGGCAAAGCTATTTTTCAATAATTTTTTACGAATCCTCTAAAAAATCCTGTTAATCCCAAAAACCGTTTTAATTCCCTTTTGTTTTTAGGCGTCTCGAACTTTTCAATAGCATGTATCTTTTGTTGGCTTGGTCTGATGCTCTGTTCTCTCAATTCAAATCCAAGGTATTTCGCCTGTATATATCCAAATGTGCACTTTTCAATGTTTAGAGTTAGCTTCGCATCCCTTAATGCAGCGAAAACCAATCTCAGTCGGCGTAACATATCCTGATAGTCTTCGGCTGGGACCAATATGTCATCCAGATAAGACACAACAAGTTGATTTCTTAATTCTCCTAAGGCAATCGATATTAAACGCTAAAATTCATAAGGAGCATTTACAAGGCCAAATAGGAGACAAGTAAATTCTCCAGTATCATCAGGTGTGATAAAGCTGTTTCATGTCTTGTTGTTGGATCCAGTTTCACTTGTAAATATCCATTAAATAAGTCCAAGGTACAGAATACTTTACAGCCACTTAATAAGGCAAAACAATCATCCATGTGAGGTATCGGAAAGTTTTTCTTTCTTGCAACTGTTTGTGCATTTAAACGTCTATAATCGACCACTAATCGCGATTTTTCGGTAGGTTTCGGTATAAGTAGTACGGGTGAAGCATAGGGAGAATCTGTATCAGTCACAATCCCGTTTTTGCGCCACTCTCGCACTATATCTTTAATTATTTGTCTGTCTTCATTATTTACACGATATGGTTTTGCCCGAGCTGGCTTGTCATTATCCTCAATAGTTACTGTCATTAAATCTGCACAACCCAACTCTGATAACTTCAATGGAAACACATCCCGATAGTCACACACTAATTTGTACATCTCTTGTTGAATATATTCTGGTATTAACTCATCAAAATTTATCCTTTCCATAGGTATAATTTTTTGGTTCCCTTTCAGTGCAATCTCTCTTTTATTTACTCCTCTAATTTCTCCTATACAGGTTCCTTTCATCACTTTCTTGTCTTGATCTATCCCTGCCACAGTTAGAACAGCTGGTTCGTGATCCACATTTACCAACAACAAAATTATTTTATTACTTTCAACCATTGTTGATTCTGCCATATTTACATCATATTTTCTACTAATTTCTTCATCTAATTGCATATTTTTAAAAGGATCATCTGTTTGATATCCAAATTTCAATATAGCACCAGCACGCACATATGCAATATCTGGCATCTCAGTAAAATTTCTACCCACCAGTATATCCATTGGCTGCACTTCACTTGGCACGATTACTGCATCTACCTCTTCACACACATCGTCCAAGGTCAATAAAATTTTGGTTGTAAAATAACATTTAACTGGAGTCACATTTCCAAATCCATATAAAGTTTTCACCATTGGGTAACATACTATACCATGTTTATTAACAAACGTTTCACTGATAGTAGTAACAGCACTGCCTGGATCAATGAATGCTGTGGCATTTATAGTTCGATTTACTGTAACAGTTTTTATACATTTCTCACCCCACTGTTTTCCACACTGACTGGTAACTAACATCTGCTGATTGGACACATTTATCTGTTCCTTTGATCCTTGATTTTGTGGTTTGTTAACTCTATCTTTATTAAGAAAACAATATTTTGCAATATGTCCATATTTCTTACAAACAAAACATAATGGTTTTCCATCTTCGTCTGCAACTGGTAATTTCTTATGTGCTTGGTTATTTAAATTATGTTTCGCCTGATTTCTCACTTCATTTTTCTTGTCAAATTTCCTTTCATTTATATCCGGTTTTAGTCTTTATAGTCGTGCTTTATCAATCCTTTCACAATCATGTAAATCCTGTATTAGCTCATCATCATCTTTGTGATCACGTGCCTTTGCTGTTGCACATAAATTTATATCATATAACCATATCAATATTTGTTCTTTCGTCTCCTTAAATTTTAAATGTAATTCTTCACACAATAGTAATTTATCATAGAAATAATCATTTAATGGTTCCTGTTTTCCTTGAATTCTTTCAGTCATTCTTTTCCATTTCTCGGGTAAACCTTACAATAAAAGTTTTATTAAACAATGTTTCAAAATCATTAAATTTTTCTATCGATCTCTCTCTAGCTTTGTACCAATTTTTTGCAGCTCCTATCATATTTGATCTGGCCACCTCTAAGGCAAATGAATCGGCCAATCTATGTAATATCTTCATGCTTGTTATTTTCCCAATCCATTCTTTGGCATTTTTATTTCCATCAAAACATGCCACATTTTTAGTAATGTCTGGCATCACTTGGTATGTTGTACTAGCACTTGTACCATTTACTTCTATTCCATTTCGATTTAAGTTAGGAGTTTGCATCATTAGACGTTCAAACATTTCATCTCTCTTTCTATTTTCTATTATTAGCATTGATAGAATTCTATTTAGATTATATACATTATTCGGATCTCCTGGTATGTTGTTTCCATTTGCATTAAAAATGTTTCTTCACTCAAATTATCATTCTGTTCATGAAAATGCTTGCCATAAATATATAATAGATAAAATGAATGATGAAATCATGAAATGATAGTGTAAGTATATGAGATAGGGTAAACAGAAACCCAATATGATGTTATAAATAGAACTAAAATGTCTAAAAAGAGATTAAGGTAACGTTCGCCTATGAAAACGTAAATATAATATTAAACTTTCAAAAGTTGAAAGTATGGAGATTATGAATATGTATAAATGGGTATATATGGGATTTGTTCGCAAAAGAACAAAATAGAAATATAATACGAAAATGAAAAGTGTGAACACATGGATGTTAAAACTAACATCAAGCAGTAAATAATTACTGTGACTTACATATATACCTTTATACGTAAAACGTATATGCATATATGCATGTGTTTGAGATACACACATACATTAAGTGCTATTGTCGACAATCGAACGCACAGACACCGGTGTTTCGACCTATGAGGTCTCATCAGTGTGCGTGGAGATTCTCGACAATAGCTTCAAGACTTAAATCATTGCTTATGTCATTTTAGCGTGTTAAATGCAGTGAGAGTATCACAGCGACATCTAACACCCAAAAGATGACACAGAACAAAGCGATGGCTTCTGACGGCATGTTCTGCTATACAGAGGCCTGTATGTTAATAGTGTATCTCATGTAATAGAGCCTTAGGTGGCGTCACCGATCAAAACGAAAATGAAAAGTGTGAACACATGGATGTTAAAACTAACATCAAGCAGTAAATAATTACTGTGACTTACATATATACCTTTATACGTAAAACGTATATGCATATATGCATGTGTTTGAGATACACACATACATTAAGTGCCAAGTGCTTAACATACAGGCCTCTGTATAGCAGAACATGCCGTCAGAAGCCATCGCTTTGTTCTGTGTCATCTTTTGGGTGTTAGATGTCGCTGTGATACTCTCACTGCATTTAACACGCTAAAATGACATAAGCAGCGATTTAAGTCTTGAAGCTATTGTCGAGAATCTCCACGCACACTGATGAGACCTCATAGGTCGAAACACCGGTGTCTGTGCGTTCGATTGTCGACAATAGCACTTAATGTATGTGTGTATCTCAAACACATGCATATATGCATATACGTTTTACGTATAAAGGTATATATGTAAGTCACAGTAATTATTTACTGCTTGATGTTAGTTTTAACATCCATGTGTTGACACTTTTCATTTTCGTTTTGATCGGTGACGCCACCTAAGGCTCTATTACATGAGATACACTATTAACATACAGGCCTCTGTATAGCAGAACATGCCGTCAGAAGCCATCGCTTTGTTCTGTGTCATCTTTTGGGTGTTAGATGTCGCTGTGATACTCTCACTGCATTTAACACTCTAAAATGACATAAGCAACGATTTAAGTCTTGAAGCTATTGTCGAGAATCTCCACGCACACTGATGAGACCTCATAGGTCGAAACACCGGTGTCTGTGCGTTCGATTGTCGACAATAGCACTTAATGTATGTGTGTATCTCAAACACATGCATATATGCATATACGTTTTACGTATAAAGGTATATATGTAAGTCACAGTAATTAAGAAATATAATAATGAATAATAAGTGAGCATAATAAAGGCTATAAAAATTTCTAAAGAAGATTTGGATATAAAGATATTACAATCCCCAATAAATGTAAAAGATATTACAAAATCTATTTTATATAATAAATATTTGAAGGCTATCAAAGTGTGAATATTACTGAGAAGATGGATAGTATACTATGAATGAAAGAAAGACCACATAGATAAAATTTGGTATTCAGAATGTAAGAAAAATAATTCATAAAAGTTTTAAATTTATACTAAATATGAATTTATATACAGGGCATAGTCAAAAATTAAAGTTAAACAAATGTGTTTATAGAGATTTGATTTGAAAACATTCATGAGACTTATATTACTTTGAATTAAAAGAGTACATGTATATAAACATAGATAAATGTGAATCAAGTTAAGTTTCTACAGGAAGTATAAATAAATCTTAGATATAACAGATTACAATTATTTTTATAAGGGTTAGTAAACAGTTTAATGTATTTACATTGATGTTGAAAAAATGATAATGCTAAGCATATTAAGATTGTTTTGTGTTTAATAAATATAAATTTTGTTGGAGGTTGAAATTTACATTTATTAAAAGGGGCATATGTTATAGTATGAAGACAACAATTTATTATCAAATGTTATTCTTTTGAAAATCAGTGAAAGTAATGAAGTTTGATTTATTATGATGTTGGAACATGTTTATTGAATTGAGAGTTAAGATTTGTATAGAATTTATATATTATTTCATTTGTTGTATATTTATTTAAACATCCTGTATAAGGAAAGGTCGTACAGTTTCATTTTTCATTGTAGACTTCCATAATCTGGAAAGAAGAGATTTTAATATTAATTGTTATATTATAGTATATATTATGAATTTGTAAAAACTTGCGTAATTGACGTTAATGGTGTGATATAAAAATAAGAATTTAATTTTGTAAGATGATTCAATAATAATGATGAAAAGTTCGCGGGAATTATTTAAATGTCGGAAATGTCAGTTTTGAAGTTTTGAATATGAATTGAGTAGAAATGGGTTTTTGATACTTTAATGTGCTAGAAAATGTTATGAAAATTATAGAAAGAATTTAAATAATAAGAGTATGTAACTTTAGGGAGTATTTAAGGAACATATAAGGATTTAAAAGCTATATGTTGTTAGAAAATACTGGTGTAAAACGTTTATTGGCTAAAAGAAAATATTTCGAAATTGTCAAGGATATTAAAGATAAATAACGGAGCATTTTTCTAATTCTAAAAAGAAGTATAGGTATTTTTGGGAATGTGAATATCTTTTCCGATTTAAAACACGGTATTAATTCAAATATAGTACAAAAGTGTTAGTTTGGTATATCAATACATATTACTACAAGTGTATGTATTATTAAAAGTGAAAGAAGAAATTTTATGATAGATTAACTAAGCTGTAATAATAAAAGCTATATTACATACCAAATTGAAGAGGATTCCAGTAACGAGTGAGATTTTATCATAAGATTGTATCAAGATTGCTATTAACCGGAGATGAGGACTGCTATATCTTAAGAAGTCCGAAATTCAAAGAAGGCTGTCATATTCTAAGAGATCCGACAATCCAGGAGGGTTGTTTATTCCACTCAAAAATAAGGCGGATATATTCCAAAAAAGGTCCAGTATTCTGTAGAGGTGTTGTAATTTCCAGAAGGTATCGAACAAGATTCAACGCAGATAAGATTGCTGTTAAATTTATTATGATTTAATGTGGATTTTGTTGACCGAGGACTACGAAAAGACTTTAGACATGATCACTTTCATCAGGAGGAGGGGATATCTACCTACAAGAAGAGCACTATTTTCTATGACTAAATTATTTACCCGCACTATTTCCACTTTTGATTAATTTTCCAGGGTCGGTTGGCACGCAGGTTGACAATGTCTTCCTCGTGGCGATGTTGGTTGTTGTCCTCAAAACTGAGGATCTTCCAACTGAAGCTACAAATGGCGGTCTGTCACCTGATGGTCTTCCGTTTTTGCTTACATCTCCAAGGTTTTCCCACCTTATTTCTTGGCTACACCGTACTGATGACGACCAATTAGTCAGAAACACGTGTCTACGGTTGCTCTACAGCGGGATTACCCACTATTTTCTATGACTAAAGTATTTACCCGCACTGTTTACACTTTTGTTTATATATATATATATATATATATATATATATTTAATATTCAAAAGAAATATTGTATAATTTCTTTTTAGAATTTTCTTGGTGTAGCGGCCTCAATTAAAAATTACTAATCGTAATAAAAACAACCTGTTTTAACGTTTCGACTTTTTATTAAGTCTTTCTCAAAATATTAAAAATGTTTTCACAGAAAATACAAACATAGTGATGTCAAAACCACAATTGTAATAAATAAGGACAAAACAATAACAACAGAACATTAGTAAAATTTATTTTATTTATTATAAAAATGAAAAAACTGTGGACTTACCAAAGTCATTTCCCAGTGAATATCATTTTTGAAAAGGTATTTGATGTATGCTTTTCTTACATTTTGTTGTAGTATTTCCATAGGTGTTGGAAAGCAAAAAAACTTTTATTCCTTTTCATAATTGAATTAATTTTTAAAAATTGTAATCGGTTATTGAATGACTGTGTGTGTTTGGTGCTTGCTAAATGTATTGAAATGTTGCTTCAAAGTGTATGTCTGTTTATTTCGCTTAAATTTTTTTAAATTTTTTACTTTATGAATATAAAAATAGTTATTTTCAACGGAGATAAGGAAAGGATGTTTTGCATTTACAATGTGTTTCAAAAATATATGACTATTGTATAAGGGGGTAATAAAATTTCGAAAGACTATCGATCTCACTTCTATCATTAACTGCATTACTGTGTTTAACTATGTGGATCATCTCAAGGACATTCCTTGCCTTTGTATTAGTATGTTTTGTTAAAATTTTTGTATTAGTGAAATTGAAATCATGGTTTGAATTTGTTTGGTGCTTTTTTAAAGTCGTGGAGTTTTTGGCATATTTATGTCCTTGTATCCTTTCTTCTAGTAATTGTTTAGTTTGACCAATATAAATTTTGTCACATGCCTTACAAGGGATGCTATAAACTACGTGTGACTGTTTTAGGGGTGGAGTTTTATCTTTAAGTTTAGTATATAAAAATTTTATGCTACTATTATTTTGGTGACCTATTTTGAAATTGTAGGGTTTTAATATTTGGCTGAGTTTTTCTGATAAATGTTTGACATATAGTACAGTAATGTAAGTAGGTTCTGCAATTTGTTTATTTATATTTTTTGTGATTCTTGTCTCTTTATTATAAAATTTATGTAAAGTTTGTTTAATGATTTTTTCTATGAACTTATCTGGGTAATTATTATTGTTTAATATTTTCTTAATTTTGTTTATCACAATTGGTCGATATTTTGGGCTGGTAACCAATTGTGATAAACAAAATTAAGAAAATATTAAACAATAATAATTACCCAGATAAGTTCATAGAAAAAATCATTAAACAAACTTTACATAAATTTTATAATAAAGAGACAAGAATCACAAAAAATATAAATAAACAAATTGTAGAACCTACTTTAATTTCTGCACCATATGTCAAACATTTATCAGAAAAACTCAGCCAAATATTCAAACCCTACAATTTCAAAATAGGTCACCAAAATAATAGTAGCATAAAATTTTTATATACTAAACTTAAAGATAAAACTCCACCCCTAAAACAGTCACACGTAGTTTATAGCATCCCTTGTAAGGCATGTGACAAAATTTATATTGGTCAAACTAAACAATTACTAGAAGAAAGGATAAAAGGACATAAATATGCCAAAAACTCCACGGCTTTAAAAAAGCACCAAACAAATTCAAACCATGATTTCAATTTCACTAATACAAAAATTTTAACAAAACATACTAATACAAAGGCAAGGAATGTCCTTGAGATGATCCACATAGTTAAACACAGTAATGCAGTTAATGATAGAAGTGAGATCGATAGTCTTTCGAAATTTTATTACCCCCTTATACAATAGTCATATATTTTTGAAACACATTGTAAATGCAAAACATCCTTTCCTTATCTCCGTTGAAAATAACTATTTTTATATTCATAAAGTAAAAAATTTAAAAAAATTTAAGCGAAATAAACAGACATACACTTTGAAGCAACATTTCAATACATTTAGCAAGCACCAAACACAGACAGTCATTCAATAACCGATTACAATTTTTAAAAATTAATTCAATTATGAAAAGGAATAAAAGTTTTTTTGCTTTCCAACACCTATGTTAAAACTACAACAAAATGTAAGAAAAGCATACATCAAATACCTTTTCAAAAATGATATTCACTGGGAAATGACTTTGGTAAGTCCACAGTTTTTTCATTTTTATAATAAATAAAATAAATTTTACTAATGTTCTGTTGTTATTGTTTTGTCCTTATTTATTACAATTGTGGTTTTGACATCAGTATGTTTGTATTTTCTGTGAAAACATTTTTAATATTTTGAGAAAGACTTAATAAAAAGTCGAAACGTTAAAAGAGGTTGTTTTTATTACGATTAGTAATTTTTAATTGAGGCCGCTACACCAAGAAAATTCTAAAAAGAAATTATACAATATTTCTTTTGAATATTAAATATAATATACGGCCAAGAAACAAGAATAAATATAAATATATATTTATATTTCACCGTAAAATACAGTTGGGTTAATTACCAAATGGGAGGATATACTAAACAAAAATCAAAAACAGCAAATAAGAAATAAAGACACAAAAAACAATAAACATGATGTCGACAGTTGTTGAGGAGCCCGCAAATAATATTATTATTTTAAAATAGCTATATGTTGATGCACAACTGTAAAATATAATTCAATTGCCATATTAAAATGAAATTGAAAAGGGTTAAAAAGCCTAATATAAAATTGCGTGTAATGTCTCGCTGTGTTCTGTTAGTTAATGTTGTCATATGTGAAAGTGATGGAATTTGCGAGGTAAGTTTTTGTCACCTCTGTGCCATTCTTTATACTTATATTTGTTATTTTATTCGTAGTTTTAATTATGTATGACTTTTTGAGAAAGATGTTGTTGACATCGAAACGTTAAAGTAAATGAACGTATTTTTTTAACTGTGTACATTATTATACCCAATTAACCCAAGAAAAAACACATATTTTATATATATATATATATATATATATAACAAATTATAATTCATTCTTGGGACTAGCGGCCAAATTTTAAGGAAAGAAAAAAACCAAATTAACGTTTCGACATCTTTTTATTTTTCGATGTCTTCTTCAGAACAAAAAACTATCAGAAGAAAAACAAGGTTAGCATTATTAATACACATACATATACATAGTTGTTTTTTGTTGATGAACATAAAACAAGTTTATGAAACAATAATAAATATAAATTTTTTTGGTATATATACAGTTAAACAGTTTGTGATTAAGACAATTCAATGTGTGTACTTACATTAAAATTAAATTAGTTATATAATACCCATATTGGGATTTTTTATTATTTGTCCGTCTACGACTACATTTTGTCAGTTTTGTTTAAAATAATGTAACGATAATTATTTGTCAATATTGTATTGATATTTCAATACTAGTCAAATACATACTGATACATGGTTTTACTTCGCCAAGGTGTACACATTCCAGATACAAACAAAAACATAGGAAAAAACTCTTTTTTAAATACATTGCATGCAGGTGTTCGTTTTGTATCAATAAAGCCAGCGAATATATGTTCTATTCTTTTGTATCGGTATATTAATTTACATTATAATATATTAAAATAAATTTCAGACAGCCCGCTTATTTCTGTTCTATCGTTGACTGCATTATTATCTTTTTTTATCTGTATCATCTCTAGTACGTTTCTAGCTGTGGAGTTTTGTTCTTTGTTAAGGATACTTACGTTATTAAAGTCAAAAATATGTCCAGTAGCATTACAGTGTTTTTTTAATGAAGTTATGTTTTGGCAATATTTGTGGCCTTTCATTCTTTCAGCTAGATGTTGTTTTGTTTGCCCTATATAACTTTTTTCACAATTCCCACATGGGATTTTATATACAACATGGGTTTGTTTTTGAAGAGGCACATCATTTTTAATTTTTGTATATAGATGTTTTAAATTGTTATGGTTTTTATGTGCAATTTTTATGTTAAATGGAGCTAACACTTTTGACATTTGTTCTGATAACCCTCGTACATATGGAATGCCTACATATTTACAGTTAGTGGATTGTATTTGTTTGCTAGGTTTTGATTGTTCACGATTATAATTTTTATGTACTCTTTCTCTAATAATTTTTTTAATGAAATGAATGGGGTAGTTATTACTTTGTAAAATATCTTTGATTTTCGTTAAACTTTCTTCCCTAAATTCTGGACTGGTTAGTTTTATAACTCTATCTACGAGAGCAACTACAACATTTTTTTTATGTGCTATAGGTTGGCACGATTTAAAATTCACATATCTGCCTGTTGACGTAGGTTTCTGAAAAAATTTGGTCTTTATTCTGTTATTACTTCGAATCAAGGTCATGTCAAGAAAATTTATACTGCACCCCTCTTCTATTTCAAGTGTAAAACTTAACCTGTTGTGGTAGCTATTGAAGCATTGTACAATATATTCTACTTTATTACCTGGTATTGCCAAAATACAATCATCTACGTAACGTTTAAAAAAGGTGGGTTTAAAATTTAATTTTGTTAATATTTCTTGTTCTAATTCTTCTAACACTAATTGGGCTATAACACTGGAAATGGGCGCACCCATTGCACAACCATATATTTGTCGATAAAACTTGTCTTTGAATTGAAAGTATGTGGTCGATAGAGTGAGTTCTAATGCATTGAGGAATTCTGTTAATGGGATATCTGTGAATTGACAAATATTAGTCCAGTTTTTTTTGACAGTGTTTTTTGCTAACTCTACTGGTATATTAGTGTATAGTGAAGTTACATCTAAGGAAATTAATTGATCATTATCTTGCAATTGTACTTTGTCAATGAACTCTTTAAACTCAAATGAATTTTTTATATAGTATTCATTTTTGTAAGTTATGTTTGTTAAAATATCAGCTAAATGTTTAGACAAATTGTACAACGGGCTTTGGATACAAGATACAATCTGTCTCATTGGGACATCTGGTTTGTGTAGTTTAGGTAATCCATATATACTAGGTGGTAAAGAATTATTTATCTTTAACTTTTTGGCTGTACTATCTGAAATTACATTCATTCTACTCCATTTGTTGATCAAATCATTATTTTGTTTTTGAATTTTTTTTGTAGGATCAGTTCTGACTTCAACATAAGTATCCTTATCGTTTAATAACTCAAACATCTTTTTTTCATAATCAATTTTATTCATTACAACCGTTTTATTGCTTTTATCCGGTTTTACAATGTAAATATTTGGGTTTTCTTTAACAAATCTTTTTGTTTTTTTAACTTTGTCATACAAGTTGCTTTGTACATAATTACGATTGTTTTTAGATGAATTTTTGAAATTAGTTAAAATATTACATGTCTTTGTTCTTATGTTGTTTTTTATGTCCTCTGGTAATGACTGTAAGGTTGTTTCTACATTTGCAACAATATTATGTAGTGGAATTTGATTTTTTTTGGTGATATCTATAGCAAAACCCGGTCCTAAACTTAATATTTCCGATATATCATTCGGGATTGTCTGATTTGATAAATTTGTGATCCATTCATGATTAATTTTTTCTTTTTTTTCTTTTTTTTCCATATTGTCTGACTGCTTTATTCTTAAATTGTCTATCTTTTTTCTATGTCTCTGCTTGATCTTACAAAAATGCTTTTCATTTTCTAAGTTAATTTTTTTATTGTTGATGTTTGAGTTATTAAACGATAAGGATACTTATGTTAAAGTCAGAACTGATCCTACAAAAAAAATTCAAAAACAAAATAATGATTTGATCAACAAATGGAGTAGAATGAATGTAATTTCAGATAGTACAGCCAAAAAGTTAAAGATAAATAATTCTTTACCACCTAGTATATATGGATTACCTAAACTACACAAACCAGATGTCCCAATGAGACAGATTGTATCTTGTATCCAAAGCCCGTTGTACAATTTGTCTAAACATTTAGCTGATATTTTAACAAACATAACTTACAAAAATGAATACTATATAAAAAATTCATTTGAGTTTAAAGAGTTCATTGACAAAGTACAATTGCAAGATAATGATCAATTAATTTCCTTAGATGTAACTTCACTATACACTAATATACCAGTAGAGTTAGCAAAAAACACTGTCAAAAAAAACTGGACTAATATTTGTCAATTCACAGATATCCCATTAACAGAATTCCTCAATGCATTAGAACTCACTCTATCGACCACATACTTTCAATTCAAAGACAAGTTTTATCGACAAATATATGGTTGTGCAATGGGTGCGCCCATTTCCAGTGTTATAGCCCAATTAGTGTTAGAAGAATTAGAACAAGAAATATTAACAAAATTAAATTTTAAACCCACCTTTTTTAAACGTTACGTAGATGATTGTATTTTGGCAATACCAGGTAATAAAGTAGAATATATTGTACAATGCTTCAATAGCTACCACAACAGGTTAAGTTTTACACTTGAAATAGAAGAGGGGTGCAGTATAAATTTTCTTGACATGACCTTGATTCGAAGTAATAACAGAATAAAGACCAAATTTTTTCAGAAACCTACGTCAACAGGCAGATATGTGAATTTTAAATCGTGCCAACCTATAGCACATAAAAAAAATGTTGTAGTTGCTCTCGTAGATAGAGTTATAAAACTAACCAGTCCAGAATTTAGGGAAGAAAGTTTAACGAAAATCAAAGATATTTTACAAAGTAATAACTACCCCATTCATTTCATTAAAAAAATTATTAGAGAAAGAGTACATAAAAATTATAATCGTGAACAATCAAAACCTAGCAAACAAATACAATCCACTAACTGTAAATATGTAGGCATTCCATATGTACGAGGGTTATCAGAACAAATGTCAAAAGTGTTAGCTCCATTTAACATAAAAATTGCACATAAAAACCATAACAATTTAAAACATCTATATACAAAAATTAAAAATGATGTGCCTCTTCAAAAACAAACCCATGTTGTATATAAAATCCCATGTGGGAATTGTGAAAAAAGTTATATAGGGCAAACAAAACAACATCTAGCTGAAAGAATGAAAGGCCACAAATATTGCCAAAACATAACTTCATTAAAAAAACACTGTAATGCTACTGGACATATTTTTGACTTTAATAACGTAAGTATCCTTAACAAAGAACAAAACTCCACAGCTAGAAACGTACTAGAGATGATACAGATAAAAAAAGATAATAATGCAGTCAACGATAGAACAGAAATAAGCGGGCTGTCTGAAATTTATTTTAATATATTATAATGTAAATTAATATACCGATACAAAAGAATAGAACATATATTCGCTGGCTTTATTGATACAAAACGAACACCTGCATGCAATGTATTTAAAAAAGAGTTTTTTCCTATGTTTTTGTTTGTATCTGGAATGTGTACACCTTGGCGAAGTAAAACCATGTATCAGTATGTATTTGACTAGTATTGAAATATCAATACAATATTGACAAATAATTATCGTTACATTATTTTAAACAAAACTGACAAAATGTAGTCGTAGACGGACAAATAATAAAAAATCCCAATATGGGTATTATATAACTAATTTAATTTTAATGTAAGTACACACATTGAATTGTCTTAATCACAAACTGTTTAACTGTATATATACCAAAAAAATTTATATTTATTATTGTTTCATAAACTTGTTTTATGTTCATCAACAAAAAACAACTATGTATATGTATGTGTATTAATAATGCTAACCTTGTTTTTCTTCTGATAGTTTTTTGTTCTGAAGAAGACATCGAAAAATAAAAAGATGTCGAAACGTTAATTTGGTTTTTTTCTTTCCTTAAAATTTGGCCGCTAGTCCCAAGAATGAATTATAATTTGTTAAATTATACGGCCAGGAACAAAGACATATTAAGTTGAAGTTATAATATATATATATATATATATATATATATATATATAGTTAGTATATATATATATGTTTCTATCTGTATATTTTATCTGTATTTTTGTTCTTATTTTATTTCTATTCTGACAGTTGCTCGTGTTCTGTATGAATCTATAGCAAATAAACGATATTATTATTATTATTATATATATATATATACATATATCTGTTGGGTAATAAAGATATATTATTGTTATTATTATTATTATTTTATTTCAGTGTCGGAAAAGACAAGAAATGAAATTTAAAAGATAATAACGAGAGAATTTGAAAACATTTAAATGGAAATCTAACGTAACATATGCAATGAATTAAAAAATCAGTTAGAAGATTGAAATGAATATATTAATGGAAGAGTATGATGAAAATTAAAATAAAATTATTACTTGCAATAAATAAATAAATTTATATTAAAAAATTTTATTTTTCTGGATTGTTTTCGTATGACTATATCTTCGTCAAGAAAAAAGGTAGTAACTTCCGATTTTCATCATTCTCTTCAGTGTTTTATGTGCTTCAGTATTAGGGTATTAAAAATATATCGTTCCATTTAAAATTTTAAAGAAAAAACAAGTAATATACATAAATAAAGAGAACCTCCCCCTGTTATTTTGTTGGAAAACGACGCAATTTCCTTCTACACACGCTTCCATTCTCTGTAAAATTCTCTATCTAATAATGTAATAGTAGTGACATCTGACGGGCAGTTGGACTACTACAAGTGTAAGTTAAGACATTAGACACATGTAAACAGCATGTATTTATTAAAATAATAAATAGTGATCAAAGAACCTCTAGTGGTTATTATTTATGATTGTGTTATAATTATCTTCACCTGCTACCTACACAAACCATATTACATGGCGCAGTCAACACTGAACTAAAAAAAAAAAAAAAAATTTTGAGGTTAAGAATCACAGTATAAAAATGGATTCGTTTAAAACACCTAAAAGTTTGAGTTTAAATGATAATGTTGCAGAAAATTGGAGAAAATTTCGACAAAATTTTGAAATATATATGCTAGCAACAGAAAATGAAAAAAAAAATATGGAAGTAAAAGTAGCAATATTGTTGAACATTATAGGTGAAGAAGCGGTTGAAGTATTCAACACATTTGATCTCACAGAAGAACAGAAAAAGAACTACGATCTTGTAGTAAACAAATTTGAGGAATATTGCATTCCAAAGAAGAATATAATTTATGAAAGATATTTATTTTATACGAGGTCACAAAAAGATGGTGAATGTTTTGATCACTTTAATACTGAGATAAAGAAACTAAAAAAAACATGTGAATTTGGAGAACAAGGAGACTCTATGCTTCGTGATCGTATAGTATTGGGAATAAAAGATCGAGAATTGCAAGAAAGAATGTTGCGAATTAGAGATTTGGATTTAAATAAAGCTGTAGATATGTGCAAAGCTGCAGAATTATTGAAAACACAAACAAAGGAGTTGCAAGAAGGTAGTAGTGTAGACATAGTAAAAAAGTATGACAAAAAGAATAGTGTTAAAGGTGAAAGTGATAAAGTGAAACAGACTACTGACGATGAATACATGTGCAAGCGGTGCAATAGGAAGCATAAGCCTAAAAGTTGTCCGGCATATGGTAGAATTTGCAGTAATTGTGGAAAATACAATCATTTTGCAGTGAGTTGTCAGCTAAGAAAGAGAAAAAAGAAAATTAACAACATTCAACAAGATAGTGAAGAAACAGATAATGAATTTGTAATAAATTCTGTTATGAATAGAAACATTAATGCGGTAAGTTGGTCTCAGTGCATACAGGTTGAAAATAAACTAATAAAATTCAAGCTGGATACGGGTGCTGAGATAAATGTAATTCCTAAGAATGTACTTGATAAAATTAATTATACAAGTAAAATAAGAACAACATCACATGTAATTGAGGCTTACGGGGGTTTTAAGTTGAATCTTCTTGGAATTATAAATTTAAAATGTAGTTACAAAAACAGGGAATTCTATGAAGATTTTGTTGTAGTTAATAATAAAGCACAGCCATTGTTAGGTTTGGATACATGTGTTAGGTTAGATCTCATTAAGAACGTTAGTGTTAATAATTTAGTAAGTAAGTCTGATTTTATCAGTAGGAATCTGGAAGTCTTTGAGGGTCTTGGTAAATTTGAAGGTAAATGTAAAATTAGTTTGAAAGAAAATAGCAAACCGGTAGTGAGACCTCCTCGTAGAGTCGCACTAACTTTGCGGGATAGACTTAGAGATACACTTTTAGAATTAGAGAGAAAAGGAATAATTTCTAAAGTAAAAGAACCCAAAGGGTGGGTAAATAATTTAGTTGTAGTAGAAAAAAGAGATGGTAGTTTAAGGGTATGTCTAGATCCACAAGATCTGAACAAATGTATTAAAAAAGAAAACGTACTGATACCTACATTGGAGGAATTGACGGCTCATTTATGTAATAAAAAACTGTATACTGTGTTAGATTTGCGTGAAGGTTTTTATCATATTGAGCTTGATTCTAAATCAAGTGAATATTGCACATTTTCTAGTCCATTTGAAAATTTATATTATAAATTTAATCGCTTACCTTTTGGCCTGAGTATGGCTCCGGAATATTTTCAAAAATTAAATTCAAGTAACTTTTCGGATTTGCCTGGAGTGTTTGTGTATTTTGACGATATATTAGTATCTGGAGAAACAGAAGAGGAGCACGATAGAAATTTGCTAAAAGTTATAGAGAGAGCTAAAGAGAAGGGTATTAAATTTAATAAAAATAAGGTTCAGTATCGCGTAAAAGAAGTTACTTATTTAGGGCATAGGTTTTCAAGGGAAGGTGTTAGACCTGATAATAACAGAGTCAGTGCAATTATAAACATGCAAGATCCTAAAAATAAGAAGGATCTTCAGAGATTTCTGGGTATTGTAAATTATTTAAGACAATACATACCAAATTTATCAGAGTTAACCGCACCATTGAGAGAGATGTTAAAGGAAAATAATATTTTTCAATGGTTACCATTACATAGCGATATTGTTAATAAGTTAAAAAATATAATTAGCAAAGCGCCTGTGTTGGCAAATTTCGATGAACGAAAAGAGATTACGGTACAAACCGATGCTTCAAAGGACGGGGTAGGTTGCTGTTTGATGCAAAATGGCAAACCTATATGTTATGCGTCCAGAAGTTTAAATGATGCAGAAAAGAATTATGCAATGGTAGAAAAAGAATATTTAGCGCTTGTGTTTGCTACAAAGAAATTTCATAACTTCATTTATGGTAGAGTAGTCAATGTATTAACGGACCACAAACCACTTATTGGTATATCCAATAAGGAAGTTTCAAAAATTGCATCATCTAGACTTCAGCGGATGAAGATTAAATTATTGAAGTATAATTTAAAAGTTAAATATTGTCCAGGTAAATATATGTTTATAGCGGATGCACTTTCGCGTGCTTATCTGCCAGAAGTAGATCAAGCAGATGATGAATGGATTTCTGAATGTGTACATTCTTTAAGTTTAAATTTGAATATGTCAGAAATAAGAAAGGTTGAATTTAAAGAGGCTAGTAAAAGAGATCCAACGTTAATTCAAGTTATAGATTATTACTATAGTGGGTGGCCGAATAGCATTAGCAAAGTTAGGGATGATGTAAAACCATTTTTTAATATTAGAAATGATATCACTGTAGAAGATGATCTAGTGTTTTTCCAAAATAGAGTTGTAGTGCCTTCATCACTAAAAAAGTTCATTTTAACATTGTTGCATGAATCTCATTTGGGAATTACCAAAACTCAAGCCAGAGCTAAACAAATTGTTTATTGGCCAAACATAAACAATGATATCAAGGCTGTAATCATGAGTTGCAAAATTTGTGAACGATTTAGAAAGGCAAACACTAAAGAACCACTCATTCCTCACACAATACCTGATTTACCGTTTAATAAAATTGCGTCTGACATATTGGAATTTAAAAATAATAACTATGTTGTAGTACAAGATTATTATAGTAAGTGGTTAGAAATTGTACCAATTAATAACAAAACTGCTGATGAGATAATTAGGGTATTTAAAAACATCTTTTCAACACACGGCATTCCGAAAACTTTAATATCAGATAATATGCCATATAATTCCTATTCATTTAGAAATTTCGCGTCTGATTGGAATTTTGAGATTGTAACCAGTTCACCGAACTATCCTCGTAGTAATGGATTGGCAGAGAGAGCAGTCCAAACTGCCAAGCAAATGTTGAAAAAGTGTTTTTATGATAATAAGGATTTAGATATTTGTTTATTAGAACATAGAAATTCACCAATAGCTGGGCTTGACGCTACACCATCGCAATTATTAATGTCACGAATTACAAGAACTAAAATTCCTGTAACCGAATCAGTGTTGAAACCAAAAATTGAAAATAATGTTGAACCTAAGCTTCTTAAAAATCAAGAAACGTACAAAATGTACCATGATCAACATGTTAAAAAAAGGGATTCCTTTAAACCGGGACAAAATATTACGGTTAATAATGGTGATGGTTGGGAGTCGGGTAAGGTTTTGGGACCTGCTGACACGCCAAGGTCATACAAGATTTTAAATGAAAAAGGGAGAGAAGTGCGTAGGAATTCGCTACATATAAGAAAGTCACTAAATCAATACTCGCCAAAGGCAGATGGTAACGATTGTGATTTGGATGTTGCTCAAAATGCGTATGAGAGTCACAAGTCTTTGGATGACAATTTATCTGTAACGAATTACACAACGCGAAGTGGTAGAACCATAAAGCGACCGCAAAAATATGATGACTTTGTTTAGAAAAGGGAGATGTAATAGTAGTGACATCTGACGGGCAGTTGGACTACTACAAGTGTAAGTTAAGACATTAGACACATGTAAACAGCATGTATTTATTAAAATAATAAATAGTGATCAAAGAACCTCTAGTGGTTATTATTTATGATTGTGTTATAATTATCTTCACCTGCTACCTACACAAACCATATTACAAATAAGGCTAGAAACATTCAAATCCGTTGAGGCAAACCGAAGTTATAACTATTTTTATACGCGGATATGCCCCCCCCCTATTCTCCCCTTCGTATGCCAAAAAGTTTCAAATGAAAATTGTATAAAAACGTTTGAAAATGTTGCCAGTAAAAATTATGTATCTTAAACTTGCATTTAATGAAAAATTTTTGAATTATTAATTCACCTTGAGAATTGCGCCTCCTTGCAATCGTTTTGGAAACTTAAAAATACTTTCGTTGAAATTCTTGTGGTCTGTTTTACTATCAAGATTTTTTCCGCCAGGTTGTATGATAAACGGTTGCCGAAATATGGCCGGTGGCCAAGCTTAAACAGACATCCGATATTTATATGGGGCCCAAATGTAGGGCCATATGATCAATTATCAACTTTACTTAAGGAGAAATATATAAAATGTAAGGTTTATAGCAATATGTACATTTGTTTATGTGCGTATGCAAGAAATCACATACGCATTTTTATTCCAGAATTTATAAAATAAGTAAGCTATAAGAAAATACTAAATATAATGAACGCAATTAATGCTATAAACCTTTTTTAGTAAGATATAAGATTTGATCATCTGAAAAAGCCTTAGTTGAAGATTTAGATGAGACTATAAAATAGATAGGAGTAGATGGAAAAATCTTTAGGATAATACACTCAACAGCAGCATGCAGCGAAATGACAGGCTGTATAAATAAACACGAATATGTAACGTGAGGATAAGGTCACAGACTGTGCAACTAACAAGGGATTTAATAACATCGCCAAGCATATGCAAGTATATCAGATACACTAATGTGCTCGTTAAGCCTCTACGTTGGTCACCAAAAATATACTAATAAGCTACGTTGGGTACCAAAATACACTAATAATACTCTTCGTTGTGTATCAAAATACACTAAATTCTTACCCTTATGTAGAGATAGTGCTTATGTTTGCATTAAACTTACGTAATTTGATATAATTAATTTATAAATGTACAATTTAAATTTTTATTGACTATATTTTTAACTTTGTACAATGTTTATTTTACCTTATTGTAACTAAAATTCCCAGGGGTCTATTTATGGCTAGGTTCGCTCCAATTATATTACAAGTGGTGGGAAAACGTATTCACAAAACTATGAAGTTTGGTTATGTTATTTCTTCCGGCATTTATTTACTTAAAAAAAAAATTGTTTGAGTATAATTAATTAGCTCAGTTTAGAACATGTGAGACTCTTGATAAACAATCTCAGGCTTAGTGGATTATTATGGATTGGAAACTACTTTCGATACAAGAAAACACAGTGTAATTTCTAATAAAAACTTGACTATATTGAAAAAAAACAAACAAATATAAAAAATTTTCAAGTAAAATATGAATTTGAACAAAACAGAATCTTACAAATGGTTAATAGTGTTATCCATTGAAGAACAAACAAACAAATTGACAGGATTCAACATAAATAACGGTAGGTATAATTTATCATGCTAAATTCAAAATTAACTTCACAAATAATAAGCATATGTAACAAATTAATTACAAATATGTAGTAAACTTAGAAGTTGAAATATTTTAAACTTTGTTTAATGTATAAGAAATTATTATAACAACTATAATAGCATATTCTTACAAAAAAAATCATAACAAATAACTATCTCTTGTACTAACAATATGCTTTATAAATCTTTTCTGCTTTATTTATTTTTATTATTGAGATCTCAATATAACTAAATGTTTTTAAGTACTTAGCTTGTTGTTTCTAGTCTTTAAGGCATGTGTCTTGCATCCTCTTCGTCCTAATTCCTTCGTTTTGAAGAGAAGAACCGTCTCAGGATGTAAAGGTCCCAATTCTTCGGATAATATCTGCCACAACACGTTCAGATTCTTCGAAATGTGTGTAAGATTCTTTATATTATTTTAATTTCAACACTAAAGTTAATTTTCACTATTGTAGGTATGAGTGCACATAAATTACGTCGAATGACTTCAAAATCGTATAAATTTCAGCACCAATATGATTTATTTATCGAGGAAAATATATTTACTAATTTTACACACACCAAGGTATTAAAATTTTACTATTTTCACAATTATTTTACTTAAAATTCAGGCGCGTCCTTTTAGGCGTCCTTTCTGTGCAAAAACTTAATTTCTAATCCCTTTGTTTTTTTAATTTCAATGCTACCTTTATTTTCGAATTATAATTTGTATATTGAGTTGTCTACATTTAAGGTGCATAATATAAATAATTTTATTATAATTTTTAAAATGTTATTATAATTTTCTTTCTCTTGATTTTTGAGAAATTAATTATTTTAGAATTTATTACATACTTTTTTACAATTTACGCTTATTTCTGTGAATAATGCTATTAACTTGTATATGAAGTTGCATATTCTTAAGTTACTCAAAAATTGGCAATTTCAACTTCTGATATTACATTAGGCTTATGTGTTACTTTAACATACACATATCATGATATTTGTGCCCCTTGCTTGAATAAAAAAAAAATTAGTACCATAATTTTTTTTTTCTAAGTAAAATTTTCTTTAATAACTAATACTTCCTTATGTTTACACATTATAATCGTAAATCATTGATATGTGAAATCTACCTCTGATCTGACTAGTTTCAGGCTCAATTAATTCATATGTAGTATCACCGAATATCTTATTTATTCTATAAGGACCAATATAGTTTTTCATAAATTTTGCCACCTGTTTTTTACTTTTATCAGTGACTCTCAAATTTTTAATAATTACTTGATCTCCGATGTTAAACTTTTTATAATGTTTTGGCTTCTTTTGTTTTTCCATCTTGTTCTTCTTTCTTCTGTAGTGTTGTTTTATGATTTCATACGTTTCTTTTAATTCTGCATATTCATCATCTAACCAAGGTCTTTCTGGTTTTTGATTGGTCATTAGGAAAATTGGTGATAATCCTATTTCGGTATTAGGTGTATTATTAATAATGTGTTCTATTTTCTTTATTTTTTTATACCATATGTGGTGATTATCATTCATCATTATTCTTAAGTATTTAATGATTTCCTTTATCATCCTTTCACATGGATTAGATTGTGGATGTCTTATACTTGTATGGTAACTTTTTATGTCTCTGTCCTCCATATATTTTCTGTACCTATCATTTGTATAATAACTGGCATTATCACTTAGAATAATACATGGTTTTCCAAATTCCGTTATGTACATATCAAAAGCACATAAAGTTGTGTCAGTGTCACATTTTTCTGTAGGTATTAATTTTACATGTTTAGTATATAAGTCGTATAATACTAAGATATTCTTATATCCTTTAGAGCTTCTTGGTAATTGTGTCAAATAATCTACGGCTACGATATGTAATTTTTCCAGTGGTACTATGGTTCCTGCTAAAATTTCATTTTTAAAATTCTTTTCTTTGGTCAATTGACACAGTTTACATTTTTGAATAAAATTTTTGATTATGTTGTTATCTTTCTTACAATAAAAAGCTTCTCTAAAAATTAGCCAGGTTTTTCTGATGCCTATATGTTCAAATTTTGTGTGGATATAATTAATGATTTTCAAAGTTTGTTGTGAGTCAAGTACAAATAAGTTTTTCCTTCCTACTTTCTTCATTAAGAAGTCATTTTCGATGTTGTAACCTTTATAATCACCTTTTTCATTTATAATTTTCTTGATACTTTCCAAACTTTCATCTTTTTGTGCTTCCCTGACTATTGTTTTTGAACAAATTCCTGTACCTTTAAGATTGATATTTGTAATTAGTATTTCATCGGTATTCTTTATATTATATTTCCGGCTTAGGATATCGGCAACTATCATTTCTTTTCCTGGTTTGTATTTTATTTCAAAATCAAATTCGGCCAAAAGTAAACTCCAACGGTATACACGATTATTATTAATTTTGTGATTCATTAATGATACCAGAGCTAAATGATCACTCTCTATAATGAAATGTCGACCTAATAGGAAGTATCTCAGCTTATCTACGCTATAAATAATGCTTAACATTTCCTTTTCTGACACCGAAAATCTAATTTCGTTATTTCTTAGTGTTCTAGAGACAAAATATATGGGTACCTCCAATCCATTCTGATATTGCACCAATTCCGCTGCGATGGCATAATTGGAAGCATCAGTTCGAAGTATGAATTGCTGTTGGAAATCCGGATGATGTAATTGCAGTGAACTAATAAATACATTTTTTAATTCCTGGAACGCTTTTTGTTGATCTTCACCCCAGTTCCATTTAACATTTTTCTTCAACAACTGTACTAAAGGTAGGGTCTTTCTAGAGTAATTAGATATAAACTTATGATAATAATTAAGTATTCCTAAAAAAGATCTTATATCCTTAACTCTTCTTGGTTGTGGATACGATTTTATTTCCTCTAATCTTTCCGGATTTAATGTGATTCCTTCCTTATTTATAAGATAGCCTAAATAATTTACTTGTGTTTTAAAAAATTCACATTTCCTTAGATTTATTTTCATACCTTCCTGGCATAAAGTATTTAATATTATATTCAAATGTTGTACATGTTCTTCCTTATTCTTGGAAAATATTAGTATATCGTCAAAATAATGACTGCAAAATTGGTCATATTTATTTAAAATTTTATGTAGAAATCTAATAAGCGCACTAGGACTACTTATTAATCCAAACGGAGCCACTGTGAATTGATAGATATTCCCATTGATATTAAAAGCACAATATTTCTTGGATTCCTCTTCAAGTCGTATTAACCAAAAAGCATGTTTCAGGTCAATTTTAGAAAAATATTTACATTGTCCGCATCTTGATATTAATACATTTATGTGTGTAGGAGCTTCAAAACCAGGTTTGACCCTCTTATTGGCTTCTCTCATATCCAAGCATAATCTCAAACTATTATCACTTTTTCGTACAATAACTACAGGATTGATAAAATAAGACGTTGATCTTTCTATAATGTTTTGTTCTAACAATTTTATAATTTCCTCATCTACTTGCTTTCTATATTGGTATGGTATTGGGTAGTTTCTTCCATTTAATGGTTCATCGTTTGTAATTACTATCTTATGTTCATAGTTTTTGGCAAAAGTCACCTCTTCATTGAATAATTTTCTATTCTTCAACAATATTCTTTTTAAACTTTCCTTAATCTCTTCATCGAATTCCATTCCATTTATTATTTTATTAATCTCTTCTATATAATTTTCTTTCTTCATATTTTCATAATTATTCATCATATTTTCATTTATCTCATATAATTCACTAATTTCATGTATAAACATATTTTTATTATTATCTATTATACCATCTTCTATAATTCCCTTTTCAAGTTCCTTCTCATCATTAATCTGTTCATCATTCCTTGAAATATTACAATTATTCACCTGCATCTTCTTATAATCTTTTACTAACTCAATAATATTATCTCCTGTTCGCAATACATTTTTTTCAAAATCGATGACCATTTCATACCTTCTAATGTTATCTATTCCCAGAATACAATCAAAATTCATATTATCAAATATGTAAAATTCTAATACGTACGTCTTTTTATTTATAATTATTTCTAAACAAATCTTCTCCTGGATTATTCCCATTTTCTTCCTGTTTGTAGCTATAATATCCATCTTCTTTATTTTTAACAAGTGATCTCTATAGTTTTCTATTTTCTCTAATACTTCTCTTTTAAGTAGTGAGATTTCTGCTGCGGTGTCTATAACCATTTTTAACTTTATATTTTTAATATCTATGTCTATCATTGGTATGTCATTTTCACTTAACTCTTCTTGTTCTTCATTAATACTGATAAAATTGTGTGGGTTGTCATAGAATCTGTTGTGTGTCACGTCCAGGTAATAACTACTAATAATGCATTGTTCACTTAGTTCTTGGATGTACTCGGTTTCGACCGATGGTACTCCAGTGTACTCAGGTTCTCCTGGTCTGGATAAATTGGCGTTTTTTTTTTCTCAATTTCCGGTAAATCTCCATTCTCTTCATAATTACCTCCTTTTACATTTTCTTGATGTTGACTCTCAAATTCGCCATTAGGATGCCTCAAACTATATTGATTAATTTGAGGTCGATGGTATCCTTTATTCTGGAAATTATTATTACCATTTCCATTATAAGTTCCTCTTCCTTGTCCGTTGAAATTTCCTTGGAAGTTACCTCTGTTAGGTGGCATTCCTCTTCTATTTTCTCCTTCATATCCCTTGAAATTATTTTCTTGATAATAATCCTGTCTATTGAGATTATTATTAAAATTTCCTCTATTATTCCTATAATTATTTCCTCTTCCTTGTCCATTATTATGAGAATTAAAATTATTTACGTTATGAGAATTATAATTTTCTTTATTATTATATCCATTACCTCTCCCATAACTATTATAATTATACGAATTGTTCTCCCTATGGTTATTCTGGAAATTGCTATTACCATTTTTCTTTTGTATGTCCGTTAAATCATCAAGCCTTCTCAACGTTTCCATCAACTCTTCAATATTACCCACATTTTTACTTATAACTACCTCTCCATCTGTTAATATGAAATGATTAAGTATATGCCTTACAATCTCCTCTTCTGTTATTTCCGGTAGGTGTTTAGATTTATTAAAGACATCCCTTGCATAATTTTCCCTACTTACATATCCTTTCTGATATCTTCCTGTTAGAAGTTTAATTTTCGTTCTATCTTGAATATTCTTATTCCAATATTGCGTAATAAATTCTTTACTAAATTGCTCGAATGTGTTGCACCTTCCTTCAACCATTTCATACCATTCCATGGCTCTTCCCTCCAAAGTTAACCTTACTAAATTCATCTTCTGGGTCTCATCTTCTATGTCATTCGTTAATTTAGCTATATTCTTTAAATACGTCATGGCATGTACTTGGTCTCGGCTATCTCTATATTTCGGCCACATCTCTGGTCTCAAATATGGATTATAGGTATTATTCTTCTCATTATAAATAATCCTATTCCCTGATCTTTTTATTAGGTCCAATTCTTTTCTTATTCTTTCGTAAAATTCCGTTTCTTCTCTCTGAAATTTACCTATGTCTATTTTGTATTGTTCGTCTACATAATTCACTTTTCCCTTCAATTCTAATGTATCTTCTTTAAGAATTCTTACATCTCCCTTAATTTGTTTCGTTTCTTCTTTATTATCTTTTATTCTAGAAGATATAACATCAAATTGATTCTGTATGTCCTTTTGTTCATCCTGTAACTTATTCTCTATTTTCTTGGTAAGATCCTCCATATTCTTCTTTGTTTTGACCTCTAATTCGGAGGTTTTCTGTGCATTTACTGTAATCCTTGTATCCAACCTCAGTTCCATATTAATCATATTTATTTGGATATTTTTAACATTCTCCTGCAATTCTTTTTTAATTTCATCCTTAAGATTACCTATATAGTCATGTAATCCATCCATGCTATCCTTATATTCCTTCTTTTGTATATCCAATTGTCCTTTTAAATTCTGTATATTTGTATTGATATCTTGCATGTTAGTATTTAGTTGTTGTTGCATGTCTGATTTTAATTGTTGTTGCATGTCTGAGTTTAGTTGTTGTAAATTTGTGTTGATGTCTTGCTTCTGTAGGTCTAGTTGTTTTTGCATATTTGTGTTTTGTGTCTCTAATTGTTTTTGCATATTTGTGTTCATATCTTGTAAATATTTAAACATGGTTTGCATATCTAACTGTTCTTCTGTGTTATCAGAACCTTCTCCAGCAGCTGATGTACCTTTCCTTGTATTCGGCATTGTTACAGTCTAATATGGCTTATAAAATAAATAAGAAATACCCTACTAACACGATTGTTACCTGTGTTTTTTTTTTTTTTCAGATACCAAATCAACACACAGAATAATGAGCAAACACAAGAAATCCACAAAATACTAATAAAAATCAAATATATGTATGTATAAACAATTCAATAAAACACTACCAACAGTTATGTCTCCTTATTATTATTTTTCTTCTAATCCTGTTTTCCCTTACACGAAAGTAATTTCCTTCTTTATCACCCACGTTTATTTAAGTTATATTAAACTAAGTTATTTTAGTTTAATCGAGCCTCAAAGTTGGGCAGCCAAAATACACTAATGTGCTCGTTAAGCCTCTACGTTGGTCACCAAAAATATACTAATAAGCTACGTTGGGTACCAAAATACACTAATAATACTCTTCGTTGTGTATCAAAATACACTAAATTCTTACCCTTATGTAGAGATAGTGCTTATGTTTGCATTAAACTTACGTAATTTGATATAATTAATTTATAAATGTACAATTTAAATTTTTATTGACTATATTTTTAACTTTGTACAATGTTTATTTTACCTTACTGTAACTAAAATTCCCAGGGGGTCTATTTATGGCTAGGTTCGCTCCAATTATATTACAAGTGGTGGGAAAACGTATTCACAAAACTATGAAGTTTGGTTATGTTATTTCTTCCGGCATTTATTTACTTAAAAAAAAAATTGTTTGAGTATAATTAATTAGCTCAGTTTAGAACATGTGAGACTCTTGATAAACAATCTCAGGCTTAGTGGATTATTATGGATTGGAAACTACTTTCGATACAAGAAAACACAGTGTAATTTCTAATAAAAACTTGACTATATTGAAAAAAAACAAACAAATATAAAAAATTTTCAAGTAAAATATGAATTTGAACAAAACAGAATCTTACAAATGGTTAATAGTGTTATCCATTGAAGAACAAACAAACAAATTGACAGGATTCAACATAAATAACGGTAGGTATAATTTATCATGCTAAATTCAAAATTAACTTCACAAATAATAAGCATATGTAACAAATTAATTACAAATATGTAGTAAACTTAGAAGTTGAAATATTTTAAACTTTGTTTAATGTATAAGAAATTATTATAACAACTATAATAGCATATTCTTACAAAAAAAATCATAACAAATAACTATCTCTTGTACTAACAATATGCTTTATAAATCTTTTCTGCTTTATTTATTTTTATTATTGAGATCTCAATATAACTAAATGTTTTTAAGTACTTAGCTTGTTGTTTCTAGTCTTTAAGGCATGTGTCTTGCATCCTCTTCGTCCTAATTCCTTCGTTTTGAAGAGAAGAACCGTCTCAGGATGTAAAGGTCCCAATTCTTCGGATAATATCTGCCACAACACGTTCAGATTCTTCGAAATGTGTGTAAGATTCTTTATATTATTTTAATTTCAACACTAAAGTTAATTTTCACTATTGTAGGTATGAGTGCACATAAATTACGTCGAATGACTTCAAAATCGTATAAATTTCAGCACCAATATGATTTATTTATCGAGGAAAATATATTTACTAATTTTACACACACCAAGGTATTAAAATTTTACTATTTTCACAATTATTTTACTTAAAATTCAGGCGCGTCCTTTTAGGCGTCCTTTCTGTGCAAAAACTTAATTTCTAATCCCTTTGTTTTTTTAATTTCAATGCTACCTTTATTTTCGAATTATAATTTGTATATTGAGTTGTCTACATTTAAGGTGCATAATATAAATAATTTTATTATAATTTTTAAAATGTTATTATAATTTTCTTTCTCTTGATTTTTGAGAAATTAATTATTTTAGAATTTATTACATACTTTTTTACAATTTACGCTTATTTCTGTGAATAATGCTATTAACTTGTATATGAAGTTGCATATTCTTAAGTTACTCAAAAATTGGCAATTTCAACTTCTGATATTACATTAGGCTTATGTGTTACTTTAACATACACATATAAGGTCACAGACTGTGCAACTAACAAGGGATTTAATAACATCGCCAAGCATATGCAAGTATATCAGACTGTGTAAACCTTGCTATATAATATGAAATTAGTGATATGATGAAAATCATAATTAGTATTAATAAACTATTTATGTAGTGACGTAATACCATCGAATAAACATATCACAAAATTAACGTAAGTGTTTCATTCAACCTAACCTTTGTCGAAAATATGCGCATTTTATAGTTTTTTTTAGAATGGAAAGGACTTTGTGATGACTTATTTCTGATTTCTACGTCGAGTACTGCTTCATGTATTAAATTTCTTGGATGTGGTCTAAAATATTCCAATACCTATATACCTTTATCATTTGCTGCACGTTTTTTACTTGGTCTTCACATTGTATCACTAAAGCTTCCGCTTCGTCGTAAATTACATTCAATTCTTGCAAACGTGCGAGGATGTGGCTGTACCCTTTCTGGATACAAATTTCGAAATACGCAATAGTTCACGTTCCATATAAAATATAAAATTCATTTGCTTTACTTGAATTATTTGATGTTCAATTGTTTTTTCGATTTTGACACATTATTCAAGAAAATTATATAATAACTTTCTTATATGTCATTTTTTAATCATTCATACATTAGGTGAGATATGTATTTTGTGTGGCACATAAAATCTAGCACACTGTATATATGGTCCTAGTTCGTTTCTGACAATCGCTAAAAGGCTGTTGATTTGGTATCTTCTCGCTTGTCAGTCTTGCATTGAGTATTCAGTCTCACTGTAGGTACATGTACATCAACATGCAACAATACGCAAAAAAATAATCGAATTTCAAACAGAGCAGTTTTAGAAAATATTTATGTGAACATAGACAAGCTTGGTTACAGCAAATTTTGTGCGTATTGGGTTCTTCTTCTTTTGGTCTAGGACCAAAATGCAAATTAGCTGTTCTTGGAAGCACCTTACTAAATAAAGTCAAAATCGTAATGATTTTTTCTTATCAATAGTTCTTGGGAACGAAACGGTAAGTTGTTATAGATGCGATGGAAACATTCGAACCCACCACCTCCAAAGAAGTTTAAAGCATATCTTTATCTTTGAACAATCTTCATCAAGCAATGTCACGAATGTTCAGGAAAATTTTTGCGTGATGTCACTTTACTTCACTACTGTAGCGCATGCGGGTTAATATAAAAAACTAATATAATTTAGCAATGTCTTTTATTTTACACTAAACAATAAGAACGTATTGCCACTATACATAAATCACACAAAACATAATTGCGGGCTTTAACCCTTCTCTATGATGCAAGAAGATGCATTTGTCAGATTTATATATAGGAAGGTTACAATAAGAACGTGTTAATATTGTGACTATCTATAAATCTATTTACTGCGCCCATATGTTGTAAACATCGTCATAAACGGCGACGAGAATGCTACTCGCTTGATTCTTTGATAAGTAAGAAAGCGTCGCATTTTCCCTACTAAGCAATCACACAAAACATAATTGCCGGCTTTAATCCTTCTCTATGATACAAGAAGATACATTAGTCCGATTTATATTTAGAAAGGTTACGACAAGTATTACGAAGATTGACATCTTGAAGAATACTTACTCAAGAATCAAAATGCAAGTCGTTCCAAGAGTTTGTTTAGGTTACAGAGTAAACAGAATAGAATGCACAATGTAACTCCAACCGATAATTTAGTACATTACGACCCAATATTGCCAATTGTCGTTTCCAGTCCCACTTCTGACAAAAAGCATTCTGTTGTATTTTACGAATATCCAGAAAGACCAATCGCCTAATTATCCAGAACTATTTCAGAAGTAGAAAACAAGTATTCTTCAATCGAGAAGGGAGCATTAGCTTTAATATTAACCATTAAAAAATATCAGCAATTCTTACATGGGTAACATTTCACCTTATTAACTGACCATAAGCCGATAGAGGATTATCACAGAAAATCGAGGAACTGCAAAGGTTGCAAGTAATCGTTTACTGAAATGTGCAATAATGTTAAATACATATAATTAATTATTCCTGGAAAAATGCCCTAATGTATGTGTCACTTCAATGACCGTGAAGGAATTAAAGTGCATCAAAGAGAGAAGAGGAAGGACTACAAGGCAATATCATTAACCACGTGTAAGATTAAAGCATGTTCCAGGAATACAGAAAATGTTAACAGGAATGGTTAAACATGATAAGATCTTAAATTTGTAACACACTATATATACTATAGGAAGAACGAATATATGTATCTGCAGCTAAATTAAGAATGTAGATATTGGAGATAATATTGATAGGCATCTTGTAATTCAAGCAATGCAATCGATGGCATCGATGTATATATCCATCCTCTAACTAATGTTCACATCAATCTCATCTAAAGATTCTCACAGTTGAGATGATATGTATGGCAACGCATAAACAAGAATAGATATAGAATGAATGAAAAATTTAATGAAAACCTATGCGTACACGTGTGAATAAAAATTTTAAAATAATAAAAAAAATATAAAATTGTATTGTATATCTACTCAGGTTTTTTGATGTTAAAGTTCTTGAAATTCCTATTCATAAACAGCTTCCTTTTTTTTTATTTTACTTGATCTCTAAGATAATTACAATATTTTTTTTATTAAATATTTTTTTGCATTAGTAGTATTTAATAACTCATTTATTTTATAATTCTAACCTAGCTATGAACAAACGATAAAGCATTAAATTTCAAAAGAAAAGAACATTTGACTTGCGTGGCTCAGCCCTTGCAATTCTATTTAATTTTTGTACCGCTTAGACTTGAAAAGAACTCCCTTAAACTTGTACTTACCCGCCTTTTTGTAGTTGTAGACCGTTCAACATTAAGTCAGACAGCGCCTCTTGCTTGAGCTTATATATTTTGTCCTGGATTTAAGTTGTCTGTACGTGGGCTTCTTGTTTGGTGATTATTTTTGACATAATGTAGACTATGTTACACGCTGATAATCTCTTCCGTATTTTAATAAGAAATTCAACATTACTTTCTAAATTTGTTTATCAACGTTTCATAATTATAATTATTAACATTTAAGGTATGTATTCATTTTATTTCAGACTATGTATTTATGTTTGTTTGCTTTATATCTTAATTTAATTAGCTTAAACAAATGTTATATACATAGATTTTTATATTACTGATCATATTGTGTTTTCTTTTTCCATTTGGTAATCTTATTCCTATTTTCTTCTTATTGCCAGCTATATGCGTTATATACCACTGAAATCTTCCTTACTCCCTTCTGCCTGGTCAATAGTATTGAGATACCCCCCAACATATTCTTTATTTGTATCTTGAGCGTCAAACCAACATATTCTTTTCAGTGAATTCATTAGATCTATTATCCTTTAATAAAATTAGTGGTATAGTATTTACTTCGTAATTCTATTTTATAATCTTTTTAATGCTTGTTCTTTCTTACTTTATAGGTGTATTGACAAACATTTCCAGACAAATTATGAGGAAAATTAAAAAGAAATTCTAAATTACATTAAAGTTTATATTTAGGAAATATAAAATGAAGAAAACTCCAACTATAAGATTCCTATGGAATACCTAATGCACTTTACGAACATACTAAGACTAGTATTAATGCGTAATAAAAAATGCGAAAGGCAAGGATATGACAAACTACATTAGAAATATTCAGCGTTGAATGTTTACTTCTCAAATTGATTATATAAATAAATCATAATGTTTTCTTAAGAATTATGTAAGTATATTTTAGGAATATGAATGTTACTCTGCAAATGTGTTTGCACATGTCAGTAAGAATTTGTCGATATTAAGTATATTGTGTAAATCTTTTTAGATATACATACCCAGGTAACAAAATAGCGTCCTTTAGACGTCTATATTTGGTCATCTGAGACGTCGAAGACTTTAAAAAATGTCGTGGAATAGACGTGCAAAAGTCTGGTCCTAAGACACAGGTAAAAGGACGTCAATGTACTACGTATTTAATACGAGATTCTGCTGACTTACTTTGGACTAGTTTGGCCGTATAATTAACGTCAAATATACGAAAATTGAATTAATAAATTACACAAAAACTGCAAATAAACATTTATTGAAAAAATAAATTACAAAAATAACGAATTAGTTTAAACTTTGGTCTCACATTTTGGTCCTTAACTTAAATTTTTGACTGATATTTTGAGGAGTAGGACTTGGAAAGGGCAACTTGTCTTGTTAATTTCCCATTGTTTCGTCTACATTTGAGGCTTCTTCAGGGCAATTACAATCGTGGTTATTTTGACTTCCTGATGTTCATTTACAAAATTTTTCACATAATAATTGATGTAATTTTTTATACTTTTTTGTAATTGTATATTATTTTTAAAAATTTTGTAAATGAAAATTAGGAAGTCAAAATAATCACGATTGTAATTGCCTTAAAGAAGCCTCAATTGTAGGTGAAACGTTGGCAAATTAAAAATCCAAGTTTCTCTTTTCAAATCCTTCTCTTCAAGATATCAAATCACAAAGTACAAACTATAATAATACAGATTTTCATAACAAAATACACTTAAAAAAGATTCGTTCAGGACACATACATTTTTATAGGTTTAAACAATTTAAATACCTACACCTATTTCATAAAGAGTTGCTGGCTTACAAGTTTACAGAATGAATTAAAGGAAGTGATACAAATGAACTGTAATCGTTAGTGGCAAGCGTGTTTAACCGCCTCTGCGAAAACAAAATGTTACAAACAAACAAAATTAAAATAATTTCTAACTTACTGATTACAGCATCCTTGACTTTAGTATTTTGAAACGCAATTTTATTCCCTCTGGAGCCGCAAAAATTAAAAGAGGACGCAACATCAAATAGCATCAGTCTCTTTAAAATGTTATTTACTCTTGGACTTCCTGCTTTGCCCCCCAAACTTGAGAAATATAGACACTAAAAGACATTATTAAATAAAATCAAAACTACTGATTTATACCCAAAATATACTTACAAAGGTTTTAAAATTCTTGTCATCTTTTAAATAATTGTCAAGTTTATAGAAGTCATCCACAGAAGAAATAGGGAGATCAACTGGAAGTTCAATATTCTGAATTGCACATGGAGTGTTTACAGAATTCTGATTATTAATATAACTCAAAATAACACTGAGTGTCTGTTCTTGCATTACCAATTTTGCCAAGATTTGCTCCTTTAATTCTGAAAATTAATATGTGATAGTGTTAAAACATATTATTACAATCAAGATTTGCTTATTACCTTTATCTGACAGATCTGACAAGATAGAGACAGTAGATCTTGAACTACTTGATCCACAATAACTGTAAGAGCCTATAGAATACAATGTTTTTAGTTAAAAATAATTCAATAAAGAAATTGTCAAAATTACCTGTGTTTGTAGTATTCTGTAACTTCTCAGTCACAGATGTAACGTTACTAGAATGTTGAATAAAGCTCCTTGTACTTGAGGATGGTGTTAAAGGTAGTTCAACATTCTCTGTAACTGCTTGAAAAACATTGGTTGCATTAATGTAAAACATTTCAAAAATGGAAAAAAATACCTTGATTTGTAGATGGAGAACAAATCCATTGTTTTTTTAGTATCTTAGGGGGCCTAGGTAATTTTGCATTTGTGATACTTTCAGCAGAATCTATATGTGTAATCTCTTCCTGCTCTTCATCATCTGATGATGAAAATGAAAACCATCTAGGTTGTATTCTTTTTCTCTTACGAGGCCCTTCGTCTTCACAATCGGATGTTTGAATATCGGATGTAAACTCTAACTTCTTGACTTTTCTTTGGGCATCATTTAAATCATCTTAAATTATAACAAATCATATAAGTACATACATAACATGGGCTAAAGTAGAGTGTTCCCAAAGGGCAGTTTATAAACTGTCATGTCTGAGAACATTTTTATATAGTCACAACTGCCAACTGACTACTTCAATTCAAACTATTTATAAATATAAATACTGCTGCATGAAATTTACATGTAAATTTAAATATTTATACACTTTGTTAAGTATACATTAAAGTTGGTCGGACTTATGATTCTTTTCAGGTTAAAATTGAACACGTCGTACAATTTGAATACTACTGGATAAATAACAATAAGTACAAAAGTAAACACATACCTACCTGAACTGAAAAACAATTTTTTTATGGGGTATAACTTCCAACCCTCCTTGTCATTGGGTTCTTCTCGCCTGGCAAGGGTTTTGTGGTAGCGGCTTTGCTGCTTGAATGGAGGCCAATAAGCTTCGTGTTTACGAGGCGTTAACCAGTTCGCACTAATAAGTGCCACGCCACCACCATCATCAAATTCAAGTCCGATAAAAGCCATATTTTACTAATTATTACACTGATGGCAAAACAGTTTAACAGTTGCAAAACATTCACGACATTTACAAAACACGCTTGGCTTGGTATACTTCACTGCGGCTTCACTCATGCTTCACTATTTACTAACTCATTGCGTCAGCCCGTCAGCGTCAGTCTAGCTGCTCTCCTATTGGCGGATGGAAGAATGGCGCGCCGCGATGTTGTCATATTTTGCTATACCAATAGCACTCGCTGTGTTTAATAAAGTTAAACAAAAGTATAATATATAATTATTTACACTTTTACTTTATCAGTACTTGTCTGTAAGTTAAGAATTATTAAATACCTAAATATAAAATAAGGCTGGAAATTTTCCAACAGCTGGAAACGTTTTTAATATTAGTGGCAACGCTGCTCAATTTTTCTGAGAGCAATTTTGTCATTGAACGATATTGGAGCGAAATGATTTTATTGGTTAATTTTATTTTAGCGGGTAAGTTTTGATTCAAATTATATGATTTATAAAGGCCGTTTGACACTACATTAAATTTCTAATAAAATTATGCAAAAATGACAGCTAGACCAAGATCGCGACAATTTATTCGTCCAGATCGAGGTTCTCTCTCATATAGTCTCAAATGGTCACAAATTTGTTATAAAACTGACAATAAATAACAAAGACAGACTAAGATCTTAACAATTTATTGGCTCGGATCGAGGTTCTCTCTCATTTTATAACAAATTTTGTAACAATTAACAAATTATTCATTGTCTTAAATTCATATATCAGCACAAGTCAGAGAAGATAAATTTACTCATACCTAAGTAAAAATGACACTTTAATTTCAAATTTCAAATTATAAAATTTAATAATGTGCAAAAGTTATTTGTTAATAATTTACGACTTGTTTACTACTAAAGCTGAACGTTAAAAAGGCGTAAGTATTTTGACGTACTATAGACGGTCAGAAGATTACGACTCAATTACGTAATGTTCTGGTGTGCATACGTATCTGACCAAATAAGACTAAAAATGGACGTTATATATACGGGCACTAACGTGTCTATGTTACCTGGGTATTGCCGTGAACCCAATAATTGTAGATATAAGAAAAATAAATAAATCCAAAAGCAAAATGTTTTTAAATAAACTTTGTGAACATTAAGTTAAACATGTTTGTACTTCAATGGTAAGAAAGTTTAAATTGTAAGTATACATACTGCATTAAGTACAGTTCTGTGCAATAAATTGGCGTACACTTATTATACGATTATGTAAGTATGACTTTTGTTTGAATATCTGTCATGTATGACAAATTGAATTGACGCTATAATTCACTTTGTCATACTTAACATAAGCCATTTTCACAATGGCAAAATAATGTCAAAATTAGCAATAAGACGTGTACGCTATTTTATTGCACAGAACTGTACATATTTACTTATATTACACTTACCTATAGTTTTATGATTAGTTAATTGAAAAGAATTAGTTTAGTATAAAATATAAAACTCATTAACATAAATCGATGCTTCAATGAATAATGATGTGTACTATTAAACACAGATGTAATGATATATGTAGATGTCATTATTTTTAAGGGGTCGAAATCATGATAACGAAATAGAAAGGATAGAATACAAACTTTAATAACTACAAGATTCAATTACTAATTGCATGTGCAGAGTACTGGTTTAAAATTGCATGATACATTTTTGCCTAAAAGTATTTTCTTTAATGGAACACCCAGTATGTCAGTTAATTTTTGAATTGTTTACTAAATTTCGCACCAAAAACATGTATAGTGTTATTACTTATTACAACGTTTAGATGCATGCTATTATTATTTACAAATATAGAGGGTATTCGAAATTTTCGCAACCACCTTCATCTTTTTTATTTTAAATACATTGCTATACTTTCTAACTGAATAAATAAAATACTTAAACTTAGTTTCAAAAATTATTTAATAACATCACTACAATATTGTTTCGCCAAACTTTGGCATCATCAGGTGATGAGAAACTGAATATACAAAATTATTACAACATAATATATAGTGTCACAACAGTATGGGATATGAGTGGGGGTATTTTATAAACTATAGCCTTGTAACAACGGGGAATAATTAAATTGAGTCTGATCGTTTAAAGCACGACCTAATTTACTATATCTATTAATTTCTAAGGTTTCTAATAAATTAAGTTTCTGTCCTTTATCTTGAATATGTAAAACTTTGAAATCTCTATTGAATTCGTGTTCTTCATCTATACAATGCGTTGCGAAGGTAGAGTCCGTTTTGTTACCCATATAACTTTTTTCATGTTCCCCGGTCCTTTGTTCAAAAGTACGGCCTGTTTGACCCACATATACCTTATCACACTCACAAGTCAACATATAGACCCCCGATTTCAACCTTTTATCCGTTTTGTCTTTATCATTTCTAATATAATTTTGAACTGAATTATTAGTTTTAAATGCTATTGACTCGTTCTTAACGTTTTTAATTAGTTTACCTATTTTTATTGATGTATGTCCTATATAGGTGAAAGCATTATATTTGTTAACTGACTTTTCTTGTACTTTTGGATAAATTAACGATAAAGCCTGCTTTTTTCGTTTTCGTGCAAGAATATTGTCTACTAAATTTACTGTATAGCCGTTATTGTTAGCTATCGTGTAGATTCTATTTAGTTCTAATTCAAAGTTAGTTTTATTCATCGGTACATTAATTAATCTGTGTATCATTGACTCATACGCTGATAACTTCTGTGACCAGGGGTGAAAAGAACTTTTATGTATAGTAGTATCTGTGTGCGTAGGTTTATGTGATAAGGTATATGTGGGTGAAACAGGCCGTACTTTTGAACAAAGGACCGGGGAACATGAAAAAAGGTATATGTGTAACAAAACGGACTCTACCTTCGCAACGCATTGTATAGATGAAGAACACGAATTCAATAGAGATTTCAAAGTTTTACATATTCAAGATAAAGGACAGAAACTTAATTTATTAGAAACCTTAGAAATTAATAGATATAGTAAATTAGGTCGTGCTTTAAACGATCAGACTCAATTCAATTATTCCCCGTTGTTACAAGGCTATAGTTTATAAAATACCCCCACTGATATCCCATACTGTTGTGACACTATATATTATGTTGTAATAATTTTGTATATTCAGTTTCTCATCACCTGATGATGCCAAAGTTTGGCGGAACAATATTGTAGTGATATTATTAAATAATTTTTGAAACTAAGTTTAAGTATTTTATTTATTCAGTTAAATATGGAGTTTCAACATGTATCAGCCTCATCAATTAACTATTCTATACTTTCTAGATATTATAATGATAGCCATTCAAATTATCTTTGCAATGATATATGGATATGTGCACTTCAGACTGTTAGTTTTGATTTTATTGATAATTTTGTTAAAATCTTGACAGTTGCAACATCTAACATTTTAAGCCTTAGCCTGAAAATGGGTAGAATGGCTCACGTAACTCTTGTGTTACTAATTTATGGACCAACACGTTATTTGTTTTGAGGTTGCACAAAGTGAATAAATATATAGGGTGTTAAATATGTCGTGTCTAAGTTATTGATCTTTATTGGTTATTTTCTCGTTTTTTTTTAATCTAATCTATAATATTTTTATAATTCAGCATATTTCTTGTAAAATCGCCTTTAAAGTGGTATCAATAACTTACTACTTATTTTTAGTATTTTCAAAGTTGTAACCCTTTAATGGGATATACTCACGTTTATAACATGCAAAATGCGGGGCATCTAACAGTTGGTTCGCCATGAAAATAAAACAAAGTAATTTTAACAAACACCTGTTTTTTAAATGTTTTATTTTCCATAATAAAACAATCTTAATTTTAAATGTCAAATATATTTCCATTCTTCTCTACACATGCTCTCAACCGTCTCTGTATCGACAGACTTACATTCTGAGCTAAGTTATTCTCACTTAATAGAAGAAAAACGTTTCTTATTCGTTGCTGCATGTTGGCCACAGAAAGAAATCACAAGGTGTCAGATCTGTGATCGTGGTGACGCGCGGGGGTGGGGTACAGAAATTGCTATTAATTATTACCGTTAACAAGTTCGTTATCACATTGAATTCATTAGCTTCGTTCGTAGAGGAATCACAAACTAGTCAGCGGCGATTCGATTGGTGGGGTGAAATCCGAAACTAGTCTCTGACTGATTTCACAACATCTGATTGGCTCTGATTAGTTTGTGATTTCTCTAGGAACAAAGCTATTTATTGTTGAATGTTTGCATTGCATTTTTCGTTAATTTCTATTTTTGCCACCCCCTTTCCCCACCATCTCGCGGTGCAAAAACAAAATTCATATGAACAGTAATTGCAATGCAAACATTCAACAATACATTCTATATGAGAACGTACCTATAGATTTGTAGTCATACAGTTTTTGCAACTGTGTAAAATGTAAACACAAATCTTCGGTAAATTTTTAATTTTTTTACTTCATACTGTTGCACTATTGGTACTACTAATTCACCTTGACTTGCAAAATGAGCTTTATGCTTCAGTAGGTTCTTGTAGAAGGCAAATAAAATTTATGTTTTACTTTAATGTTTACAAAATACATGTCTTACTTTCTTGTGAATTTTTCTGAAATAAATGCTCTTACATGGCAAATTTAATTTGTGTTTTTCTTTATTGTTTTAAAAATATATGTTTTACTTTCTTGATATTTCCTCTGAAATTCATGCACTTACATTGCAAATGATAGACTATTTATTAACGGTATACTTAGTAAGAACAGATAATTCTCTGAACAACTCGCATTGTGTAAGTATTTTCAACTTCATTATGTATTTTCCAATTGCTTCTAATAAATAAATACCAGAAAACACCTATAAACATTATGTATATCATGCCGTATTTATTTACAGGATATTTTATATTTTTAAAAGGCATGTTAAAAAATCAATGATATAAACTACAAATTCATAAATAATGTACACTTTATAACGTCTTTTGTTACTGATTTGCATATAATTTTCAAATAAATATTCAAAAACACAAGTGGGTTGTTCGACCATCTATCTACTTTCTACTGTATAACTCTATGGATGACAGTCGTTGGTCCGAATCCGCATGAAAGTTTGGATGGGCTTTTTCCACTAGGTGGTTTAAGGTTAGGTTTCTTGTTATGATTGGGTTGAGAAAAGTTATTAAAAAACATAAAAATCAAATGTAATTGTTGTGTGGTACAGTGAAATAAACATTATTTATTACAATTTTCATAATTTCAACGGTGTATATAACAGATACGACTAAAAATGTGACATGGAAAATTCACTCGGTGAGCACCTTAATTATTAATTATCTCCGCTCCTTTACGTTTGCATCGATTAATTTATAAGTAAAAGTTGTTGAATTAGAGGTCCTCTATAGGGTGCACTAGTTTTTTTGTCAAAAATCGGTTGCACCCATATTCTCCAAAAATTCCTGCATTATATTGGCTCTACTCTAATTATTACCATAGTCTTATTTATTTAAACAATTAAACCTAAAAAATTTTAATCCAAAATATTATAGGTTATTTATTTTTAAACTTATGTCAGATACAAGAAAACTTGGGAACCTGAAAATCACTATTTTTGTAATTTACATACGACAAATCCTTATCTTGAAGCTTCAAGATTATTAATTATTTAACAGTTGGATCATATTGAAATACATTTTTATTATCTTAATCGTTAACATAGTGTTACATATTTTTAATACCTAAATTTGATTACTATATTTATAACGGTCGCCACTTTTACTTAAATTACTTAAATCCAATAAGTAATACACTTCAACATTTTAAGAAATTCAATTCTAAATAACTACATACTTAAATTATTAAATTAATATTGAAACAAACATGGCTTCATAAGCAATTTATAAACGGTCAACATTAGACCCAAATCAATTTTAAATATTCTTTGAAAAATATGTTTGTTTTTGTACATACATTTCTAGTGAGAGTAAGTATGCCTTAAGTTATATTTATCGATATGTAGTATTACTACTTTCTCATAAGCTTATGGAATTTTGGTTTTGAATTCATACATTTATATCTTTTATATTACCTTGTAGGTTGATCGGTGAAGTTATTACTAAATTCCAATAGAATATCTATAATTGTTGTAAGTTCTTCTATCCAAATCATAAGCTGCACGATGTGTTCGCAGAAGAATTCAACAAATTGGACTCCAGGTATAATTATCAGGATGTGGTATCCTTTTGTTTTTACTTCAGGATTGAGCACTGGTTCTTCAGGTTTATTATTCACTAAAGGTACTATTGTTTCATCATCATTTATTCAACAAGAAATATATTTTTTTTATGTAAACAATAATCCAGCTCCATTATTTTGTCGGTAGCATTACTCTACTCTCAATTGTTTTCTTTTCCCAAGGCATACTTGAAGTATTTCTCCATTTTGGATTTAATATATAAAAATAATCTTATATATAATTACATATATAACAGATTTACACTTACATATCTGTCAAATACCCGACTCTCATGTCCTCAAGTTTTGTAATATCTTGTTGCTAACTCTATTTAAATAGCAGCATTTAAATCACTGTTATATCCATAAATTAAACAATTCAAATAACGTATTTTAACTTTAACATAATGGGATATGACAGAATTAATTATTAAATATATATCTTTTTACATTTTAAATCAAACAGAATTCTATCATAATGTACAACGTATGGTACTGTAAATATTGTTTTAACCCCGAGCTAAAATATTTAATTTACAATAAAATGTTGTTCCAATTTATATAGTTATTTTTATTTTGTCCCGACAAATGCCACTGACTGAACGTGTTTCTTTATGAAACAAAGATCTATCTGGTGTCCCAGAAATAAAAAGACGGAGTAGCAGAAATCGGAAGCTAGATTGTGTAAAAACGTACCCTCAAAATATCAAGTCTTTATTCGGGCGCAGACGGCAGAAAAAAAATAATAAAGAATTCAATTGGCCTTACGCCGACTCTGGTCGACTTGCGGTATAGGATGCACACATGCATGCATTGGCGGCTGGTCGGTAATAAAATCGCGCGGCACACGACAAAAACGTATGTATTTTTGTAAATAACATCCATTGTCAAACAGGACAATGAATGATGTTATTTAAAAAAATACATAAGTTTTTGTTTGTGGCTCGCGATTTTATTACCGACCGCCCGCCAATGCATGCATGTGCAAGGGCGATAGTTACACAGATGTTCAGTTTGTTATTAGCCGCCGATGTGAGTTGACACATAGTTATCGACATGGCTTTTACGACGCAAGAATTATGGGATATGGTGCTGTTGAACGTTCATACGTCGAACTTTTTCTAATCGCAGGCGTCCGTCGTATCAAGTGATTATGGACACGGTGTTTAGGTTACGCGAACAAGGCACACTACACCCACGCTACGAAGGCAGGGGTCGTGAAAGAACACGGATAGTTTTACATGCGGAAAGCATCTCCTGGATGTGGTAGATAGGGATGCAGGTATAAGCACGCGATCTGCAGCAAGACAAGTCGGAGTGTCCCGATCGACAATTCATCGACTCCTCCGCGAGAACTTGCTGTACCCATACCACATGCAACGGGTGCAAGCTCTAGCACAACAGGACCGTCCCGCACGTGTTAGATTCTGTACCTGGTTTCGACGAAAACAAGCTAGAGATGTGGACTTTTGTGCCAGCATACTATTCACGGATGAATGTTGTTTCACCCGGAATGGTGTGTTAAATTTTCACAACGCACATTATTGGAGCGATGCAAACCCGCATGTACCATTAGATTTTTTTTGATCGACAATTCATCGACTCCTCCGCGAGAACTTGCTGTACCCATACCACCTGCAACGGGTTCAAGCTCTAGCACAACAGGACCGTCCCGCACGTGTTAGATTCTGTACCTGGTTTCGACGAAAACAAGCTAGAGATGTGGACTTTTGTGCCAGCATACTATTCACGGATGAATGTTGTTTCACCCGAAATGGTGTGTTAAATTTTCATAACGCACATTATTGGAGCGATGCAAACCCGCATGTAACAGCAGGGTCACCGCTTCTCAATAAATGTTTGAGCAGGAATTGTCGGTGATAGTCTGCTTGGACCGCACATACTACCTGCACGACTGACCGGAGCGAGTTATTTAGAGTTTTTGCAGAATACGTTGCCGGAATATCTCGACGATGTACCTCTGCAACTTACAAGACAACTCCGGTTCATGCACGATGGCGCGCCTTCACACATTTCGTTGGCAGTGTGCAATTACCTGAATGTTTCATATCCTCGATGGATTGGACATGGAGGACATACACCATGGCCGGCCCGCAGTCCGGATTTAAATCCATTAGATTTTTTTTTATGGGGGTATATGAAAACATTGGTGTATGATGGGGATGAGATTGCCACAGAAGAAGATCTTCGGCAACGTATTTTTACAGCTGCAAGGCTTATACGTGGGGAACCAGGTACCTTCCAACGAGTGCGTGGAAATCTCCGACGAATTGACGCCTGTCTTCGTGCGAACGGCGGACACATAGAGCACCTTCTATAAATATCCACCTGCTTCACTTACACAATCGGTTCTTTTCAGGACCACCATATTACGTGTGTTAAAAAAAGGAGGAGGAATAGATACTTCATAATAAATATCACTCCATTAATTGCTTTAATTTTACACCTGCTAGAAAAAACTAATTACATTCTTGATATTTACTGTAATAAAGGCTAGAAAAATACGATTTATTGAATATTCTAAAATAATAATAATCAGCTGTTTCCGACTACAAACACATTAAAGGGCAACAACCTTCCTATTTCAAAAATGAAAACAATCTTTTATTGTCTGCAATAAAGTGAGTCAGTCGCCCATCTGCGTCAACAATCGAATACATAGCTGCGTTATTTAGACGCATCCGGCAAAAAATATGTTTTATTATCAATGAGTATGATTTAACATTTTTTTTTCCCGTTTTATACAAATAAAAGCGCATTTTTCTTTGAATGCGTGTTCGTTTCTATTTACAAATGAGCATTCTTACGTGTGCCAGGTCCGTAATGTAATTTTTTTATTTAAAAAAATAACAGAAAATTACATTTTTAATTTTTTCGTTATTGCGGCATATTTGGGCCTGTTTCTGTTCGGACTTTACATACCTGCTACTCCGTCTTTTTATTTCTGGGACAACCTGTATAGTACTGAATATCTCTTACAATAATAATAACTCATTGCAATTAATATTTTATTCTCTAACACGATTTTATACTCATTTTATATGATCTTAACTGCGAGACTGTGTTCATGTATATACATGCTATATGTATATACATGCTATATGTATATACATGAACACAGTCTCGCAGTTAAGATCATATAAAATGAGTATAAAATCGTGTTAGAGAATAAAATATTAATTGCAATGTACAAGTTATTAGGGTATAACGAAACATCATTTACTTTTTTTTATATTTTATGTATATAAATAAAAAGGAAAAAAATTACGAAGCTTTGAAAAAGTTCGTTAATTAAATGAACGAAACGTCAGCATTGTGATTTGAGTTGTTTTTATTTTTTCTTCTATCCTATTACCGATGACTGGATACTTTATCAATATATATATATATATATATATATAGAAAATCAACAGTCGTATCCTTCAAATTAATTGATAAAGTATCCAGTCGTCGGTAATAGGATAGAAGAAAAAAAAAAAAAAAAAAAAAAAACTCAAATCACAATGCTGACGTTTCGTTCATTTAATTAACGAACTTTTTCAAAGCTACAACATACATATTAAAAACACATATAACACAATCCGTAAATTTACAACAGTTATTTGTTTACCTTCGTAATTTTTTCCTTTTTATTTACATACATAAAATATAAAAAAAGTAAATGATGTTTCGTTATATCCTAATAACTTGTACATTAATATTTTATTCTCTAACACGATGTTATACTCATTTTATATGATCTTAACTGCGAGACTGTGTTCGTGTATATACATATAGCATGTATGCATGTGCCTTAGTTTAGAAAATATATTATTTATTTATGAATAATAAAAACAACCCCACAAAAAACAACAAGAAATAAAACAAACCGAGGTCATTACATTAACAAACAATACAAGAATACAATCTAATAGTTAAATGATATATATATATATATATATGTGAAGGATGTTAGGGAGTCCGGCAACAATGACACAACAAAATGGAAGTCTATTTACTTTATTTCCTCCAATATTTCGCAATCATAGTATTATTGCTTCCTCAGGGAAAAAGTTACGACTTCTATGTGAAAATAATTGCAACGCTATCATCTCTAGTATATCATAATGTACGAAAGAAAAACATAGTTCTTTCTCCTTTCCCATCTACTTATAACATTTTGGAACATTATATAATTAGAAACAATCCAAAATAATTACTTTAAAACTTCGCAGCAAGACAATTTTTTACTTGACCTATGCTGCCAAACGATCACATAGCGACTGACATTTCGTTTGGCAGCATAGGTCAAGTAAAAAATTGTTATTGTCGTTTATATTGTGCCTGTTGTCTTGCTGCGAAGTTTTAAAGTAATTATTTTGGATTGTTTCTAATTATATAATGTTCCAAAATGTTATAAGTAGATGGGAAAGGAGAATATACTAGAGATGATAGCGTTGCAATTATTTTCACATAGAAGTCGTAACTTTTTCCCTGAGGAAGCAATAATACTATGATTGCGAAATATTGGAGGAAATAAAGTAAATAGACTTCCATTTTGTTGTGTCTTTGTTGCCGGACTCCCCAACATCCTTCACACATATATTTAATTAGACGGCAAATATATTTTTTTGAAGTTTTATATATATATATATATATATATATATATATATATATATATATTTCGTAATATCGTCCAAGTAGAAATTATTGATTGCCTGTATTTGATGTACAATCTACTTAAAAGCCTTTTCAAAAATTTTATTGCTAAATTGGAACACATTGCTTTTCTTAATACTAGTCCACAATAATTCTGAAATTAATACTGCTAAGCCAAATAATAATCCAAGAAATAGAAAACCAAAAGCACCTTCGAAATGTTCTATTGTTAATTTCACACTTTTAGTGCTATCCGTCACACCGCTCTGTAAATATCGCAAAAGTTCAAGTTTTGGGCTATATAAACTTTCCCATTTATTGACTAATCCATAGTCCTGAATGATAGTGATTAAATTATTGAACCTGTACAGTAAGTAATGACCTTTGGGCAACAACATTCTACTTCGATAGGAGAACAATATTTTTCTTAATGTGTAGATCATTTGGTGACCGTGCTTGACTACTAATGGATCACCTTGTAATAACAAGTGACGAACATACAGTTCACCTATAACAGTGCATGTGTTTTTATATTGAGAAACTCGGTTTAGCCAATAGTTTAATGTATCATGTTCGTCATCAACAATCTCATATTTTCGGTAAATATCCACTGCTCTTTCATCATTTGACAGATTAAATATATCCTGATAAATGCTAATGCCTCCAATTCTTAATGAAGAATTTAGAATTTCTTCTTCACTGTCAATTTGATCTTCGTAACGTGGATTCGTTAGAGAATTAATTAAGTAGCTGTTATAGAGCGCTTCAAATAATATGGCATATATTGTAATGATTGAAAAGACTATCTTGGCAAACATATTTTCAGGATAACGGTTTAAAGGATCTCCTATAAACGAACGCAGTGCTATTATTATACTGTTGCTAAAACTTACTTTTGAAAGTTTTGCAATTATAGAAGATACGTAGCACAGGATTCCTCCGACTAGTACAATTCCAATATTAATAAGCCACAAATCTAAAGAGAACATATTGTATACACAACTCCAATAAGGTTGTCTTTTTGCTTTAGGAACAATCCAAATCATTCTCTCAGTCACATAACCAGTTGTTATATCAAAATCCTTATACATATCTAGAGTGGCTTGCACATTTCCTATACCAACGGCTCCTGTTTCTTTAATTTTCTTTAGTTTACCAGACCAAGTTTTATTAGGAAAACGATATCCCCAGCCTTTAGAATTTCTTTCTAATGTTATATTCAATGTAAAATTAAATGTTTCACTAAATAACTTCAACAGTTCAATTTCGATGCCAGCATTTTCACTTAATACAAAAGGCGGATATTTCATAGTTACCACATTAAGATTGCATCCCTGTAAATTGTCCTTAATAATATTATTAAATAGGTTCCTCTTAGTAGACATCACACCATTTACACAATTACTTTTAAGAACTAATTGTGGAACTTCGTCACATTTTTTAATTGTTCCTTGCATACTTAAACCGTATATTTCAGACTGAGTTTCATTTAACGGTATAACAACAATACATCTCCATATATTCATCTTCCAAAACTTTTCCAAAATTTCCTTAGCAATATATTTTCTAGATTTTGAAATACGGTTAAAATAGATTACGTAATTTCCTCGTGAATTATATGATGATAAAGATGTTATAGATGTAGTAAATTGATATAGTAATTCTAAACTTTCTAGTAATACTAAATTATATCTAGATTTTGCGATAGGTTGCAAGTGATTTTTGTAAATGTTTTTGTGGCCTCTACGTGCCTGCAACGTTTTAAAGGAATAGAACGAGTTTTGAGTTCCGTTTGTAATATGCATGCACCACTTCAGTTGAAACCTTTTTATTAACGCGTTCTGTAAATCTTGATTGACAAAGTCTTCCCTACTGGCCACAAGTGTTAATAATTCTTCGGTGTAAATAAAATTTGTTGACGCAATTCTTTCTAAACAGTTAACTGTATGGTTCAAGTTTCTTTCTTCTTGATACAGAGAACTAAGTATGTCTGTTTTGCATTTTTTACATAAAAATAGAACCAAATATAACAATTGTGAAACCATGTTTGCACCCTTCAATTTCAGTAGCAGTAATAAAAACGCTATACATTATTTGTCACTTTATACGCCTCTGCTCAAATTGTACATATATTGAATTTTCATGTTCTGTAAAAATGTAATTCATAACATTCTAATAGAACTATATATATTTCAAGGTAATATATAATTATTTTGTGGAAGATTATTATATTTTTGAAAAAGTTGTTTCATATTGAAATTAATTCCAAATATAATTTTTTGTCTATATGTTTTTATATATTAATATTTTAAATAAGATTAAATAAGGCGAAAATAATTTGAACCTATGTACATACAAGTATGTCATAAAAATCAATACTTCGTCTTTATTAATTAGCTAGCAAATATGTTACCAACTTTGTAAAATAAATCCTTAAACACTGTTTAGATAATCGGCATATTTCTTTGCATTGAAAAATACCGGCTAGAGATAATCTTATCATTGATAAACCAGTACTTTATATCTCTAAGTCATAATCATAATATATTTGAAATAAAAGTCGATTTTTAATGAACTTGTTTTACTTGCAATGCGTATACAGAATCGGGTTAATACCTTGTATCAGTTACAATTAGTACAGAGAATAAGTAATTGGGAAATGTACACATGGCGTATGCTAATAACATAAGATTAATCACATTGGAACGTAGGTACTACAAGTCTATGAAGAGAAAAACGTCTTATCGGCTAAATTACCTCCCTTTACTTATTCTCCCCACACCATTAATATGGTAGAGGGGATTATCAGATTATATATATATATGACAAATTGATATTTTGGGTTATTTGCCGCGTTAATTCAAATCAAGTATGCATATACGAAATAATTCGTATATGCATAAGTGATATGAAATGTAATGCATATCTACACCATCAATTGCTGACATTGCAAATATCAACGTGCAGACAGCTGTTTCGATCTAACCTGGATCTCGTCAGTACACGAAGGTGATATTTGCAATGTCAGACATTCTTCTTCTTCTTCTTTATTGGTGTTTGTGTGTTAAGCCTAGGCTTTTTACACTTTTTCTGAGAATGATGTATCTGGTTAATGGGGCGATAGTGCCATGTTAGCTTCCGTAAGTGGTTTAGATAATTGCCAGCTTGGGGCGTTTGTATTTCCAGTAGTTCTGGGGGTCGTAATTCAGGGGCAATGTCAGACAAAGTCGGATTTCCTGCCTATATACTTGATTGGGTACCAAATGCCTATGAGAGGACTCCCAGCGGCATCTGTGATCCAATATCAAGAACGCAAGGAAATGTTAACCCTTAGTAGAACATCTACTTTATCGGGCAACTGTAGATATGCATTATGTAGGTGACTTTACCTACTTAATAAACTACCTCCCCAAAAAGGTTATGTCAAAAATGACGTTTTTCGCGGTTATGTGATGACAAATTGATATTTTGGGTTATTTGCCGCGTTAATTCAAATCAAGTATGCATATACGAAATAATTCGTATATGCATAAGTGATATGAAATGTTGCCCGATAAAGTAGATGTTCTACTAAGGGTTAACATTTCCTTGCGTTCTTGATATTGGATCACAGATGCCGCTGGGAGTCTTCTCATAGGCATTTGGTACCCAATCAAGTATATAGGCAGGAAATCCGACTTTGTCTGACATTCATGACTCCTCTGAAAGAGAATATCATTAAATCCCTCTAAATCAAGATCAGCCAAATTAAGATTAATAGTAAAAAGCGTTAGCTTGACTAATTCAATCCAGTAAAGAAGAAGAAGATGTCTGACATTGCAAATATCACCTTCGTGTACTGACGAGATCCAGGTTAGATCGAAACAGCTGTCTGCACGTTGATATTTGCAATGTCAGCAATTGATGGTGTAGATATGCATTACATTTCATATCACTTATGCATATACGAATTATTTCGTATATGCATACTTGATTTGAATTAACGCGGCAAATAACCCAAAATATCAATTTGTCATCACATAACCATAAAATATATTACAATTCTTTGCCAAATATACAAATGTATTGAAAAATTCAAAAGATTCTTGGTAGTAGTGGCATACAATGGAGTAAAAGTAATAACAATATGACAACTGGTTGTCAATTAGAAAACAATGACAAATATAAAATGCAAATCACAATGTATAATTGAAAATATAATCAAATAAGCAATAGGACAGTCGGGATTACTTATATAGCCACATCAAAAGGCTTGGGATTTACCACAAACTGTTCAGTCAATGCAATTATACAAATAACAACGACGCAACTATGTAATGAAAAATTAAGAGTAGAACTGTTGATATTATACATTCTATATTGTTATAATATCAACAGTTCTACTCTTAATTTTTCATTACATAGTTGCGTCGTTGTTATTTGTATAATTGCATTGACTGAACAGTTTGTGGTAAATCCCAAGCCTTTTGATGTGGCTATATAAGTAATCCCGACTGTCCTATTGCTTATTTGATTATATTTTCAATTATACATTGTGATTTGCATTTTATATTTGTCATTGTTTTCTAATTGACAACCAGTTGTCATATTGTTATTACTTTTACTTCATTGTATGCCACTACTACCAAGAATCTTTTGAATTTTTCAATACATATATATATATATATTGTACTAGTGGAGGGGATAATATACTTGCAAACACATATAATAAATAATAAACTCAAAATTATTCAAATCTTGTTATGTGTGTTGCTAATAATATCTCCTCTCTTACCTAGTCATTCAAATTTACTCCAATAATCTCATGTTATAATATGATAATGATAATGTAACATTCAGTATATATTTTTTTTAATTTCTGTACCAAATTTATTATCTCCTATGCTATTATATATTTCTTTATTTCTTTTAACTATGCCCAAACACTACTCAGTTTTATCCTTAATCAAATTAATTTTCTATTATGATAATATTCTTAATGCATTTAGAAATAAATATTTATCTCCTATCTCTTTCATATAGTAATTTAAAATTCAACACTTCTTTATGTTACTACTTTTCTATAAATGAAACTAGTTTTTATTTTGACCACGCAGTACTATCATTACATTTACTTTTATAAAGATGTCGTACTGGTATTTGCCGTAATGAACTGCTACATAAAAATAACAATTTACATGCTTCAAATACGCCTGTTATATTTATTCTTTTGATGATGTGAATATTTCTGCTAATGAATTATCCCACTTTTAGGATAACAATCGTTCGGTACGTATACTTTTCCTCTCACAATTAACTTTATAAATGCTATTTTATTTTGTTTACTTGTAGGTCATTGACTTATCAAACTGCTATTTCCTATAGGAAAATGTCTAACACAATGTTCTACTTTACCAAATAAAAAGAAGAATTTCACCACAATAATCGTTTAATAACAATAAATATTTAAATCTTGATTCGAACATCTATCCAAGATAAATATACGACATGTACATAAATTGATTAACCTGTCTAATTGTACCTGTACATTTATTGTTGTATGAAGGATGTTCAGCAAATGTTATTTATTTGAGAAGGTATGTACAAAATCTAATTCAATGTAACTTTTTCAATTTTGCATGCATTAAAACATGCAATTTAATTATTTATAAATAATTTTCGTCTATAAAATATTAAACAAGTTTGAAGGTATGTTTTAGTACCAAGGTCATGTAATTTCATTTATATGTGCATATTCTGAAACTTCTTATTAAAATAGAGATTTAAACTTTTTACAATACGTACTTCTATTCTTGTTTTATACGATTAAGCAATTCTTAACAATATTCATGACTTTTACTCAATGTAAAATAAAATAAATTCAAATTTTTCCTTATATAAAAATTATACAACCTCTTATTAACATTTATCTTCTTTCTCTGGGTTATTCAAGTTATATTTTCCTTTTTCCTCACAGGTTCTGGTAATATGTTCGTAGATAACTACAGTGGATCTTCTTTATTTGAAAAAAAACAACTTCCTGGACTCGTTCTGTGCCTCGGATGACTCTCTGGATCTCTCCTAGTATGACTTCTTGTGTATCCTCGTTTTAATACAGGAACTGGAACTTCTTCGGGTATATCAAACCGGATGTATCTTGTTGTGTCCTCGAAAATTACAGGATATCTTCTGGATTTTAATGCAGCTGTACATTTATCTCGACAAAACACTGGAACTGGACCTCTTCAGAAATATATGGTTTACCGGATCCTTTTAACTAATTTAACCTATAACTGGAACGACATCTGTGCTTCTAACTAGTAAGAACTTCTCGTTTTATACAATAAACTGGACTTTGATAACTGGAATCCCTCTTTGGTCTCACGTACAACTGATGAATATAAAATTCCGCTCGGACTTGGTTAATATTTGGTAAGTATTATTTTAATATTTCTTTTTCTTCGTAAATATCTTCTTTTACCATCCAGGATATCTTTTAATTCGATAATAATAAAATTATTCTATAAATTTATGCTTCTATATAATTTATTTTTATTCTACCATCCAATAAATATTTTCTATGCTGAAAGAAACACTTTTCTCACCAACTTTCGCGGTTTTAGTGAATTTAAAGTATACTTTTCGGAATAAAATCGTGATTTTCCGAAAATTACACGCACCTTTCTTCAAAAATATTTTTCAATTCCTTTTGTTTGTTTATCGTCACCAAGACAATATATCCGTTTTTTAATTTCATCCAATTAAATTCCTTTTCTCCTAATTCTTGTTCAAAATGGTATTATAAAATTTTATTGATACGTTTCAGTGCTTTCCAAATTTCAGAAAACCTTCTATATTAAATCTCTAATAATTTATAATAATGAATTACTAAGACTTTGTACTTCAAAAAACATTACTAACAAAATTTTATGTAAATGTCAATTTTGACAGATCCGCTTATTCAAACTTTACCCGCGAAATTATTTACCAAGTTGTTTCCTTCATACTTCAACATTCAACACTAAATTACTTTTCTTTACATTATTGTTAATTAGACAAGTTTTACAAGATAACAAACTACATTTTTACATAAATAATAATTTTTAAATCTCTATTTTCAGAATCCAATGAAAATTACTGCAACCAAGAACCTGGTCTACTACGACTCCTTCAAGTAATGTTTTCATAATTGACTGCACACATCTTTACTATAATAAATAACATTTTAAGTATACACAACTGTTCTTTTTTAGTTTAAATATTTAATTTAACAGTCACAAAGAAAAATTAGTAAAATTAAATAATCCTTCAAACTTATTCAAAACATACAGTGCCAATCACACATATTATTACTCAGCACATATGCCCCTTTTAAAAAATGTAAATTTTCAACTCGAATCAAAATTTATATTTATTAAACAATATCTGATAATTCACATGTTCATCAATGTGCTCAAAACAATTATTTTAATCAAACTAAATCCTTTAACAGATTTTAAATGAATCTTCTGTTATTTGGTAAAATCATTTAACTTTTATTTATTACTATCTGTACATAACAATGTTTAAATTCATAATTATTTGTGACACTCATTTCTTATAAGTCCAAAAGTAATATAAGGCTTTCCTTTTTTTTTTTTATTTTTATTTTCATTATAAAAGTATAAATTTATTTATTTAAATGGATGTCTATGCCCTGTATAAGTAATTTTTGTTCCATTATTTATCAAACTATATCATATAATCCTTCTTGATGTTCCAATACCTTATAAAAATATCTATATTTTTTTTTTAATTGCCATCAAACTTTTTAACATTAATTGCATATATGTTTTTCTGTGTTTCCTTACTCAAACTTCTTATAAAAATATTATCTGTACTAACTTTTACATAAATAGGTGAATAACATATTCTTTTTATCTGTTTATACTTCAGTTACTTATTAGCCTCTTTTTAAAATGATTCACTATGCTCACTAATTATATATATTATTTTCATTATATACTGTTCTCATACGAACAAATTCCCCTTTTACCTATAATTGACATTTTCGTCATCCCCTATACTTTCATTTATGGAAAGTCCATATTTTTATTTTAACTTATTGTTTTTACAGGCTTACGTTACCTATATAATTCTTTTTTAGACACTTTTGGTCCTATATTTTATATCATTTTGGGTATTTTTCACCCTTTTATACATATTCACTCTATAATAATTCCATATTCTCATGGTACTTTTAATATTTACTATTTATTGTAAGCATTTACTTTCATCTGACATATTTTATCTAAAAGGCTCTTCCTAACTTCTTTCTTTTGCATTTCTTCATCACCTATAATGTTTGTTAAATCTTGATAATTATTATATAACTCTACTAAGTGTTTTAATTATTTTGAATATTATTTTTATTTTTATAAGGCTCATGTTTATTTTTCTTCTATACAACTCCTTTATCCATTTCATTCCATTTAAATACTCAGGCAAGTCTATTTACTAGTAAGATTACTTATATTACCTTCTCTTATGGTTATTTACAAATTTATATACAATATGAGAATGAGGAAATAACTTATTTTTTTAATTAATCATTTTTTTTTTTTTTAATAACTAATAATTGTAACAGTCCTATAACTAAATTAATCTAATATCATTCCGGAATACTATATGTAAATTCTTTATCTGGTAACCTCTCTATAAATTCAAATTATTTTTCGATAAAAATGAACTTGTCTGTATACATGTATATCTGTTTCATCACTATGTCTTTTATTCATTTGAAAGAAAGCGAAATCCAATATGCCCCTTTCTTATCACTTTGTTATCTGTATCTAGTCATGCCCCTATCTTATTATAAGGTATTTATGTCCTCCTAACACTTCAGTACTATATGATTATTTATTTTCTAATAAACAACAGGTCTCTATTTGTCAATACTTTTGAAATTTTGAGATCTACATGTTACTTGGATAAGCAGGTATCGTAAGTACCTTCAGAAGACGATCTCCTTTCTTATCTTCTGTCCTGACTAAAATTTCCTAGGTATGAATTAGCATGATTCAGAGAAATAATGTCATTTCTCCTTTTACAGTTTAATCTCCCAATATTTTTCTTACTTATGAAGTTGATGTGGATTATTTGTCATAATTATATCGTCGTAAATGATTTGTCGTTTTGGATGACTTATTGTAACTCAGAACAGGAAATGACGTTACCCATTTCACAGTACAATCTTCCAATACTGTGTCTTACCTATAAAATGCCCTATTTCAAACGGTCGTATATACATTTTCCCAGTCATTTCTTTCCATTTCTATTTTTAATCGGATTCTATTCTGTAATGTATCAAATATGTTCCCATGAACCATATTTACTTTATTCCATGAATCATTTTCTTCAATTCTACAAGACATCTTGTTCACACATTTTCCAACCTTGTTGAAAAATAACATAATACCAGCATTGCTTAATATCAATATGTCTGTCCCGTCCTGAAATTCAAAATCATGTCCTAAAAATCTTCTGACATCTATATCCAAAATCACTGTAAAATAATACACCTTCCTTTGCAAATCTCTATCCAAATAAACTCGTTTTCTCTCAACGAAGTCATTCCCATTTGCCGTTCCTTTAAATTGACTCCAAATTTTCCTTTCTGTATTTCCTATAACACTTCTTATATGTGTTGGTATTTTACTATGTTTAATTTTAAAATTCCTTCCAGTATACTTTACGACTCCTGTAACTATTCCTGTAGTATACCTGGACAAATATAAATCTAAAATACTATCATCTTCTTCTCCTAATAAAAATGTATCTAAATACGATCTCAAAATTCTTCTACCGGAATCTAAGTATTTTGTTTTCTTTGTTAATGAAAAAATTTTATTCGTTTTCTTACTTTCATCTGTGTTTTGTTCAACATCAATGCAGTTTAGAACACCCTTCTCAAAATTTCCTATTACTTCTTCTTTTTCCATTTCCAATATTCCCTTAACCTCTGCTGTATCTTGTTTGTCTTTCACGCAAACTTGTGTTACTGGTATCATTTCTTCTGGATTACTCACCAAAGATCTTTTAAATTCTTCAATATCCTTTTTATATTCTTCTCTAGTATCAATGCTCGCCTTTTCCAACTTATCCAATTTTTCTCCTAATTCTTTTTTATCCTCATCCCTATTTTTCTTATTCTCTTCACTAACCTTGTCCAATTTATCCATTAACTTCTTATTATTCTCTTCACTTGTCTTGTCAAATTTACCACTTAAATCTTCGTTCATCTGTTTTAACATTTGTAAAATTGATCCAAAATTTACTACTGGTGTCGACATTTCTATTTTCGAAGTCTCTCCTTGAATTTCCACCTTATCACCTCTATCCTGTAACTCTCCAGTCAATTGACCTTCTATCTGCACCTGTGACATATCTTCTCCTCCCTCTAGTAAATTCACATTCTGTCCTACCTCCTCTTCACTATCACTAGACAATTCAGATCTATCTAATCCAAAATTACTCTTAGATCTGGTATTCATTTTAAATAATTATAATACACAATTTCTGATACCTTAATATACTTTAAGCTGATTTAATTACCTTTGTAAAATGTATACTAATGTTACCGCTATTGCTATGATTAATAAAATATTTGAAATATGTTGTTGCGAGTCTTATTTTAATTTCTTCACGTTAGATACGTCATAAAATGAGCTAAGGAGGGTAATATAAATTACAAACACCTAATCAAAATTAACAAAATAATCAAAATACTATTTGCGAGTCTTATTTTAATCGCTCCACGTTGGGCACGCCATAAAATGCACTAGTGGAGGGGATAATATACTTGCAAACACATATAATAAATAATAAACTCAAAATTATTCAAATCTTGTTATGTGTGTTGCTAATAATATCTCCTCTCTTACCTAGTCATTCAAATTTACTCCAATAATCTCATGTTATAATATGATAATGATAATGTAACATTCAGTATATATTTTTTTTAATTTCTGTACCAAATTTATTATCTCCTATGCTATTATATATTTCTTTATTTCTTTTAACTATGCCCAAACACTACTCAGTTTTATCCTTAATCAAATTAATTTTCTATTATGATAATATTCTTAATGCATTTAGAAATAAATATTTATCTCCTATCTCTTTCATATAGTAATTTAAAATTCAACACTTCTTTATGTTACTACTTTTCTATAAATGAAACTAGTTTTTATTTTGACCACGCAGTACTATCATTACATTTACTTTTATAAAGATGTCGTACTGGTATTTGCCGTAATGAACTGCTACATAAAAATAACAATTTACATGCTTCAAATACGCCTGTTATATTTATTCTTTTGATGATGTGAATATTTCTGCTAATGAATTATCCCACTTTTAGGATAACAATCGTTCGGTACGTATACTTTTCCTCTCACAATTAACTTTATAAATGCTATTTTATTTTGTTTACTTGTAGGTCATTGACTTATCAAACTGCTATTTCCTATAGGAAAATGTCTAACACAATGTTCTACTTTACCAAATAAAAAGAAGAATTTCACCACAATAATCGTTTAATAACAATAAATATTTAAATCTTGATTCGAACATCTATCCAAGATAAATATACGACATGTACATAAATTGATTAACCTGTCTAATTGTACCTGTACATTTATTGTTGTATGAAGGATGTTCAGCAAATGTTATTTATTTGAGAAGGTATGTACAAAATCTAATTCAATGTAACTTTTTCAATTTTGCATGCATTAAAACACGCAATTTAATTATTTATAAATAATTTTCGTCTATAAAATATTAAACAAGTTTGAAGGTATGTTTTAGTACCAAGGTCATGTAATTTCATTTATATGTGCATATTCTGAAACTTCTTATTAAAATAGAGATTTAAACTTTTTACAATACGTACTTCTATTCTTGTTTTATACGATTAAGCAATTCTTAACAATATTCATGACTTTTACTCAATGTAAAATAAAATAAATTCAAATTTTTCCTTATATAAAAATTATACAACCTCTTATTAACATTTATCTTCTTTCTCCGGGTTATTCAAGTTATATTTTCCTTTTTCCTCACAGGTTCTGGTAATATGTTCGTAGATAACTACAGTGGATCTTCTTTATTTGAAAAAAAACAACTTCCTGGACTCGTTCTGTGCCTCGGATGACTCTCTGGATCTCTCCTAGTATGACTTCTTGTGTATCCTCGTTTTAATACAGGAACTGGAACTTCTTCGGGTATATCAAACCGGATGTATCTTGTTGTGTCCTCGAAAATTACAGGATATCTTCTGGATTTTAATGCAGCTGTACATTTATCTCGACAAAACACTGGAACTGGACCTCTTCAGAAATATATGGTTTACCGGATCCTTTTAACTAATTTAACCTATAACTGGAACGACATCTGTGCTTCTAACTAGTAAGAACTTCTCGTTTTATACAATAAACTGGACTTTGATAACTGGAATCCCTCTTTGGTCTCACGTACAACTGATGAATATAAAATTCCGCTCGGACTTGGTTAATATTTGGTAAGTATTATTTTAATATTTCTTTTTCTTCGTAAATATCTTCTTTTACCATCCAGGATATCTTTTAATTCGATAATAATAAAATTATTCTATAAATTTATGCTTCTATATAATTTATTTTTATTCTACCATCCAATAAATATTTTCTATGCTGAAAGAAACACTTTTCTCACCAACTTTCGCGGTTTTAGTGAATTTAAAGTATACTTTTCGGAATAAAATCGTGATTTTCCGAAAATTACACGCACCTTTCTTCAAAAATATTTTTCAATTCCTTTTGTTTGTTTATCGTCACCAAGACAATATATCCGTTTTTTAATTTCATCCAATTAAATTCCTTTTCTCCTAATTCTTGTTCAAAATGGTATTATAAAATTTTATTGATACGTTTCAGTGCTTTCCAAATTTCAGAAAACCTTCTATATTAAATCTCTAATAATTTATAATAATGAATTACTAAGACTTTGTACTTCAAAAAACATTACTAACAAAATTTTATGTAAATGTCAATTTTGACAGATCCGCTTATTCAAACTTTACCCGCGAAATTATTTACCAAGTTGTTTCCTTCATACTTCAACATTCAACACTAAATTACTTTTCTTTACATTATTGTTAATTAGACAAGTTTTACAAGATAACAAACTACATTTTTACATAAATAATAATTTTTAAATCTCTATTTTCAGAATCCAATGAAAATTACTGCAACCAAGAACCTGGTCTACTACGACTCCTTCAAGTAATGTTTTCATAATTGACTGCACACATCTTTACTATAATAAATAACATTTTAAGTATACACAACTGTTCTTTTTTAGTTTAAATATTTAATTTAACAGTCACAAAGAAAAATTAGTAAAATTAAATAATCCTTCAAACTTATTCAAAACATACAGTGCCAATCACACATATTATTACTCAGCACAATATATATATATACTTATTCTTTAAGGTCGTTTTACATCTATCAATTTTAAGTTCAATTACTAGCACTTGGTCAAAATTGACGGCAAGTCGGGTATTACATGTGTCAATTTCCAGTTCAATTAAAAGTTCATATAATTGACACATTCAAAACAATATGCTTACGTCGTTTTTGTGACTTCCAATATTAAGTTCAATTTTAACTTCAATAAATTGACAGATCTAAAACGAGCTTTATAAAATGATCTTGTTCAAGGTTTTGCTTGACATTTATCTTCTTAGCTTTAAATGTTACATATTTATTTTAGTTCTTAAGTTATTTGTGGTACGTTGACATAAATCTAGAAATCGTAGTTAGTCTATGTGGCAATGTTGAACATGGTTGAATGATTATGTAAAAGTAAACGAAATAAAAATTGCTCTGATACTAACTTCGATTTATAACCATTTTCAGCCGGAATCTGGATCTAAAGCAAAGTTAACGTAGATATCTTTGGCTTGGTCCAAAAAGGGCCCAACTACATATACGCATTTTTGAGAAAATCTTTATTCAAGTAATATTTTTATAACACTTATTAAATCAGTCAATTTATGAATCAAACGGCTGAAATTTTGAATATACTTTTTTTAGCAACTATTGTTTTTATAAAGAACACTAGCTGTCTAACAATCTCTTCGAGATTGAATCCACCTCTTTGCATCCGCTAACATCTTTTCTTTCAACTTCCTGTAAAACGCGAGCACTGCCATGATGCTTTTCCTAGTGTACGTTATCATAAACTTTTGGCGAACTATTGTTATTTTCGCAGACCCATTTTAACTATTACTCCATTTTATTTTAACGATATACTACGTTCATTATTTATGATCAGCATATATACAAGTCAGAGCTGGGGGGTAGTAATGCTTAATTTTTTTGAAGTGTAAACTTCTTTAGGCGCGTTGCGCTGATTGTAGGCAGTGAACAAGACTGACACGTCACGCTCGAATATGAAATGCTCGGATATGTAACGCTCGTTCGGGTAATGTCGGCTCGAGTCGACTAAGGGAACAATTTTATTATTATTTAATTTCAATGAATAAATAAATAATAAATTCATGTCCCAGAACAGGTTCGATCCCGATACCGCACGGTTATGAAGCCGATACGTTACCATTAACCCAAGAGCGGGACAGTAAGTAAGTATTTATATCGTCTATTTATACATATACATACGTCCGAACCGACCAAACGAAACGGACGCTCGCGTAAATGTAATAAATGTGCGAATATGTTTTATTTAATAGTTACTGAATATTATATGCGTGTATTTCGTATTATCTACGGTATTATTAACCTCGCCTTGATGAAGTTTACACTTCCGCCGTGTGGTTTTAAGCACACTCATTCTTCTTGTTTTTTTCTGATGAAGTGGTACTATTGTGTAATGAAGTACTTCGCAATTTTAAAGTAACAAATAATTAATGACTTAATATATTTAGTAAATTTCTGTATCTCGTATTTATATGTAGTATTAGTTTAATTTTTCAAATTGAATGTCATTGTTGACATAAGTAAATGTGGCAAATGTATGTTAATTTTTTTTGCATTAAGGGTCCTCGCTAGTGGATCTGTCAACAATGGAAAAATAGCAGATTTTAGATGCCAGATATTTTTGTTGATTTTAAAGATGGAGAAAAACTTTCAACGTCAACTTATGAAGAATGTAGTAATCTACCCGGCTGAAGAATCAAATTTAGAAAAAAATTAACGGATTAAAGAAAATTAATTAATATATCAAAATATTAAAAACCAGTTTTCTCAAAAATCCTTCGGAGGAGATTTGTTTGCTCGGGTTCGCGTTATAAATTGAATAGAAAGCTACCCGGATGTGCACTTATTTTTCGTTCAACTATTTACTTTGTTTAAATTGAATATAAAATAAATTAAAATTAGGCAACTCACATTACAATGAATTGCTATTCTGCTATAAATCTTTCCCACGGTTACAAAATAAATATTATAAATATTTGGTCATAAATGAATTTTTATTCGCTTAGATATTGAGTTATTATTTCAAATATTTATTATGTATTCCCTATGTGTAATAAGTACTCGAACATCCTTGGCTTATTAAATTATGTGTTATGCAACCAATATTACATTTCCCATTCACTAGCGAAGACCCTTAAGAACCAGTTGTGTAATATAAAAAACTCGTTATTGTTAGTATTATACTTACATATGATTATACACTTTAATTTTATTGACAATTTATAGGAAAGATTGGAGGCATTTTATTATGTGCCTGCCGCATAGATCGAATACATATATAAAAGAACGATAAAACAGTAATAACGGGTAATAACAATACTGCATATCTAATAGGTGTCACATTTCTTCTATCAGAAATCCACTTGAACTCGGTATTTTTTATTTTTCACCATAACATATTCGCCATCGTCTCCGCTGTTTAGAGACTATGTAACTGTTTGACAAAACTTATTGAACTTCACAAATTTAGAGCCTTTAGTTGTCAAAGAAGAAAAATGAAATATCGTTCCCGTTTTATTGCTTCGTTTTCATTCTCATGTGATCAGTTAAATAAATGCACTTTTAATCTCTAAAATGGCTAAAGTTTGTAGCATTTCTGAAATGATCGATGTGACTATTTAGTATATTGTCTCTAGATAATTTTTGTATTCCATAGCACATCTTTTGATTGTTACATCTTTGGTGCTTTCTGTATTTAGTCCTGCCCATTCAGAGCATTTATGTGACGACATGACATGTCATATTGCATGACCCACACTATTATTTCAAGTGCGAGATATTTTATTACCTGCCTTTGGTATGGAACAAATACATATAGAAAAGAACTCTACAACATTAATAATTGGTAATAACAATTGTACAAATCTAATAGGTGTAACATTTCTAGAATCAAAAAGCCACACCTGACCTCGGCATTTTTTAATTCTTTTATCTTTACATGTTCACATCGTGTCTGCTGATTAGCGCCCATGTACTGTTTGACAGAAGCTAATAAACTTTATAAATCTAGAGTCTCCTTTCATAAAAAAATAAAAACGAAAATATTGTTCCTGTTTTATCGCTTTACTTTCGTTCTCAGGCCATCAGCCAAGTAAATGCACTTTTTATTACCAAGCTATCCACCATTTGTCCGCTTTCTGACGTTAAAGCTTGACAGTTGGTCGATGATAGTATCTATTCCTCCTCCATATTTTTTTGTATTCCACAGCACATCTCTCGATCATTACATCTTTAGTGTTTCAGTATTTAGTCCTGAAAGTTCACAACATTTTTCAGATGACATACATCGTATTGCACGACCGACACTATTATTTCAGTGACGTTTGCTAGCAAGTGTCAACGCCTATCCATCCTTTTGACAGTTCATAAGTAAAATCGAATTTTCATCGCAAATCAAGCGTCAGATGGATTGCTTGTCCGTCAATCTTAAAATTTACTGTTATACCAGAAAACAGCAATCAATCGACTTCCGTCATAAAGGAAAAATAATGACGTCTGCATTGCCAATTTCATAACAACGAACATAATTACTTTATATATTACTAAATTTAGAATTTCATTGGTATAGAATATATTATATGTATATGTTACCGTAAATAGCCGAAATCCGTTTTTACGCGTACTTACTAGTAAAAATACGAAGTAACTACGAGCATTTGTAATTTCGCGTTCTAACTAGGAAAGGCACGAATTAAAATTTTAATTCGGCTATTTACTGCAGCTTTCAGTTAGAACCCGTTCTAACTACACGCATACCAGTAACTGAGCAAGAATCGGTCTATGAATGATCTATCTGCTGATTGCTGAAACTGGCATCGCAGTATCGGAGCGCCATGCATATTACATAGTAACAATACAACTGCCGAGAATTTGCCAACTGCGTTATAAACGAATTTAAGTAAAATGGTCAGAAGGTCTACCGTTTCTACAGTTTATGAAAAACGTGCGTGTCATTCAGGCATAAAGCAAACTCCATATAAGGCTAAGTTTGGCATCGAGTCTAGGGTTGGGTTAACTACATCGTCTTTGGCTATTGACGTTATTTCTTCTCTAGAGAGGGAAGAAGATTTGGAAAATATTATTGGTGACGTCAAAATTAACATGGCGGAAATTCATGGAGAAGATTCAAATATAGAGTATGAAAATGAAGAAAAAGAACCAGAGGTAATATAGTTTAGATTATGTTTTAAATGTGTTGCTAACTTTAATCTATACTATTGCTTGAATTGTATAATTGAGGATAACATTTCAGCAACACTTCAAACAGTGTTGCTGAAATGTTAGCAAGTCAGCCCCTATTTTAATAGGCTAAAAAGATGATATTTTTCACCGATAAAACTTCAGAAATATTATAGCTGTTGTTTTATTAAAGACCGATGAGGACATGTATCAGTTAGGTACTAAGGATGGTGTTATAAATCATCTGTACACCAGATCAGAATTTGATATTTGTAAGTAAAACTTTATTGACATTGATGTAGTAAAGAAGGATAAGCAAATATCTTTACGTCATGCGTCTTCGTCTGTATCAGGATCCAGCCAATAATTTTCCATGTGCAAGTGCACAAAAAAGTGTCTCAGTAATTTCTGTAAGTGTAATGCAATTGAAAATGTCACAATAGTAGCCCATGTAATAATAAATAAGTCAGTTTATTTCGCAACGCAAGAAATAATCTTGAAACCAATTGTGTTTTATTATATGAAAGAGAAGAAAGATGGTATTTGGTATAACTTCATAAGCATCTCCGCTCTTAAGAGACGTGCATTTCGGTTAGTTACTGTTATACGTGTAGTTAGAACGGGTTCTAACTGAAAGCGGCAGTAAATAGCTGAATTAAAACTTTAATTCGTGTCTTTTCTAGTCAGAACGCGAAATTACAAATGCTCGTAGTTACTTCGCATTTTTACTAGTAAGTACGCGTAAAAACGGATTTCGGCTATTTACGGTAACATATATAATAATAATTACAGGATTATTTTGATTATTAATATTAATTAAAAATGAAATGTTGGCGTTATTTTAGCCAGTTTTACAAAAAAATATTAACATCGGATGTTGGCTTACATGAAACATCGTTTACACGTCGCTAGTGATTTTGAATTTTGAATTCCTTGCTGTCATTTGATAGTATTGTTTGACAGTAGGTATTATAGGTTTTGGTTGCTGTTGTTTATGTTTGTTATTTTATAGTAGTATTATCTTTCAAAATTCTTTTTAGAACTAATGATGCTTAAGTCATTCAGTAGTCAGTCAAAGGAGCTCATTAGCTCTTTGATTACACACATACAAACGTAAATTGAATAACTATTACCGTAGACAAGTGTGCGAGAGGTATGTATACATATTTGTTGTAATGACATGAAATAAATATTAATATTATAATTTTAGAGAATTGCACAAGCTTTAAATATTTCGGTTGAATCTGTGAGTAGTATCTTTAAGACACGTAAACAAAATGATGCTCACTGAAGTCCTAAAAAAACGTTTCAGGAAACTGTATGTGATTACTCCTGCAATAAAAGCAACAATACGCGATTCGATCTGTATAAAAACGCTAAGTTGCTTATACAACTTATTGAAAATAAAAAGAATATAATGTTAATGGTGTTTTTTAGAACAACACTTTACATGAGCTTTGTTATTATCACTGCTAATGGAGCATCATATCTTTGATGGCTCTGCTGATTCTTTTGGTAGAGTACTAGCAGATATTGGTTTCAAATATAAGAAAGACTGTCCATATAGAAGATTAAGGAAAAAACACATGTTGTTCTTCCTCTAACCAATTTTCTATAAAAATATATGAATAATTTACAATCTGAAAGTCCATTGGAATGTGTCTATTTAGATGAGACTTGGATTTTTGAAAATGGCACTGTAACCAGATCATGGCAGGATGATAGTCATAAGAGTGTTTGAAAGTTGACGGCAAGAGGTAATACTCTGCATTAAAATTGACACGTGTCGAGTAATACAAATGTTGCTTTGGTTTTAGGTTTATGGTCATTTATGCAGGTACATGTAATGGTTTTATTAACAGTGCCTCTTTAGTATTTTTTTCAAATACTAGTAATCCTGATTACCATCGTGAAATAGATAGAAACAATTTCTTAAATTAGTTTGAAAATGAAGTGCTGTGTACGCTAGACGTTTTCATAGCATTTATATGGTAAATGTCCTAATAATTCTTGAAACAAAGGTCAAATAAGAGAATGGTTAAGAGCCATAGTATACCAGACGCACACAGTTGTACAACTACAATCATATCACTACATATTCAACCCGATAGAGCATATTTGGGGAATATCCAAAATATATTATAATAAGCACATAGGAGAGCAGGGTTATGAGAAAAATGCAGTTAAGATATGGAAGCAGACCCAGAAATGAGGACACCTGAAATTTAGACGAATACTCTTAGATACACTAGCAGTGAAATCAGAAAATGGTGGGACCGAGAATTGTTGCTTGACAGAAAAGAAGTAACACCATTTATTATAAATGTTCAGAATCTAAAGACAATAGAAATAGTGATAATAAACAAGAATGTGCTACGCCCGTGCCTATGAACGGGACATCTATCCCTAAAACCAAATAGGCCAAAAGCGCAGTCAAATATGGCGCATACGCATACTATATTTCCATCCGTCGGTAAATTTATTACGTCAAAATAAACGGAATCAACTTTGGCTTCAATCCACAAATAAAACTTAATATTGCGTTTCGGAAACTGTGTCACCACCTTCAGACACCTTACCTTTTTGCTTCCCAAGTGCGATGAAAATCAAAGACAGAGATTATGCCGCTAGCTCATTCGTGTGTGGGCATAGGTTCTGTCGAGACAGAGGTGGATGGAGTACCCGGCGCCATCTCTTTGAAAATTAATCTCTATCCCAAAGTGAATTGACCCAAGAGAATGATCAATTAAAAGCACTTAGTTCGCAAAATAATTTAAACCAACACTCAGATATCAACAAACAATTTATTACTGCACAACTGTACCAAGAATAATGCATAACAGTTCGTTCCACTCGGTAACAAAACTGAGAAAATTTATAAAACAAAACTAAAACATTGAAAGGCCAGTAACAGCAAAGCCCTAATTCATGACATTAACAGGCTGGATGGATCACCCAGAATGTAAATTAAAGTAGCAATAATGTAAGTGAATCTAAACTATTAAAAGATAAGTTAATTCATGACATTAACAGACTGGATGGATCACCCAGTATATAAATTAAAGGTAGCAATAATATAAGTGAATCTAAATTATTAAAAAGATAAGTTAATTCATGTCATTAACAGACTGGATGGATCACCCGGTATATAAATTAAAGGTAGCAATAATGGAAGTAAATCTAAACCATTAAAAGATACAACCCATACTACATCTGAACCTCAGCAACATTATCCACCCGATAATTTGGAGAATACTGGACCAGCTCAGTGAATTCCGTTCCGAGACAAATACCGATTGGACAAAAGCAAAACAAATAAAGAAGTTCAACCACCTGCAAGCAGAACAAAAAACCCAGAGACACCAGAGTAGAGAACAAATCACTCAAAGTGGTATACAACTTATCCACCCATGGATTGGACGCAGCATCCCACAATGTTTTGGCTAAAGGATTTAACTACGCAATAGCTCCTGCCCGCATACCAGTAGAAGAAATAATTTGTGGAGTAGAAGCAACTATAGCTGGGATTGACAAGAATACGGCCGAGACTATCCGCCAAGATGTATCGCAAATATTAAGGACAGCCAAACCACCAAAGAAAAACCTATCACATGAAGAATTCCTGGCATTGAAACAACTAAGGGAAAACGAAAACATTATTATTCTACCAGCCGATAAAGGAAATGCTACTGTGGTAATGAACACAACCGACTACGACGCCAAAATAAGAACCCTCTTGGAGGATCCAGCATACCAACCAATCTCCACGGATCCAACAACATACCTGGAGAAAACAACCAAAACTAAAATCAAGGAGAGTCCCATCGACAAGGAAATCCAGACAGCACTCATTCCAAGGGAGAAGTCATCAAGATGCCCCAAATTCTACGGCTTACCTAAAGTCCACAAGGAAGGTGCACCCCTAAGACCCATAGTCAGCTCCATTGGATCACCTGTTCAACAATTGGCTAGATACCTAGCCCAACAACTACAACCTCATGTCGAAGAAGCCGAATCTTACGTCAAGAACGCAAGCCACTTCATCGATCTATTGAGACAAGAAAAAGTAGAACCAGAATGGTTATTAGTAAGCTTCGACGTAGTATCACTGTTTACCAATATACCAGTTGCCGAAGCTCTAGAGACCATCGAACGAATATACCAACCCCCAGTGCACATAATGAACTTGGTGAAACACTGTCTGACAAACACATAATTTATCTACGAAGATCAGCGCTATAGACAAATAGAAGGGTTCTCCACTATCACCAGTAATAGCAAACCTTTTTATGGAAAACTTAGAAAAAACAGCACTAAGGACGGCCACCCACAAACCCAAACTCTGGCTACGCTACGTCGATGACACTTTCGTGATCTGGACACATGGAAAGGACCACCTCGACATCTTCCTGGAACATTTAAACAAAACCCATCCAAAAATAAAATTTACGATGGAAATAGAATCGAACAACGAATTACCATTCCTCGACGTTTTGGTCAAGAAGAAAGAAAATGGGAACTTAAGTCACACGGTATACCGAAAATCCACCCATACAGACAGATATCTGAACGCTCAGTCTCACCACCACCCAGCTCAGTTACAATCAGTAGTGAAAACCCTAGTGACAAGATCGCAGAGATTAGCAGACGAAGATCACATCACCCAAGAAATGGACAAACTCCACAAGGCACTCCAGCAGAATGGTTTCAGTGAATCTGCTATCAAAAGAGCATCCAAGCCGAAACCAACAACACCACAAGAGGAAAAAGAAACACCAACTGCCAAAACCTACTTACCCTATGTGAAAGGCACCACCGATAGAATATCCAAAATCCTACGAAGACACAACATTGAAACAACATTCAAAGCAGACAGAAAAATCAGTACAGTCCTTCGAAACCCTAAAACAAAAATACCTTTAGAAAACCAAGGAGTTTATGAAATTCCGTGCCTCGACTGTGAAAAAACTTACATTGGACAAACGAACAGAAGGGTAAACGCAAGAAGAGACGAACACAAAAATTCCGTAAGAAAAGACGAGAAAACTTCATCTCTGGCTCAACATGTAAAAGAAACATCCCACACGATAGACTTCAGTAACACCAAGCTATTAGCGAACATCGAACATACTAAAACCAGAATCATCAGGGAAGCCATCGAAATTGAAAAACATCCGAACAATCTGAATTCACGAGATGATACCCAGAGGTTACCAACAGCATGGAAACCAGCACTAACAAGAACAGATACCAACAAAGAACACCAAACTAATACTTCTACATCGCAAACCAGCCGTCACACTCCAAACACGAGCCCAACGACACGGAACCATGCACACACTCGTCCAAGGGCAACCAACCGACACGCTAACGAAGTATATAACCACCATCCGAATCCCGAAGACGTCAGTTTACGAATAACAAGAAGCAGAAGCAGACAGTTATCGCAGACCTGAAGATGGCAAGTGTGATTTTGCCGAAACGTCGTCAAGAAACCAGCATCGGTCTTTCCAAAGACCAAACAGTGGAAACGCGGAAGAAAACCCGGAATCCAGTGACAACATATATATATATATATATATATATATATATATATAAATAACACCTACCATATAACTAAGAAACTAACATTTACAACAGCCAACCAATCAACTAAGGCTGTTCTGATTACAGTTAACTAATTTAAATAGATCTGATAACAGTGAAAATCACAGGTTCAGCATTAAATTGAACGATCCCTAACCTCTTCAACGCAGGTTAAGACAAATCGTATATAATTTACAAAATAATTACATGCATCAGCTTCCAACCAGCACATTAAGTACATAACAATTAGTTTTATCTAAACACATAGAAAATTTTTGCCAGTGTCTAAATATGACTAATTCATCCGATGCAACTTCATCGGGCTAATTCTAACATTTATTTGATTACAAAACTTAAAACATTGACAATGAACAGTGCTTTGGCTCTCTAGGCTTCATTAACTTTACAACTTCATATTTATCTCATTAATTATCTTGTATACAAAAAGATATAAAAGTAACTTCTCTATAAGGCCTTATTCTCTCCGGAACTGGAAGTTTAAAGAGCAGTATCCCTGCAGACATCCACCAATAATATAAGCCGGGGCTGGAACAACCACTCGGTCACAATGAGGATGTGGAAATGACCCTTATCACATTAGAAATTACATCCAAGATGTCCAACAAAATGGAGCACGGCGGCAAAGAGCACGTGGCAATGGCGGCACAGGGAAATTGCATCAGCGGTAATAAAAGCTTAGCATCCGTTCATATAAGATACCATTCGGTAATTACAGGATACCATCCGGTAATAGAAGCTACAATGAATAGTAAACGAGACAAAATGTTAGCTAAACGGTCGAAATTAAAACAGAAATCATACCAGTGTGTAAATATCCAAAATTTCATCCGAACCAATGTCGATATTTAAAACGTAAATGGAAGCACCTCTACAAAATCATCTGCTAAATAATAGCCAGATTGCACTAAATACGGAAAAGATTACATCAAACTGTGCAAAGGTACTTGAACATTTAACACTGCTTCAACATGGACTGTCAACGACCGAATATCTCAACGCTCTTTTCGGAGAGCCAACGCAGCATGAATCAACCAATCAGAACCGTCCACGCCGCTGAATAGTAAACGGCCGGTAAGACAGAACAATTAACAATTAACCGTGTGACAACAAATAATTACGAGAACGGAAAGGTACAAATAGAGGGTGACTGATAAAGGAAATAGATGAAGAATTAACTCCAGAAAATTAGAAAACATAAACCCTAAATAAAATTAAATCGAAACACAACAAGTAGAACTCTACAAAATAGATAATAAGTCAGTCTTAAGGCCGCGTTTGATAAGGTTTTGGCGGGAGAGAAATGTACCCAAAAAATACCATTTTTATTTCCATTTTTTCAGGCGTAAGAAATCAAAGCATGTAAATTTTATGCATTAAGCATGAAGATAAAGGTTAAAAGAAGTGAACGGTCGTATTCTTTTTCAAATTAAGTTAATATATAAGCCGTAAATAAAATGGGAAGACAGTGGTTTTGCAAGTACTACAAAAAGCGCCTACATTTAAAAATTACACAGTAAATTTATATGTAATATAGCAAGTACACTCGGTATTTATATTTGGAAGGTAAAATTGGTAACAGTAGCTAAATATGTGTGTAATTTTTTAAGTGATCCATGAAATAAAATTTGTTTACATTTTTGGAGGGTCTTTACATACATTACAGATATCTGTTACATTTACGTCGCCTTATAGTGTAGCACATATAGTATAGATGGCGCTATTATCTTGCAATTATTCAGAGGTTAGTTGGTGTGTTATACGATACTTTAATTATTTATTATAATCTAAAATTATAATTAACAGCAATTTTTGCGGTTACTAATTATAAAATTTAGTATGTTACGAGTTATTTGAAAGTACGTAATAGACAATGAGCAGTTGGCATCACAGGTTGGAACCACAAATCATAAAAAGTAACTACATAATTTAATTTGTCAATTTAATCAAATTGTATCATTTTAAAATATGGAGTTTTCTGTTATCTTTAATTGAAAGATGCCTACGGATTTTTTTACGCCGATAAAAGCCTAGTAGCCGTTTTATATTTACGAAGTGGAGAAGAAATTGTTGACAAGAACCTTCTATATTTTTTTTCAAAATTTTTTTAAAGTTGTTGCTAATTACTTAAAATGTAAATATAGGTACATTTTATTTGATAGCAATTTTCAAAACTTTGAAATGCCGGAGGTCAGTTCGCCGGGTTTTATTAGTTTTTAATAATAACAATAATATTATAATAGCCTCATCATTTATAATATATTAATATTAAAGTAATACCTTTACCTTACTTATTGTTTTGAAGATTTTACTACAATTGCTGTTCCCCTAGCACAATGCCCCTAGCAGCAATTTTCGAATTTCGCGGTTGTTTTAAGTTGGCTAGGAAGACAATCGAGTAGAATACAGGTAGGCTAATTCACTTTTTATTGCGAAATTACTAGACACACCGTGTACTCAAACAAAAGATTGGTCAAAAAATAGATGTAGAAACATTTAATGACAAAATTATATTTTTATTAACTAATTTTGTAGTGAAATATAACGAGTACCCCTCTATATGTTATTCAATTGCGCCCAGTGCAAACATAAAATACTGGCGAAATTCGAAAAATGCTGCTAGGCTATTCAATTTTGGTTCTTGTTTTTGAGTTAAAATATTGTACATATTTAAAGCTGTTTTTATCGTTTTTATTGTGCTAATACTTGACGCTGTTTGGTTGGTGAATTTCACGGTGTGGTTGGAAGCGCCTTATAATGTTCGTGACGTACTTACACTTACAGATAGTGTTTAATAACACACTAAAATATAATGAATCAAAACAAAAATGCAAGAGAATGTTCACAGGTTACGGCTTGGTTATGTTATAAAATATAACAGATATCCCATATACTTATATCTCCTTGTTAAATTTGCTTACCCAGGAACTAATACAATCTGTTAAAAATAGTAGCGTTTCGGCGCGATATTTGAATTGAAAAGTTAAAATATGAACTAAATAAAAAGACTGAAAATTCAGACTATATAAATCAAACGAACGGGCAAATTGACATTTAGGATTTGCAAATACTAACTTTACCCGTATTTTTATCGGGTAAGACATATTTAATAGAATGTTGAACTAATGATAGTACGTGAAGACAATATGACTATATTTCTGTTTTGCATATTATTATTCTATATGATCAACAAAGATATGATACCGCCCAGATGCAGTAGCCTGTAATAATTACAAATGTATCAAGTAAAAGAACATGTTTTATTTGGCACCACGCAAACACTGTTTATTTATTGTATAATTTTGTATGAAATAAGAAAGTCGAATGGATGAGTATCACGTACCTTCAGCGTTTAAGAATTTGTTAAAAATTAACTAAATCTATAAATAAAATAAATGTAACTGACTGTAAATGTATAAAAAGTAATTTAATTTAAATTATGTATTTAATAATGCAATCAACATTTTATTGAGGATATGTCAAACTATATTATATATATGTATTAAGTTTTTCAATTTACAAATAAATTCAAATGAATGCTTAAAGTTCGCGCGTCTTTCTCCCTAATTCTGCATGAAAGTTGACAAGTGTCGATTTGATTCATACGCATAAAATAAAATTGCAAAGAAAGTCGCACAGACCAAATTTACAAATAGTATGTAGAATTGTAGAGGTAGAAATTTAACAGGTAAAATGACCTTGAAATGTTTGGAGGTAATTGCTATTTAATTTTAGAATGCATACCGTGGCGACATCCTATTATTACTAGTAGTACTTAAGATACAGGAAAATCTTAGTTCCGAACCGAAATGGATTTGCTAAGATTGAAACGCACCCTTAAAGACTCACCGCAAGATGTCCCAGCTTGTTGCTACGCCGAATAAAAGGAAAGGAACCCATTACTTAAGCCAATATTCATTAGAAATTAAGGAACACCATATTGTAAGGTAAATAAATAAAAAGGAGAAATGCCAAGTAAAATACCGCGACCCACAGAAAATAATAAGGCAATCGCAGGGAAAACAAGCAGCAATGTCCGCTTAAATTCCAAACTGCGGAAATACAAAATATATACAGTAACGTTCAAAAGTAATAGAGTAACACTCTACACGTAACAGTAAGCACCACTAAAAGATAGGACATACAGGGTGATCGAAAACAACGGGTAACAATTTATATTGAATTTAACTCAAGGAAAAAAAACAAAAAGTAACACTTCATATTGTAGTTAACTCAAAGGAAAAAAAAACAAGGTGTACCAATTCATATTGTATTTAACTCAAAGACAAAAAAAAGGTGTAACAAATGTCAGTAAAATCTACTATCTTTTTTGATAAATTTTTTATATATTACTACAATTAATTTGTAATATTAAAAATTAATAACTTGAAATAAAAAAGAAATAAGGTGTCTTTTTTTACAGAAGTAATATATTTTAGGCATATGTAGTTATGTATTATACAATAGTGAGTGAGTGTACTTTAGACGTTAATGATCTAATTATTGACGTTTAGAGTTAGTTTACTATTTATACATAACATATAATTATTAATGATGTAGTATAATATGATATGGTGTTTGTGTGATGGAAATAGCACGAACAACATATGAAATTAGTATTTATTTTTGTCCGGTATACTAAAAAAGTTACATATTACCATTAGTTTTATTATTTTATGTGCTCTTCTTTGCTTATGTGACAGTGAGGGTCATATTTAATATGTCATGTAAATATATAAGAATATGTAAATATTTTGAGTATATTTTCATTACAACTTCGAGAATTTTGGTTTCAAGTCAAAGATGTATTAATATATTTAATTGTTACTTATAATTAAATTTATAAGATAAATACGTAAGCAGAAAATGTACAATATATGTTATAATAAATTCCCTACATATACTGATTTAAATTTTGTACTTAATGTTATACCGATTATAAGAAAAAATAAATATAAAAATAAATTCTACATTTTGTTACTTGCCTGTAACATTTGGAACTTTCTTTTTGTGAATGTCCTAAGTTGAAGAGGGTTGTCATTAATAATTTATTACAAATTTGGATAAGTGACGAGTTAATTTGTGTTAAGCTCTACCATCCTTTGAAACAAGTTAATTGTAAAGTACAACATTAATATAAATTGAAGTCAGGTTTAAAAAGATATTTTAAACAATGAAGAATTATTGAAAAAGTTTGCTTCCTAAAATATACATTTTATATAACCATTGTTTAAGTCTTAAGTATTAAGAAATAATCACTACACAAGTACGAAGAGTTTGATTTTTTAATTTTACTATTTAAGTGGAATGGTGAATTCAAGATGTAGTTTTATTTTATTATACTCACAGAATACATTGTTTTACTTTATCAAAAAGTATTTAATTTACATTCAGAAAATTTGGTAAATTTTGATGTAAGTATAACCTCAAAGTAAACTTCAGAAATCGTAAATTTTATTCGTCGATCACAATACTAACATTGACGTACTACAACTGTTACATCATGGATTTTGATGACGAAGGTCGATTGTTTGGTGCTTTCTACCATACTTTAAAGGATATTGTTACACTTAAGCTTAATTACTTACCAGCATGTCAAATTAAATATTGCATATCGAAAAATTGAAAAGACTGATCTCTTTTGTATCATTTCCTGAATTTGAGTTAATCTTTCCTCGAATAAATGCTAAATTCGTGATCGATAAATTAATGCCATTTGGTATAATATTTAGTGGTTTCCCATTTCGATTCCCTCAATCTATTTGGATATTTCCAGTATTTAACGAAAGAAACTTTAAGAATGTATTTTCTAAATGTGACACGCTATATATTCGTGTGTGTAGTTACTGACCTTGTGGCTTCAATTCTTACCACCTGAATTTAGAACAGGGCTTGTGTAATCGGTCTTTCTTCTAAATGTGGTTCCTTAAAACTTATAGCAGGTGAAACTTTAACATTTTCTTGAGGGACCAGTATCGCACCTCGCACTACTGACTATTCTATCTAATTCTGACGTTTTAAATCAAACGCCAGGTGGATATGTGTCAGTTAATTTTCATTTCCCAACTACATTGTAATCAACCTCACCTGGACTTCGAGGTGTCATTGTCAGCTGCCGGTGGGTCGGTACCGTGATAATGAATACTGAAAACCTAGTTTATTGCTTTACACGTCCTCGTTATGGCAGAAAGCAGCGATACAGCGTGATTTACTACACATCGGCAAGTTTTCAGAAATTCTTTTAGGGGCTTCGTTCTCTCATTACAGGCATAATTTTTTAGCGGAACCTTCGTCCTTGTAGTGTGGCTCTTTTTTTCCGACTATAGATAGACCAGTTTTGTTAAGGAAACTTCCTAGTTTGAAAGTACCATGAATAAAACACAATATCAGTTCAAATACACATTTATTTACTTTCGGTGTGCGCCGATATTTTCGGGGCCGCTCTGCATCGAACATAAGGTAATACAGCATATATACAAGTGCATCCCTCGCGGAGCTATGGGTCCCTATATATACGCGCATGCCAGACACTGCCGTCCGTACGTATACATAGGAGGTCTTGCATCGCCTTCGGTGTATAGTCGTGTACTCGGGCCGGCAGACAATAAACTCGGCCGATGAGACTGTATACGTCTGAAAGCTGCTCCGCATCAGTATGCTCACAATAGACAATATAATTAAAAGTTAACAAAAATGAAACATACAACACAAAAATATGATAACACATAAAACTAAAGAAAAACATTCATATATAAAACAAGAAACAATCATATAAAATAAAATAAAAGATGTTAAGTTCTTAACAAGTTTTTCAGATCATTAGCTCCCTAAATCCATACTTTTGGTCATCTACACTCTCGTGTTAACACCGGGAGCGCGTAAAAGTAGAATGTGGCCTTTAGTATGTATAACTGGCTAAATTTGTCACTCTCTTCGAGCTTCAATGCGCTACTTTCGCAACCGCTTAACTTTTTTCCAATTTCCTGTAAAACGCAAAAAAATTACTTTCTAAACTTTTGGCACACCGTGTATAGACTCATATTTTTTTCAATGAACTGCTGTTACGATGTCAAGTGGAAAGACAATTTGGAAAAGCATGAGTTTGACTTTTCGTTGTTGAAGTTTGACGTTTCAGCGCTATTTATCGTAAGACTTGACAGAAAAAGATTCATAGTGCTAAAAGTTTAATAAAATGAAAGTGCTAAATAAAACATTAATGAAAAAAGTAATATCAGAGTCATCTTAGTTGCATAACTTCATCATACAAGTATAATGAATACATTCATATATCTTTTGACATATTTGACATAACTACCTTTTGACGTTTATTATAATTGTCAGCAAAGAACTGCAAATTTGTGAACAATGCATACCCAATACAGAGAAGAATCAATTTTTAAAAAAAATTTGGTATTGAAGAGTATTGCTTATTAATTTTATATATAATATTTAATTTATAACTGACTTTCATGTAGTAGTCGAAGCTACACATCCTTAAATAATAATAAATCAGTTTAATTTATCTCTTCTGAAATTGCTCCTGTCAAAGTGAATTTGTAGTGACATTAAGTCGTCGCCTGTAGATCGGGCTTTGGCCATTCCGATTACTGATACGATTCCACTATAATTTAAGTATTTAGCCGCGACGCTGGTAATAAAACTAGAATCAATAACCAAATATAATACAGACTTACGTAGGAATATCGGTGTCAACATTTTGCTCACAATCTCACATACATTGCAAAAAGAACCCTCTATAATTTCCAATGTTGGATCATTGCTTTTGGACGCCTTTGCCTTACGTTTTTATAACTACGGTTTTGGAATCTGTATATGAATGACTGTCAAAGGGGAGTAATTGCAAATTACTCGTTGCTCGACACGCCCTCCAGGTCCGTGATAATCGCGAGTGTGAACCCCGCAGTACGTGATTGGTGCGTGGTGACAACATGAGCTAAAAATATAACTCGCGCACATATAAATATGGGACATGCACACGACCAAGGCAGATCATCTTCTTCGTTCATCTGAGCAACATCCTCTACAAGAACTTCAAAAACCACCAGTAAGAAGAACTCTACTACAAGCCGCATAGGCTCATCTATACTACAGGCCCAACGAAGTATTACGGCCATAGCGGCCCCGAATTCAGGCCAATACAGGCCCAACGAAGCATCACGGCAATAGCGGCCCCGCATTCAGGCCAATACAGGTCCAACGAAGCACCACGACCATAGCGGCCCCGCATTCGACGCCATCAGGCCTCACCAGGATCAACGACTTCAGGCCGTCCCCAACGCACCTAGTACTAACCTTTAGAGGCCCGCGCCTCCTGGTACTTCAAAAGTGCGGGTCGGACCAAAGTGAAGTAACTGCGCGTAACCCGATCTCGCCCCCCCCCCCGTGAAAGTAGACACACTACCTCTCGCCGCCATCAGTGATTATGGACGCTGTAAATTACATAATAGTAGTTTATACAACGAGTCAATAATGACAGTTATTATTCCCGAGAGCTGAATTTACTCCCGAGCCGCGTAAGCGGCGAGGGAGTAACTCAGCTCGAGGGAATAATAGTCATTATTGCGAGTTAGTATACACTACTTTATCGACGACTAACTGAAAATTACTAAAAAAAATCAAAATAAGTAAACGAAAATGTCAGATTACTATATCAATATGACGTTTGATGGTTAGGCAGTCAGTAAAATGGCCGGACTTGTCTATCGTTACTATGACAACGTTATGTTCTTATTGGCGGAATGCAGTGAATAATGGTAACGTTATGGCCCATTATATGTTCTTATTGGCGGAATGCAGTGAATAATGGTAACGTTATGGCCCATTATTCACTGGTCGCATTTCATTATTCCCTACGGGTATTATGAGTGTTATTATTAGTCAATATTGATTAATATAATACATACTTTATTGTTTAGTCGTCGATAATAGTTATTTATGTAACAAGTCAGTAAAGTGATACTTTATCGAACGAGTCTGGTTTACGAGCCAAGCGAGTGAAGCGAGCGCGGCGAGTAAAAGACGAGTTCGATAAAGGTACTTTACTGACGTGGTGCATACAAAATTTTATCGCCAACCGTGAAAATTGTTAATTTAAGAAATAAAGATATAATAACTTATGACAGTTTATGACAGTGACAAACGATTTATTTTTAAAGTCATAAGTCATGGCTACGCTGACAGATATTAGCGGCAGGTAAAATACTTTATTGTACAGTACGATAAAGTGTTTCTTTACCTCCGTAAAACGCTATGGTAACGCATCACTTTACTGACGGTTGGCGATAATAGTTATTTATGTAACAAGTCAGTAAAGTGATACTTTACCGAACGAGTCTGGTTTACGAGCCAAGCGAGTGAAGCGAGCGCGGCGAGTAACAGACGAGTTCGGTAAAGGTACTTTACTGACGTGGTGCATACAAAATTTTATCGCCAACCGTTAAAATTGTTAATTTAAGAAATAAAGATATAATAACTTTTGACAGTTTATGACAGTGACAAACGATTTATTTTTAAAAGTCATCAGTCATGCTACGCTGACAGATATTAGCGGCAGGTAAAGTACTTTATTGTACAGTACGATAAAGTGTTTCTTTACCTCCGCAAAACGCTATGGTAACGCATCACTTTACTGACGGTTGGCGATAAAATATATTAAATGTCTATCTATTTTGACATTGTTTATGTGTGTTATTGTTTTTTTTTTTGAGCTTTATAATATATATAGTCTTCGTGTGAGTTTGTTTTTGTTCTTATTTGATACCACCACCACCACCCAATGAGTCTACGCCGGGCAACGCAAAAATACGAACATCAGTAGTAACATATTGCCGTGGTCTCTTGCATATTGATAAGATAATAAGTAATAGCGTTAATATTTAATTTAAGTATATAAAATATAAAAGCGACAATAATAAGTTTTATTGTATTCCAAGATTTAACATGAGTATATTAAGTTGCATAAATTTTTTTAAGTGAGAAAACATAGACATAAAAATGAATTTATATTTACAATTTAGATATGATACAGGTATAAAATAAAAGACGAGATAAAATTTAATATATATATTTCTTTTATAGAAAAGAGAAACAAGATGTATGGTTTGTGTATAATAAAAAACAACCTGACTTCATAAAAAGCGTGAGAATTGCACTGAACATTTTAAATAACGGACCGTTGTTTAAAAATAAAAAAAGAAATGAAAGCGAATAACCGAGAAAGGGTTATGCTTAAGGATGGAAGTGTGATAAGAATTAGTCATCTAAATGCAATAAAATTGTATGAAGAAAATAAAATTCGATATGCACGGGAGAAAAATATAATTGAATAAATTATGTAAACTTGAGAACGTACAGTTCTGTGCAATAAATTGGCGTACACTTAATATACGCTTATGTAAATATGACTTTTGTTTGAATATCTGTCATGTATGACAAATTGAATTGACGCTATAATTCCATTTGTCAACTTAACTTAAGCCATTTTCACAATGGCAAAATAATGTCAAAATTAGCAATAAGACGTGTACGCCAATTTATTGCACAAAACTGTACATAAGGTAATAAAACTTTATTAAATAAATCATGCAAAAAGAATAAAAATTTACCTTAACTTATGACTATATAAGTAAATAAATAAAAAAAAAGGATATAAATAAAGATATTCTGAGTCCATACAATCTGCAGTAGTTTTTTTATAAACGACAGGTGGTAATAATAAAATACATTCATGAAATTCGTATATGTAGTATTATGTTTCATAAGCTGTAGAGAGGTTTAGTACGGTTTTGATGACCTACAAAAAGAAAATATAATGTAAACTTGGTTTGTAGTTTATTAAAGATAAATATATCACCGTTGGAGAAATGCTGGACAATTTGTGAGAAACTTTTAAAGTGCAAATGGACAATTCTCGGGGTGTTGACATTTGGAAGTGAGAGGTAACTGTCAAAAGGACAACAAGTGCGTGTGTGTGTGTGTTCGAATCACAATGGCAACCTGAAAAGCCAAGAGCTCACTGAAGACGCAGGGTGACAACTTAAATAGTAGTTTCTGAGGATGGCGTTGAGAGCGATCACGTGTTTTTCCCGGGAATATAAATTGAAAACAAGAATCGACAAGATTCATTCATTCATTGATTGATTCACGGATTAGCTGGTTATCTGAAAAGAGAATAACAGTAACTTAAAATCGTAGGGTTAGATACACCACGATTCATATTTATTTCTTTTGTATTAGCGTATTAATTTTTATTTGCATTTAAGTTTCATTCATTTATTTTCTTTGGTAAATTGTTTTTTTGTATTTTTAAAAAAAATAATGGATATGCAAATGGAAGAATTTGAGAAGTTTTTCAATGATTCACAGTAAGTTTGATACCAAGATTATCAATGTGGCTATGCGTGTATCGAAATATAACGTGCAAATGTATATTCAATATAACGTTGTGCAACAGTGATAATAAATGTTTTCCTGTAATAGTAATAAGTATTTATTGGATTCAAGTTAACGAAAATAAAATGATTAATGGTGTTGGGTGTTAAGAGGATATAGCGTGCAAATGTATATTTTCTGGCACTTAATTGGGCATCATTAATGTTTACGATAATTTTGATTATAAATTAATGACTTAAAATTAAATTTTTAACAAGGAAAGTGTTTCTGGGTAGCGGACTCTGAGATGCTAGATATAACACGTGCGAATGGTTATAGATAGTAATCAGATTCAAGCTTTTTCTCCGAACATTGACCATTGCGAAGTTCTAAGTTTGTCAGAGCATTACGTGCGAATATAATGTTTCTGATGGAATAGAACTAGCATAAAAATGTAAAAAGTATACAAAAGTTAATTGAATTTTATTTGTTTTGAAACAGGAAAATATTTTTGATTTCTATTTGATTAAGTACAAGAAAAATATATTCGTACCATAAAACGTTACAACCTAGAACAAGGTACAAACGTTTTCTTTTAATCATGTTTCTTATAAATAAAATGGTGAATATAGCATAGTGATGCTATCTATTATGTAATGAATGTTAAATAAATTATACAATCATTTTTATATGGTTTCTGGTTTTCATTTAAATAAGCTATAACCTTATCCCAATCAAAAGTAAAACAAGAGATTTGACGAGAGAGGAGAAATTTAGATACACTGATGGAATTCACGTATACTTATAAAGTACGTGCTGTTAAGATAAATAAAATATACATTAAGGATAATAAAAATTATCATCATCTTTATTATTTATGTTGCTGGAACAGCACACAACATAATTTATTTGGCAAAGCCTAATGTATGGCAATACTATCATACAATTATCATATTCCAAATAGTCATGTTGCCACAGCAATATGTCTAGAAATTAATTATACATTATTGTGACATTTATAATTTGTGGCAAATGCATTTATTAATTAAAGTTCGTTTTACATCTGTCAATTTATTGAACTTAATATTGAACTAGAAATTGAACTTAAAATTGAAGATCACCAAAATGACGTAAGTACAGCGTTTTACATGTCAATTATAAGAACTTTTAATAGAACTAGAAATTGATAGATGAAACACGACCTTACGACTTTGCCCATAAAATGTATAATATTTCTATATAATTTATTCAACACACTGCCATTTAGAACATTTCGTTGACAGTCAGGTTTTGTTTAAATAGAGCCTAAGACTGTCATCGTGGAAACAATTTCGATAACATCTGTTCGACAATGAATAGTCAGACTGACGTCAAGACGTTTAAGCAAATTATTGTCGTTTCACCTGTCATCATGGCAGCAGTTCGTTGAAATCACGATACACTTATACCGGTATGCTCACTTTAGTTGTCAATGACGTCATTGAGGAGCAAGTCAGATTGACAGTTCTCATTTTTGACACACTTTTAAGTTGTTTTATCGTTTTTTTTTAAATTATATTCCATTTAATATGCCTAGTTGTGTTATATACGGTTGTCGTGAATGCAATCGAAGAAGTAGAGATAGTCAGATTAAATATTAGAGGTTTCCCAAGGAAGGGACGATACGAAATGTGTGGTGAATTGAGTGTAAAAGGCAGGATTTAATAAATTTCAAGAATAGTATTTCCTGAAATCTGATTTTATTATTGTTCATAATAAAAAAATCAACTTATTGTAGCATGTATCTGTTCCGTTCATTTTAAGCAATCATGTTTTCATTACATCACTCCAACAAGAATTACTGCAATTTTCCAGTAAATCATACAGAGATTTAAATTCTGATGCAGTTCCCAGATTTAAAGAAAAGATAGTTGAAAATCTTTAAAAAGCAAGAAATAGATGCTTTAATAAAACATACACAGATGATCAAAGTAATTAAGATCGAGCAGTAAAATGTGTGAAACATCGATATAGACTGATTTTGAAGCTTTTAAAGTGTCCGATGCATACTGACCACCTATGAAAGTGAATTATTCGATTTATTACCTTTTCCAAGACTGTCAGATTAAGAGCAACACATTTGTACATCTGCGAACATTCATAGAGTATTTTATGGTATTCTATACATCGGAGCAACATACGTAGTGTTTTTGCTTATTAAGAATTTTTAATTTATTGTTAACTATTTCAGGCTGCTTTTCGTTAACGCAAGGAGTGAGAATAGTATTTGGATTTTAATCTTATACAGGATTGTATAGCATTTTCTTTAATAGTTTTAAAAGCATTGACTCGAACTGAATTGAAATAAACTTCTTAAACTATCAAAGTCGTTTTTCATATTAGCTACCATAATTAGAATTCGTACCTTCTACAAACATTTATCCTTAACTCCCATGGTATCTTTCTTAAGCAACATATAATACATTATCTGCATTTTATAAACATTTGTATTCTGTTCAAATATAGTATTTTTATCAAACACAAAAACAATCTTATAAAATCTCTTCAAATTAAAAATTTTGTTATGCATGATAATGATAAAATTTAAGTTTGACAATTTTATTTTAACTTAATATTATTAGGTAAAATTTTGAAATACCTGACTACTACAATTGTCTAATCTAGAATCAAGATTAATTTATGGCTTGAAGTTAGTTTTATGTATTTCAGTGGGTAATTTATAATTATTGAAAACGTACTTGTAAAATATGTTTATTAAACATAACAACTCCAGCAAAGTTGTATATGCTTCATTCAAATGTTGGTTTATCTTCTCTTCCATTACCCAAGACCCTTCTATGTAGCTGTACATTACCAATATCGAATACATCAGAACTATGCCATTCACTAAATAGTATTTACATGTGTGCAAAAGAAAATATTATATGCTTCAAAATATATGTTAAATAAATATCTATAAGTATTTACATTTTGGAAATGATTTTATTCACTAAATGAAACATTTACCTATACTTCAATTACAATTTTCAGTTTATATTTACACAGATCATTAATGCATAGCCTCTCGATAACATAGTCTAACAATGAACTCACAAAATAAACTGTTTTGCATTGTGTATTGAAAACGTAATTCAAACACATACAAAAAAAGTTAAAACATCTTAGTAGTTATGATTGCATTCAAAAATATCCTTTGCCTGAGTACTTCAATAATTGCTTATATTATTAATTTGTGGAAATACCATTTTTGAAATTTATTAAATCCTGCCTTTTACACGCAATTAACCACTTGTGTGAAATTAGCAACGGCGTTGCCAGCAACGATAATAGAGCACATTACAAATGTAGATGGCTAACAAAAAATAAAAAAAATATTTTGTGTAGTATATATTATATGAAATAAAATTATGAAATTAAGAGCAACTTCCGTACAAGTTAAATTACATATGAAAAAGAATAGACAACTCTCATTTAACTAAGTATTGCATGATATTGTGCCAGTAATTGCTGCTGCCCCTAAAGATGCATTTAACCCGAAATCGCTGCTGTGCACTAAAATTGATGTGTGGAATAGTTAGCCACATAAGTAACCTATAAACCCCACAGGGTGCGATTCTTTGCCATCCCGTCCAACACCGCCAAAATCAGACATATTTGGAGAATTTGTTATTCGAAGAATATACATCGTATGAGGAAAAAAATTGTACACGCCCAAATAGCTTTTGTGCTATAAAAATGATGTGTGGAGTAGTTCGCCACGTAAGTAACCTATAAATCCCACAGGGTGCGATTCTTTGCCACTACGTCCAACACAGCCAAAATCAGACATATTTGGAGCATTTGTTATTCGACGAATATACATCGTATGAGTAAAAAAATTGTACACGCCCAAATAGCTTTTGTGCTATAAAAATGATGTGTGGAGTAGTTAGCCACATAAGTAACCTATAAGCCCCACAGGGTGCGATTCTTTGCCACCCCGTCCAACACCCCCAAAATCAGACAAATTTGGAAAATTTGTTATTCGAAGAATATACATCGTATGAGGAAAAAAATTGTACACGCCCAAATAGCTTTTGTGCTATCAAAACGATGTGTGGAGTAGTTAGCCACATAAGTAACCTATAAGCCCCACAAGGTGCGATTCTTTGCCACCCCGTCCAACACCGCCAAAATCAGACATATTTGAAGAATTTGTTATTCGAAGAATATACATCGTATGAGGAAAAAAATTGTACACGCCCAAATAGCTTTTGTGCTATAAAAATGATGTGTGGAGTAGTTAGGCACATAAGTAACCTATAAATCCCACAGGGTGCGATTCTTTGCCACCTCGTCCAACACCGCCAAAATCAGACATATTTAGAGCATTTCTTATTCGAAGAATATACATCGTATGAGGAAAAAAATTGTGCGCGCCCAAATAGCTTTTGTGCTATAAAAATGATGTGTGGAGTAGTTAGCCACATAGGTAACCTATAAGCCCTTCTTTGCCACCCCGTCTAACACCGCCAAAATCAGAAGTATTTGGAGAATTTGTTATTCGAATAATATACATCGTATGAGAAAAAAAAATGTGCGCGCCCAAATAGCTTTTGTGCTATAAAAATGATGTGTGGAGTAGTTAGCCACATAAGTAACCTATAAATCCCACATGGTGCGATTCTTTGCCACCCCGTCCAACACCGCCAAAATCAGACATATTTGGAGCATTTCTTATTCGAAGAATATACATCGTATGAGGAAAAAAATTGTACACGCCCAAATAGCTTTTGTGCTATAAAAATGATGTTTGGAGTAGTTAGCCACATAAGTAACCTATAAGCCCCACAAGGTGCGATTCTTTGCCACCCCGTCCAACACCGCCAAAATCAGACATATTTGGAGAATTTGTTATTCGAAGAATATACATCGTATGAGGAAAAAAATTGTACACGCCCAAATAGCTTTTGTGCTATCAAAATGATGTGTGGAGTAGTTAGCCACATAAGTAACCTATAAGCCCCACAAGGTGCGATTCTTTGCCACCCCGTCCAACACCGCCAAAATCAGACATATTTGGAGAATTTGTTATTCGAAGAATATACATCGTATGAGGAAAAAAATTGTACACGCCCAAATAGCTTTTGTGCTATAAAAATAATGTGTGGAGTAGTTAGCCACATAAGTAACCTATAAATCCCACAGGGTGCGATTCTTTGCCACCTCGTCCAACACCGCCAAAATCAGACATATTTAGAGCATTTCTTATTCGAAGAATATACATCGTATGAGGAAAAAAATTGTAGGCGCCCAAATAGCTTTTGTGCTATAAAAATGATGTGTGGAGTAGTTAGCCACATAGGTAACCTATAAGCCCTACAGGGTGCCATTCTTTGCCACCCCGTCTAACACCGCCAAAATCAGAAGTATTTGGAGAATTTGTTATTCGAATAATATACATCGTATGAGAAAAAAAATTGTGCGCGCCCAAATAGCTTTTGTGCTATAAAAATGATGTGTGGAGTAGTTAGCCACGTAAGTAACCTATAAATCCCACATGGTGCGATTCTTTGCCACCCCGTCCAACACCGCCAAAATCAGACATATTTGGAGCATTTCTTATTCGAAGAATATACATCGTATGAGGAAAAAAATTGTACACGCCCAAATAGCTTTTGTGCTATAAAAATGATGTTTGGAGTAGTTAGCCACATAAGTAACCTATAAGCCCCACAAGGTGCGATTCTTTGCCACCCCGTCCAACACCGCCAAAATCAGACATATTCGGAGAATTTGTTATTCGAAGAATATACATCGTATGAGGAAAAAAATTGTACACGCCCAAATAGCTTTTGTGCTATCAAAATGATGTGTGGAGCAGTTAGCCACATAAGTAACCTATAAGCCCCACAAGGTGCGATTCTTTGCCACCCCGTCCAACACCGCCAAAATCAGACATATTTGGAGGAGAATTTGTTATTCGAAGAATATACATCGTATGAGGAAAAAAATTGTACACGCCCAAATAGCTTTTGTGCTATAAAAATGATGTGTGGAGTAGTTAGCCACATAAGTAACCTATAAATCCCACAGGGTGCGATTCTTTGCCACCTCGTCCAACACCGCCAAAATCAGACATATTTAGAGCATTTCTTATTCGAAGAATATACATCGTATGAGGAAAAAAATTGTAGACGCCCAAATAGCTTTTGTGCTATAAAAATGATGTGTGGAGTAGTTAGCCACATAGGTAACCTATAAGCCCTACAGGGTGCCATTCTTTGCCACCCCGTCTAACACCGCCAAAATCAGAAGTATTTGGAGAATTTGTTATTCGAATAATATACATCGTATGAGAAAAAAAATTGTGCGCGCCCAAATAGCTTTTGTGCTATAAAAATGATGTGTGGAGTAGTTAGCCACATAAGTAACCTATAAATCCCACATGGTGCGATTCTTTGCCACCCCGTCCAACACCGCCAAAATCAGACATATTTGGAGCTTTTCTTATTCGAAGAATATACATCGTATGAGGGAAAAAATTGTACACGCCCAAATAGCTTTTGTGCTATAAAAATGATGTTTGGAGTAGTTAGCCACATAAGTAACCTATAAATCCCACATGGTGCGATTCTTTGCCACCCCGTCCAACACCGCCAAAATCAGACATATTTAGAGCATTTCTTATTCGAAGAATATACATCGTATGAGGAAAAAAATTGTAGACGCCCAAATAGCTTTTGTGCTATAAAAATGATGTGTGGAGTAGTTAGCCACATAGGTAACCTATAAGCCCTACAGGGTGCCATTCTTTGCCACCCCGTCTAACACCGCCAAAATCAGAAGTATTTGGAGAATTTGTTATTCGAATAATATACATCGTATGAGAAAAAAAATTGTGCGCGCCCAAATAGCTTTTGTGCTATAAAAATGATGTGTGGAGTAGTTAGCCACATAAGTAACCTATAAATCCCACATGGTGCGATTCTTTGCCACCCCGTCCAACACCGCCAAAATCAGACATATTTGGAGCATTTCTTATTCGAAGAATATACATCGTATGAGGAAAAAAATTGTACACGCCCAAATAGCTTTTGTGCTATAAAAATGATGTTTGGAGTAGTTAGCCACATAAGTAACCTATAAGCCCCACAAGGTGCGATTCTTTGCCACCCCGTCCAACACCGCCAAAATCAGACATATTTGGAGAATTTGTTATTCGAAGAATATACATCGTATGAGGAAAAAAATTGTACACGCCCAAATAGCTTTTGTGCTATCAAAATGATGTGTGGAGTAGTTAGCCACATAAGTAACCTATAAGCCCCACAAGGTGCGATTCTTTGCCACCCCGTCCAACACCGCCAAAATCAGACATATTTGGAGAATTTGTTATTCGAAGAATATACATCGTATGAGGAAAAAAATTGTACACGCCCAAATAGCTTTTGTGCTATAAAAATAATGTGTGGAGTAGTTAGCCACATAAGTAACCTATAAATCCCACAGGGTGCGATTCTTTGCCACCTCGTCCAACACCGCCAAAATCAGACATATTTAGAGCATTTCTTATTCGAAGAATATACATCGTATGAGGAAAAAAATTGTAGGCGCCCAAATAGCTTTTGTGCTATAAAAATGATGTGTGGAGTAGTTAGCCACATAGGTAACCTATAAGCCCTACAGGGTGCCATTCTTTGCCACCCCGTCTAACACCGCCAAAATCAGAAGTATTTGGAGAATTTGTTATTCGAATAATATACATCGTATGAGAAAAAAAATTGTGCGCGCCCAAATAGCTTTTGTGCTATAAAAATGATGTGTGGAGTAGTTAGCCACGTAAGTAACCTATAAATCCCACATGGTGCGATTCTTTGCCACCCCGTCCAACACCGCCAAAATCAGACATATTTGGAGCATTTCTTATTCGAAGAATATACATCGTATGAGGAAAAAAATTGTACACGCCCAAATAGCTTTTGTGCTATAAAAATGATGTTTGGAGTAGTTAGCCACATAAGTAACCTATAAGCCCCACAAGGTGCGATTCTTTGCCACCCCGTCCAACACCGCCAAAATCAGACATATTCGGAGAATTTGTTATTCGAAGAATATACATCGTATGAGGAAAAAAATTGTACACGCCCAAATAGCTTTTGTGCTATCAAAATGATGTGTGGAGCAGTTAGCCACATAAGTAACCTATAAGCCCCACAAGGTGCGATTCTTTGCCACCCCGTCCAACACCGCCAAAATCAGACATATTTGGAGGAGAATTTGTTATTCGAAGAATATACATCGTATGAGGAAAAAAATTGTACACGCCCAAATAGCTTTTGTGCTATAAAAATGATGTGTGGAGTAGTTAGCCACATAAGTAACCTATAAATCCCACAGGGTGCGATTCTTTGCCACCTCGTCCAACACCGCCAAAATCAGACATATTTAGAGCATTTCTTATTCGAAGAATATACATCGTATGAGGAAAAAAATTGTAGACGCCCAAATAGCTTTTGTGCTATAAAAATGATGTGTGGAGTAGTTAGCCACATAGGTAACCTATAAGCCCTACAGGGTGCCATTCTTTGCCACCCCGTCTAACACCGCCAAAATCAGAAGTATTTGGAGAATTTGTTATTCGAATAATATACATCGTATGAGAAAAAAAATTGTGCGCGCCCAAATAGCTTTTGTGCTATAAAAATGATGTGTGGAGTAGTTAGCCACATAAGTAACCTATAAATCCCACATGGTGCGATTCTTTGCCACCCCGTCCAACACCGCCAAAATCAGACATATTTGGAGCTTTTCTTATTCGAAGAATATACATCGTATGAGGGAAAAAATTGTACACGCCCAAATAGCTTTTGTGCTATAAAAATGATGTTTGGAGTAGTTAGCCACATAAGTAACCTATAAATCCCACATGGTGCGATTCTTTGCCACCCCGTCCAACACCGCCAAAATCAGACATATTTAGAGCATTTCTTATTCGAAGAATATACATCGTATGAGGAAAAAAATTGTAGACGCCCAAATAGCTTTTGTGCTATAAAAATGATGTGTGGAGTAGTTAGCCACATAGGTAACCTATAAGCCCTACAGGGTGCCATTCTTTGCCACCCCGTCTAACACCGCCAAAATCAGAAGTATTTGGAGAATTTGTTATTCGAATAATATACATCGTATGAGAAAAAAAATTGTGCGCGCCCAAATAGCTTTTGTGCTATAAAAATGATGTGTGGAGTAGTTAGCCACATAAGTAACCTATAAATCCCACATGGTGCGATTCTTTGCCACCCCGTCCAACACCGCCAAAATCAGACATATTTGGAGCATTTCTTATTCGAAGAATATACATCGTATGAGGAAAAAAATTGTACACGCCCAAATAGCTTTTGTGCTATAAAAATGATGTTTGGAGTAGTTAGCCACATAAGTAACCTATAAGCCCCACAAGGTGCGATTCTTTGCCACCCCGTCCAACACCGCCAAAATCAGACATATTTGGAGAATTTGTTATTCGAAGAATATACATCGTATGAGGAAAAAAATTGTACACGCCCAAATAGCTTTTGTGCTATCAAAATAATGTGTGGAGTAGTTAGCCACATAAGTAACCTATAAGCCCCACAAGGTGCGATTCTTTGCCACCCCGTCCAACACCGCCAAAATCAGACATATTTGGAGAATTTGTTATTCGAAGAATATACATCGTATGAGGAAAAAAATTGTACACGCCCAAATAGCTTTTGTGCTATCAAAATGACGTGTGGAGTAGTTAGCCACATAAGTAACCTATAAATCCCACGCAATTCTTTGCCACCCCGTCCAACACCGCCAAAATCAGACATATTTGGAGAATTTGTTATTCGAAGAATATACATCGTATGAGGAAAAAAATTGTACGCGCCCAACTAGCTTTTGTGCTATCAAAATGATGTGTGGAGTAGTTAGCCACATAAGTAACCTATAAGCCCCAGAAGGTGCGATTCTTTGCCACCCCATCCAACACCGCCAAAATCAGACACATTTGGAGAATTTGTTATTCGAAGAATATACATCGTATGAGGAAAAAAATGTACACGCCCAAATAGCTTTTGTGCTGAAGACCCAGTAATATGAATGAAATACACAATGTAAGATATTGTGTAATGCTATGCTATGATTTTTATTTTGAAATTTTTACAATAAATAAATAATGAACAATTACACAATCGAGTGGTATCTTTACTAAGTGAGCACATAATAGCTCCTTCATTGTCACTCGTTTCTTCATACGAATTTTACTTTCTTATACGTAGTATAAAGAAGTATTGTGATGATGAAATTTTCGACCTCGAGATTTTTGCAGGTGTCCACGTTTTGAAGTGTCCTGATACCAAAAAACTGGTTTTTAAAAAATGTCTGTTTGTCTTTTTTTCTCTGTGTGTGAGTGTTGTGTGTCTGTGTGTGACCACAATAGCGGTCAACCGCTGTAGATATCAATTCCAAATTTTGTATTTACGTGTATAAGCTCCCTCTTGAGATCTGATTAGTTTTTCAGTAAAATCGGTAGACCGGAAGTAGTAGTTTACTTCAATGAAGAAATTGAATTTTGCCAATTATTCGTCAACTACTAAGTTTAAACAAATTTATAAAGAATTCAAATGTACTCAAACTTAAATTTGAGAAAAATTGTATTAAAAAAGTTTTTCGAAATTACTACCGGAAGGTCTTTTACTCTTATTGAAAATCAGTTTTTTGCGAATATTTCGCAAGTCATGCTATTAGACAAGTACGTTAGGAGTATGAAAGTATTTAGGACTTAATTTTCAATACCTTTTGTATAAAAAAAATTTCTAAATTCGGGTCGGAAGTAACACTTTTGCTCTTATGGAATAGCGATTTTTTGCAAATATGTCGTAAATTATGCATTCTATATATATTTATCAAGAGTACAAAAGTATTTAGAGCTGGATTTGGAATATTTTTTGTATAAATGAAATTTCAAAATTCGGTCCGAAAGTAATACTTTTACTCTTAACCAGTAAGATTTTTTTTGCGAATATCTCACAAAGTATGCATTCTGTAGAGATTTTTTAGTAGGCTAGAAGTACCTAGTATATGATTTTGAATAATTTACTGAAAGGCTTATTTTTTTTAAAAGAATAAAAATATTTAAAGCTTAATTTAGAACAACTTTGCATAATTTGAAAGGCATATATGTATAAGAAAGTCCTGTGATGCCCACACCTCATTTTTTTACTACTAAGCAAAATGATCTAATTACGGCCGTGAGTTTTGATTACTAAAACATGTAAATAAGACAAAAATATATACAAGTATTATAAATGAAACACAAGTCATAAATTCATGTTTTTTCTGTTTTTAATAGCAGTTTTTTTGCAAATATCTTGCAAATTATGTATATATAAAAGTATTATGAGCTGCAATTGGGAATATTTTTTGTATAACGAAAAATTCAATATTCTAATCGAAAGTATCACTTTTACTCACGGGTGTATTTTATTAACATAATTTTTAAAACTGAATTTGAAAAACTTGTGTTTAAAAAAGTTGGAACTCCAATACATATAAGAAATTCGTTAAGTTTTATTTTTAAAATGAAGTGAAAGAAGACGTTTGAACAGTTATCACTAACAATATTTTTACGGTACATTATTACTGTCGAAGAATTAGTGTACTTCTGCAATTGAGTTCTTTAACCTTTTTCTACTCTGACCATTTTATGACTGTATATAATATAGGGGTTATACATATTTTGTTTACGTGTTTGTCAAAATTATTTTAAAATGATTGGTTTTCTTTATTTCGAGGATTTTCTAATGTTCTGTAAATTTGAAGTCGTAAAAGTTAAGAAAGCCCTATGACTTTCTTAATGTATTATATATTATGTTAATATCTATTTAACGTAAATTGAACAAACCGAATAGAACCCCAATATTAGGTACGGTAATAAAATTAGTTATAACATTTTTCCTACATATGCCACCATTAGCATTCAGTGGACCTAAATTATGATTCTCGCTTTACTGTCAAATTAAAGACATTGAAAAACTGTGTCAAGTTGATCTTTCATCCTTATTAATATACTGTAAAAGAATATATTAGCTAAAAGAAATAAAGAAGATGTATTTAAAGTTTTTATTGAAATAAAATAATTAATGAAATACTTCAACGTACAAGAAATAAAGTAATAAGAAATCAACAAATAATCCTCGAGATGCTATGTAGCCTTATAATAATTACGTAATTGAGATTTTATAGTAAATATATATATATACAGTGCGTTCATGATGAAAGGAACAAATTCGTTTAAAATTTAAGTAATTATTTTGCAGAAAAACGCTCGGACAGGTCGATTAGTATTTTTAGTTGTGAATTTTTTGACATAAGAAAATTATATACAGGCTGTCTAAAGAAGAACATATGCAGCAATCATTGTTTTCTTTAAATGGAACATACTGTATATTAAGCCATATTTGAATTGTATGGTAAATTCTCAACACTTTTTGTGTAACATATATCCCCAAAATCAGCGGTTTTCGGAATAATGACGTTTGAAATGTGATAAATTAAAAAAAATACATGAAAATCGATTAATTTGAAGTAGAGTTTTTTGTTGAAGATAAAATTTGCAATACCAGGTTGTTTTTCTTGGCTTTTAAAAAAATTTTCAAGGTGTCCTTGTTCAATTTAAACATTTTATTTCATTACCTATGTGTATTTTAATTTATCACAAAACTCATTATTCCGAAAACCGCTGATTTTGGGGATATGGTATGTTACACAAAAGTGTGTTTAATGTGTTTCGAATTCACCCTACAATTCAAAAATGGCATAATATACAGGGTGTTCCATTTAAAAAAACATCCTTTGGGGCTTATAGGTTACCTATGTGGCTAACTACTCCACACATCATTTTTATAGCACAAAAGCTATTTGGGCGTGTACAATTTTTTTCCTCATACGATGTATATTCGTCGAATAACAAATGCTCCAAATATGTCTGATTTTGGCGGTGTTGGACGGGGTGGCAAAGAATCGCACCCTGTAGGGCTTATAGGTTACTTATATGGCTAACTACTCCACACATCATTTTGATAGCACAAAAGCTATTTGGGCGTGTACAATTTTTTTTATAATACGATGTATATTGTTCGAATAACAAATTCTCCAAATACTTCTGATTTTGGCAGTGTTAGACGGGGTGGCAAAGAATGGCACCCTGTAGGGCTTATAGGTTACCTATGTGGCTAACTACTCCACACATCATTTTTATAGCACAAAAGCTATTTGGGCGTGTACAATTTTTTTCCTCATACGATGTATATTATTCGAATAACAAATTCTCCAAATACTTCTGATTTTGGCGGTGTTGGACGGGGTGGCAAAGAATCGCACCCTGTGGGGCTTATAGGTTACCTATGTGGCTAACTACTCCACACATCATTTTGATAGCACAAAAGCTATTTGGGCGCGTACAATTTTTTTTCTCATACGATGTATATTGTTCGAATAACAAATTCTCCAAATACTTCTGATTTTGGCGGTGTTGGACGGGGTGGCAAAGAATCGCACCCTATGGGGCTTATAGGTTACCTATGTGGCTAACTACTCCACACATCATTTTTATAGCACAAAAGCTATTTGGGCGCGTACAATTTTTTTTCTCATACGATGTATATTGTTCGAATAACAAATTCTCCAAATACTTCTGATTTTGGCGGTGTTGGACGGGGTGGCAAAGAATCGCACCCTGTGGGGCTTATAGGTTACCTATGTGGCTAACTACTCCACACATCATTTTTATAGCACAAAAGCTATTTGGGCGTGTACAATTTTTTTCCTCATACGATGTATATTGTTCGAATAACAAATTCTCCAAATACTTCTGATTTTGGCGGTGTTGGACGGGGTGGCAAAGAATCGCACCCTGTGGGGCTTATAGGGTACCTATGTGGCTAACTACTCCACACATCATTTTTATAGCACAAAAGCTATTTGGGCGTGTACAATTTTTTTCCTCATACGATGTATATTCGTCGAATAACAAATGCTCCAAATATGTCTGATTTTGGCGATGTTGGACGGGGTGGCAAAGAATCGCATCCTGTGGGGCTTATATAGGTTACCTATGTGGCTAACTACTCCACACATCATTTTTATAGCACAAAAGCTATTTGGGCGCGTACAATTTTTTTCCTCATACGATGTATATTCGTCGAATAACAAATGCTCCAAATATGTCTGATTTTGGCGATGTTGGACGGGGTGGCAAAGAATCGCATCCTGTGGGGCTTATAGGTTACCTATGTGGCTAACTACTCCACACATCATTTATATAGCACAAAAGCTATTTGGGCGCGTACAATTTTTTTCCTCATACGATGTATATTCGTCGAATAACAAATGCTCCAAATATGTCTGATTTTGGCGATGTTGGACGGGGTGGCAAAGAATCGCATCCTGTGGGGCTTATAGGTTACCTATGTGGCTAACTACTCCACACATCATTTTTATGGCACAAAAGCTATTTGGGCGTGTTCAATTTTTTTCCTCATACGATGTATATTCGTCGAATAACAAATTCTCCAAATATGTCTGATTTTGGCGGTGTTGGACGGGGTGGCAAAGAATCGCACCCTGTGGAGCTTATAGGTTACTTATGTGGCTAACTACTCCACATATCATTTTTATAGCACAAAAGCTATTTGGGCGTGAACAATTTTTTTCCTCATACGATGTATATTCTTCGAATAACAAATTCTCCAAATATGTCTGATTTTGGCGATGTTGGACGGGGTGGCAAAGAATCGCACCCTGTGGGATTTATAGGTTACTTATGTGGCTAACTACTCCACACATCATTTTTATAGCACAAAAACTATTTGGGCGCGTACAATTTTTTTTCTCATACGATGTATATTGTTCGAATAACAAATTCTCCAAATATGTCTGATTTTGGCGGTGTTGGACGGGGTGGCAAAGAATCGCACCCTGTGGGGCTTATAGGATACTTATGTGGCTAACTACTCCGCACATCATTTTGATAGCACAAAAGCTATTTGGGCGTGTACAATTTTTTTCCTCATACGATGTATATTCTTCGAATAACAAATTCTCCAAATATGTCTGATTTTGGCGATGTTGGATGGGGTGGCAAAGAATCGCACCCTGTGGGATTTATAGGTTACTTTTGTGGCTAACTACTCCACACATCATTTTTATAGCACAAAAGCTATTTGGGCGTGTACAATTTTTTTCCTCATACGATGTATATTCGTTGAATATAAAATGCTCCAAATATGTCTGATTTTGGGCGGTGTTGGACGGGGTGGCAAAGAATCGCATCCTGTGGGATTTATAGGTTCCTTATGTGGCTAACTACTCCACACATCATTTTTATAGCACAAAAGCTATTTGGGCGTGTACAATTTTTTTCCTCATACGATGTATATTCTTCGAATAACAAATTCTTCAAATATGTCTGATTTTGGCGGTGTTGGACGGGGTGGCAAGGAATCGCACCCTGTGGGGTTTATAGGTTACTTATGTGGCTAACTATGCCACACATCAATTTTAGTGCACAGCAGCGATTTCGGGTTAAATGCATCTTTAGGGGCAGCAGCAATTACTGGCACAATATCATGCAATAATTAGTTAAATGAGAGTTGTCTATTCTTTTTCATATTTAATTTAACTTGTACGGAAGTTGCTCTTAATTTCATAATTTTATTTCATATAATATATACTACACAAAATATGTTTTTTATTTTTTGTTAGCCATCTACATTTGTAATGTGCTCTATTATCGTTGCTGGCAACGCCGTTGCTAATTTCACACAAGTCAATTAACCATACATTTCGAACCGTCTCTTCTTTGGGAAACTTGTAATATTTAATGTAGCTATCTCTATTTATTCGACTGTAATTACGGCATCCGTATATAGCACAACCTAGCATATTAAATAGAGTATTACTTAAAAAAACGATAAAACAACTTCAAACTGCGTCAAAATGTAGCCATGATGTAGCCCATATGAGAACTGTCAAATCTGACTTGCTCCTCAATGACGTCATCGACAACTAAAGTGAGCATACCGGTATAAGTGTATCGTGCTCTTATGTAAAATTTAATAGAAAATATATTTACATTTTTTATAAACTTCCGGATTAAATTGTGGGAGTGGCGTTGAGAATATTTCATTGGCTGAGCACTTTCATTCATCGTATTAATCCATTTGAAAGATATCAGAGGAGGACACTTTACTACATAAGAAATATTTACACTTTTCTCTAGGTTGTATAACTATAGTATTTATAAACAAGAACTAGGCGAAGTACAAAAACAGCAGGGAAAGGCGCCGAAAAAACTCATTCAACAACTTCCTACTCGGTGAAATTCTGTTTTTTACATGTACGAGCGTTTTGTAGAATTACAGGAAGCAGTGCGAACCACTATGGCATTAACCGATCACGACTTGCCCGTTGTTACAGGTGAAGAATAGAAGATGATGTATGAAATGGTAAAAATATTAAAACCTTTAGAAATGGTGACGAAGATGATGTCAGGTGAAAAATATGTAACTGCTTCCCTTGTGATTGTATTGACCAAAGGGTTACTGGAAGTTTACCAAGAAATGCTAATTTCCGACCAATCAAAATGTTCTTTGGGCAAAGATTTGATTAACAATATAATACAGGGTATTCAGTCTAGACTGGGTGATTTAGAGTTAAGTCATACTCTTATAATGTCTACATTCTTAGATCCAACATTTAAAAATGTTGCGTTTAAGGATGAAAGTACAAAAGAAAAAGCACAGCAGTTAATAACAAATTTAGTTTCCCAAAAATTCCGTTCCAAAGAAACAGCCATTGCCACAACATCTACTACTCAACTGCCATTAACAAAGGACATATGTACAGTTTTCATCATTTAGCTGAAGTTGTTCAAGAAAAATATGGTACAATTGCAACATCAGTCCCCTGTGAACGGATATTTTCGAAGACTGGACAAATTCTTTCTAATCGACGAAGTCAACTTTCTCTAAAGAAAGTTACACAAATTATGTTTTTGCATGTAAATTGTGAAAACTAATTTTTTACTGTAATAATATTCCGCAAGCTGTTTTTTATTGTTTATTTTTTATATAAGAAATATTTGTTTTGTTTAATAAAATATTATGAACTTATATGTAGTTCTTGATATATTAAAATAATAAAGTACCTATCCTAATTTAATATATACTTACTGTGCGCAATATTAACAGAACAAATATCCCCTAATGTACAGTTCTGTGCAATAAATTGGCGTACACTTAATATACGCTTATGTAAATATGACTTTTGTTTGAATACCTGTCATGTATGACAAATTGAATTGACGCTATAATTCCATTTGTCAACTTAACTTAAGCCATTTTCACAATGGCAAAATAATGTCAAAATTAGCAATAAGACGTGTACGCCAATTTATTGCACAAAACTGTACATTTCAGTATTCTCCGCTGTAACGGTGATGATACGAACTCGCGGCCAGTTCGCGATATATATATTTGTGAAATATGCTACACACGAATAATGGTGACAGAGCTGTAACTGCTCTGCGTCAATTACAGAACCGATCCAACTCAAACTGCTACTGAGAGAACTGCTACTTTAAAGCTGGTGTCACTGTTACTAACGGTGACTGACCACGATTTGTTTACAATTTAAAAACATAACCTCTTGTCTCTTCTAAAACATTTTAGTTTGTTTGATCATACAATCGTTAACATTAATTATGGAAGCATCTACTTCAAATACTAAAAAAGTTACATTAAAACATCAGAATGGAATGCGTTTTATTTGTTTTTTAACAGATTATGAATTGGATTAAGCTACCACAGGTATGGAATAAATACACTTATGTATAGATTAATTTTATTTAGATGGGGATTTTAAGAACAAATTAATAGAGAAATATTATAAATTACACACCAATGGAATAATATATGGTCAAAAATCAAATGCAAGTGAGATAAACAATTCTATTACTTCCTGTTCATTTCCTTATAGAGGCAGTGAAGCGAATAAAGAAAACAATAAAGGTATGTAATGTCTTGTTTATATTTTGGTTTTATATGCAATAAAATTGAATATTTCAGATTCTGATCAATATTTATGGCCACGATCAGCTGTGCTACTCTTACTAGAGGAACTATTTAAACTAAAGGATGTATTGCTATTGCCTCACAAAAAAAGAAAAGTGTTCAGAGTTATATGTCTAATTTTATTAAGCCATGGATATAATGTATAAAAAAATTAAACAAGACAGAAATTGGAGTGGTAATGCAGCAGTGACATGCGAATTTTTCGATAAAGTTGATAATATTTTAGCAAGAGATCCTGCATATAATCCAGCCAATACAGCTCCCTTTGGCATTTCGGAAGAGGTAATATCTAATGATGAACAAGAACTGAATCCAAAAAAAAAGGAAGAGAGAAGAATGGGAGTGGTTTGAAACTCACTTTAAAGACATAAACAAAAATTTATCTGAAGTAAAAGAAACAATGGCTGAATTTGTTAATATCCAAAGGGAAAGAAACAGTATTTTTAATAGAGTTGCAGCTAGCCTCGAAAAATTAGCAAACAAATAGTAGCCTAGTCAGAGTATGTGGAATATAGTGAATGTTAATGTTATGTTGAAAATTCAGAAATTCTATATTTATTTTGTTTTATTCTTAAATATATAAATATGTTAAGGGGTTTTATTTGAAAATTTAGAAATTCTATATTTATTTTGTTTTATTCTTAAATACTTATTTAATAAATAAATCTGCTAAGTGCTTTTATTGTTTTATTTGATATAAATATAAAAAATTATATACATCACACATTATTTTCAAATCCCTTCAAATATAAATAGTAAATAATAGGAATGTTCTCAACAATGATCTAATAATATAGAACTACTAGATGGACTGTAGAGAGAGAAGAATTGACCTCTACATACAAAGGAGACAGATATACAAAACCGTTAGTTGTGGGTAAAACAAGGCGGCAAACGTATGGTTGTGTATATAAACTTTCGGAATTTTGTTGATTTATACATATTTATTTGTGTTTTTGGTAACTTGGATTATATATTTTATTAGTAGATTTCTTCTAGTATTGATTTTATTTCATACACCACGGACTTTATTTTTATTTAAAGAAATACGAGCATAAAGACAACTGTGGATTCATGATGATTGAATCAACTATTTTTATTTATAAAATTGTGATTGTAATTAGATACATTTTAGGAATTTCATTTTTATTTGATATAGGCATATAGGTAATGTATATAAATTGAGAATCATCAAGAATATTGGCAATTGTTAACTTCAGCTTATAATTTAACAGTGTTGTTCTCATGGATTTAGTGTCATATATATTTGGTTAAAAGTGCTATTATCAGTAACAAAATTAGAAACAAATATTTTAAATTGTTGAATATTATATATACCAGCTTTGCAGTGCTTGGAGTCACATATTTAAGACACAATGGTAATGTCATGTGCAGCGTATGGTTGTACTAATAGGGCAGAAAAGGGAATGAACGTATCATTTCACAGGTTAACTATTCTTAATAAAATACATGATTTGTAAATTTGATATAAAAAATTTTAGTTTTCAATCTAATCGAGTACTATGCAAGCAGTGGATAATTTGTACTAAACGAAAGGATTTTAAGCCATCAAAATATTCAAGATTGTGTTCAGAGCATTTTGTTCCTGAAGATTTTGTTATAAGTTATGGAAGAAAATATTTGCCCCAAAATGCAATTCAAAGTATTTTCAATTTTCCTGCTCACTTGAGAAAAATTCCCTGTAATAGCAGATCTCAACGATTAAAAATTACTGATGCACCAAGCAAAGAACTGTTAAAGTAAGATTTCTATTTGTAGTTATTATTCTACCTAGATATTTTTAATGTTCTATTTACCTTATAGCTCAGAATCCCCAAATGTAACTAATGTTGAAGTATTTGAATTAGTCACAGAAAAAACACCTCACGAAATAATACAAGTTGTTATTCTAGCTTTATGTATTTTTAATATTTCTTTCTCCATTTTACTTCGATCACATATTTACCATTTACGTATTTGTTAATCCATATTAATTATATGTACATATATTTTAATAAAAAATTAAGCATTAATTGTCTTTTATTTTGAATATATCAGAAGTTGTAAGGAACACCTAAGAAAAGCTGTCAGTTTCTATATTTCTTTTTTCAGAACGTAATATTTTGAAAAATTCTAGTGGTCAATTCAAAATTTCCATCTGATATCTGTAGTGATTTTTTCTAATACTACTGTTTTAAATAAAAACTGAATGATCATCAAACATGCTAAAATAGGTATAATTAGAAGAACAAAATCAAATAGTTATCTCACAGTCATTAAAAATCATATTTATTTAACTTTCTTTCCTTTTTAATTATTGAAGAATAGCAACTAGCAAAGCTACCTTTAAAATGTTATTAAACAGAATATATTTAATTCCATATTAATAATATATATTTAATTATATATCTTTATGATTATTAAAGTTGCAATACCTTTACTTTCCTCTTAATATAGCATATTTTTAACAAAATAATACTTTTAAACATTATAAGCCATTACAAGCTATTGCAACATATTTGAATCTAGCCCACATAAAACGGTCAATTGCGTTCATCCTTGTCAAACTTTCGACGCTCGTATATTTTCCTTCTTTCTCTTATGGTGTGGGTCACTTCCTAATCAGCAAGACATAGCGTACACTCCATCTAGTAGTATAATAGTATTAGATCATTGGTTCTCAATAGTTATAACGATACCAACATAACTGACAGAATATATGAAATGTCACAAATAAACACCAATCAGCTGATTGGTCAGAATGAATTGGGCAGTATCCGTTAAAATTCATGTTGACCAATGTGGTCAAACGAGATTGGGCGAACCGTATACTTAACGCTCTCTAAATGATGGGGTGGTACTATAATTTCATATTTCTTACAATATACATAAATAAAGCCACTCTTTGGACAGGGACCGTGAAAGTTATGAAACGCCAAATATTTCCAATATATTAGTATTTCTTATTTCTTGTGGTACGGGGATTACGAAATGAAACAACATTTTCAAACATTAAAAATATATATCTCGGCATACATGTCATGGACCTTCTTCAGAACGAAAAAGTGTAAAAATCTCCATTTAATTACACATTTTCTGACTCGTTGTCGATCATTTATGATTTCCGCATGCCAACAAATTAAGAGCAGATTTAGTTTTAATGATCCACTTCTAAAAAAATGTTGACTACTTTATTCCATGAAATTCGCATTCTCATAGTGACTCAGATACTGAGATAGAACTTAATTTCAACTAATGATTTAATTTTATCGTTAACTTGGGCCGGCTTTTAAATTTACTTTTATTTTTTACACAGAAAATTTGAATTGTATTGCATCTTGTCTTGTTTAGTTCGTTACGTTCAGTTGTAATAAGTAAAATAAAAATTAAACATATTTTTGTTTCTTATTTCTTGTATGTACTATATTTTTTTTGAATGTACTATAATTTTTAGCACTCTGTACTATAATCGGTTCCAAGATAGTTGGCAACACTGTATAACATCCTTGGCAGAGGCAGATCACATTTCCATGTGTGATAGCCAGACATAACCTCTTAAATAACAACTACATTTTTGTCCGATTTTAATTTAGTCGATTTGATACAAATTTAAAATGGTAAATGTTAAACGAAAAAAGCAGGCAACCCGAAATCGATTAAAAACTCGTAAAGAATTAAGAAAAGAACAAAGAAAAATGAAGAAACAACGACGTTTAGAATATTACACCAATAGACCGAAACCTGGTAAATTCGTTTTAAGGCCGCCTGATGAAGAAGTATCAATAGAAACTGAAATGCCAAGCACAACATCGAAGCCTTCCCCTAAAAATGTAAATAAAAACCAGGTATGTATTCCAGTATAGTGCATATCCATCCATGTATTATAAACTAGTTATAGGTTTCAGGTTCTACGAAAAAATTGAATGATATTGAGAAAGAAAAGAAAGAGCAAAGAAAATTAGAAGAAGAAATGCACAAGCAAAGAAAGAAACAATTAATGGAATCGAATATTGAGGAGGACCGAAATATAAAGCGATTAGAAAAACAATTAAAATTAAATAAAAGAAAAACTCGGCCCATGCCAAAATCCTTTGTATCTGATGGTTTAGACTGTATCCTTTAAATACTTTGCAATTTCAGTTATCTATAGGTATATATACATATATTGTTTCTTATAAGCTGTAGATTTATTAGAAATGTGTGATGCTGAAAATATGAAAGCAATTGCAGCTGCACCAGAAATAAATGATTCTACTGGGGAATTTGATGAAGACTTTGCATTAATGACAGATAACATGTTACTAGAATCTAAGAAGGATGAAATAGATTCTGATAGTGACAGTGAAGTCCAAAGTAGTTTTAGTGGTGCCAGTAGTTGGATTGTTGATAGTGGAGATCTTACTAATGATATTTCAAATATTGATACTAACACTTGGGAAATTAGTAAAAATGAAACTAACAGCAGAAAGAAAAGGAAGCATACTCAGTTAAGTAGCTCCACAAATATAGGGGAGAATTTACCAAATGATAAATCTAGTGATGAATCATCTTTAGAAAATGAGAATGTTGAAGACACTATTTGCCAAGATATTTATGGCAGAATTAGAGGAAAAGATGGTGCAGTTATATATGTAAGTCCATAATTATTAAGGGCATATATTTTTTGACAATTAAATTATCAGTACATATGCTTATTAATATTGGTGTATTAAATTTAGTTTTGCGGTGAGTTTGCTGTATATCAATATTAGTTGTGTTTACAACTTATGAAGGAATTTAAAGAAAACTAAATCAGAATTTGTTGCATTTATACAAGAATTATGTAAACTAGCTGCTGATATTGACACAGATAAATATCTGAAATCAGGAGTAATATTCTCAGATCCAGTTAACAGGTTATGGATACAGTTTCTACTTCTGCTGTTCAAGTGTTAGATTCTATTATGAGATATCTGTTCTGATCACATTATTGAGGTGCCAAATCCAGTTCTGATGTGTAATAATACCAAACTGATGTTCAATGTTGTAAGTTTCATTTTATAATGTCTTATGATTCAGACCTTAATTAGGATTTTTTTACTGTGTCTTAGAATTATATTCAACAGTACAGGGTTTGATTAAATATACCACAATTGAAAGGGCTTGCGTTAAATATTATTTTGCTTAAATGTAAAATAGGAAAATTTCTTTATTTTTAAGTAATCAGATTTGAATTTGATATCTCTGATAGCAGAGCCTAATCTGAATTCTGGGATAGAAGAGCCTCTGACAAACATCCGGAATCGGTGATAACGGATCTGGATAATTCATAGACTGGTACCTGATTTATCCACACTGCAGTCCCAATATAAACTGATGATTTAATTGCAACAAATATTTTCTTTACTGTATATATAATAGCTAATATGTTTTGTCATTTAATTATTTGAATTTTACAGTATGTATTTTTTAAATAAAATTGTTTACATTTTTAAATCAACATTGCAAAATAAATAATTAATGCATAGTTAATCAAAACAATTAAATCAATTTGCTCATTTAGAACAATATTTGAATTCGTCTTACTCAAATCTATATATGGTTGTTCATTTATTCTAAAGCTAGTTTGAGAGGAGTTAGTTTTGGCTTATGACAAATTTAATGATGGACTATATATTTCCTATGTTATTGCGCCTTAAAATTATCAAAACCTATTAAACAAGTAATATAAATATTTTGTATATTTTGATAATTTCAGCAGATATTAGTATTAGTTTAATAGTACTTTGTTATTATTTTAGAATAATGATGGAAAATATCTTCCACCTGCAGTTAGAGCAAAAATGGAAAGTCAATTTACAGGTGATGAAAAGAGAACAGAAAAGTTGACTAGACTTAAAAAACAAATAAAAGGTGTGTTTTAATATACACATTTTCTTCATTTATTTTATTTCCGCTTTACCAAATGCAGGTCTCCTTAATAGATTAACAGAAGCAAATATGCACAGTATTTGTACCCAAATTGAAGAGCTTTACATGAGTAATAGTAGAAATGACATGAATGAGACCATTACAAATTTAATGATGGATTCCCTTATCTCACAAGTGATGACTAACGAACGCTTGTTACTTGAACATGTCCTGCTCATTACTGTCCTACATGCAAATGTAGGAACAGAAGTTGGTAAGAAAAATATATGGTACACTATCTTACTTAATAATCTGATATGTACTTATTTCATCTGGTTCTAGGAGCACATTTTTTGCATGCAATGGTAAAGCAGTTTCATACACTTTTTAGTTTGAACCAAAAAGTAGAAAACAAGATGCTTGATAACACTGTGTGTGTATTAAGCCAGCTGTATAATTTCAAGGTAATACTGTAAATAAGTACATACATAATCCTATCTAAATTTACGAAATTATAAGACAACAAGAGTTTCTTGAGTCTATTAAATACTGATATAAAATATGGTTTATTTGATTATTATTTGGTATTGCCGCCTTTGTCAAATTATATTGTGAATACGAGTACCAAATTATTTATTGTTCTTGGCTGTATAGATACTGCTTCGTTATACCGGGTGTCCCAGCAAAGCCAATAAGTCCATTATTGGTACCTAATAACGAAAATAGCAATAATTCTTAATATGAATATGTAGATAATCATGAGCGGTACGTTCTAAAAATGTTTTCGTTTATACAAATTGTTCGAGAACGACGAACTAACACAAATTATATTTTTTATGGAAGGTTATGAATTTTATTACATGTCATGATAGACCTCTAACAGTACATTAAATTAACATCGATATGTATTAGGCGATTTTGTCGTCTTTCTTAAATACTATGTATAATTGAAAATATTTTTATATTATACAACTTACAATTATGTGTAATTTTTGCTTTTAAAAAAGAATTAACTGCATTTCATAAGTTGAAGTCCAAATTGCAAAATCAACTCGTATTATTACTATTTAAATTCCGTAAAAAAATTAAGTGTCCTAAACATCTTTTTAGCTAATTTTCAAGATATTTAGTTGAAACTTGCTACACTATATTTTCTGTGGAAGTACCTGTTTTCGTTTTTCAAAGGTATAGAGCACCCATAAAGGTTAACTTTACAGTGCTATAGAGACCCGTTATATTCAATTGTACGTCATTGATGACGTTTACATGTTGTCATAACTGTTAGTGGAATTCTGAAACCTTCTCGGAAGCTGCGGTTATCGTAGTCCCTGGCAACGAAGTGACGTTATATGACGATTCTCGAAAATTTTTAGAGTCAGTGACGTAGAAGTGTCAAAACGTTCGTGAGTATAGATTTTGTAGGTTATATTGTGATTATATTAGTATTATATAATTATTGTTAATATACTGTTCCTGTTGTTATATTTATAGTTTCTGTTAGTTTATTTGTTATAATTATTATTTTTCCTGTTTGTTTATTCGTTATATTTATTATTGTTTTATATTTGCAAATATGAATGGCTTTATAGCATTATTATTAGATGAAGATCACAACAGGTAGGTAATCGATAATATAAAATATATAGAGTATACATAATATTCTCTGTTTTCTTTGTTTTAGAAATTATATGCGTATATTCCGAAAACGTTTAAGAGATCACGGAAATCCTTTTGTAATACCCAACAGGCATTTTAAACAAATGTTTAGACTGAATAAGGATACTGTTCAAACCTGATCCAGTTATTGGATGGACGTATTGAACAAACAAATTACATTTGAAGGTTATTATCATAAACATCACTTGAAATGCATATTAACTATATAGTGCACATTATATATTTGTTACAGGTCTTAACAACATTAAATTTCGTAGCATCAGGCAGCTATCAGAATAGTGTTGTTGTTAATAGCTTTGTTTCTCTTAGTCAGAGTTCAGTAAGTTGAATAGTTCATCAGGTCTGTCTTGTGATATCAAACAATTTATTCCCTGAATGGATAAAATTTCCCAGTAATTATGAATCGTGTTAAGCAAGGGTAATTATCTTGTATCGAAATATTCTAAAAATAATTCTTTATTTTGTTTTTATGATAAAAAATGAGAGACCGGACATGTATTTTGTTTAATTGATAGCACCCAGTTCATATATTTACCAAGGGCAATCATATCTTTTCTAAACGTTCTAAAAATTATTGTTCTGGTTAGTTTTTATGAAAAATGGGGTGCATGAGATGTAGGTGTAATTGATGGCACACATGTTAATATACTTGCTCCACCTTTAGCCGATGAAGAACACCCTCCTTTTGTATATACAGCTTGAGCGCGCGGGGTATGATCACCCGATACCAGTCGATATTCTTCGGACGTATATTCGGAAAATTGATCTCCGCCAGCTGTGTTCGCCAGATATAGATATTTAGATCAGTTGCGTACTGGCTGCAAAGAGGAATGCACGTAGGTTTTTGTGTTATTTTATGGTATTTCTGTTATACTTATTTATAGTTTTTTTTTTACCATGAAATTTCTATTTATTTATTTTTCTCTAGACATCTTAGTTTATTCTGCAGATGTTTCAGGCGGGTTGTTTTTATTTCATTCTAAAACCCAGTTGTACTGCTATAACTTTTTACACAACTACATTATTATTTAATTTCATAAGGATAATCATAATTACGTTATAAGTATTACAATCTTCGCGTTATTATCGACTTAGTTATCTAAGCAATCGTCATCACTTAAAGAGAAAATTTAATTTGTTCTTTTTGTCAATCTGCGAAAAAATAATTAGATCACTATGAGTTCGAATATGAGCAGGCAATGCTAGTATGTTGTGCCGTAACTCTAATATGTATTATCGGACCACGTTTAGATGCGAGTTTACGTATACCATCGGGTGATCATACCTTGCGCGCTCTTGCTGTATATATATTTTATATTCACACACTGTAATTTTTTTCTAAATTTCAGCACTACTTTTATGATAAGGTTAATAAAAAAAATATATTTGACAATAAAATGTGTTTTATTTTTCAATATTTATACAAACAATCTCTATTTGAATACCTATTATTCAAAGTTCACATTTCTAGTTCAGTATTATTATTTTTCTTTTTGATCTTTATTGTTAAGATTTAATAGTAAACATATAATTCATATCCATTATTAGTATAATTATCCAAGTCAAATGTCTTCTATTTATACAATTTGCTGGTAAATTTATTAAACAATAATTTTTTACATTCTTTTGAGTTGAAAAAGTGCAAATTTCAGCCTAATGAATATTACTCTCCTGTAAAAACTGCAAATAAAGAGAACTTTCAAATACTATAATTTCAGAGGCTCGATAACAAAATCCTGCAATAATATTGAATGATTTGGTGTACCAAGTACAACAATACATCACAGGATTGGTCAATTTTCTAAATACAAAATCATCTATATCCTTCAACCATTTATATACTTTGGCCTATGCTATTAAAGCTTAATGTTACCTTTTTGGAGCCTAAAACATTAATCGTTCAATATAGTTACATGTTGATAAAATCTTTGCGGTTTGACTTACAAATAAAGAAAGTCATTGACTAAACAGGTAAATTTCCTCTTATCTTCTTCAACATAATATAAAGTTAAACATCCTCTCAATTTGATGTAGTTTTATTATTAGAAAATCTTATGAAAAAGTCAACTTTAAATTGTGAAGTTATTGTGAACACGATACCATAATAGACTTTTTCGAACATTTAGTTTGTGCACATTTCACATACTTTATGTTGTGTGGATATTGTCTTTTGCGTTTATGTATTTTTTTGTGTTTAGGTACTCTTGTAAGAAAAACAATGTCCACTTTATAGGGATACCTGTCCTTGTTAGGTTCAGAGAAAAATTACATTTCATCATCCATAAATGTGCCTGAAAAGACATTTATCTGCAAATTCACTATACACTAGTGCGATACTACGTCCTTTGAAACTGTCCTAATGGTTGAAGTTCTTGTTGAAATTTTCCAAAGTGCTTCATGCTATCTTGGCAACAGTATAAACATGTTTATACTATGTCTTGGCATTACAAAATTTCTTCGTACATTTTCTTTAAAAAAAAAGTGGTAGCAATCGCTATATTATATTTCAAACAATTCTCCTATTAGTTAAAATTTTAAATTGAAATGTTTTGGTATATATTTACGAGATGATATGTCTGTATACATGTTAAACATAAAGGTTATGTACAAAAAATCGTAAATTGACACTTCTACGTCACTAACTGAAAAATTTTCGAGAATCGTCATGTAACGTCACTTCGTTGCCAGGGACTACGATAATCGCAGCTTCCGAGAAGGTTTCAGAATTCCACTATGTATTAGAGAAACTAAAAAAGTTACTTTGTTCAATTATATTTGAAGGCTTTTATTTCATTAGTTTAAATACAAATTGTATAAATTGATCGTAATAAACACATAATTTCCGTTACAATATAAATTTCTTACTAATACATTTTTCCTATCAAATTTTCGTGTTTATTTTGCTTTGATTACGTTATGAAAGACGGAAGTTGAGAAAGGCCGAAGTTTTAGAGCATTTCAATTACTAAATGTATTACGTTATAGTTACTATATCGTGAGTAATTTTTTTTTTTTGGTTATACCACGCGATCATTTAAATTCTAAATTATAGCAGGCGGGATTTTTTTTATTAGGTTGTCCAGAATGTCAATTATTGATTAATTAACATTTTGAAACGTCCTTTGACAATTCAAATTGTAAATTAGTACTTATATACCAACTTAATTTAAATTTCACAGCCTGCTCTAATTTAGAATTTAAATGACCGCGCGGTATCAAATGTCTGACAAATAAAAATTGATCCGGCAACATAAACAAGACGAGTCGTCATGGATCTAGTTTAACTTATAATTGAATGTAACGCGTTTCTTCTATCCAGTTTATTTAACAAAATAAACGAGTTACGTCATAAACAACGTCACTGTTATGTTGTAACAGTGTTGACAAATTACATTACTTTCAGCAAGCTTTTGTTTGTAAATAGTTTATGAAGTTAGGTTGTTACAACTTGTATTAAGGGGGCGTTAAGATAAAGTAGATACCTATCGACCGGTAACAATTTTATAATTATGCAAATGTCGGTTATAAAATAATTAATTGTTTATTTTATTGTATGTAATAAGTCCTACGTATGGTATAGGGGTTTAATTTACACATATTCTTTTTATAAAATTTTTATTTAAATATTATCGAAAGAACCCCTTACCCAATGACGCGTGTTTCGTAGAAGAGAAATATAACAGAAATTTTGACAATGATGTATTAGTTTAGTTTATTTGCATATTTTAAATATTGGGTAAACAAGGGCCGTATTTGTACACACACATAAACACAACCTTGGAGGATTTCGTAAGAGAGGACGCGAATTTTACTGGATGTAGCGAGATCGGAAAATATAGTGTGACTGATTATCTAAGGAAATTGACAGATAATCATAAATATCTAAGTTATGTAAAATGATTTAATAGAATATGCTACTCTACACCATGCATTGAAAAGTAAATATTTTATTTGTTATAAAAGGCAAGGTTGGTCACCCTGAACGTGGACTAGACTGAAGGTAGGGGATTGTAACCTACGAGAGACTGTGCAACACTATATGTAATAAAATTGGGAAAAGCAGTAAAGAATATGTGTCTGTTGTAGTTTATTATCAACTTCATGAAATCATTATACAGTGCGTTCATGACGAAAGGAACAAATTCGTTTAAAATTTAGGTAATTATTTTGCAGAAAAACGCTCGGACAGGTCGATTAGTATTTTTAGTTGTGAATGATTTGACATAAGAAAATTGTATACAGGGTATCTAAAGAAGAACATATGCAGCAATCATTGTGTTTTTTAAATGGAACAGCCTGTATATTATGCCATTTTTTTTGGTAACACACCATATCCCCAAAATCAGCGGTTTTCGGAATAATGACGTTTGAAATGTGATAAATTAAAATATACACAGGTTTTGAAGAAACTTTAAATGGGAACGCTACTTACACTTTCTTCAGTTTGAACTCATACCCGCTTTAGCTGTAGTGCTTCCTCATCCACAAGATCCAGATATTCCTCACAATGACATATGGTTTCAAAACGATGGCGCACCTGCTCATTTTACAATTGTAGTTCGACAATTTCTTGACTTAACTTTCCCTAATAAATGGATTGGACGCAGAGGTCCTATTTATTGAGTGGCCACCAAGGTCACCGGACTTAACCCTATTAGATTTTTTCTTATGGGGTTATTTGAAATCTAAAGTTTATGTGAATAGACCAAATAATCTTAATGACCTGAAAAATAGAATACACCAGGAAATAAGACTTATTCCACCAGAGGTAATTGAAAACGTTCAACAGGAAGCAATCCGTCAACATACTGAACATTTATAAAGCAAATGTTATTATTTCTTTTGTGTCTTATTATCTAGGGTTCATGTATTTTTTTTTTAATTTATTACATTTCAAACGTCATTATTCCGAAAACCGTTGATTTCGGGGATATGATATGTTACACAAAAAGTTTTGAGAATTTACCATACAATTAAAAAATGGCATAATATGCAGGGCGTTCCATTTAAAAAAACAATGATTGCTGCATATGTTCTTCTTTAGACACCTGTATATAATTTTCTTATGTCAAAAAATTCACAACTAAAAATACTAATCGACCTGTCCGAGCATTTTTCTGCAAAATAATTACCTGAATTTTAAACGAATTCGTTCCTTTCATCATGAACGCCCTTGTATACACAACATTATTATTCTTATGAATTTTAAACTCTTACAGACATATGTATACTACATAAGTAAATTATTACTTAAATCAAATTCAATCGAATTTGTACAAATTAAATAAGGACTGGAAAGTGAAAGACAAAGAAATACAGTAGAACCTCGATTATCCGTGCTCCACGGGACCGGACGAGGCACGGAAAATTGAAAAGCACGGATAATCCGAACATTTATTTCTTATATGTATGTATGTATACATACTAAAAAGATAACAAAATAAAAAACAGAATTCTACATAATTAAACTTTTACACTAAATAAGAAAAAATAAACTGTACATAGGTAGGTTAACTTGCATTTATGTACATAAAGCAGATGAAAAGCGAATGATTCCCAGGGATTCCCCTAGAAGACTGCTGGCGATACCGATATTGCGTCATCATGCGTATGGCACGGATAATCCGCAGCCCGGATAATCCGCACACGGATAATCGGGGTTCTACTGTACATTTTATTGCTTTATTATAATTGGTAAATAGTAGACTAACGGAGTTTTCTCCAAAAGGAGAATACTTTCGGGTTTACAGTTACCAGTTCCAAAATAGAATTCCATTGACCATAGAAAAAAAGGACTTTGTAGTTATGTTTGAAGAAAACCATCAGCAAAATGTCCCTCAAAATTACTAATTAAAATGATGCACTTCGTTATTGCCATAACAAGCCAATATGGGAGATATATTTATTTCCATCTACTCAATTACAGTTAGCATCTCAAACCTTGCCTCGTTCTAGTTGGAAGAGCAGGTAACATATACACAGTCATGGTCTCCAATCGATTCAGCATATATATAAAAATCATTTTTTGATTTTACTAAGTTTTATTATTGGAGACGTTCATTTTTTTGGGTCACATGTAACTAATAACAAGCTGAGGTCATTTCAAAATTAACACAATAATCATAAACTGCCATAATGTCATTAACGTCTGCTTCTTGTTGTGGAAATTCTTCTATCCTAAAAATATTATTATTATTAGCAGAATGCAATATAATCACCAAACTCTTGTTTTCCATTACAGCAGACTTCTTATAGATCTTCTGTTGTCTACATAACATTCTTTTAGTTGACATATCTAAAATAAATTTATTATTACATAAATCGATACAATCGACAAAGGTATAATTTCAACTTTACTTTATAAGTTACTGCTATGCAGCTAATATAAACCAGTAAAAACAACAGTGTAAAAAAACAATTCTACGAGTTGAAGGAATGATGTCCAAGAATTATTGTAATAGAAGCACCTGTTAAAATGTACTGAAAGGCACTTGCAAATTCAAATTGTATACAGATCCAAGGATAGAAATAATTAATTTTTTTATTCATGAAATTTATTAGAATATAAGTTTTATTTGTTATTATTATTAATAATTTATTTCTAGCAGCTAGTGTAAAGTAATTTTGTTTATTTTACCTAAAACTATGTAACTATTGTAATTAGAAAATGTATCCAACACATGTCTTTCCCAATGCCTTGAGAATTAATTAATAAAACACTAAAAACTACTGAAGCAAAACTATTACATGTCGAAAAATATTCAATAATCACAAATAGATCACGCATCCCTAAACCATGGCAACCTATAAATTCCAGCGATAAAGTGATATTGAAGCGTGAGAGGTTGCAAGCGTTTCAAAGGTAATAAACGCATACAATAACACCACAGTATAAAACTGCATATATGTGGTTATAAAGTAAATAAATGCTACACGTGATCGTATAACTATTTGTTATTTCAAACAAATTCTGCCAAATTCAATTATTTGTATATTTGTATATCACATTGATGCAGTTTTGATACAGCGCGCGACATCTTTAGGACTAAAATGTTGTTATTTTTTGAAAGTAACGAATTTTTTTTGCATTCAAACGCCCCCTTAATGTGTCATTGTCTCAGAATAAGAAACATTACTTGAAGTATCATGTTAAGACCGGAACACAACTTAAAAATGTTACTTGCTGAACAGTTTGGTGTATGTAAACAATTAAGAATGTAGTAACTTGTTAATAAATTAGAATTTTATTATTTGTCCCAGTATTGTAAAGAATTTATATTAATAAAATAATTATTCAATACATTAGAGTTTTTGGATTAATATGTCAAATGCATTCAAAATTAAGATTAAATACAATGTTGGACATCGCCTATTCTGGTAAACTCGATCTTATAAATATTTGATGAAATCTTCTTTCCAGTGTAAAAGCAAAACGTGTTAATATCATAAATTATTGACATTTATGTGAAATTACTTACTAAAGTGATGTAATGACTATATATTTTTATTCTCTAGCAGCGGAACCGCTACAACCTTTCGAAGGCTTCTTCCTTCCTCATCTGCAGCATTCCGTCAAACCGTTCCATGCTCCTTCGCAAATATCACCTGCAGTGATATTTAATGTGTTTTTGTTACTTCTTTCCAAGCATTAGTCTTTTTGGTATATCTCATTTTTGTAGCTCTGATAAGTCTTGTTATAAAAATATGCTTATCCCTTTCCAGTTGAATTAAAAGTTCTATATCTACCTGCCCCTATTCCATTACCTTAACGAAATTTTACTTTTACTAGGTTTGTATAGCTCGGTTAAGGCCTGATGGCACTTGCGTGGATGACAATTTTAAGTCAAAAAAGAAGAACGCAGCATGAAACGTGAGAGATAAACATAGATTTCGCTACATATGAAGGGGTAAAGACCGACTTGAAAATATTAGTCGGTATTTAATTTAGTTGCACTCTATCGTAGTGTATTGCTTTCAATACCGATGTTTTTAACGCACATGATACATATTTTAGCCACACCTCGCGCATCCTGAGTGCCATCAGATATTACCCGAGCTATAACTACCACCAATAAATATTTACTTCTTTGAAATAATTGCTACTTATTGCGGTAACTATTGCACAGTAGATATATTAAATTATGTTAATTAAAATCTCTAGTCTTCAAGTTTTTAGCGTTATCACACAAAACCCTCACAATTCCAATTGACAGATTTGGAAGCATGTGATTCTACCGGTTTCCCGCATTTCTTATAATATTGTCACCCATCGGTTTAGCGGTCGATATTTCCGAAACATTATTTTACTAAAGATAGGCATAAGAAATACATAAAGTTGAACTCATTTCTACTTTATATATTTCTTACGGACATGCGTAAGGCATACGTAAACATAACATAAGGACTAAGACCATTGTGAATAGATGCGTTGGTTTCTCATATCGCATGTGTCAATTTTCATTAGCCACAGGGGATCAATCCATGCAGTACGTGGCAATGTGGTACGCCTACCTTCTTTTCCAATGCCAGCGACGACCGATGCCACAACGATTATCTCGCAAATACAAGTTAGCAGTAACTATTGGACCACCGACTTAGGTGTTTGTAATGCGTTCAGAAAAATATTTACGAGTTGCAAGGATTTGTTTTTCTTTTTCCTTTCAGTAAATGCAGAGAATTCTTAAGCTGCGTTCACGCTGCATGACACAAACAAGCGTAATTTTAACAAAATTAAAAAATTACCATAATAAAATAAAAGATAACCATAATAAAATAAAAAAATAACCCTTATAAAATAAATAAAAAAGGATTCTGAAAATAATAGTAAACTATACAAGGGGCTCAAAAATTTCTCCCTGTACAGCAAGACATTGCCCTAGGCGGTCGTAGAAATTTACTCATATGTTTTCTAACACGTGAGCACTTACTGAATTAGCAGCCTCAATTATTTTTTCTCTCAAAGCAACTATGTTTTCTGCTCTACCAGCTTCATGGGTATAAACAATATTTTTTAGATGTCCCCACATAAAAAAATCATTTGGAGATAGATCAGGAGATCGCGGAGGCCATTTGATGTTACCCGTTTCAGTAATAAGACAGCCAGGGGAAATATTCCCTAGAAATTCCTTTACCCTGACTGCATTATGTGCTGGACAGCCATCATGTTGAAACCAAACGATTTCCTGATTTATTCCAGTGTTTTGAATGGCGGGAAGTATTTGATTTTGCAATAATTCGAGGTACTTGTCGGCATTTAATATACCATTAATAAAAAAACGGTCCTATCAAATGGTCGTCCAAAATACCTGCCCAAACATTTACTTTCTGAGGATATTGGGTGCAATTTGCAAAATGCCGGTGTTCATTTTCCTTAGTCCAATATCAAAGAACAGAGGGATTGTGCTTTCCGTGCAATGGAAAAGTTGACTCATCGGTGAAGCAAATACTTCTAACGAAATTGTCGTCTCGATGTATCTTATCCATAACGGATTGACAAAACTCCATTCTTCGAAAATGGTCCTCCGGAAATATTTCTTGGGTTTTCGAATACTTAAACCATTTTCAAACCATTACGTGAAACATTTTTGTTACTTATACCAAAATTCTCGACAGCACTTCTAGTTGATATCGTGTTGTCTATTTCCACAATACTACAAACTAATACATCCCGCCGTTCACTTTCCTCATTTTTTTGGTTTGCATTTCGTCGTTGAGTGAAAGAGTGAAGATTCTTTCACTCAACGATTTCGTGCAGTTATTCATACAGAAACATTTTTCAAATGTATTAATAGTATTATAAATTGTTTGTTTGCAAGGTACAGGACGGTCTGCAAAAGTCAGCGCAAACATATTTATGCACGTTGTTACAGAGTTATTACCATAGAACTATTTTACTATCTGAAGCTTTTCAGCGGGTGTATAGAGACTCATTATAAATTAATTTTACTGAATGCTTTTATTGCACACCGCAACGTGTTAGCAGCTAAATATTGAATGTAAAATCTGCGTGGGGAGTAGTGGGAAAAATGGGGATCGGAGAAAATCGATGTGGTGTCGATTGTTGCCGGCATTGGTGACGGACAGTAGGGGTATCACGTTGCCACGTATTACATGCATACGTACAGATCACACGTAAACATTGAATCTCTATGCCTAATGGTATTTGACACATGCGGTATATTCGACTTTACGCGTTACGATTATTTACATCTTATGTCCATTGTGAACAAGGCTTTAAACCTTCTTCATTTGCCTGTCTCATAGTGTTAGGCTGCGTCCGGCCTCATCTCTCCCATTTCTTTCTTTTTTCAGTACCAAGTTGTTAATGTCAGCCCAATCGCCCACTGTTCAGAAGATTTTCTTGCGTTGTCGTCTGACCTAACAACTTCCTTGGTTAGGTACCATAGTCACAGCATAGTACATTCCACTCTTATAAAAACGTGTTTCTATCCCCTCCATAAAATACATGTCCATGGCATTTTGCTAATTAATTTTATCAGTCATTATAATTTTCATATTTTTTATTTGCACTATGCAATATGAAAAATGTTTTATTTTATTTGTAATTTATTTCGTTCCAGATATATCATTCAAAACTTCTGTACCAGATATTATCTAGATTATCTAACAGATTTGATGAAAAAAGTGTGGAATGCACATTATCAATTCTAAAAAATGTAGGATTCAGTTTGAGAAAAGATGACCCTTTGGCTCTTAAAGAGTTAATCATTGAATTGCAGAAAAAGGCCGCTGATGCCCCTGATGAAACTAAAGAAAAGTGCGTACCTGTATATTTAATTATTATAATGCATATAATGTTATGGAAATACTGTTACAACACTGTTTTTGATGATAGAATGAACTTCATTCAAACGCGATTTTAGTGACATTTTGTTTTGAGATTCATACTCCTTCACTAAACAATTAATAATTGTAATATCCCTTTTGATTTTGTTTGGTAACAAATTATTTCCGTCACGTAGACAACACAGTCGTGCGTCAAATATCAAACACAAATCACTATCATTTGCCATTGTCGGCAGCCTAACTTCTTTACCAAAATTTGCAAATAATTTTATATAAATATGAACAATTAATGCAAAAGATGGCCAAAACAGAAAAAATAGTTCGACCACTCGCCGCCAGACGGCTCGAGTCCACATTTCGAAATAAAATGAATAATCTCTAATTATTGGCTATTTTTTTCAGTTCAAGGGTAAAATACATGTTAGACATTTTACTTGCAATAAAGAACAATAATATGTCAAGAATTCCCAATTTTGATATATCATATTCAGAGCATTTAAAAAAACTTCAAAAGAATTTTATAAGAAAAGGAAACTATGTAACTCAATTAAATATATCATTAGACGATCTTTTGGAAGGTGATATATTTACTATTTACAAAAAATGAGGTCAAACTAAACTTTGTATTTTAGCACATGAACGAGGAAGATGGTGGATTGTTGGATCTGCATGGTCAGGCACAAAAGAAGAGAATTCAAATGACGCAAAGGTTGTAAAAAGTGAAGGCCATTCTGAAAAACTCTTGGATCTTGCGAGAAAACAAAGAATGAATACCGATACTAGAAGAAATATTTTCTGCATAATAATGTCCGCAGAGGTAGTTTCTATATTCGTAAAATACGTTTAATATTCACAAAAGCGTAATTTTAGGATTATTTGGATGCTTTTGAAAAAATATTACACCTTGGTTTAAAACATCAACAGGAAAGAGAAATAATACATGTTATATTGCATTCTTGCCTTCAAGAGAAAAATTTCAATCTTTATTATGCAGTCTTAGCTCAAAAATTTTGTGAATATGATAGAAAATATCAGGTGTGTATTATATATGATTGCTATAGGCACTGTGCACAAAAATCAACGTAACACGCTACTGTCAGCATTAAATTAAGTTAGGTTTAGAGTTCTTGTATATATTAAAAAGTATTTTTTGGATTAAACAGTCTGGAACATACTACAGGCGCTCTTCACTTAACGACCGCTCGGACATACGACCTTGACCCTCGAGTTTCAGTCGTTCAGTGTTAACTATATGAAGTTTACGCAATATCTGTTTATAACTTCGATAATTTTTTTGTTTATTGTGCACATAATTGTATGTAAAGAATGTCGATGAAAAGAAGCTGTACGACACCTGGAGAAAGCGCCAGAAAAAGGAAAGCTATAAATTTTGAGACGAAAATGAAGATTATTAACGATTATGAAGCTGGCAAGAAAGTTAAAGAGATTAGCACGTGACTTGGATCTGGCGCATTCAACAATTTCAACAATTTTGAAGGACAAAACTAAAAGATGCAGTAAAATCATTGACAGGTTTTTAAGCCGTAATAACTGAGGCTTTAAAAACGCGCGTATAATCGACAGAAACATTTACGGCAATCCATGTATGGTTTCAACGGTTTTGTTGAAGATTTAATCTCCATAATAAGAGTATTAGCAGGTAAGGCAGCAGCCGCGGATGTAGAAGCGGCGGAAAAAATTATTGTGCAATTTGATAAAGTTATTGAGGAAGAGAACTACCGTCCGGAACAGATTTTTGATGTGGACGAAGCCGGTCTTTTTGGAAAGAAATGCCTGAAATGTCCTGTATTCACGCAGAAGCGATAACAATGTGCGGATTTAAGACATTTAAAGATAGAATTACATTTTTGTTGGGGGGTAATGTCGCTATACGTTTGGTTTGGTTTCCACCCATATTAGGAATATTCGATATTATTTTCTCATTGACATTGCTTCTGAAATTATATTCATATAATCTTATTTTCAGAAATAAAAAAATAAAAATATAAATTGTGCAATACTTACATGTCGTTCAGTACAAGTTGCTTTTCAAAAATCTCTTACCTTTTGTCAGTGGTTGTTCGCTGTTTATTTCCTATCTGAAATATATAAAAGTAATATTTTCCTTTACATGAGATACAGTGGCGGCTCGGGGTGGTTCACATAGGGAGTGCATAATTTCAAAATTAAAAAGTATAATACAAGAACGCTTACCCAATCTTTATAAGTTTCACCGACATACTGTTCCAGACAGGTACTGTTCATTGTACAGTTTGTTTTGAGGGAATAATAAATATAACACTACAGTTTGATTACATCTGACGATAAACGAAGTGCATTTTGCGTGTCTTTGACTTGCAGAACAGTTCTATCACTTTTTCATTAACATTTGGGAAATCATTTATAAATTCAATTAAAAACCGGTGCTGCTTCGATGTGATCTCTGAGCGATTTATATAATTCTGCCGTAAAATTTATCAATTCCCGAAAAATGCCCTTGGTATTCGACGTTTGCCGTTCATCATGACCCCGAAGTGCCAGTTCAAACGCGCCACAAAATCTAATGCAATTTATTATTAAATTTAACACATGCCTATTTTTTGTTACCTGTTCATTGTGTTGTTGAACTGCTTTTCTATATGATGATCTAAAACATTCTGAATGTTATTTTTCCTAACATTCTTAGACTAAATATATTTTTCAAATGCCCTTCGGAATTTTCATGTTTCGTAATTTTAGCACTAAGATGAATTAAGTCTTTTATTCTGTTCTTTGACCAAGACGGTTCACCACCAAACAAAAGACACGGAAAACAAAACAAAGTATTTTTAATTTCACACCCACAAATCCAATCATTTTTCTGATAAATATTCATATTGAATTTTCTTATAACGTCTTTACCGTTAACAGATTGTTTATTTTCTAAACATAATTAAGGCATCGGCCGTTTAAGATTTTTATTGCGTTTTTTTCATCATACGTTAACCGCGAAAACGTGTTATTTTGTATCGCATACACGAAATTCATCTTACAACAGCGTTGAGCAGACGGGAATCTTGCTCACATGCTATGTATTATACGATATGGAACTAGAACAAAATATAGTTCTCCCCACCTTCAATGTAATGTTTAATGGCTTAACGCAGCAACAGTAGCGCTTTGCTCATGGGTATTTTTCTCTCGGTGGAAGGGGTCTTTACATCCGTGCGCTGTTAGTCGTCATTATATCTGTGACGATGATCGGTGCATGTAGGTTGTTTCGCGTGCCGTACACGCCACGTTCCTGTTCAATAACTATGAATACGTAATAAATAAATACTTTCACAGTTAGTCGCTGCTTGGTTTGTTTTGTTTCAAAATTCCAGGGGGTGCAATTGCTCACTTGCTCTCATTAAAGAGCCGCCACTGATGAAATAACTGAATGGAATGTTGTGTTTTCCGTAACATATTTTTTTATTTTTATGATGAAAACTTACTAGAGCAGGCAACTTAATAAACAGAAATTGTGTTCAAAAATTAGGGCCATCAGTATTCTGCCTGCGTAAATGGTGCGTAACTGCTATATTCTGCATTTCTCTACACGCAGGTTTTTTAAATTTATATTTATGAAATATTAAAAATGTGTTTGTACCCATGTAACATTTTTCGAATATGGCGGGTGTTTCAAGATTACAATGCACACCTGCGAAATTCGAAAAATGTTACATAGGTAGTAGATCTAAAGTTATTAATTTTAGTCCTATATTGCACGACAGTATAATTCTTAGGAGTAAAATTAATACTAAAGTAAAATTCAAGAATATTCGTCACAGAAATAATGGTAAACCTATATATTATTTACAAGACATTTTTAATAAAATAAATTTATTCAATAACAATATACAATAATAATATAAAATACATGTGTACAAAATAAATAATACAATATAAAAATATATGGTAGGTATACTCGCGGGAAAAAGTTTTGTCGGGTCTTAAGACCAGCTATATGGAAGGTATCACTGGTCAACTCTAGTACATTCTAACACGAAATAAAAAGGGATTATATTCAATTTTTATAATACCTAAGTTTGAATAAATATACTTAACTGCTTTGTAAAAGAAAATATATGTAGTATATAGAAGTAAATATATTTCAAATATTCTTCATTTATGATTTATCGCACGATAACATTGATGTGTCAACATTACAAAGAAATCTTTTTGCTGTTCTACAAATGTTTGGGACTTTCGGAATTTATTTTATTTTTCAAGGGCGAGAATGAATGCTTTATTAAGATCTCGGTTTTATAGAATTTGTAATTATTTATATTGATGATATTTACGAGTATGTATCTGTCATTAATTTTCATCCGAGACTGTGTATTAGATCTGTGAGCGTTAGTAGGTTTTTAATGTGGGTAGGTTGCTAACCTTGCCCACAAACCCTCCTCCTTTGTCCGGGTTTGGGACCGGCAGAGGCAGTTACTGAGCTACCCAATCCACCCAGCACTTACCTCAGGGGGAGTTAGGTATTATTTCGAAATTATATACTATTACTGTTATTTTAAGCACAACTTGGAATTGATTTTTTGCTTAGAATAACAATATAATTGTAAATCATTAGATTGGTTTGTAGTGCACATTATCCTAATACAGCCCTGTTGTACATTGTATGATAATGAAGAACTATATTATGCTGATGACATGACTATCCTAGGAGAAGGCCCAATTAAACATAATTTGAATTGCAAAAAATAATTGAAAAGTTGTCTGAATCATGAGCCAATATATCATTGAGCGCAATATTATTATTCCATAATATTGCTTAAGAAATGAGATTTCCAACGAAAATACAAAGTAAATAAAACAACGTGTAATACAGATTTAGCATATACAGGACAACGGCAAATAATATAAATAATGAGTGCTATGGACATCCAATAAGGTGAAATGATATATGTATTCAGAGTATATGAAGATAAATTTCCATAAAAACTATATGAATCAAACGAGGAAGATGATGACAAATGAGGGGAGAGAGAGAGAGAGAGAGCGAAGAGATGGAATGAAACTATTAACGAATAGAACACCGAAGGTGGCATGTATGGGAAACCTTGCTAAAAAAAGGGAAAATGTGGTAAATCTCTATTAATGGGTTTTATAATTCGAAATAATGACTCATAAAATAATTCTTTTCTGTACACCTATATCGGAAGCTTTGGTTAACACAAACTGCTAATAGTCGAGATTAAGCAAATGTTCTTTAATTTTTTTGTGCACAATATAATTGAAAATACAATATATTTCAAAATTCTGAATTAATTAAGAATGGGTATTCTTCTAGATGATAATTAAGTGTTCAGTTTGGGATAAACTAAAAGCACTTACTAAATGTTCGACGTCACAAATTTCTAATTTGGCCAAACTTTTAACTCACTTATTCTTGGAGAAAGCATTGCCAATATCTACATTAAAGGTATTTATAGTATACATTTAAGTTTATGTTTCAGTATTGTTATATATTTGTAGATTGTGCAATTTGGCGAATTGGATAACATTTCTCTTAGATTTATGAGACAAATACTCCTTGGTATTTTACTGTGTGAGGATACTGAAAGTTGCACTGCGGTATTTGAGAAAGTAGCACAATCGGATAAATTAACGATGTTCCGAGAAAGCCTTAAACTGTTTATACGTCATTTTCTCTTAAAAAATTTGAAAACTGAAGTTGAAGATCGAAAAGGTTTATTGAGAGATCGATGTAATATTATTGAAAAGATGTTAAGTGTCAGTGACAAACGAACGAAATTTTAATAAATTATAAATTATATATTAGATTTGCTTATTTTTTTCTACTAATAAATATTCACAACAAAATCATAATTCTTGAATTATATTTTTGTAAGTAATTGTCTGTTATCAATATTTAATATTTGTTAGACGTTTTCGGAAATTAAACCCAGACATTGGGGTTATAACTGCTTCGGCTAGGCCTGGTCCGCATGTTGTCTGTTCGTTTGTTATTAATTAAGTAGATGGGAGCAGTATTTTCAACAACTGCTAAATGCTGAGGTTGAGAAGGAGGAAGAAACAACAACCCCAACAGAAAGATACCAACAAGGAGTGTGTAGTTGCATACAGAGTATAGTACCACAGAATAGTATTATCGTCATTCTTCGATTGAAGTACACTTGCTAATAAAACTATTTTACGAGTATGTCGGTATTCACTGTGGTATTTATTTATTCTTTCGTTCTGCCGGAACAAATTCTGAGCTATAGGTTATGTAAACCTTTACTTTATGTTACTACACGTAATTCCAATTCTGTTCGGAAATGTTTCAAATAACCGGGTAAGATTTGTAAATCTGTCATGTACTTTCTGATCGGGTCAGTTACGTACTATTTTAAAGATAACATGGTAAGAAGAATACCTTAATTCAATGTATTATTAGTTATTCAAACCTAATTGTTTCTATTTACTGAGCAGGTCATTTGTCAGGCATGAAGCCTAGATTGTGGCCATGGGACGTCACGTCATGGCTTAATACCGTAGCCGTCAAGTCATTACTGATTTTGAGTTAAGTAACTTGATAACATTGTCATAAGAGTCAATAATCATTAAAGTAAGATAATTATTGTTAACTTCCTATATTAAATGAAAAATTAACTAAAATACCACACAATAATAAAATGTACATATTAGCTTTTTTGCAACTTCGCAACATGCAATTTTACAATTTCAATTTTGTTTAATACCAAGGCTTGTGAGAAAATAAACAAGAATGAATAAACCCTGTCATTTTACATTATATTAAATCGACAAGTATAAACTATCTGGTAACTTAAACCAGTTCTTACAACACTTGTGGTACAGTATGTGTTTTTCCCTTTACTTGCCTGTAGTGTTACTTCATCGACCTCCAAAACCTTGAAATAATAAAACTAACTGCAATAGTACTGCACTGCAAAATTATTCTGTCTATATTCATATTTGGATATCTACCGAAAATCTCGTCAGTCAATCAAAAATTCTATATGAATAATACAGCTGAGAATTTAAATCATTACCACTCTACGGCAGTAATAATAATAATACTTTATTCGTCGTAGGTTCACAATCAATATAGACATCGTCAGTACATAATACATACATATAAAAAAATGTGAGAAACATTATTTCATAAAAAAAGTGTAAACATACAAGATACCTATATAACAAAGGCAATATTGTTTAGAGACTGACTGAAAACTGGTGTCAAAAAATTTACTCAATCTGTAACAAGCATTCCGCCGGAGATGGTGCTTGAGAGCGTCTTTAAATCTCTGGATAGGTAAGTCCTTCAGATGTGGGGATGGGATTGTAAATGTTTATCGCCTGATGTTCAATTCCTCTCATAACCTTGGTTAATTTAGCTTTTGATGCACATAAGTAATCGTTTTCCGCTCCACGGGTGGTGTAGGTGTGTTTTAGTGTGTAATTACTAAAATAGTCATAGTGTTTTTTTTTACAAATACAATACACTCTAGTACATAGATTCCCGTTAAGGTAAGTATGTTATAGTTGTCTACACAAGTCGCGACTGCTTAATTTGAATAACTGTCTAATACACCCTTTCTGTAGTACAAATAGATGACCAACATCCATACTGTTTCCCCAAAAAATGATGCCATGTGCTAAGCGAGAAAGCATAGCGGAAACTCTCCAACCGATTATGTAAGAATTGAATGTGTAGCTTCCAGTCCAACTTGTCATTCACCATCAGTCCAAGAAACCTGATGTCTTCAGATGGCGTAAGTATGTAATCGTTATGATTAACAATAACATCTTTAGACCATTTACTGGAGAACACTACAACACTAGGTTTGTCCACATTCAACTTGAGATTATTCTCTTCAAGCCATTCTTGCACTTCAATTAATGCTTTATGGGTAGTTGCTGTTAAGTCATTTATTGTTGGTGCTCTCGGCACCATTGAAGTGTCATTTGCAAATAGTCAAATGTTGCAACTCTCTCCCCGGAAGATCATTCATATATAGCAGAAACAGGAGAGGGCCCAGTATGGATCCCTGCGGCACCCCCTGCCCAATATCTTTCTATAACGAAGTCAGTTTTTTAACATCTGTAGTGACTGTAACTCCTGTCACTCAAGTAACATTTTAATAAATCTTGTGCTCTTCCTCGGAAACCCATCATTTTTAATTTGGTAAGTAGAAGTTTATGCTCAACATGATCAGAAGCTTTTGATAGATCCATGAACACCCCAACAACAAACTCGCGATTAGTAATTCCGTTTAAGATGTCTGTTATTACTTGGTAAATAGTTGTGTTCGTGGATTTATTCTTCCTATACGCGCTTTGTTTGCCGTTGCAAGACATCTATGAATTCATGCATTCTATTTAATAAAATATTTTCAAAAATTTTAGAAATATTCGATAGTAGAGCAATAGGCCTGTAGTTATTTAGGTTGGATATGTCACCCTTCTTATATATCGGGTTTATGAGTGCTTCTTTAATTTCATCCGGGATGGTACCAGTATACAACATGAGATTGGTGATGTAGGAAAGTGGAGTTTTTAAAAATTTGCTCATTTCTTCAGCAATGCCACGAGAATGTCATCGTGGCCCGTTGTCATGGTATTCTTAAGGGAAGGAATAGTTCTTGAGACTTCGATCTCATCTGTGGGATAGAGAAAGCACGCTATATCACTTTTTCTTATGTTGCTGTAGTTCGTGATTCCATTTTGTTTTGTTTTTATGGACTTCTGTGTTAGCATGAAGTTGTTAATGAACTCTGCTGTATCTAATCTACACCTCGACTTATACTGGTTCTGTATCAGTTCTAGATCAATATCGGCTTGCCTTAGTTTATCAGTAGTCTGTTTCACCAGATCCCATGTAGCTTTTATAGCATTTGAAGACTGAAGCAACTAGTTGGAATTGCTACTTCGCTTTGCAGTATTTATTTCCTCGTTAAGATATTTGCAGTAGCAATCCTTCGTTATTTTGTTACTCAATACACTTTCGTATAGTTGTCGCTTTAATTGATATTTATTTTTTATTTCTGAAGTAAGCCACGTAAGCTTTTAGTTATTTTTCTTTTTCACAGTTTAAGTGGACATATTTCATCGATAACAGTTTTTAGTATATTTGCAATATGGGCATAACTCTGATTGACGTCACTGCTACTTAAACATTGTGTCCAATCTACCCCACCCAGTTTTTTATATATAATGTGTAGTTTCCCCTCATCAAAGAATCTTTTCCTGTAAACATGATCTTCCACAACTTCAGTATTCAACCACGATATTTCCTGACCTCGATGGTCCGATAAGACCGTGGTTTTCACTTTGCTCTCGTAATTTGTGACATTAATAAAAATATTGTCGTTTAGGGTAGCTGATGTTTTGCTTATACGAGTGTTTCTAATATAGTCTGCTGCAGATTATATACATTCAGTTGCCTTTAAATAAAAGTATTTTACTACATGAAGTATTTAGGTTGAGGCTGAAATCACTACATAAAAGAATAACACGTCTTTATGCTTTTCGGTAGCCGTATTTAAGATCATATCTAAAGACGTTAAAAAGGTATCGACGTTTCCTGAGGACGGTCTATATATATTTATCACAAATTCGTTTTAAATATTTTCATGCAGTATGTGACTTTCCGATTTTCCTTGCATTACGTATTGGATAATCAAATCTCATTCCCTTATGTCCGTTGAGGTTTATTTACTTTTCGGTAAGACCTAATCCCAAAAGTCCACGTTTCTTTGGTGGAGACACTTCGTATACTCGATATCAATTCAACAATATATTATAGTTAATATATGTATAATAAACGCTAAATGTAAAGTTGTAAGTTCTAAACTGCAAACACTTTTGTATAGATTCGAATATTTGTCATATCAGTAGAAATTAAGTAAAAAATAAACAAGGAGTAACATACCGTGCCTTCAAAATCTTCTCTCATTACTGTAGGCATTTTTTTAAAGTAATTATGTAATCAGTGTTGGTGTACATGATAAGCTTTTGAAAACTCGAAATTCTAACAGTTATACTTAAATTCAAATTATAGACGCTTACATGACAACCAAACTATCAAAATGACGCGTTTGTGTCTAATTACGTGCACCGTCACCAACCATTAAGAAACGCATGGCTGTCTCTAACGAGGAAAGTATTTGAAGGCACGGTACTTATAAATGTAAAAAATCAAACTAACAATCGAATGTACGTATTTTATTTAGGACGTGGTCTTTGTAATGGATACTGTATAATATTATGCCATTTAGCATTGATAGATTTAAAATATTATTTGGCGCCTGCGTACTATTTTCGATGGGTATCGTAAGTAGCGTTTTATTTGCTCGGAGCGAGTTTACTTGGTCGTGACGTAAGTGAACTATTTCTGAACTGAGCAGGCAGGCATATAAAATACAAGATATGATATTTGTGTATGAGTTACTTACAATTTTGCTTTTGTTTATGGCGCTCTTAATTTCTACATAAACAATGTAAGTGTTTTTACTCTTATTTACATATATTTATATCAAATGAATGGTTATTTTCTATACAATACCCTGCGAAGCCTGTATTCTTTGTACTGTGTAAAATCGCTCTTTTTTGTTCTTTTAATCGTACTTCTAACTTTCGGCCACTTTGTCCGCTATATATGGGCTGTACAATCTTTACAACTTATTTGGTATACCCCTGATTGACTGTTAGTCTTTTCTTTATTCTTAATTAGCGCAGTACCAAGATTATATTTTTTAACTGTAACCGTTTTTATTTATTATAGAGTATTATCGTGGTAGTAATTTGTTGGATTCTTTTAACATGCCAATTTGAACTTTCTCACCAAATTTTAAAAACTAGTAATGGTGTTATGTTTGTCATCTTTAATTTGTTCTAAATGACCGTAACGTTAATGTTTAAATTCTGAAATCTGGTGTAGTAAAAGTACATGCATAATAAAATCGATTTCCTAGTTAATAATTAGTTTCTAAACATTTAAAATATCGCTAAGAAAAGTACCTATTACAGTTGTAAAAATGTATTTTTTGAATATGATACAGGTCAAGAGTTAGAGGTTATTGAAAATACCCATATAATATTGAGTTTTGTATTTGATAAATGCGGCTCTTTTTCTTGCAATAAATTATAAACTGCTAACATTGAATTGCTGTCAGAATTTGTTTTAAGCTCAGAAAATGTGGTATCTCTAATCAATAGATGTTAGTATATCTATAAGTATCAAAACGAATCAATTATGTTTTTCTAGTGAACGCCAAAAGATAACAATAAATTAATTGTAATATATTATTATCATTATACATAATTGATACGCATGTAACACGTCATTTAAATTGAAGGTTCAATAGGGTACCTATGTTGTTCTTAATAGAAAATCAGAGGGCCGAAATCTAAAATTTAGAGTGTTTTAAATTATACACGGACTAAAATGATCTTGCAAAATACTTGCATCTGTAATCGGCAGTAAAGTAAATCTTATACGATTTTTATGTATGTTGGCTTGCATAAGTTGTCACTAGTTGACAGCTGACAGTGGAACTATGTAATAATAAATAATTGCACCATCACAATTAACATTCAAAAAAAAAAATAAAATTATTTTGCCTTATTACGAACGATTTCAGATAAAATTTGATGTGCAACTAGGCAGTAAAGTTATTTGTCATCACTCATGGTGGTTATTTAATTATCCACATTCGTGATGAAAAATGTACCTTTACTGCCTTGTTACAAAATAACTGTTTTAGTACCTTTAATCAAGTAATAAGTATGTAGGTATTTTTATACAGTTTAAACTAAAAAAAAAAGCATTAGTTTAGCAAGTATTTAATAGTTCTTGCACATTCATAACAATTATATTGATACTTCGTAAAGTAAGTCTAGCCTAAATTGTATTCTGAAAAAAAAAAGCTATTTACATTTATTAAATCGTGATGAAAATATATTAAATTACCTTCTAATATGTGGCTATATGTGCATATGTAATTACGTTCAATAAAATATATTAACATGGTTCATTTTTAACAATTTTGAGTTCGTCATTTCTTGATTCCTTAAGTACACAATTGAATTCGCAAGCATTTGGATACGTCACGCCATTTGAAGCACACACAGGTAGATATATTCTTGGACACAAACACATTTCTTCTTCTTCATCAGCGTAAACTGCGGCACCAACAGCCAAAAAAACTATTAAGAAATATAAGAATTTCATGTTTATGGACAATGCAAATGCTTATTTCAAAAATATCTGACGCATATTGCGTGTGTATACGGTATTTATACGTGTACCTTATCTAATCTAATAATTCAAGTGTTTAAATGTGAATATATAAAAAAAAGTCTTCCAGACTATTTTAAGATCGTAATTAATATTTTATATATGGCATGAATTAAAAAAAAGTAACATATTTGTTATTATAAATGTGAAATAAATAATAATGATCAAAAATTATTGAATTATAACTCTTAAATAGAAATAACAATACACTTTTTCAAGTGCTCATTCCAATAATAACACCTGAATACTGTACATACATATACATTCCAATGAAAACAGTCATCCCTGCAATTTGCTTTAATCATTGTTCTAGGAATATATTGGATGAGCTTAGTTTTTAAATCGAAGAAACACCTTTTAACACGCATATATGTTGGGTACATTTGTTAAAAGTTTATTAGTAACATTTAATAAGTAATATTTTTTTGTACTTAATCTTAAAAATTAATATATCGTCTGTTGAGTTGATAGAATAAATTGAGCCCATGTCTCAAAGTGATGTTCATAATTAAAAATAAATTAAAAACCATTAAGTATCAATTTGACAGGTACTGCTTTTAGTGCTGTGATAAAATGGTTTGTTTTTGTGAAGTGCTTCCAGTGATCCAGGTACAGTACTCTATTAATAATGCTGACAGCTTAATTGTCGAAATATGTATTGAGGATTTCAATTTTACCATAGTTTGGTAAGGGTTCCTGTTTTATTTTTATTTTATAAGTATATGCGTTTCAAATTATACAAAATTTGTTCTAAATTAAGTTTTGAATACTTTTATCTTCTTAAAGAAGAACACATGTGAGATTTTTGTTTTATACAAACATTATTCAAAATCCTATTCTAAGCACTTCTATTCTCTTAATTCTCTGTAGAATGCATACTTTGCGAGATATTTCCTACTACTCGATAAGAGTAAAGTGTTACTTCTGGTACAAATTTAATTTTTTTTTTATACAAAAAGTATCGAAAATCAAGCTTTAAATACTGGTATACTCTTATATGCCTAGAAAGTATAACTTGCTATATATTAGCAAAAATCTGATTTACAATAAGAGTATAAAACTTTCTTCCGGTAGTAATTGCAAAACACTTTTTTTCAAATTCACTTCTGAGTTCATTTGTGAATTCTTTATAAATTTGTCTAAACTTAGTACTTAACGAAATATTGGTAAAATTCGATTTTTTCACTGAACTGGACTACTTCCAGTCTACCGATTTTACTGAAATTCTAATCAGACCTCAAGAGGGACGGGTAAATATAAAATTTGAAATAGATAACTTTAGCCGTTTGACCGCTATCGTGTTTCCACAGAGAGAGAGATAAAGAATTTTTTTAAAACCACTTTTTCGGTACCAGAGAACGTGAACATCTGTAAAAACTTAAAGGTCGAAAATTTTCATCACAATACTTCCTTATACATACCTAACGTATAAGAAAATAAAATTGACAACTATAACCATATTTTCGAAAACATAACCAAAGTTGTTAGATATCATCGGTGATTTCGGTGAATCGTATAAGTATTTACACAGAACATACACGTAAATACGATACCATGTAGAATAAAGAAAGCCTATGTAGACACAAACAAACGATATGAAATGTGATTTCAGTGGATTTGGAACAGAAAACCTAGTGAAGTTATACATATTGCATTGATTTGTAAGGGCTTAGCGGAATAAGTGAAATTATATTATTGCATATAAATAACGTTCCTTTCATTTCGATTTACACAAAACCCATGCTTTATAAACACAATCGAATATAAAGTACATAAGTCAGGTTCTATTATATTTGAGCACATAGATAATGTTGTTATACATCTTGCGCTTTGGGCACTATGTAAGAATAATAATCAGGTGTGGCCACCACACGACACTCGTTTCAAATTATAGAATTTTAAGAATTTTATTATATAGAAGTTATTCAAAATCCTATATAAATACTTCTATTCTCTTAATAAATCTCTATAAAATGCATACCAAAGTATGCATTTTATAGAGATTTATTAAGAGAATAGAAGTATTTATATAGGATTTTGAATAACTTCTATATAATAAAATTCTTAAAATTCTATAATTTGAAACGAGTGTCGAGTTTAGAAGTTAATTTTCAATACCTTTTATATAAAAAAAATTCAAAATTCGGACCGGAACTAACACTTTTACTTTTATCGAATAGCGATTTTTGCGAAATGTCGTAAATTCAGCGTTCTGTATATATTTATCAAGAGTACAAAAGTATTTAGAGTTGGATTTGGAATATTTTTTGTATAAAAGAAATTTCAAAATTCTGACCGGAATTAACACTTTTACTCTTAGCGAGTAGTACTTTCTTTCGAATATCTCGCAAACGAGATATTCGAAAGAAAGTACTACTCGCTAAGAGTAAAAGTGTTAATTCCGGTCAGAATTTTGAAATTTCTTTTATACAAAAAATATTCCAAATCCAACTCTAAATACTTTTGTACTCTTGATAAATATATACAGAACGCTGAATTTACGACATTTCGCAAAAATCGCTATTCGATAAAAGTAAAAGTGTTAGTTCCGGTCCGAATTTTGAATTTTTTTTATATAAAAGGTATTGAAAATTAACTTCTAAATACTTTTATACTCGTAACGTACATGTCTAAAAAGCATGACATGCAAAATATTTGCACAAAACTTATTTTCGATAAGAGTAAAAGACCTACTTCCGGTAGGAATTTCCAAAAAGTTTTTAATAAAATTGTTCTCAATTTTAATTTTAAGTACATATGAATTTTTTATACATTTGTTTAAACTTAGTGGTTGACGAAATATTGGCAAAATTCAATTTTTTCACTAAAGTACTACTTTCGGTCTGCCGATTTTACTGAAAATCTAATCAGATATCAAGAGGGAGATTGTACTAGTAAATGGAAAATTTGGAATTGAGATAGCTATAGCGGTATGATCGCTATCGTGGTCACACACTGACACAGGGAGAGAGAGAGAGAGAGCTTCTACATGTGAACAACTTGCCATTACTCTTGCTAGGAGATCTTCCTTTTTACGAGTAGGTAAACTAAAGATTTCATACTGACGAAATCAATCTATTGAAGCTAATGGCCGACATTTTCAACAATGTTTGTAAACCATCATTTATTTGTCAATAAAACAAATGCTAACATGAACAAAAATTTATTAATGTCATTCTAAACTTTTTTTTGTAAAATAATACCAAAACAATTTTTCCTCTTTTATGCTAATATGGCTCATTTGCGGACATTGTTTATTAAACAAAAAATGTACCTATGTTTTGATGTTCCCAATCGCCTCTTAAATTTGTCGGTATGTTTTTGGAACACCTTGTATACTTTGACAAGTAGACCTAATTAACATGAGTATTTTAACAAATTACTTATTAAAATTTTGTGATTGAATTAAAAATGGCCATATAAACTTCATCTTTCTGTTGGTTATATTTTAAGTCATCTTCTTAACATCTAAATCCTAGACTAAAAACGGCTATTTAAAACACATTTCCCAGAGCGTGTTTTAAATTTTTTCACTGAATGATTTATTAACTACGAATAAATATATATATAACTATTCATGTTAGCATTTGTTTTATTGTCAATAATAAAAAGTCAATTTTCACTCTTCCACTCATTTGCGTGAAAGTGAAATAGTAAAATTCATATTTATAAAAATAATGAACACCATTGGTTGATGATGATGATGAAGTATCATTTGTAGAGGACTCAGTTGTAGTTGTGTTACCTCCCAAAAACTTTTTTGGCAATTTTGATGCCTTCTTCTGTACAATCTTTCGTTTCAATGAAACTAGATCTCCACCTCCTGCAGCTAGCATAGTTGCGGAGCTTCTTGGGAAGCAGTGCCCCTTATTTATAAGTTTTTGGATCCTCTATTTTAAGATAGGCACGCGGCAATTTTTGAGAGAAGTTGATCAATGGTGTTTATACCCACAGGCTGTCGACTGCACTTACCATTATTATAAAACAAGAACAATCTATCATGAGATGTGTTCACGGGATGTAAAGATGCATATTTCGGTATATGGTTAAAGGGTTAACCACTAAATGTGTTTTGGTATCTCGAAGTGCAACAAGGAGAATTTCTCCATTCTTATCTTGGATATTATTCACAGTGAGGTCACATAACTCCTTGCGCCGACATGCTCCAGCAATGCCGAAAATCGAAACAGCCTGAAAAAAAGTAAAATTATTCTTTGCTTTAACAACCAAAACATATAGACCTTCACAAATAAATATGTAAATTTGTTTGCAAGATAATACCTTCGATTTTTTCACATGATGCCTCACATTTATCTGTTTGAGGTAAGCATTTACACTACCAAACTTCTGAATGGACAAGTTTTCTTTCACTTTTAAAGAGGACTTCAACATCGAATAATGCAGACAGAGACATGCAGGTGACAACGTTTCTTGCTACAAATCAAATTATAATAATTAATTATATTCACGGGTAACAATTTTTCCCGCATAGGTTCGCGTTTCAGTTCCATTTTTTCGTTTATAAAATAAACAGCTCATAAACAATATATCCATAGCAACACGTGACCAACTTAGTTGATCAACCGAAAAAACTTTGAATAACACTTGCGAAAACGTTTAGAAGCTCCCCCTCCCCCTCTCTTTCTCCCTCTCTCCCCCCACTCTCTCCCTCTCTCACACACACGGCTTCTTATGTATCTGTTCACAATGAAAATTATTGCACTTAACGTAAATTTACATTCTACTAAGTTGGCCGAACTTCAACTCAAGGGGGGGGGGGGTTTTACTTGATCAGCGTATGCCACAAATTGGTCAATTTTCACGCAAAAAATCGCAAAAATAAAGGCACTTGAAAAAGTTGCCGCTACATGAACGAAATAACCAATATTTGTTCTATTACCTCACGATTAAAATTTGCAATTATATTAAAAAAATAGTTAAAATACAGCACTTTGAATTTTTTTCGTTTTTTAGCGATATAAGGCTTACTGTGCTTAAAAAGCACTTTTTTGAATCGTGAGTACCTAGATATTTTTATTCTGAACACGACAATGTATTTACTTTACTTTCAAAATAACCCTGCCTTCAAAAAATACTTTGAAACCCATGAGAATGATCACAAAGTCCGCACTGATAAATGACAAATAGGCAACACACAATTCAACCTATTACTCACATTTTCGTAATGTCTAAAACCAGCTATATGGCAGGTATACCTGGTCGACTCTATTAATCCGAACATCATATAAACAGAGAGATCTTCAACTTTTTTTATAACCTTACTATCAGTGAATATATTAAACCGGTTTAGAAAAGAAGTGAAACTCAGTGGCGGCTGGTGAGTACGTTTTGGAGGAGCAATTACATAGACAAGACTGACTCGTTTATTATCGGTGATATGTTCGGCATCTGGGTGTATATTACCGATAATAAACGAATCAGTCTTGTCTATGTAAATTACTCCACCAAACGTACTCACCAGCCGCCACTGAGTGAAACTTCTGCTTTTTCTCCATTTTGTGCCAATATATGTGTTTTTGTGCTAAATAACCCTTCGACGATTTATTTCACACCTCCGTAAACCCGCAGCTACCTATATATATTCAGATAATGGAACAAGTTTTGTAGGAGCTGAAAGGGAATTACGCCAGTTATCGCAACTTGCCAATAGCGATTATGTTCAAAAATTTTAGCGCGAACGAAAGCATTATTTGGCATCTTATGCCACCTCGATTGCTCCACTTCGGTGGTTTATGGGAAGCCGAGGTTAAATCTACAAAGAGACATTTAAAACGCGTATTAACTAATGCGTATTTAACTTTTGAGGACTTTTATACCGTACTGACACAGATAGAAGCAGTATTAAATTCCCGTCCAATATCTCCTTTCTCCGATGACCGTCATGAAAAGTGTTTTCGGATGGGAACTTTAGTGCGCACCGAATGCGCACTGAGTTTTGACAGATAAGTAGTTCGGGAATCTGTGTTCGGGAAATACAAATGCAAATAGTGCGCTTCTCCAGACGAATACGAATCGTGCAGAAGTTGACAAAGTGAGGTTATTTTATCGTGTAAATAACATGGATTACAACAAACATCCTGCATATAAATGCGGTTGTTGCGAATTTACAAGTAATTCAATCCACACAGTTTATGAACATATGATTTTTAGATCGATGTTTGAGTATCCTGTTATATGTTAGTTGACATACTGCAAATAAGTTTCAGTAAATGTAAGGTTAATTTCAGTATAAGAATGGTAGTAGCTTTTGTGGATGACAAATATTATATGATTTTCTTGTATATATATATATATATATATGTGTAAATTTGTGTAATTTAATATCTGTTTTACGTGTAAATAAAAGGATTGACATTGTAAATATCTCGTTTTCTCTTAATGCTAGGAGGTAGTATAAAATGAAAATTAAAGAATAAAAGATGCTAAAACATATAGTACCATAGTTTTTCTCCGTAAAACCGAACTACCCGTAAAAGAGCATTTACTGTTGGTAAAATTCATATCCACCAGACACTTAAAACACTTATAATTATTATAATACATATTGTTTTGAGTTTAACGGGCCTTAGAGCAAAGTGTAGAACCACTCATTTGAAATTTGCGTATCCATTATTTAATTAAATTAATTTAATTATCGATCTTAATGAGCATACCGTAAATTATTTTCAAACATTCTTTGGACTTGCATGTAAGGATGAGCATTTTCATAGAATGTTTTTACATAAAAAGTACACTGTTTATCATTAAAACATTTTATTAGAAAAAATGGAATTTTATTTTTATTATAATTTTATATTTTACTTTTGTTTTACTTTTTGTTTTCGTTTCTGCGGGTTGTTTTCGTTTGTGTAAAACAAAATTTGACTGTCGATACGAACAATAAAAACACGTTCCGTGTGGAGTTCGTGCTACCACACGGAACGTATTAAAAATCTAAGAATTTGTAACATGTAACAACAGGAATTGGGAATGTTTTGTATCGGCATATATTTATTCTTTATGTGCTGAGAAGCTGTTGCGGCTCAACGTTGTTGTTAAGTTTGCCTTTTTTTGCAATGATAATAGATATATTTTTTAAATGTGGCAACCAAAAGTCGCCATTCAATATGTAATAATGTAATAATGTTAGCGGCCATCAACATCAACATCTAGTTTGGAATTTCATAATGAAAATTTATCTCAAAATGTAAATTCATCAGAATATGATCAAGAAGAAGTCACGATTCTACCAATAGAAAACTTAGATGTTGACGTAGAAAATTCGCCTCGTAATAACGTAATATCTCAAAATGAAGATTTTGACTTTGAATTAAACGATCCAGCTACCTGGCCTGATACAATTTCTATAAAAATTAGAGATTATTTAATTGAAAATGGCCCTCCCCGCTTGATAACCAAACATTTTCCGAGAGATAATAATGGCAGAAAGTTTTCAGAATCGTTCTATTATAGAACATTACCGAATGGAGAAAAAGTATTTAGAAATTATCTAGTATATTCAAATTCCCGAAACGCAGTTTTTTGCTTCCCATTTAACTATTCAGTGAGAAGCATTCACAGCTTGGATGGATGTAATGATTGGGCACATTTAACCCACATTTTGAAAACACATGAAAGCAGTGCATCTCACCTTAAACATAGTTCAAAATGCAGTGAACTCAAAATGTCTTTGAGTAAGTTATGTACCATTGATGCAGCTCAACAAAGAGTTTATGATAAAGAAAAGGTTTACTAGCAATCGGTTATTGAACGGCTTATATATTTAATTCAATATTTAGCCCGTCAATTCCTTGCATTTAGAGGTCATTCGAAAGAGTTTTATCATACTGATACAGGAAATTTTTTGAAGTTGGTTGAAACCATAGCAAAATTTGATCCAATAACCGCCGAACATCTCCACAAAATTCAAACATCTCAAAAGAAGAACATTGCTCATTACTTATGAGAATGAATCAGATGAAATTATAAGCATTATTTTAGAAGGAATTAAAAATCATTTATTACATATGATTAAATCGTCAAAATATTACTCACTAATTCGGGATACTATACCTGATGTCAGTCATACCGAACAGTTGACTGTTGTAATTCGATTTGTTTATAAGAACGAGGAAACCCACAAAGCCCAAATTGCAGAACATTTTTTAGGATTTCAATCTGTCGACGACACTACTGGACAGAGTCTGTTTGAATTCATAAATGGACATTTAAAATCTTTGGAACTAAATTTATCAGATTTACGAGGCCATTCTTACGATAATGGTGTTAATATGAGGGGAAAGCACAAAGGATTGCAAAAAAAAAGTTATTGAAAATAATTCGAGGCCCCCCTATATATCCCCTACTCTTCGCATTCACTAAATTTAGTTGTAAATGATGCAGCTAAAATTTCCTTCGAAGCCGTTAATTTCTTCGGAGTAGTGCAGGAGCTTTACAACTACTTTTCTTCATCCGTTAAACATTTGTCTATTTTGCAACAGTATGTTGAAAATCTAACAACCCAACCCAACACCAGATGAGAAAGTAGAAATCAAGCTTTAAGACTGTTGAAAAACGATTTGAAGGGAGTTTTGAGAGCGTTAATAAATATTCAAGAAGATCAAACAAGAGACATGAAATCAAGAACTCAAGCTAAAAATTTGATTCAGAAGGTTTCCTCGTTTAAATTCATTTGTTCCACTACCATCTGGCACGATATTTTAAATTTAGTAAATATAGTAAATAAAATAGTGCAAAATTCTAAATGTGATTTACAAATCGTGACTGACAATTTACAAAATCTTATATCAGAACTAAATAATCGTAGAGCAGATGAAGCGTATGAACATGCAATTGCCAATGCAAGTATCGTTGCTGATGATTTGAGGGTGGATACCGATTTTCCACAAAGTCGAAACAGGTTTAAAAAGAAACTATTCCAAGATGAACAAACCGACGAACCAATCAACAATCCAAGACAAAAATTTAAGGTTGAATTTTACCATATAATATTACACACTGCTATTTCTTCAATTACTGAAAGATTCAGTCAATTAAAAGAACATTACAATTACTTCAAGGTAGTACACTATATACCTCATTTAAAAAACTGGAGTGACAATGAAATTTTAAAACATTGTAAAGAATTAGAACAAAAATTAACAGATACTAAAAATGTTAATGAAAAGGACATTGATGGATTAAATTTGTTTTATCAAAGAGGATAGGTCACCCTATTGATGGTTTAAATTATATTTATGAAAACAATCTTACCGATACATTTCCAAATATTGCAATAGCTTTACGGATTTTTTTAACCCTACCAGTTTTGGTGGCTACAGGAGCACGAAGTTTTTCAAAAATTAAAATTATAAAAAAAAATACATGCGATCTACCATGGCGCAGGAGAGATTATCGGACTTGTCAATTATATCCATAGAGAGCGATATTTTGGATAAATTAAATATAAAGGAATTGATACGAGAATTTGTAGCTTCTAAAGCTAGGAGATTCAATATTTGAATATATTTTCTAATATTTATATTTTACTTAAAAAAATGTTTGTCATTGTTTTGTTTTTAAAATTTATGAAATAATAAAAAACCATAAGACAAGCGTGTTTTAATATTTTAAAGCTTTTCAGTTCGAAAGTCAAATTTTGTATACTATAAGAGTATTTCACATATGATTTGCAGCACTTATACGAGTGCAACAGAAGCCCATAAAGGGACAGGGGACCAAATTTCAATTTGAACAAGGGCGCCTAATACCCACGAGGCGGCCTAACTATTCCTTTGACACCCGTACATTTTCTTATTGGTAGGCCGCTTGCAGTACTGCCCAAACCAGACGTTCTACCTACATCCGAGCAACGGTTAACCCGTTACCAAAAATTTCAAAAAATGGTGCAACTCTATTGGGCATGATGGCCTAAGGAATACGTTAGCGAATTACGAACTGGATGTCGCTGGAAACACAAGGAAACACTGCTGAGAGTGGATGCGTTCGCGTAGTGACAGTTAAAACAGCGCATAATATTGTAAAACCGCCAGCTATGAAATTATGCGTGTTGCCAATAAATTAACAATTTGTATGTGTATCTCTTCATATATGCATTGTATAAGCATTTTATGTATAGTTTTTTTTGTTCCTTTTTTCTTGTTCTCAATAGCAGTATATGTTACAGATAAGTTTGAAAGCCGCTCCACCGTTCAAGGGGGCGGCATGTATAGAAATTGTAATTATTTGCATTTTATTGCTATATAGTCAGGCATTCCTTTGACTTTATGATATTTTAATGTACGGCTGGTCGCTTATTACCCGGCCTATCATTATATTTACGACTGGCAATGCAAATTGTTGGGTTTTCTGGAAACTTTCTTTCCGACATTTGTTAACCACGGCCCCTGCCATAAGGACAGTTATCTGGGGTGAACCGTCTCTAAATACGAAGAGTTCTTCGTTGACTGTTTAACCAACAAGTTCATATTTTCATTTATCGCGTAACTTCAAAAACACCCAAATCTTAACAAAACATTATGTCTTACTTTACACACACTCTGAATGTTGTACAACACAATATCAATTTTCATGTCTCCAAGAATAACAATTTCTTTACATATACTAAAAAAATCATAAGAACAGAATAAAAGAACAACCAAAAAATAATAAATATTCAAAATACCTTTAACCTAGAAACATAACAATATTGTGTATAAACTAAGAAACCGAAATCAAAGCATATAAAATCAAAGTTATCAAATTATAAAAAAAAGGAGGAAATACTTTATTTCCATTTTAACAATCTGGAGAAACTACAAAATGTAAAAAAGAAAAACAACTAATATCTTGTTTATTAAGAAATGAATTTTGGCAAGTCCGCATTTATTTTCGACTAACAAAATTAATTATTACAACGTTGTCATTCATTTACAGATATCGGGATTCTCTTATTTTGCTTTTATTTCTGTTTTTATCATGAACATAATACTACCACAGAGATACTACCTACTTTAATTTGAAAGTTGAATATATTAGCATATATAAATTGGTGAGTTAGATTAAAAAAAAAGTAAACTGTCCTCAGGAACGTTGTTGATTGAATTTTTTTGTTTTTTCTTTACAGATTGTATTGCCCAACCTTTTGCTAATGTATTCGGTTTGGTTAAAAAAAATAAAAACAATGTTTATAATACTATTAATATGTTGAACACTTGTGAAAATATTAAATATAATTAAATAAAAACACCTTTTCACAAGATAATAGTTTATTAAAAACTATATGTACATTTCATGTGCACTGCACACATCATCAGTAGTAAAATAACACTGCTTAAACGTTTATTTGAGTTAACAACTTATGTACCTATATAGACATAGTTGTAAAGAAATATTCGGGGTAGGGGTGACAAATTTAAACTAAATACAATAACTAACCTAAGGGTATCCTGTTTGGTTTGTCTTAAATTATTACGTATTTCCGAGAAGGAAAAAACGAATGTTAGCCGCACTAATGCCATGTAACAAAAACGAACACGAAGGAAAATTGTGTTGGTTGGATTACAATATGTGTAGGTACTTATAATTAACAGGAATATGTACAACTTCATAAATTTGTTTCTCAATTATTCGAAAATGTCGGAATACATTTTAATAGTTTATTGTTGAGGGGTGAAATATCGTTATTAAGGAGGTCATTTTTATGCTTTTTCATATACCTATATGGCTTCCCACATATCTAAATTTCTATTATTACATTTTCTAAATTAAAGTTGTGACCCGTGTCCACGTGATGTTGAGCTAATGCTGATTTATCAACGTTGTGTAGTTTTACATGAGCCATATGTTCTTCATAGCGGGTTTGGACATTTCTTCTTGTTTGATCGATATATAATTTTGGATAAGAATTGCAATTTATTTTGTAGATACCTGATTCTTTTAACGGATCCGTGTTAACTAATTTTGTTTTTAGAGAATGCTGTAACTTATTATTGTTGGAAAATGCTGCTACTAAATTGTATTTTTTAAATAATTTTGTTACTTTGTTCTGCCAGCTTTTGTGAAATGAAATTTTGCAATCTTTTTTGTTGTTTTTTATAGTGTCTGGTGTTAGTGTGATTTTAGAAGATTTTAGTCTTTTCTTTTCAAGCCTGTTTTTAATCTTTAATACCAAATGTTTATCAAAACCATTGGATTCTGCGACTTTAAATATATAGTCTAATTCTTTCTTAAAATTAGTTTTTGAAACAGGGATTGACAATAATCTATTGATTAAAAAATAAAAACTACTCTCTTTATATTTGTGGAAGGTGTATGACTGTTTGTGAATGTAGTTGTTCGTATGTGTTTCTTTTCTGTATATATCAAATTCAAATTTCTTGTTTACTATAGAGATATTTAAATCTAGAAAAGGTAAAGTTTTTTCTTTTTCTAATTCTAATAAGAATGAAATGTACATATAGTTTTTAATAAACTATTATTTTGTGAAAAAGGTGTTTTTAGTTAATTATAATATTTATATAATAAAGTGGAATCATTAGTAGTTTTCATATTTTTTGTTTGATATCAATTTGTATCATCACATCACACCGCCGCTACACCAGGAAGCGTTGTTTCATGGAAAAAATAATTATTTCAGTGGATTGCTAATTTAAAACATGAAATACTTGGTTTGTTTTTTGTACAGAAACAACTTCATGTTAAAAATCAGCATGATTTTAAGCATTTGATCTAGTTTGCTGATTCATAATAATAATTAATTTAACAAGAACTAAAATGTAAGTGGATACAATGAGAACAAAGAAAATAATATGTACTTACTAAATTTTTATATTCTGTTTGATTTAGTTATACATTTATTAACAGCATTATTATGATATATTGTTGTATTTACTTATAGATCATTATAAAAATGCTCATACAAACTGTATTGTCATTACAATACTATTGTTCTTTTCTATTTTAGAATATTCTTTGCAAACAAAGTTATATAAGTAATAATATGTAATGTATAATCATCTCAATTTATTTTTTGATATTTAATTGTGATAATTATTATTTCAATTCAAAACATAATCCAGTGAGAACAATTAATTTATATTATGTATGAAATGCGCAAATCTTAAGTCAGTTAGTCTAAATTGACTTTCATTTGTCTTTCATTTTACTGGTTCAATAGTAATTAATAAATGTTTAAAAATATTATGTGTTACTTTCTTGTCATTTTCTCTAGCATTATTGGATTTGTAAAACTTCATTACGTGGTATTCAAAGACCAATTATTAAACGCATAATTAGTTCAAATACATACCAATTAGAAATATTATACCGTGCCTTCATATACTTTTCTCATTAGAGATGGCCATGTTTTTTTTAATGGTTTGTGACAGTGCACGTAATCGGTTGGTTATGTCATGTATATGTCTATAATTTGAATTTAAGGGTCTCTATCAGTACCGAAAATGTACCTATACGCGAAACGTCTTCAATTTTCAATTCTACAGGGAGATTCATATTTCTACAGGATAACAAAATTGTTTTCTAGGTCTGACTAATTATTTCTAAATGTTGATCCTAAGACTCTTTATGGTTGAATAATGATCCAATAATGGGTGGAAGCTGTGGCTAAAAATCTGAAACAAAATCTGTAGATGTATTTCAGCAACTAAGTTGCCGTCTAAAGTAGAAATCTGTAGAAAAACAAAAACGTTTTAAAATCTCTGAACCATCTTTCAAACAATCTGGTAGTTTAATAGGTATATCTTAAATATCGCATATTGCGGAATATTTGTGGGATTGGTTTCCTTCTGGAGAATAATTCCTGTTGATTAGTATTTGTTGGCGAAGCAAATTTTCCTGTTTGGCGACATGTTAGTCGGATTCAAATGAGATTTAAAGCCACATGGTGATGGGCATGGTACTTATATGGCGGAATATTGATGTTGGTTTATTGTATGCACATTGGAGGGATATAAGAACGATTAGCCAAGGAAATTGTAAGCGTTAAATTTTGGTGACCTATGAAACTATATAGGCGTTAAATTTTGGCGATTTATTAATATTTCACCCTTTCTTTTTTTTGTTGGATGTTGGATGATGTTAATTGGAATCTGAACCATTCCTTCCGGACCACGGTTCGAATCTGCCTTTTTCCGCTGCACCAGCTAATGAAGACTTCATTAGATACAGCTAAGTTTATAACTAACTTAAATAAGTTTTTTTTTTGGTAATCATTAGTAAATTTTATTGCATATGTGTCACCCGACAGGGTGTTTGCCTTTAAATTAAATTCTGTAATTTTTGTAATTTTATATGAGTAATAAGCAGGAATAGTCACTGTAAATAGGACTTTAGGTAATTGGTTAATATTTTTAATTATTTAAGTGGTCGTTTGACCTCCATTATATTTTTTTTGTAAGCGGATAAATTTGCAAATTTTTCGTAACCTGCAGAGATGTTTCTCTGATATATATATACAGGGTGAGTCATCTAAGCGCGTAAGGCCGATTATGCCTTTATGAGTAAAGATATTTCGAAGCGGTTTTTTCCTTGTGATAGCTGTTCATTAGGAGCACATATTAAAAACATTTTGTATTATACAGAGTGTTTTTTAAGTGGAACACCTTATATGTTATTGCATTTTTGTATTCCCCGTATAATTTTTAGTCAGAAAGTAATAAGATAGTATTCGCCTAAAATCTAAAGTTTTTGACTTATTCCCATTTTTCTGAAAAATTCAATGTTTGTATAAAATTATATTTCTCGAAAACGACGTACCTATTAGACGGACACAATTTTTTGCAGTATTGTTTACAATAACAGGTCATAAGAGAAGCATGTTTTATTCTTTTACTGTTACTAACTGCATGTGCAGGAAACTGGATTCAAATTACATGACACGTTTTTGTATATAAGTCAATTTTTTTAAATGGAACAACCTATATATCAGTTTATTTTTGAATTGTTTATTAAATTTCACATCACAAACATGTAAGACGTTAATACTTTAAAAGTGACTATTACTGAGCTATTGTCTCTTTTTGATATAATTTTGTCAGTACTATAGGTACTATATTAATTAAAACTACAAAACTGACAAAATTATATCAATAAGAGACAATAGTTCAGTAATAGTCACTTTTAAAGATTAACGTCTTACATGTTTCTGATATGAAATTTAATAAACAATTCAAAAATGAAGTGATATATAGGGTGTTCCATTTAGAAAAATTGACTTTTATACAAAACCGTGTCATGTAATTTTAATCCAGTTTCCTGCACATCCAGTTAGTAACTGTAAAAGAATAAAACATGCTTCTCTTAGGACCTGTTATTGTAAACAATACTGCAAAAAATTGTGTCCATCTAATACGTCGTTTTCGAGAAATATAATTTTTTACAAACATTGAATTTTTCAGAAAAATGGGAATAAGTCAAAAACTTTAGATTTTAGGTGTATACTATCTTATTACTTTTTGACTAAAAATTATTCGGGGAATACAAAAATGCATTAATATATAGGGTGTTCCATTTAAAAAACTATAACTATGGTTAGCCACCAAGTTATGGAACACTCTGTATAATACAAAATATTTTTAAAATGTGATCCTAATGAACAGCTATCGCATGGAAAAAACCGCTTCGAAATATCTTTACTCATAAAGGCATAATCGGCCTTACTCACTTAAATCACTCAGCCTGTATATAACTATAGGCGTGCTTCGATTATTATTGAATTTGTTAGTTTAATCATTTCTGCTTCTCACATAACATTTTACTTTCTTTTTGTTAAGATTACAGCTGTTCAAATTTAGTATATTTAAAACCTTTTATTTTTTTGGTTTGGTCTCTTTCTTTTTAAATATACAGTGTGAGTCGGCTGGTGCACCCTTTTTTTATATATCCCTACGGATTGTTGCTTATGCTATATTTTGATATACAGGCTGTACCACCACGATCGCTGTACACTTTAGAGGCATATTTCAAATTCCACTTCATCTTTTTTTTTGTTAATTTAAAATTTCATTGCACTAAATTTCAAATATTTCACATTTGACCATTTGTTTATGACTTCAACTTTGACCTTTTTTTTGGTTTGTATAATTATATATATTTGAATAATCTATATCCTTATGTGGTAATTAAATTTAGAACTTGTGGTTTGAATTTGGTTTGCTTTATTGCTGAGTTGTTTCCACCTATTTTCACCTTTTTCTTATACCATCTTCGATCCGCGTTCGTTTACTCCCATAGGCTTTCAGTACGCGGTGGCGCCCTATTGTAGTAAGCTCCAAGACGTTTCGACCCATCCTATCTTCACTGAGTTGCGGCAGCCTAAGTGAAAATGTGATGGGAGAAGCGAATATAGCAGGTAGGTGGACATAGAGGTTGTGACTCATTCGGAGGCTTTATTTGTAACTATTTTGCATTTGATTATTTGAAATTTTTGATTTACTCAGCGCCTTATTATTATTATTGACACAGGCCTCTTGACATTTCTTACGTGGCAACGTGAGGGAAAATATTTTTTTTAATGTAAATTACAGCTTCATTTACATAAAAAAATATTTTCCCATATCTTACGACTGTTGATTACAAAGAATACAGCATTAATGAGTGCTAATTTAAGTGACTTCTTAAAAATATAAATTACTTTTAGCATCTATTTGAAAGAATTATGTTTTAAGAACAAGTAATTTAACAAGCACAAGAATATCTCAGGTGTTCAAACATACTTGCGTAATAACAATGTAAATTTTCTCTCTGTTCTCAATATTTTCACAAAAAAAAAGTTTAAAAAAAAGTGAAGTAATGTTTAAGAATACAATAAAGGCATTTACTTATCACCAAAAGAATACACGATTTTAGATTTAGAAAATATACAATTGGTTTATCCTGAAAGGCGTCTTATAAATAATATTAATCTTTATTTACAGTAGTCGTCCTTCAAATTGGCAAACTTACCAATGTCATCTGAATAATAATAATAATAGGATAATAATTTTACAACATAATACGTGTTAGTTTCCTAATTTCATAGGTTAAAGTAATAATAATAATATTTTATTCATTTGTTCGACCATATACATAGCACAGGACAAGTTTACATTTCAATGTAAAAGTGCGGGCAAGAAACTAGTGCATAAAGAGTTAAAATATACAATACAACATGAATTTTTATATCTTAAAACCCCAACTATAGCAATGTTATTAAAAATTAAGCAACACAAAATACAAAAAAAATTAGTTGTTGCCACAAAACGACAATCTTATACGTATTTGCGGTTCGAATTTTTTACACAACTTGTTCTACGTATATGTACGAGGGTAAGTTGAAAAATTCTCGGCCTGACACAGAGATGGTGTTCCAATCAGCGAAAATTTATAATTCCTGTCTGCGTCCACCTGTCATTAGTTTGTATGACAAGTTTCCAATTGTTCTGACAAGTAGTTTGTTTACACGAATTTTCGCAGTAGACGTCTTCCGTGTTTTTCGTTAAAATGGATAAACTTGAATATTGTGCGCTCATAAAATTTTTCGTTTTGGATGGATTAACCCCTAAGGAAATCATCCGAAGTTGACGTGGACTCTGCTCCTTCAATGTTCACCGCACCGGAAAACATCGAAAAGGTGCACGATATCATGTTGGACGATAGGCGTGTGAAAGTGAGTGAGATATCTGAGACCGTGGGGATATCGGAAGAAAGGGTGCGAAACATCTTTCCCGAAGAATTAGGGATGCGAAAGTTCTGCGCAAGATGGGTGCCGCATTTGCTGAATGCCGATCAAAAGCAAATGCGCAAACGACTTTCGCAGCAATGTTTGGACCGATTCAATGGGGATCCAACCGGTTTTGTGTGGCGATTTATTACCATGGATGAGACATGGGTCCACCACTACATGCCAGAAACGAAACAGCAGTCGTAGTAGTGGGTGGAAGCCGGTAGTTCAGCGTCAAAGAAAGCGTGGTCTATCTCATCTGCCGGAAAGGTCATGGCCAGTTTGTTTTGGGATGCGAAAGGAATCCTGGTAATTGATTACCTTAAAGGCAGAACAATTACCAGCGAATATTACTCCAACCTTCTTGACCAGCTGGATGCCAAAATTCGCGAGAAGAGGCCTGGCTTGAAGAAGAAAAAAATAATGTTTCACCAGGACAACGCACCTGATCACAAAAGTGCGTTGGCAATGGAAAAACTGCGGGATTTGAGGTATGATTTGCCCGACTATCCCTCCTATTCTCCTCATGTGGCACCCTCAGACTTCCATCTGTTCCCAAACTTGAAAACATTCGTTTCTGGGAAGCCCTTCGCGTCCAATGAAGAAGTTGAGAGGGCCGTAAATGAATACTTTAATAGCCTTCCAGACTCTCACTTCCGGGAAAGAATACTTATGTTGGAGAAACCCAAATGTGTTGAAGTCAAGAAGGTGACCAGACTTTTGGCGGGACAGTCACCGATTTTTAACAATTTGTCCCGCGTCGAGCGTCCCGCGACCTTTTAAAAAAGTCCCGATTTTTGGAAAGAATGCACGGCAAGTAAGAGAACGCGCCAGAACGGGAAGGGTATATATAGTCAATGGTGTCCCGCTTTAAATCTGGTCACCTTAGTCCATATAGCATGTAAATACAGTTAAAACAAAGGCGCCTAAATTACTAAAAAGTTTCTACTGAGAGCAAAGCTAAAAAAGATTTTATGTTTAAGATTCTTTAAGTGCCCTGGCATTTAACATACAGACTACACACTTACTCACTTAACTTAGCCACTGTAGAAATATAAAATCATTTTTTAATCGCAGTCTTTCATTGTCAGGCCGAGAATTTTTCACCTTACCCTCGTAGCACAACTGTTGGTATAATAAGGCATTTAACAGCTGTTCGTGTACATAAGAATGATTATTATAATAATAGTAGTTTATACAACGAGTCAATAATGACAGTTATTATTCCCGAGAGCTGAATTTACTTCCGAGCCGCGTAAGCGGCGAGGGAGTAACTCAGCTCGAGGGAATAATAGTCATTATTGCGAGTTAGTATACACTACTTTATCGACGACTAACTGAAAATTACTAAAAAAAATCAAAATAAGTAAACGAAAATGTCAGATTACTATATCAATATGACGTTTGATGGTTAGGCAGTCAGTAAAATGGCCGGACTTGTCTATCGTTACTATGACAACGTTAGGAACGTTATGTTCTTATTGGCGGAATGCAGTGAATAATGGTAACGTTATGGCCCATTATATGTTCTTATTGGCGGAATGCAGTGAATAATGGTAACGTTATGGCCCATTATTCACTGGTCGCATTTCATTATTCCCTACGGGTATTATGAGTGTTATTATTAGCCAATATTGATTAATATAATACATACTTTATTGTTTAGTCGTCGATAAAGTATTTTATCGACGACTAAACAATAAAGTATGTATTATATTAATCACTATTGGCTAATAATAACACTCATAATACCCGGAGGGAATAATGAAATGCGACGAGGGAATAATGGGCCATAACGTTACCATTATTCCCTGCATTCTGCCAATAAGAACATAATGTTCCTGCCGTTGTCGTAGTAACGATAGACAAGTCCGACCATTTTACTAACTGTCTAACCGTTAAACGTCATATTGATATAGTAATCTGACATTTTCGTTTAATTATTTTGATTTTTTTTAATAATTTTCAGTTAGTCGTCGATAAAGTAGTGTATACTAACTCGCAATAATGACTATTATTCCCTCGAGCTGAGTTACTCCCTCGCCGCTTACGCGGCTCGGTTCGTAAATTCAGCTCTCGGGAATAATAACTGTCATTATTGACTCGTTGTATAAACTACTAATAAATCTTACATACGCAAACAATGGTACACAACAATGCCCAGCAACCAGTCGTCAGGGTTGTATCTACATCAATGTGTCCATAGTAAGGTGACCAGACTTTTGGCGGGACAGTCGCCGATTTTTAACAATTTGTCCCGCGTCGAGCGTCCCGCGACCTTTTAAAAAAGTCCCGTTACGAGTTACAACATTCAATTTTTTTTTACTTTTAAATTGTTATTAGGGACGAACCCTTGTACAGGGTGTTTCATCGGTTGGGGTATCGCGAATTAAAGTGCCTAAATATAAAAATATCGACTTCAAATTTTAACCACTTATAGAGCTTTTAAACCGCTACCAGCAGGTTAGGTTGTTTTTGATAATATTATTTTAATTAATGCGTAAATTAAAAAAAACGTATTATCAAAAATTAAAAGTGCTCAAAAAATGTTCAAATTTGAATGGTGATACGTGGAAATATCACCCATATTAACTTCATAATCAGAATTTTTATAAACGAAACCGTTTGTCAAATAAAGTCAATATTAAATAATGTCGTTTTTCTTATGACAGATTTATGGTACTTAACTTTCTAATTGTGCTGTCCGCAAACAGGTAGTCCTTTTAAATTTATGACGGATAATAAATAAAAATTTATTATAAACTCAACACACAACACTGTAATAAAAAAACCCATAAATTCTTCAACGTCCGCAAACAGGTAGTCCTTTTAAATTTATGACGGATAATAAATAAAAATTTATTATAAACTCAACACACAACACTGTAATAAAAAACCCATAAATTCTTCAACGTCTTGCCTTTAATTTTGAAATTATTGTAAAATATTCAATAATTGATTAAGTTTTAATTTTTTTTTCAATTGCATAGTTGATTTTATAGACATATCTTTTTAACACCTGAATTTCAATAAAATCTGAGTACTTTTGATTTTTTGAACGAAGGTTTTTTTTTATTTACGCATTAAATAAAATAATATTATCAAAAACAACCTAACCTACTGGTAGCGGTTTAAAAGTTCTATAAGTGGTTAAAATTTGAAGTCGACATTTTTATATTTAGGCACTTTAATTCGCGATACCCCAACCGATGAAACACCCTGTACATATTGAAATGTTGGAGTTGCATTGAGTTACGTAAATAAAGGAGAGATATAACTTTGCACACAGATTCAATCCCATCTAACCGTTTAGCAAACAAGTATATTTTGGTCATAAAGTTTAGTTGAAGAAATAAAGTTAAAGAATTTAGCATAGAAACATGACCTTAGTAGTGCGAACAAATTTAAATACAACAGAAACGCACTATACAGTCTTATGCTTATGTAGCATACATTATTTTAAATCTTTCACTATCATTTTACATTGAGTTTTGACAAAGCATCTTATCTAGCACACACAACACATGCATTTAGAACATACACATTTGGCCGTTATAAAAATGCCAATTATGACTAAATCAAAACATAATCATAATTTGTACATACTAGGAGCGACACTCCAAAGCTCGTTGATTGTATATCTCGTGTTTTTAAAAGCACAAATAGAATTATTGACCTAGAAATATTCAATAGCATCATTTAATGTAAAGCATGGACGTTCATTCTTTGAACGCCCATTATTAAGTCAATTGTAATTTAACTCGGTGAGGAAACCAATTTTAATGTGAAAACATAAATTAACTACAGCCTTTTCTATATTTAGAACAGATTTGAATTAGGGCATGAATATCAATAGGACTGTAATTTAAGTACAAACAGCATATAAAGTATCACTAAGAGACCTAGATCACATGTCACATTAAAGCTAGAATTTCGTGACTATATTTAGTAATTGCCTGATATCTGATGGTAAATACATTAACAACAAATATCACAGCACAGTTAGGATTAGGAATTGTCATGAATTACGCCCTTACTAATGCATAATTATCGAAAGCATCTTTTCAAATTTAGGCCGAGTAGCTTCAGTAAGAAATGTCAAACATTAATATTTTGAATGCAGTAAAACGCACGAAATATAAGTAGGTATGGCAAATTAATAATATGTGTTGTGTGCATAAATAGATGCCCTATTTGAATAAAGCTATTAACAATTAATTACTGTCAAAACTAAAATGTTATTTGAAATCCAAAAATTAAGTGAGCACTTGATACAATTAAGCGCATTTAGAAATGTTGGTATAATTCCTTGAATGGCAAGATATAACTGACTTGATAAAGTTTTGATAAGCTTTTAAGCAATTTAAACCAAAATGACTATATAAAATGAATTTGATTTAAATTTGGAAATTTAATATTCACAGCAGGCATTTTATTATGAATGAACGGATTTTAATTAAGTAAAAAACGGAAATGAATTTATATGTATTTAAATTTTAAGATTATTTGTAAACCAGGTCCACATAATCTATTAATATCCTTATTTTTGGATAAAATCCAAAAAATTAGAAAATTTCATTATTTTTTTGTACATGACTGTACTGATTTTTCAAAAACCGACGCTAAATCTGTCAGACGCATCAAAAATACAAATATGAGCATTCAAAAATTATACGCACTATAAATATTTTTTTTATTAGTCATAAATATAGAAAGACTATTAAACAGTATCCAAATCACGTTTAGATACACAAAATAATAACAATTAATAAAATTGTAATGTACAACTGCTTTGGGTTCGAGGCGTTAAACAATAGACTACTGTAGCATATAAAATAGGTAGACATTCATTCACAAGAAGATTAGATATACATCCACCAATAGTGCAACATCAGAGATCATAAAAAACATCCGTGAATAGACGTATATCAATCAAACCGACAAGTCGATATAAACTCCAGTGCGGCGAAACCTCAACGCCGGCTAGATAGGCGTCCTATCAATCGTCGAATCTGTATCACCGTCGGTGAAGCAACTGCCGTGCTTTATCGATAGAATAGCACGAACCTAAAGTCCACGTGCTAGAAAAGAGAAAGAGATATCAACAGAGAACATAACCAAGAAAGGAAAAAAAACTCCGAGACGGACACAAGAATAAATATCAATACATTAACGCACAGGAAAAATTAACTCACCTGTACACACATATGCAACACCGAGGCCTGCTGCTGTCGTTACTTGAAGTTTAAGATACTGCACAATACTGAAGCGGATTCTGCGATCCTGTACTCCGTCCTACGAACGAGATTCCCGCATGCGGTACCTGACCATCAAATCCTGAGACCCATCCATTCCTGATACAGAAAGATTCCAGGGAGTATCCAGTCGAAATTCCCATTCCTGTCGCTCAAGGAAGCCACCATATAACTAAAGGACATTTGAATATGTTTAGATGAAGGTATCGTGATATGTTTACAAGTATTAACAAACCATAAAAAGGTTCAGCTTTCAAGTAACAATATTTACGTCAAACTGTCTTGTAATTCGTGTGTTTACAAAGATTAAAATCCATGTCAGTACTGTAAAAGTAGTATAATCAGTGCCGGATTAACCACGTAGCAAGAGTAGCAATTGCTACGGGCCCCGCGCAAAAGAGGGCCCCGCGTATCCAAACCGGACCACCTCTCCCTCAGCGCAATTTTTTGAGCGAAACTTATTAAGACGTGGTATATTGAAATTACTTGATGTCACAAAAACGTGAAACGTTACACCTTTTCCGACCAAGGCAATCCACGTTAAATAATCGATAACCGATTATTTCGTTGGCGAAAATAAAACACAGAATTTCATACTGTAAACGCACAAGTTCTATAAAATGTCGCTCGTATGAATATATAGAATTTGAATCGGCCCGATAATCGGCTCTACAAAAGTCTGACGTGTGTGAGCACCCTTACTCGGTACTTTGTGTGCTGTGTGTATGTGTAGCAGAATTCAAATGACTCGTTCAAAAGATTGAAATTGTCTATTTATTTGTAAGACTTACAGTCTAAATTATTTTTATTAAATTTTAGTAATCATATACCAATAATTTATTTTCAAGAATATAAGTCTATATAAGTTATAAAAGTTACGAATAAAGAAAATATTTTATTAATTTTACAGAGATTTCTTTCATTTAAATTTCTCATAACAATTTATAAAATAAACTATTTCGACGAAAGAAGCTTAAATTCCAAGGCGCGAGAGTCTCACGCATGTTTTTTTAAAACTAATGATAGGTATCCCACCACCTACCGCTATAATAGACAACCGGCCACTGGATAGATGGTGGTATCAAAAGCTATAACAATAAATTTAAATTTTAACATATTTCTAAAAGTTAGCACTGGGCACACCGCAAATTATTTGTAAACGAAGTTGGCAACATCGCAAGATTAACAAGGGATTCCCTGACATTGTCATCGAGTATCGTAACAAACAATCCGCCAGTTAGAATAAATAAAGTTCTGTTAGCTGCTATCAACCAATAAGTAATTGATGGATATTTTATTTTGTAAGTTTCAATCTTCTTATGTGAACACATGAATGAAGTTTGTTTTAGTACTATGTTAGTTATTGTTTTTTGCCGGTCGGAGTGTTGTGACTAATTCGATAAAATACTTAATTTTAAAACATCAAAAGATAGAAGAGTGATTTTGAGAATTGAATTATTGACGTCTAAGGTAAGATTTATTTTACTAGTTTATTATAACTACCCAATAATCTAAAACGAATTAACATGAATTGATTATATAGTAGCTTCAATTCGTCTTTTTTTCATGTTTCAAATTCCTAGTATTTATTTTTTTTCCAATTCAAATGTATTTGCCAATGAAATTCTTTTTTTTTGAGTCTGTTTGACAAACGATATAAATATTAAATACCTATTGTTAATTTTAATGTTATAAAAAATAGGTGCAATTGAGATTTTTTTTATGTAAATATTTTTTAGTTTTTCTCCTATAAAAGGTATGTATGTCATCTTGTGACACTGTACTTATTTAAATGTTTCTTTCTATTTTTTACATGTATTAGTAATCAGTGGAAACTTTGCTGGATAATGAGGTACTTTTCTGTACTAAAATTTAAATTGTTATTGTATATCTGTATGTTTCCCAAATAACAAATAAATATACTAATTTCACTATCATCAAACTTGAACACATCACATCAAATTATAAACTCGTGTTTATTCCAAAGTACCTACCGTCACGCTTTCAGGTGATAATTATTAAAACTAATCGTGAATTTTGAATTCCTGGAGTAGGTATATCAGTTTATGGTGTATTTTTTTGTGTAACTTTGGTAAGATTTTTGTTTTAACATTCCATAATAAAAATCTTTATAGCTCGCGTCACAGGAGAGAGTTTTCGGTACCAAAATGACTTGAAATTATTGATGATTATTTCAGGTTGCGTTCTTTCCAATTCCAATCTAAATATGTTTCTTTTCTGTCCGATATGGCTAAACGAATTAAAAAAAAACGAGTTGAGATGAAGTTATTCACTTATTCATAAAAAAATAAAGTTTTAAATTCGTTTTCGATTAGGTATTGGGTACTACTACTTCATAGCACTATAAATATGTATATTTTACTTCCTTTTTTTCTATGTACAGAACGAAGTAATAACGAAAAGAAACAGTATTATGAGCAGCAGACTTAGAGATACGGGTCGGCACTATGCTTCTGGAAGTGCAAAGCGTAAAGCAAAAGATGAAAAGGAGAAAAAGAACGAAGCTGTTTTATCAAAAACACGTAAGCTGTCCGAGTTTTTTAATATTCAGAGCATTGTTGCTGAATCCACGGAAACGGAAGCAGAAAATACAGAAGGTGCATCTCATTGTACATATAAAAGTGAAACTGAAACTTTTGCCTGTGCAGGCACTTTTTTGGTTAGTGATACTGAAATCGAAGAGACAGCAAGTCGTCCTAATTCTGACATATCGTGTTTTAGCCAAAGAGAAGCTGAAAACCTAGCAAGTCCCCTCGACCCAAAGTCGTCTTACTTCAGCCAAACAGAAGTCGAATGTATGTTACATGATTCAACCGCTACCGCTTCTTCTAGCAAAAAACTGAATGAAAGTAAAATATACTCCAATGATATTGGTGAATGGCCGAGCAACTTTGACAAAGATTATTGGATTGCGAAAGGAAGCAGCGAACTGCAACATATGAACAGTGACTTAAGTTCAAAGAAAATGTATGAAAAAGAAATTAGTCCACGATTCTGCCAAAAGTCATTTTTCACTTATAAACATAAACCTACTAATAAAACTCACGTCAGAAATTGGTTGTGCTATTCAGAAACTAAAGGGCGACTTTTCTGTTTTGTTTGCAAAGTTATAGATTCAGATACTAATCAGTCAGCACGGTTTACGAAAGATGGGTTCGATGACTGGAAGAACGCAAACAATTTGTTGAAAAGACATGAAGAGAGCACTCCGCATAGGAAAGCTATAATTTCGCTGTTAAATCGCAAAAACAAGAATGCGTGTGTCGATTCTCAACTTGTGAGCCAAATTGATACTGAGCAAAATTATTGGCAGATGCTCTTAAAACGAATTATTGCAGTAATAAAGTTTTTAGCAGAACGAGGTCTTGCGTTTCGGGGTAGTGATGAAATTGTTGGTTCAGCTCATAATGGGAATTACTTAGGCCTATTAGAATTACTTTCCGAATTTGACGTTTTTATGGCCCAACATATTCAAACTTATGCCCATAAAGGAAAAGGACACACGTCATATTTATCTAAAACAACATGCGAGGAATTTATCAAATTAATTGCATCAAGCATGCTGGATCAAATTATTTGCGAAATTAAGAGATCCAAGTACTATTCAGTGTCATTGGATTCTACTCCGGATATATCGCATGTAGACCAACTGACTCTGATAGTACGCTATGTTCTACCATCTGGGCCAGTTGAGAGATTTGTTAAGTTCTTAGATATGGAAGGCCATACTGCTGAACAACTCGCCCAAAGTTTACTAGATTTTTTAAGTAAGAATGGCATTGATATCAAAGATTGTCGTGGACAAAGCTATGACAATGCTAGCAACATGAGCGGAAAATACAGCGGCCTGCAAGCACGAATTAAAGACATAAATAAGTATGCAGAATACATTCCCTGTCTTGCACATTCATTAAATTTAGTTGCTAAGCGTGCTGCAGACTGTTGTACAGAAGCATTAATTTTTTTCGATTTTATTGAAAACCTTTATAATTTCTTTTCCGCTTCTACACATCGTTGGGGTCTGCTTACAAAAGCTCTTACTTCCAAATTTCGGATTTTGAAAAGGTTGTCGGATACTAGGTGGGCCGCTAGAGCTGATGCTACGAAGGCACTTTTATGTGGCTTTACCACTATCAAACAAGTTTTGGATGACATTTCCAATAATATAGATCAAAAGGCAGAGTGTCGCAATCAAGCTTACGGACTAGTTTCAAAGATGAATAAGTTGGAAACCGGAATAATGACAATTACGTGGAATGGAATCCTAGAACGCGTGCAAGCGACTAGTGCGTCTCTGCAATCGTCTGATACAGACCTTAATACGGGATACGCCCTTTATGAATCATTATATGGATATGTCCAAACAATGCGATCCACATTTTCAGATATTGAAGCAAAAGCCAAAGATCTGACAGGCTGTCATGAATATCAGCAACAGACTTCAAGACGACGCAAGCGAAACACAAAGTACGACCATTTTAGCGGTTCTAGTACACTTTACGAATTTGTTGAAAATGAAACACCTGATAAACAGTTTGAAATTGAGGTGTTTGTTGTCATTATTGATAACATACTATCTGCTTTAGATCAACGCATGCAAGCATACCAAAAACTAACTAGTGTTTTTGGAATATTTCGAGAGTTAAAATCTATAACAGCACAAGAGATTTTGAGAAAAACTCCAATTATGGTCAGTGCTTATGCAAATGATTTGGAAGACAGCCTAGACGACGAATTAGTGCAGTTTGCTGAGCTGCTCAAAACGGATGTGGCTGGTGCGATTGACAGTACGAAAAACGAAGCTCTGGAAATTCAATATTATAAATTCATAATTGATAATTCATTAGAATCATGTTTCCCAAATTTAGAAATTGCTTTGCGCATTTATTTGTCTCTCATGATCACTAACTGCGGTGGCGAACGTTCATTTTCGACATTGAAACGAATAAAAAATGAATTAAGGAACACTATGAGTCAAGAACGTCTGAATTATCTCTCTTTGATGAATATAGAATATGATTTGCTTAGAGAAATTGATTCGAATAGTATTATTTCTAAATTTGCCCACATGAAATCTAGAAAAGTTACTTTGTAAAAGTTTAAAAAATAATACAAGAAACAGATAAATAAATATAAAAAATATACATAATATAAATTACACCTTTGATAAAATATAACATTAGCTATTCCTAAAAATATAATATACTTTGTAATAAATATAGACTTTGAAATATGTACAAAGAAAAGATTTACAATTTTTTGTGTATTATCGTCAGTTTTAAATTGTTAGTTTCTTATCAAAATTATTCTAAATTGCCAGGGCAACGGCAACCTCATCTCTGGCTTTTTGTACTTGTTAGCGCCCAGCTGGGCCTATAGTGATCTTTGTACTATATATGGCAAATAAACGTATTGAGTATTGAATTTTTTTACCACTTTATACTTAAGAACCCATAGCAGATCAAGGGCCCCTCCGTAGAATTTGCTACGGGCCCCGCGCTTGCTTAATCCGGCACTGAGTATAATAGTCATTAGAAATCAAAAATTTAGAATTCACATATAAATAAATTGTCTTTCGTTAAAATTTACTAAAGATTATAGTCAATATTTAACATACAGTCAGTCACATCAAAGGAAATGAAACCTAACCTATATTGGTAAACAAGTAGCTCTATACATTGCTCAGATTTAGATAAAATAATATAAATAGCTAACCTTTACAATAGATTTGTTTGTCTCCAGTCAGAACTGATATCCTAGAATTGAACAGATTGTTTTCATAAATTCTTTTAACCATAATTAAGTTCACATTCAGTTCATTTATAGTTGCACTCTCAACAGATGCGTTTACACGTTTTGGAAAATTTGTACGATTAGGTGGATCTGTGTACATTATCTCTCCATGTCATAAATTGTTTCTCATTAATTTTATTGTTGTCTTATGATGAACATACTCTATCTACAAACATAACTCATTTGATTAAATATGAATGTAACAAGTGGAATTAAATATATAAAGAATTAGTAGTTATACCCACCTTTGTGTTTATTATTTGTATTTTGAACTGGCATCCATCGTAAATTTGTGGAGACACATCATTCAATCTATATAGGTACTAGCAGCAGCCCACAACGTGTTCACACAGGAGTCCTAGGATCCCGTAGCATTAGGTGTTCCCGCGGAACCCCAGCAACGGCCCTGAGATTAAATTTAACGAAGCGCGCACTGGCGTTATTGTATACTCACCTAATTCATTGTAGAATGCCGGAAACAACCCCTTCCCCTATTAGAAATAGATCATTGGTCAAAATCAAGGATTGTATAAGAACATAGGATTGCTCGATCCCGCAATATTTTCGCCGCGTAGTGGGGAGCCATGACGTCACAAACGGACCAGGTTGAACGCGTTCACTACTGTAAAGCACCTTATAAAATGTGTTTAGCTACTACAACAATTAATTATCGAGTTATATTAGTGCTATTATTATGGTATATAATATTTCATTAGATAATAACATATCCGTCAGTGTACTGTTATAAATATAATACACGTTTTTATTGCCATAAGGTTATACTTTGGGTTATAATTTAAAAAAAAACTTTTCCAACTTCAAATAAACACATTTATTAGGTACATAAACATAAATAAAGAAAGCCGATGAGCATGTATTCTCTATACAAAGCAAAAAATATATATTTTTCAATTAAAAGAGTCAGTATATAGCATTGTTTTATTACGCAGTAATTAAATAAAAACGAATCAAGTAGTGGTTTTTCGCATTTTTTTAGCTAGTGTTCGTTGAGTGTCTGACGGTGTACTAGTAGAAAGCTTACGTTTACTCGATTTTTAGCATTGTCAAGGGTTTTTTTTGTATTTAAATAATTCATACCGATAACAGTTCTTAATTTACAAAATAATTTTATAATAACAAAGCAAAAATTTTGTTTAGAAAAATAGAAATTTGATTTTCTGTTAAGAGTTTTCTCAGTATTTTCACCGTTTCCTGTTTTTGTGCAGGTTTATCTTGCTTGTTCTTTCTTCTATAGTATAAAAGTTGTTTTCTCTGCAAATTCAATTTGCGTTTGAAAATTTCCATCTCTGTAGATAATTTAGTGTGACTTTCAGGAAGCTCCGCATATTGTTTAGATAATATATTTTCTGCTGGGACAGTTAAAGGCTTATCGGTTTTAAATTCTGCTGTTGAAGACGCTGTTGACAGCTCACTTGCCGCTAAACATGAAGCTATCGATTGTTCGGCAATCAATCTATTTACTTCTTCTTTCCTTTCATTTTCTTTTTAAATATGCTTCCCCTCTTGTCGCAACATTCTTTATATCTTTGGACATTTGTGGAAGATTTACATTAGGCACAGCAGTGTATTTAAGCTGTTTTCGTACAGGTAACCCTAGCAATAATTACTATGTATTAGAATAATTTATCTCATAACGTATAAATACATTTATTACCTAATAATTCGTTGCGCATATCACGTTCATAATCGTTTGCATTAAAGTGGATTGAGCAAATTTGGCTAGTATTTGGATTCCACTTATCTGCTCGTTTGCAGAGCCTTATCCATTCTTTACGGACAGTATCGGATACGAAGTTTGTCGCCTTTGGAAAGTTGTGATAAACGATTTTTCTATTGGTAATTTTCGTAGAAATACGACTGTTATTACAGCCAACTACCGCACAACTACGTCCCGACATTTCGCTAATTTACAAAGGGTAACGGCGAAAACTAAATTAAAACACTTTACTTTAAGGTGCGACTGGTCCGTTTGTGACGTCACAGGAGGCGGAGTCACGGCTCGATGCGAACAACACTGCCGGTATAGGGATCCGGCTATCCTATGTTCTTATACAATCCTTGGGTCAAAATATAAGCGATAGGAAGTCAATTTCAAGCGCTAAATTTAGTACAGTTCAAATTTAATACCGCAGAGATAGTCACCTTTTCATTGAATTATTAAATTAGACCCACATATACAGTTAGCAATAATTTTAGATTAAACTTTCACTTGCATAATATTAGCGTTCATAAACTTAATTTGGTTAACATTTCTCTCTTAATTTTTAACAGTTTTTTTTTATTTGAAGTCAATTAGTCTCATTGCTCTTTAAGAACCTTAACTGCTAGGGGTTTATAAGCACACAACCCCCCTATAGCAATATATATATATTGTTTAGCATTTTTCTTGGCCGTATTATATTTTATACGATGAGAATTGTCGTGGGTGTAGCGGCCTTCTTTTTGGAAAATTTACAGTTTTTAAATAGGTAAAAAATGTAATTCATAGAATTACATTTTTTACCTATTTAAAAACTGTAAATTTTCCAAAAAGAAGGCCGCTACACCCACGACAATTCTCATCGTATATATATATATATATATATATAGATAATAATAAGTATTGGGTGGGAATTTTCACACCGACAAAAAAGGTGCTTTCCACTGTAAAATAGGTATAAATCACGACAGAAAAGAACATTGCACGACAGAATACAAAATGGCACGACAAAAAATTATATTGCACGATAAGAAAAAATATTGGACTACATAATAATACACTGCCCGAGCAAATAAGAAACTGCACGTCCCAAAAAGATATTGCACGGCAAAAAAATATTTTACACGACAAAATAATGTGTTGCCCTACAAAAAATTGCGGTGCACTTCAAAAAATGATGTTTCCACGACACATTTGGTTCTTTCCATTCGAACATGTAGTTACCTTTAGAATGGTTAAGGTTTTAACTTCAACTTCAACAAGGTTGTGTGTCACCATAAAAATCGTAAGTAGGTATTTTGAGTTGATATAAATAAAAGCATGTCTTAGAGTATCTACTTTAGAGTAATGGAATCCGAAGTGACATTTGTGGAAGATTTTGCGGAAGCTTCAACTTCGACCCAGACTGTAAAAACAAATACTCGTAAACGTCCACAAAATCGGATTTGGATTAAAACTATGCAGTTCGATAATCCTGCACAAGCAGATAAATATATTGAAACTGAAAAATATGGAAAAAATCATCGTCTAAGAAGAATTTAGATGGTAAAAAAATTGAATTCCGGTGCACGAAAGGTAGATATCGGGAAAAGGAATGTCCGGCTGCAATTTATTTGTTGTACCATACATCAGACAGTAAAGTGTCGCTATATTCCACTGACTGTGACCATGATGGCCATCGTGAATCAGAGAGAGGATTAAACGAAAACACCAAGCGTCTTATAACAAATTTATTTGATGATGGGATTACCAAACCTAATGGTATCTTAACTGCAATTAGGAAACGAAATGAACCGGAGCCTCCAAAATCAAAAATTATTTCATTTTTAAGACAATTAAGGAATAAGAAGTATGGATCTCCCACAATTTGTGGAACAGAAATTAAGAATTGGTGTGATGATCACAGAGTTGCAGAATCACAGGATAGTCCTTTTGTTTTAGATTATATAACTAAATGTGAATCATATAATGTCGATGACCAAGACATCAAAATTTTCATTTCGACACCAAGACTGCTGGAGACCATGAAATACTCAAAATTAGTCCAGGTAGATGCTACATATAAACTTATGTGGCAAGGATATCCACTCATGATAGTAGGAACTAGCGACAACGATCGAGTATTCCATCCATTTGGAATATCAGTATGTAGTGGAGAAACATCAGATGATTTCACTTTTATTTTTACCACCCTGCAAAAATATGACGCAAATTGGATTCCTGAACTCCTGCTTGCCGATGGTAGCGACGCAATAACAAATGGCTTTGTAAAAACTTTTGGTGAATCCAAAGTACGACTGATGTGTTTTTTCCATGCTTTGAAGAATATGGATAAATATTTACGGAAAATTGAAAATTATTCTGCAATAAAAGATGATATCTATGCACTACAAACATGTAGAAATGATACCAGCTTTGCCAAAGCCTCCAGTCTTTTTTTGGAAAAATGGAACACCTATCAAGACAACAATATTAAAAGCTTTCTGAAATATTTTGAATTAGAGTGGCTTCAAAAATATCGAAATTGGTATGAAGGTGCTGCGCTTGGGTATCCTAGTACGAATAATGGAATCGAAGCCACCAATGCTGTAATAAAAAAAGAACACACCATTCGAGAGAGACTACCAGTTGGTCAATTTTTGAATCATGTTTTGGATCTCTTAATCAAATGGTCTAAAGATCGAGATCCAGAATGCATCAATTTTAAAGAGTTTGCTCAAAAAGTGTCTGTTTTACATAAAGACTGGGTTACGGGTTACCAATGGGCAGCTTCAAATCAAAAAGTTTTAAAAGTCGAAGGACAAGATGGTAATTCTTTGTATTATACATTAGCTACAAAGTCTAGATTCGGTAGTATCACTAAAGATATTGTTGACAATTATATGAAAAAAGATAACTGCTGGGAATCTTTTGAAGAATTTAAAACATATAGATACGGTATGCATGTGATCAGTATAATTACTGAAGATCACAGTAAAAGTTCATGTACTTGCACTTATTATTTAAAGAAAATGATATGCAAACATGTCATAGGCATGAAAATTATACTACATTTGGTGGAAACTCCTGCAGAAGCCAAGAAAATTCCTTTAGGCCAAAAGCGAAAACGTGGCCGACCTGCACACGCCAAAAAAGCTTTAATTATTCAGTAATACTGCAGAGTTAAGACTACGAATGATTTTATTAGAATTTAAAGATGTGTTCCTGTACTTTTTTCATTTATTGTTACCACTTACCCCTTAAATAATAATACATATATATTTTTGAAAATAATTGTTTTTTTGCAATTGTCAGTTTAGAGCTAACCAACCCCATGGTGCAATTTATTTTGGGTGGGTCCCATTTATTTTTTTTAGGGTTTACGTTTATTTTTGCATATTTTATCGTGAGGTACTGCCAAATTGAGGATACTAAATTTGTCGTTTGTAGCGTTTATTTTGTCGTAGATTTACTTTTTTGATCGTGCTTTTTCCCTTTTTTATCGTTAATATTTTGTCGTGTGATTTACCAATTTTGTCGGGCAAACTATTTATTTTGTCGTTATACTTTTGTCGTGCAAAACGCCTATTTTGTCGTGCTGTTTCAATTAACCCATAAGTATTTCGTCTAACTGACCAACGTATGTTGAGAAAATAAAAATTACTGTTTCAAACAGAATTATGGGCTGTAGATTAAATAAGACACAATTGTATTGATGTTATGTTGACGTTTCGATTTATTACAAAATCTTCTTCAGACCTGTTTTACAATGTAATGGGAGAAACAAAAATATAATTAGTTATTACATAATAGAATAGTGTTTAAGCTGTACTTACAAAAACATCTGTGTAGTTTACATAAAAATATTATGTCTATTATGCATCTCACATAAGGTCAAAAGTATATCTATTGTATTCGTGGATTGCATTATTTTTAATATTGTTACTTTAATATAACGTCAAATTTAAAAGAAATTATTACAGCACAATTTTTAAAAAACAATTTAAAACGCTGGACACAGCACAGTTAAAAAGAAAACGTGTCAATTAATGTTGCATACTTTAAGCGGTATTAAACTGAAATTTTACATGTATGTGGAAAAGATGCCAGGCCGGTATGAAAAACACATGAACATATGTTCAATATTTACAGTTGTTTTTTTCCCGTTTGAAGACATTAGTAAAGGAATTCGTCTCACCTCAACAGACGCGTATCCAGGACCTCGGCAAAAGAAATACCCCTTATTTACTACTCTGAAGAAAGCTTTTGTTTTACTTAGATGTTACGTAGATATGTCTTTGTATTTCTTTTCGATTTTGTGTGTCATATGCGGGATTAAACCTGAGTAGATAGTGCTAAAGTTGTTACAGTCGTTTTTGCTATTAATATTGGGGTTCACGGTTCTAATTGCTAATGTTAGACTTTTCTTGGAAACATTAGCAATTAGAACCGTGAACCCCAATATTAATAGCAAAAACGACTGTAACAACTTTAGCACTATCTACTCAGGTTTAATCCCGCATATGACACACAAAATCGAAAAGAAATACAAAGACATATCTACGTAACATCTAAGTAAAACAAAATCTTTCTTCAGAGTAATAAATAAGGGGTATTTCTTTTGCCGAGGTCCTGGATACGCGTCTGTTGAGGTGAGACGAATTCCTTTACTAATGTCTTCAAACGGGAAAAAAACAACTGTAAATATTGAACATATGTTCATGTGTTTTTCATACCGGCCTGGCATCTTTTCCACATACATGTAAAATTTCAGTTTAATACCGCTTAAAGCAGTGGTTCCCAAACTTATTTTGCCTACTGCCCACTTTGAGAATAAATTATTTTTTAGCGCCCCCATTTTTTCACCTACTCAAAAACCACTATAACTTCAAATTAAATTAATTATTGTGAGCTATATTAGCGGAGATTAAACATTCATTCTAAACGAGACTTTTACTATGGGTTATAGTAAAAGTCTCGTTTAGAATGAATGAGTTAACTTGAGACCTGAGCGTAGTAGGTAGTACACAACGGCGCTCAGGTCTCAAGTTAACTTTTACGGGCTACACCTGCCAATGAGAATGATTATTGAAACGCAACTTTATAGTATTCAGACAAAGTATCTTTTATTCAAAATTCAAAATAAAACAAACATAATCGATTCTAATATAAAAACTAATGTGAAGGATGAATCTGATGCTGTTTAATAAGTTTGTTGATATCAGGTTCCAATTTACTCAAGAACAGCCGCAAGTCACCACGTTCGGTAACATGCAAACGATTTCTCTTTTTAGTAAGCAGCGTTGCTACAGCACTAAATCCACGTTCACACAAATATGACGATGGGAATGCTATCAAGAATCGTTGAATGATTGACCACAATCCAGGGTACAATTGCGGGATCGGTTTTTGTAGCCAAAATTCTTGGTAGCCATTTTTGAACTTGATTTTTATTTCCTCGTTCGTTGTCAATTCTATAAGTTCTTCTTCCAGATGTGGTGATATTGCTGTGTTGACATTTGAAAACGGATCCAACACCCAGTCTGGTATTTCCAAGTTCAAAATATCCTGGTATCGTTCGGTGAAGTCAATGTGGAGCTTTTCCAAATGTTGGCAGTAGGCAAACAAGTCGTCGTTACTGCAGGATACTGATAAATTCGGAAAATTATGAAACTCACGTCTGCCCATATTCTTTTTGTGTAGAAGCAGTTTGGCTGCGAAAGCAGCAACGACATTTTTTGTTTTAATTAAATTTAGTTCATCGCCTTGCAGTTGGAGATTCATGTTGTTGAACAATTTATACAGGTCTGTCATGTAAGCTATATCATTTTTTGATGTAATGAGCTTGTTGCGCAATTCTGTATCTTTAGTTTCCAAAAACTCTATCACAGAGTCAAACAGGTTGTAAAATCGAGTCAGACAATTGCCTCTTGATAGCCAACGAACTTCGGTATGAAACAACAAACGGTTGAAATCTTCGTCATTAGTAACACAAAGCTGATGAAATAATCTATCATTCAAAGAGCAGTTACGGATTTTATTGACTGCTTTGATGACATATTGCAGTGATTGAAATAGTCGTTCACTTAAATTTCTAGCAACCAAATGTTGTCTATGAATAACGCAATGTACAGCAAGGACATCTGGAATTTTATTTTTTACGTACGCTATGAAGCCTTTATGGCACCCTGTCATAGCCGGAGCGCCATCCGTAGCAACTGATATAATATTTTTCAAGGGAATCTCTTTCTCATCACAAAACTTTTCCAATGTATTGAATATGGTTTCGCCTTTTGTATCGGTCTCTAAATTTCTAGCAAACAATAGTTCTTCACATATTTTCTCATCTTTAATAAACCTCACGTAAGACAGCAACAATGCTTCATTAGTTGGTAAAGTGGACTCATCGAGCTGAATTGAGAATTGACTAGTCCTCAGATGATTGCACAATGATTCTTCTATGTTTCCGGCCATTTCATCAATTCGTCTTTGCACAGAATTATTACTCAAAGGAATTTTTCCGATAATATCTGCAGCCGGTTTATGAAGCACAGTAGTTATTACTTCCTTTATTGCTGGCAAAATTAACACTTCTCCGATGTTGTGTGGTTTGCCTTTTTGAGCAATTAACAAAGAGATGTTGTACGAAGCTCGAAGTCCGTCGACATCTTGCTTAGCAGCCGCCGAAAAGAGTTTTGCTACACTTGGCCGAGTATTATGCTTCTTCTCTAGGTCTTGAAAATATGCTACATTCTTGTCTTTCTTATCTGGATGCATTTTATTCAAATGATCTTGAAGTCTTGAAGGCTTCATTGCTTCATTCGAAAATGTTTTTAGGCATAGAAGGCACAAAGGCGACGATGGGTTTGTAGGATTTTCAATGAATCCGAATTTAATATATTCCGCACAGTATTGCCGTCTCTTCTTTTTTACTTCCGACATTGTTTTGTTTTGAGAAATACGTAAGTATAAGTGTTGAACTTAAGTACTGCTTATCTATTACGCGCGAAACCGCAAATGAAAATAAAATAAATATTACGTTGTTTATATAGGATTGCATAAGCAGCACGCACCGACAGGAATAAGACAAACATGCATAAACTCGTTTATCTCATTCGACGCTCAATCGTACTCAACAAGTAAGAACAAGTATTCTATGAACCAGCCGATTGATACAGTTGCCTTTTTATTTGTTTGTTTGTGTCTCTTTTCGTTTCGAAACGGAGCGACCGATTGATATGTTTTTTATTTTATTTATTCAATAAAACAGGACAGATATATGAACTACTCGGAGAGAAATATCGAACCGAGTTGGTTTGAGCAATCTCTTAATTAATATTAGTTGATGTTCACAAGCTGTAGTCGAGAGTAGGGATGGGACATCGGTGGGTAAACATCGATATCAAACATCGTTGATCAACATCGATGGTTGCAAAATATCGACTACCAAACATCGATGTTTTTAAACATCGATAATTATATTTATAGATTTATTTTTTGGCAGTTTAACAAAAACTTTATTATAACTTAATTAATTTACGTCCTTAACAAAATGATATAAAAGATATCACTATTCAAAAAAAATAATAAAAGAAATATATACATTTATAATATGTAGTTAACTTTAGAAACTACTCAAAAAAAACTATATAAAAAAACAATATTATGCAATTACGCATGAAACAACCACATGACTTAAATCGTCTGATACTTAAAAAATATATACATTTACGTGTATCAAAGCTTTTTAAGAGAACGATTTTTATTTGGGATTTTATAGTCTTGCATTTTTTTTTGACTACGCTGGCAAATTCCGAGATACATATGGATATGGTTTTATATTTCTGATGTGTCATCTTGCATTTAATACGTGTATCGTCGTGTATGATTGTACGCACTAGGGAATTTCCCGAAGAAGTATACACCGCTAATGTCTATCTCCCTTCTTTTTCTATGAAAATACGTTTACCTCCTTCACTTATTCTGCATGCATACATAATTTAACTTTTATTCTGCACATTAAAAGTACTATAAATTTATGTATTTAATTATATATTATTTAAATATTTATACTGAGTAATATTTAAAAGAGCCTAAAATGAAATATTCGAATTTATATGATATAGCACTGTGTAATTTAAATACTTCTTTTATTCGTAGACAATTTTACATCCTCGTAGCCTGTATGTGAGCTGTTAATTTGGAAACATTTTTGTATTTGTCAACAGAGGACGCTGTTTTATTTTGTGATTAGTGCAAATGCATTTTGTCAAGCTTAAAAGTTCGATGTTCACTATATTTCTTCTAACATCGATAGTTTATCGATAAATCTAAACTGCAAACATCGATGCAAAAACATCGAACATCGATCCTAAAATATCGATGTTCAATGAACATCGATGTTTATCGCCCATCCCTAGTCGAGAGTCGAGAGCTCAGTCGGTGTCTAAGAGTCCTCCTAGATTCTAGATGAAATTACAAATCGCCCCCTAAGCCTTTACACAACGCCCCCATTTTTTTTCTGGGTCTCTTACCGCCCCCCTTTAGACCTGCAGCGCCCACAAGGGGGCGTTATCGCCCACTTTGGGAACCTATGGCTTAAAGTATGCAACATTAATTGACACGTTTTCTTTTTAACTGTGCTGTGTCCAGCGTTTTAAATTGTTTTTTAAAAATTGTGCTATAATAATTTCTTTTAAATTTGACGTTATATTAAAGTAACAATATTAACAATAATGCAATCCACGAATACAATAGATATACTTTTGACCTTATGTGAGATGCATAATAGACATAATATTTTTATGTAAACTACACAGATGTTTTTGTAAGTACAGCTTAAACACTATTCTATTATGTAATAACTAATTATATTTTTGTTTCTCCCATTACATTGTAAAACAGGTCTGAAGAAGATTTTGTAATAAATCGAAACGTCAACATAACATCAATACAATTGTGTCTTATTTAATCTACAGCCCATAATTCTGTTTGAAACAGTAATTTTTATTTTCTCTATATATATATATATATATATATATATTAATTAGAAACTGTCACGTATGTGAAAGAGATGCGTACATCCCTTATTATTATTATGGTCTACCTAGCAACATGAAACGCAGATGCACCCTGCAAATTTGATGAAGGGGGTCCAAATAACATTGTTTACTGCGTCGGCTGATATGAAGGTCTTTTCACCACTATACACACAGCAGATTATTTTTCCAACTTTTAATTAAATAAACAATATCTTAGTTAATTTTCGTCAGGCGTACTATTACCTAATTTGACATTATCTTTTGACAAGTTCGTGCACGCAGGTGACGCATAATCCCCCTTCCAAGATGCAGCTGACGATTATATTTCAACTCAGTATGTTGTCAACCATTTATAAAAAAATAAATCCGCCGGCGTACTATTACTTTATTTGAAGTGATTTTTATACAAGTTCATAAGCGTAGCTGACGCATAATCCCCCCTCCAAGATGCAGCTGACGATTTTATTTCAACTCAGTATAATGTCAACTATTTATAAAAAAATAAATCCGCCGGCGTACTATTACTTTATTTGAAGTGATTTTTATACAAGTTCATAAGCGTAGCTGACGCATAATCCCCCCTCCAAGATGCAGCTGACGATTTTATTTCAACGCAGTATAATGTCAACTATTTATAAAAAAATAAATTCGCCGGCGTACTATTACTTTATTTGAAGTGATTTTTATACAAGTTCATGCGCGTAGCTGACGCATAATCCCCCCTCCACGATGCAGTTGACGATTTTATTTCAACTCAGTATGATGTCAACTATTTATAAAAAGAAAGACAGCCGGCGTACTATAACTTTATTTAATTCTTTTTTTTTCATGTTTCGCGGCCTCTTACAACTACACCCACCGCGGGTGCGTCAGCTGACGCTTGGTTTAGTTATTAGTCATAACATACGTTTCGAAAAAGATAACAGTCGATCGGCGTAAAATCACTACCTAAAATGCAACGCTACCTCCCGGACTAATTGACTAAGGTGCACGTTAAACGCGTTTATCACACTGACGATATGGCGTACTACCCGGAATTAACTGTGGTTTCGGAGAATGATGTGTGTGCATGTTGTTGTATGTATTTACTGTGTGTAAGTAAAAGTCCGACTGCGGTGATACATGTTGCCTGGTGTGTCGATTCCCGGAACATCAGTAAACGACTGTTGATATTTTCTATGTGTTTCGTGGTTTGGATAGGTGTTTTTGGATGTGGGATAAGGATAATGTGGGTTGTTTGATATGATTTTATGTTGCTGTAAGAGATACATGATTAATAAAATTAGTGTGTTTAAAGGTTCTTACACTGTAAAGTCCACTGAGCCAAAGATCTCATTTGCCAGGTCGATTAGAAAAGTGAGCTTTTCTAGGTTGCCTTGGATGGTCTTCATCTTCTGGACTTCAACGATGACCTTGCGGAGGATGATCTGGAAGTTCTTGAGTTCCTCCTGAGTGTCTGAAACAGAAAAATAAGTGGAATTAGTTTCATCTGTCAGGTTATTTTCTTCTGGTGCGCGTGAAGCGTACACCGGTATATTGACGATTTTCTCCGCCTTATCCTTCTTCGCTAGGGGAATCTTAGGGATTGCTCACAGTTTGCGCATACGTTACCGTCGGTGTGACGGTGCCCACTGCCTGGGTTGTTATGGTTGGTCCTGCTGTCTTTGCGGTGGATATAGTGCCGCTTGCGGTGTCTTAGATCTGGCTGACTTTCCTGCGGCCAGTATTCGTTGATAGACGTAGCAACCACGATAGCTGGCCGGATGGTTGCTGCCACAGTTAGCACATTTGCTTTCGGCGGTTTCCCTGCAGGAGTCCGTCTGATGTTCTGCGCTGCAGCGGGCGCATCTCTGTCGTAGCGAGCAGCATTCTGAGGAGTGGCTGTACCTCTAGCAACGGTGGCACTGAGGTATTCCCGATCGAGTCCTGTAGGGTTCGACCGTGACCCTCAGCTGTGACTTCAGGGCCGTCACTATGTATGCTGAGGTAGGGTAGGTTTATCTCTACCTCTCAGGTTTACGACGTTTATGGTGTCGATTTCTTTGCTCTTTAACGCCTTGGAGATGGTCTCCGCAGGCATGTTCGGTGGTAGATACTTTACGACTACCTTCGCCGGGCGGACACTTGCCACCTGATACGTGTAGTATTGAATTTCCTTTTTGGTGAGATGCGTCGTTAGCTTCTTCCAGGCGTCTATATCCACGGGTTTATCCCGGAGATGGTCGATCTTGAAGGTGACCTGAGTGCTGATGTTTTCTTTCCTCAGCTCCTGGGCCGCCAGAAGAAAGTCGGTTTCGTATATGTAGACTTATGGAGGAGATGGTCTCCCAGGTGACTTGGTGGGTTGTGCACCACTCGTGCTCGCCCTAGGGGCGGTGAGCGTGGTCTGGGTGGGCGTGGTCTTTGGTTTCCCGTTCTTGTGCTTCTTGGCACCTTTGCTTGAGTTGACGGTGGTAAAACCGTCGTCCTCTTCGTAGGAGTTCGTCTGTTTCGTCTCCTTGTCGGAGAGGGGCTTCTTGGAACTGGAGTAGACGCCGTCCAGAAGCGCCAGAGCGTCGGCCATGGCCGTCTTTTTTATGTAAATTGGGTCTCTATCTAAGATAGAGTTAAAGTTGCGAAAACAAATGGAAAATATGCTTGCTTGTCTAAAAAGAAAAGCCTAGAGCATCACGTCTGATCTGTTCAACGTACAGAGGCAGACTTGACCGACGACGACCTGACGACAGTGCACTCTGCATTGGGTTTTCCGAGCAATTTTGTTGCTTTTTGACCATCTGCCTTCCCCCCATTGCAAATTCCGTTCATTTATAGTATTTTGTTTTGTTTTTGCTGCCCCTTTCTCACGGGTGAAAAATGAGTTGCATGTAATTTTGAAATAAAAATTAAAAAACACACCACCGCATGAAACTTAGACTCGGTGCACACTTGCTGCAAAAGTTATCGGGACGCTGCGTCATTTTCAATCGCATAAGAAGAAATGCATAGCAACTCATGTGGGAATTCACACGTGAAGCTGATACCTATCTGACGCCGAGATAGTTATCGATGTTGCCGCAGGGACCTGTGGGACGCGCGTCACATTTCTATATCGCGATAGCTGGTAGTACACATTTGTTTACGGTTGAGTGCACATTAGCAGCAGCGTCATACCTCCTATCGAGCTTGTGAAGTCTACACAATATCTGATGAAAATGTGGATGTCGAACTTTTCATTGATGAAGTAAAAACCCGGTTGGTAATTTGGGAAGTCTTTCACGTACCTCAATGTTACTGCCAGCATCTCCAAGGGTGATATAGGAGATCTCATGTAGGTTTCTTTTCCTTGTAGGCGTCTCTGACACGACCGGCTAATTCATCAAAGGATCGAATTGACATTCGAAAATAATTAAAATACTTGTCATCATCTTCCCTGAGATCCGTCAAGCAAACATTAAAAGCTCCCTTCAAGTATCTCTTGCTATTGTATGGATGAATCATGTACTTCCTTTTTATAATTTCATTTTTACGATTTACGTACTTGTACACTAAGTACGCAAAAACAACTTTCTTTTTCAATTTTTGGGCGCGTATACGATTCATTTCAGTTGGTGCCAAATGAGAGAGTGTCGCTGAGGTCTATCTCCGTGAAAGTGTGCATTGGAAGGGTGATAAGACGCAGATTGAAATGACACAGCGTCCCGATAACTTTTGAAGCAAGTGTGCACCGAGCCTTAGAATGTTGTTGCTTACAGCGGCTTAGATCAGCTGTTGTTGGATGCTTTGGTTGACATTTGATTGTATTTTTAAAGCGACAGGAAAGTATTAAAAAACATACAAATTAAACTAAATTGTGCGTGATAAAGTGAAATAATAGTACATATATTAAAATACAAGTTTCATAAGACACGATTTTTGCGCACGCCTTCAAGTTTAGAAAACAAGCCGCTAGACGACTTTTCTAAAGAACAAGTGCGCAAAATGTCTTATGAAACGTGTATTTTAGACTGTTTTTTTCGAACATTTTAGAAACCTTGTCTTATTGAAGTTGGTTACTCTGATTTTTAAGTAGAACGTTTTAAATATTTGAATATCGGCTGTATTATATGTAATTACGATTAAAATTCAGACTTATTTAAGCAATAAATTATTTCAAATTATCAACAAAACGGACGAAATAAATAACTGCACGCCCCCAGAGATTCGCAAAATAGCAGAAGACAATTTACAAAATCTTTCGCCAACATAGGTCTCGACATATTTATCAAAAACAAACTTTTATAACAGTTGTACTATTCAACATAGGAAGTAAATTTTAGTAGCATCAGAAGACTTATCATCCAACTCTGCTTAAAAATTTATATTGTTAATTAGTATATAAAATGTTAGCATGTGTGCTTTTTATTCTTTGTACAACTTCTATTGCACATGTTTGTTACATTAAAGGCTTATATTTTGACATTTAAATATGATTTGGTTCTATTTTTTTTTTTTTGTTACCAACGTCAAAACAATAAAATTTGCGTGCCATAAAGTAATCCTTTACGGAACCAAAACGGGTGTCATAAGGTTAACTTTATAGCACCGAAATAGAAAACATGAATTATTACGATTTTCATAATGTCAAGGTGGTGTGTGTATGACAGATATGACTAAAAATGTGACCTGGAAAAATTCACTCGGTGAGTAGGTACCTAAACTACCTAATTTATATTTTATCTCCGTTTCTGTACGTTTGCATCCATAATTTTATAAGTAAAAGTTGTTCAATTAGAAGTCATTTGTAAGGTAGACTAATGCTTTTGTCATAAATCGCCTAAACCCGTAAACTGCAGTTTACCTAACGAACTATATTATATAGTTAACCATAGAACGACAGTTGCTTGTTGAAGCAGCGCTTCTAACGGTGAATATAGGAAGTAAAGGCCGCCATGACAGTTGACGTCAACTCTTCAAAACTTGTCTTGTGTTTTGTCCGATTTTTGAGAGTTTTCAATGTTTATAGGGACTTATAGTAGTAAACTTGTAAATTTATAAATACAATGCTGTTCAGCTATTAACTTCACCAACAAAAGGAAAATGTTTGTTATACAAAAATATATCCAAATACGTCTACACTTCTACAGCATACGTGTAAAATATATATAGTTTGGTTCGAAAATTGTAGAAATGACTCATTGCGAACGACTTGGACAGTAGCGAGGGATACTACGAATGAGTCATTTCTACAATTTTCGAACCAAACTAGCAGCTGTTGGTGCTTCTTTGCGACAAAAATTAACAGAAACAATAATTTTTAAGGGTCAGTAAAAGCAAGGCACTGTTGTAATAGTATTGTATTTAAGATTTAAATATATAATTAAAAAATCATTTTAACTTTGATTTTACCTCATTATAATAAATCTTTGTCCTTTCATTTAACGAAGTTTGTAAAGGACTTTTGTCTGTCACTGTATAAATTATCGAACTAATGTGTATTAATGTTTTTTTTTTATTTAATTTTAGATTAATAGGTTCGATATACGAATATTCTAAAATATATTTGATTTATCTAATGTCAATTAGTAATGCGAGAGATGATATTTTTGTTAATTTTCTACTTGCATTTTGCACGTGATAATATCGTGTGTTTGAGTATAGTGCATGCGTTTTTCGCGTGATACTTCGGCAAAAATAATGTTTTAAACTATTATTTATTCGAGTCGAGGGCTATATAAAGCCACAATTTTGTTAGGAAAGTCAGAGTTCTCCTTGGCAGTCCGAGGGAATTCTCAGAAAACTCTCTGGCAGTCCGGAGAGTATACCTCTTCCTTAAGCCTAGTACACAATAGCAATACGTAAGACGCAAGACGTAAAACGTAAAGTCATAAAGATATTCATAGTATGATTTCTAATGTAGTTTTACAGAATAGTCCGTAGTGAATAACGTAAACCGTAAGTTCTTACGGAAATTCCGTAAGGATGGAATTTTACGTAAAACCCGAAATGATCAACCAATAGAAATCCATTGCTTGAGACATCCCTACCATTTCGCATGTGAATATGTGAAAACAAAACATAACCTATCTACTTCTGTTCAGTTTGTAGGTATATGATACCACGTCGTGATACTGAGTTTAGTATTTGATAAGTATAAGGTCACCTCAAATAATGGATCATCAGGAGTATTGCAGCAATTATGAAGTAATTAATGGTTTGACGCATCAGAAAATACTGTTGAGGAGCTACCCCAAAATGAGGGTGATGAATTATTAATTGATTTGGTGAAATAATATCCGCATTTGAATAATAAAAAAGACGAAAATTTCAAAGATCAAATAGGTAATGAAAAATAACCAACGTTAGATCGTTCATGGTTATAGCCTTTCCAATGATGTAAAATGTCAACAAAGTCGATTTTCTATTGGTTAACCGTAAACCGTAAAATTAGATTGTGTAAAACAATATTCTTACGTATTGTATTTACGTTTTATGTCTTACGTCTTCCGTTTTACGTATTACTATTGTGTACTAGGCTTTAATCTTTCTGGCAGTCCATGAAAGAACGTAAATTTTTAACCACAGGCTGGCAGCCTGTGGTAAAAAACAATTCCGTTCCCCGTAAGTCCCGAATCAATCTTTACATGGTTATTCCGTTAAATTTAAATAATCATGTCAGATACGTTTCTTTTAATTTCATATGTACTAAAGCAAATTTTAATTTCACGTAAAAATTTAAATATATTACTCTTGTCGATTGTCTCTTCAACAATACGAACACACGTACTAGCCGAGACGTTAACTTTTTTTGCCGGACTTCATCTTTCTCGAAGTAAATAGCATGTATTTAATATTTCACTTTACTAAATATTTACGACCGTATGATTTATAGATCGATGTTTGTATCCCGTTATATGTTAGTTGACATACTGCAAATAAGTAAATGTAAGGTTAATTTCAGTATAAGAATGGTAGTAGCTTTTGTGGATAACAAATATTATATGATTTTCTTGTAAATATATATGTGTAAATTTGTGTAATTTAATATCTGTCTTATGTGTAAGTAAAAGGGTTGACATTGTAAATATCTCGTTTTCTCTTAATGCTAGGAGGTAATACAAAATGAAAATTAAAGACCGTAAAACCGAACTACCCGTAATAGAGCATTTACTGTTGGTAAAATTCACATTCACCAGACACTTAAAACACTTATAATTATTATAATACATATTGTTTTGAGTTTAGCGGGCCAAGAGCAAAGTGTAGAACCACTCATTTGAAATTTGCGTATCCATTATTTAATTAAATTAATTTAATTATCGATCTTAATGAGCATACCGTAAATTATTTACAAACATTCTTTGGACTTGCATGTAAGGATGAGCATTTTCATAGAATGTTTTTACATAAAAAGTACACTGTTTATCATTAAAACATTTTATTAGAAAAAATGGGATTTTATTTTTATTATAATTTTATATTTTACTTTTGTTTTACTTTTTGTTTTCGTTTCTGCGGGTTGTTTTCGTTTGTGTAAAACAAAATTTGACTGCCGATACGAACAATAAAAACACGTTCCGTGTGGAGTTCGCGCTACCACACGGAACGCATTAAAAATCTAAGAATTTGTAACATGTAACAACAGGAATTGGGAATGTTTTGTATCGGAATATATTTATTCTTTATGTGCTGAGAAGCTGTTGCGGCTCAACGTCGTTGTTTAGTTTGCCTTTTTTTTGCAATGATAATAGATATATTTTTTAAATGTGGCAACCAAAAGTCGCCATTCAATATGTAATAATGTAATAATGTTAGCGGCCATCAACATCAACATCTAGTTTGGAATTTCATAATGAAAATTTATCTCAAAATGTAAATTCATCAGAATATGATCAAGAAGAAGCCACGATTGTACCAATAGAAAACTTAGATGTTGACGTAGAAAATTCGCCTCGTAATAACGTAATATGTCAAAACGAAGATTTTGACTTTGAATTAAACGATCCAGCTACCTGGCCTGATACAATTTCTGTAAAAATTAGAGATTATTTAATTGAAAATGGCCCTCCCCGCTTGATAACCAAACATTTTCCGAAAGATAATAATGGCAGAAAGTTTTCAGAATCGTTCTATTATAGAACATTACCGAATGGAGAAAAAGTATTTAGAAATTATCTAGTATATTCAAATTCCCGAAACGCAGTTTTTTGCTTCCCATTTAACTATTCAGTGAGAAGCATTCACAGCTTGGATGGATGTAATGATTGGGCACATTTAACCCACATTTTGAAAACACATGAAAGCAGTGCATCTCACCTTAAACATAGTTCAAAATGCAGTGAACTCAAAATGTCTTTGAGTAAGTTATGTACCATTGATGCAGCTCAACAAAGAGTTTATGATAAAGAAAAGGTTTACTAGCAATCGGTTATTGAACGGCTTATTTATTTAATTCAATATTTAGCTCGTCAATTCCTTGCATTTAGAGGTTATTCCAAAGAGTTTTATCATACTGATACAGGAAATTTTTTGAAGTTGGTTGAAACCATAGCAAAATTTGATCCAATAACCGCCGAACATCTCAAAAGATGAACATTGCTCATTACTTATGAGAATGAATCAGAATGAAATTATAAGCATTAGTTTAGAAGGAATTAAAAATCATTTATTACATATGATTAAATCGTCAAAATATTACTCACTAATTCTGGATACTACACCTGATGTCAGTCATACCGAACAGTTGACTGTTGTAATTCGATTTGTTTATAATAACGAGGAAACCAATAAAGCCCAAATTGCAGAACATTTTTTAGGAATTCAATCTGTCGACGACACTACTGGACAGAGTCTGTTTGAATTCATAAATGGACATTTAAAATCTTTGGAACTAAATTTATCAGATTTACGATTCGAGGGCACTCTATCATCCCCTACTCTGCGCATTCACTAAATTTAGTTGTAAATGATGCAGCTAAAATTTCCTTCGAAGCCGTTAATTTCTTCGGAGTAGTGCAGGAGCTTTACAACTACTTTTCTTCATCCGTTAAACATTTGTCTATTTTGCCACAGTACCTATGTTGAAAATCTAACAACCCAACCCAACACCAGATGGGAAAGTAGAAATCAAGCTTTAGGACTGTTGAAAAACGATTTGAAGGGTTTTGAGAGCGTTAATAAATATTCAAGAAGATCAAACAAGAGACATGAAATCAAGAACTCAAGCTAAAAATTTGATTCAGAAGGCTTCCTCGTTTAAATTCATTTGTTCCACTAACATCTGGCACGATATTTTAAATTTAGTAAATATGGTAAATAAAATAGTGCAAAATTCTAAATGTGATATACAAATGGTGACTGACAATTTACAAAATCTTATATCAGAACTAAATAATCGTAAAGCAGATAAAGCGTATGAACATGCAATTGCCAATGCAAGTATCGTTGCTGATGATTTGAGGGTGGATACTGATTTTCCACAAAGTCGAAACAGGTTTAAAAATAAACTATTCCAAGATGAACAAACCGACGAACCAATCAACAATCCAAAACAAAAATTTAAGGTTGAATTTTACCATATAATATTAGACACTGCTATTTCTTCAATTACTGAAAGATTCAGTCAATTAAAAGAACATTACAATTACTTCAAGGTAGTACACTATATACCTCATTTCAAAAACTGGAGTGACAATGAAATTTTAAAACATTGTAAAGAATTAGAACAAAAATTAACAGATACTAAAATGTTAATGAAAAGGACATTGATGGATTAAATTTGTTTTTCCAAAGCGGATAGGTCACCCTATTGATGGTTTAAATTATATTTATGAAAACAATCTTACAGATACATTTCCAAACATTGCAATAGCTTTACGGATTTCTTTAACCCTACCAGTTTTGGTGGCTATAGGAGAACGAAGTTTTTCAAAAATTAAAATTATAAAAAAAAATACATGCGATCTACCATGGCGCAGGAGAGATTATCGGACTTGTCAATTATATCCATAGATAGAGAGCGATATTTTGGATAAATTAAATATAAACGAATTGATACGAGAATTTGTAGCTTCTAAAGCTAGGAGAATCAATATTTGAATATATTTTCTAATATTTATATTTTACTTAAAAAAATGTTTGTCATTGTTTTGTTTTTAAAATTTATGAAATAATAAAAAACAATAAGACAAGCGTGTTTTAATATTTTAAAGCTTTTCAGTTCGAAAGTCAAATTTTGAATACTATAAGAGTATTTCACATATGATTTGCAGCACGTATACGAGTGCAACAGAAGCCCATAAAGGGACATGGGACCAAATTTCAATTTGAACAAGGGCGCCTAATACCCACGAGGCGGCCCTGTGCCGCATTACGTTAGAACTTAGAAGTTCTATCAGTTGGTCGTTTCAGTCGAGCGCATACTTTCCAAGTGAGCCGAGATCCGGTTCATTGACATTTAGTGAACCGGCTCCCTGTTGGGATTCGGTTCACTGAACAGGTTCGTTCGTGAACGACCCACCTCTTATTAGTCTTTTGTAGACTGTATATTAATAATAAGATTGGCAACTCTCGTATTAAATGAGAAGATCATAACAACAGCTCCCTCTATGTTAAGTTGCACTTACACACACTAAAATAGAGCGCGCATTCAAATCCATATTAATATAAATTTGAATGAGAGCATTATAACAAAATTGTTAATATCAATGTAACACTAAGGTAAATACTTTGTATTTACCTTAATGTTCTATATATAAATTTGATATTAATAATTCTGACATATTTTTGAAAATAAATACACAAGGACAAGGTCTAATTGAGAAAATCAAAAGCGAAGGCAATGTTTTTAATATGTTTATTTCTTAAATATTTCTGGAAAGCCGTTTTAAATATTGTATTTTTCTCAATCAATAATTTATTTTCTTTCCCAGAAAGGGTTTGATTTATTTTTCTGCACCAAGTATTTATAAATAAACTTATTATTAATTCAATAAACAATTGTTTAACTAATACATAATGGTCAGTGCAATTGTTTAGCCAGTTTATATCTAATTTTGTATATAAAGATGTCTGAAGCATAGTAAGAAGATTTCTCTCGTGGCACACGCCGGAGACATCTTGTGTTAGTATGCTTTCGGCTTTAGCAAATGTGTCATTCAGTAATGTAGAACCATAATGCAGTCTTTTCTGTTCACCATATTCCCTACTTGCTATTATTGCTGTATTGGAAAATGCAAGATTTTCTGTTAAAATATTTACACATATATTACATTCCCTGATAGCTTCTTGTTTTAATATCTTTTTAGCAATCCAACCAGCTGTGTAGATGTGTGCGTCAGAAGCAGAAATTGGTGGATCTTGAACAGAAATGTTCTGCAATATAGTTTCTACATTACTCACAAACACTTCTTGCAAGTGTTCATTTTTTTAGTTAAATATTCTTCCAAGGAGAATAACAGTTTTCCATCACAAACATTCTCACAGTTTGCCCCAACACTTCTTCTTGAGCATAAATTATTAATTAATAGTGTTTTGTAGGAATGTTCAAACTGAGCACAGGTTGGATTAATATTGCGCCTGCCCAGTGTCCTGATTAGGCTAAAGAAGTTTTCCAGAGAATCCTGGGTTAAATCCTGGGTTACCATTCTAGGTTTGTACATTTTAAAACCTTTAGATTTTAAAAATGCCCAGAGTTGTTGGTGTGCTTCAATGGTGTCTATCCAGTTTTTTATAACTTTTACAGACTTTACTGCTTTACTATCTTTATCAATAAAGTCCATAGAATGCAACCTTTTTTTGGCTGTTTCCCAAAATTTCATATGTGGACTTTTATCTGAGACTACAATTCGTAAGGGTGCTTCTGGATATACAGTGTGACCATTCACCAAGTCAAACAGACTATTGAAGAAGTATACCATTTCTGCAGTATCTTCCCCTTCTTTCTTGTCAATTTTAAGATCACCTATCTTCGTATGAATAGTTCCTACAAGGATTAGAAATTTAATTTATTTGAAATAAGTAAAAAAAAATATTACCTTCTATTAATGTATGGTGATGAATAAATCCTGCCATCGTGCGACTTAAAACTTGTGCAGCATTTTTACCTACATTTTTTAGGCGATTTTTTATATGTTCAGATGTGACTTTTGGCATCAACCTGAGTATGCTGTGGGGATGATCCATGTAATAGCATGTTTCAATTACATTCCAACTTGCAATCTTGTTGCCATCAAACCGTAAATTTCTATTAAGCAAGTTGTTTCGTATACTTTTTAGTAAGTGTGGGGGATCGTAAAGATGAAAGATTTGCTAGCCATATAACACAATTTCATTTCCTAAAGCATACAACATGTTGATTAATAAAATATATATGACTAGTGTTAATGAATGAACCGAACATTTGAACAATATACATGATCTATGTTCTGCACATTGGAAAATGAGATATATGTGGATGCACACATCAGAACTCAACATTTTATATACTTACTATAATCTTTTCCTTCCTTCAGATATATTTCCTTTATGTTCCGTCTTAATAAATTTACTGCTGCAACATTTGGTTTTGCTTGATCACAAACAAATGCAACTACATTCAGTCCACTATCAAGCATAGACTTCACAACTTCTTCGATACATTTTTTCAGTTAAATTGTTTTTGTAGCAGATTCACAAAAATAATAGGACACTGGTAATTTCCATCCACTCGAAATTCCCCTTACCATGAAAACTAGAACATGATCTGCAAATTTGGGTTCTCTCTTGTTGCCAAAATCTTCAAAACCAATTATTTGCTGATTTGTTTTATTATAATCAAGATGTGCTTGTACGGAAACTTCATCCCACATCAGAAAACATATCTTTTCCTTTTCATGCATTTTCTGCACTACAGAGTGCAAATATGTATTAATAAATTCCACTGACCCTGGATGCAATTCAACTTGTTGAAGTACTTCCCTTAATGTCCTTTCACTAGGGAGATTGAAAATTTGCTTCAGAAATTTATAAGCACGGCCAGACTGCTTCCATATTGATAAAGCAAGTACTTTCTCTTTTATCGTAAATCTTCGACCCTGATATAAAAAAAAAACATTGATTTTACATTTTGTAAATAGAAACTATTAAGTATTACACGTCAAAACATATTAACACTTAACTAATCAGCAATTAAAACTGTAAAATATAAAAAACGAAAGAAAGTCATATAACAAAAGCATTTTAAAAGAGAAATCAATTTGCTAATAATGACATAAAGACTCAATAGTCTATTATCTAATATTTGCGCTTAAGTTTCTAATAAGTGAAGTATGAAATATGATGGTACATATATTTCAAATGCTATATAATTATTTTCCTACCTTTGGCTTATATTTGCTTGATTTCAGTTGAATATTAATAAAAGTTTGCTGTTCAGGAATTAAATTTTCAAGATATTTCTTGAATATTTCACTTTGCTGACATTGCTTTGCCTGTTGAAGTCGTTGACGATAAGCCAAGTTTTTCTTTAGAGCAAGTCTATGTTTTCTCTTCAACGACAATGCAACTTGGTATAGCTTTCTTGCTGTTGGTGAGAGTTTTGCTTTTTTAATACGCTTGCTTAATAAAAAGGTTGTTGATTTAGATACTGGTGTAGTATGTACTGAATGGTGTATTATTTCTGGAGTTGCCTCCTGTTCACCTTCACATCGATACACATAGGAAGTTCTACTTGTAGATGGAATTACATCGACATTAATTGATGCAGAAACATTGGTGTGCTGAGGATCAGTTTGCTTGTTTTCAGCTGGGGATAGAGCTGTTGATTTTTCTTCAGCTAAAGGTTGTGGATTTAATTCTTCCAAGTTCTATAATTACACAATAAATTAAAAAAAGAATTAACACATATGATTAATTTTTCACCTGTTCTATAACTAAGGAACTTGGACTTTGGCCTTGCACAATTGCATCAATATCTATTTTTAATGGTAAATGTAAGGTTGGAAATACACCGACTTTAAGTCTTCTCCGCTGATACGAGTGAATATATTCATTCGCATTAAAATGGCGATAGCACACCACACACTTTTTTAAATCAGCATCACTCAACATATCAACTTTTGGTGAAAACACTGCTGACTTTCATAGGTTAAACATATATGCATCCTTTGGAAATTTATGGCCTGGTACACCTCTTTTTGATGGGCAACCAAACACACAACATGCTCTCGACATGATCTACAATAATTACTATTGATGAATATTACTTGTAAGGTGTGGTGTACCAATAAAATTGAATTGAACAATTGATTAATCCATCTCAGATATAATTCTATTCAATGATATTGATTAACGTATTTTTTTGCTTACAATATTATGTTTAAATAAAATCAAGTATACCTTTCTCAAACACTTCCAAGATCACAAAATAAAGTTCAAAGCTAAAACTGCGTTAAAAACAATAACTCTCAAAACAAACATTATATACCCATGAACAAACAACATCCTACAAACACAAATACTAAAACCATAATGGCGGACGAACACAAACACAACCTCATAATGACAACGCCATCTGGGCTAAGTTGCTTTGACAGGAACTATTTTAGAAGGACAAGGACATTAGGGAAAAATGCACACCCCTGTATATTAATAGATTTTGAAGTAATTAGAATTAGAAGTCAAAATGTTCATTTCTCGATAATTAAGAAAGAAATAGAGATTTGTAGTGTTATGAGCCTACAAATTATAAACACATCTTTATAATAAATAGTAAATGAGAGATTACTTTGATTTAAACTTTGTTGTGAAAAAATGTGTATTCTAAATTATATTGACATGAAAGAAAAATGCAGTTTTTTGGTATGTTAAATTTTTCTTTATGTGGGGAATCATTGATCATTGATCACTTCAAAATAATGAGAATACCTATATAAAGTGTGTTCCAAAGTACATCTTCACGTTACATCATAACGATATTTGCAAACAAGATTTTATATTGGTACATAATTTAGTAAATACACTATCCTGATAACAGTAAAAGTTAATGAGTTATAATTTAGATATTAGATGAAGTAATGAAGAAAGTAGCAAGTGATTTTGCTTTAAAAATTGGCAGTATAAGATATTCCAGTTATTTCAGATTTGCGAATATTGTGAGTGAAGAAAACAGAAATAAAACATTAACCTCTTTGAAGAAAATACATATACCACAACTGCACAAATCAAGAAGTTCTGTAGGAAATGCTGCAGTATTAATTCCTATTTGTGTTGTTAATGATAAAACATCATTATTATATACACTTCGAACTTCACATCTACGATCCCACAAGGGACAAGTTAGTTTTCCTGGTGGAAAGTATGATACTAAAGATGCAACTTTGGAAAAAACAGCAATACGAGAAACTGTGGAGGAAATTGGTATAGATTCTAGTCGGATAAAAATATGGGGCACAGGTAATGTTTTATTAGCTGGTGGAACTAGTATCTTGCCTGTTATTGGTCATATAACAAATGAATTAGATATAGAGCACCTAAGTATCAATAAGCATGAAGTGAAAGAAGTATTTAGTGTGAGTTTGGAAAACTTATGTGACCCAATTAGAAACGGCTACACTCAATTTAGTAATCTGTACTCGACACCTGTATTTCTTGGAGGACAGAGGAGAATATGGGGTTTGACAGCAATTATTACACATATTTTTTTAAAATCACTTTTACCCACTGATGTATATAAGCATAAAATTCAATTTGTAAATTCGTTTAAGTTAAATAACGACAAAGAAAAATAGATATTGTAATATATTAAAGAACTTCAAAATACATATATTTATATATTTAGATATGATATCTAGCTGCATATTTATTCCCTCAATTTCTTTTGCTTCAGAAGTTCGTTGCCTAATAAAATTAAGAAAATACTACATGCGAACTAAGTATATAAAAGATGTTAATCTAATTATAATGTATATATACATCAACTTACTTTGTACTTACTACTGGTAATGTTTGTAATTAGCAATGCAAGTGCTAAAAGTTGTTCAAAAACATTACTACTCTTAATTTTTTTAAACTTTAAGAAGGGATGCTTACAAGAATTGGACAATATTTGCATTAGAACATTAATATTAATGTGTTCTAATATGATAGAATAATAATAAAGCAAGGTAATCAAGACCAGGCATTAAATTCTAGTTGACATAGCTAAAAGATATTATACGACTTCCTTGAGTGATTTTTATATTGGAGAAAGCAAATTTTCCCTGAAGAATATATTCACAATTGTAAATTTGATGTCTTCAAAAATAAATAAATCAGTGGAGGTAGGTCTTTAGTATCTTTTGCCTGCATCCACTAAGGTTTTATTTCTGCTGCCAAACACGTGTTAAATTAAATTGTCAACTTGCAATGGGTATTAGCACAATATTTTTATTGTTTTAATAACGCTAGTAAATATCTTGTGTATTGTTAATTGTATTATTATACTTCGACTTAGTAATTAAGTACGAAGTGTAATTTTTATAATGAAATGACAGTCTAATAAGTTGTAACTTAGAGTTGTAGAGGATGCTTTTAAAGGAAGAAGAGTATCGGACGATCAGAAAAAGACAGTAGAGAACAACGATCCATGAGAAGTGGCAAAGCGTGTCGCTTTTTTTCGGTGGGCGAGGCGAGTTTGATTGTTTAGTCGTTAATGCCACCCGGTCGCTGGTCTGCCTTGGTGTCTCCTGTAGTGTACTTGGTTATTTATTACTCAAACTCGAGGAGGCAAAAGAGAGACACGAAACATCAACAGCTCCGACTATACTGTCGCTTCTCGATGATTGTTACTCTTTGGAAGACGTCGAATAGATAGTCAAGAAAAATAATAGCGGCTGCCCAAATGTATTTTTATATACGTTTTACTCCGCCTTAGGGCGCTAAAGAAGACTTCTTTCGGAGAAAGCAGATGTTAACAGTAAGAAATATCGATGCCAAATAATATAAAGGGTTTTGATGTACAAGATCTTACTTTTGAAAGTTTTTAACATTTCAATGGGCTAGTATCATTTTATTCTACTGACGGTAACTTTAAAATTCAAAATATCAATTTCAGTTGTCCAGTATTAACTATAGATATCTGTCTTGTGTTTTCTGAATAGAACTAATTTCCACATTGAAAAAATATTCAGTCTTTTTATTATGGTATTAATGCTAGATCCATTCTTTAACAACACTCTTGCTATTGTTTGCATACAAAAACACGTGACGATCAAAATAATTCAAGTAGACCTTCAGACGGCTTCGTGAACTAAATGCTACAAGGGCTGTGCAATTATACAAAATGTTTGAAGGAATAGCACACACAAATTAGACACAAAGGCATTCTTTTTGATATGGAGGCAAGGAATTCGTGTAGGAATGTTTTTAAGGGAAATGGGATATTCATGTTTCCGTGTATTTTTATTTACAATGTAACAGAAAGTTTAAATTTATTTATTCGACCCGATTCCGCTGGGCCACGCAGAACAAATTTTATCGCCTTTCCAAAACATAAAACAGCACTGGTTGAAAAGAAAATTCATATTAGTCTGGTGGTAACCTCTTTAATACGATGAGTGCCACCATATATATAAAATAAAGTTTCCTAAGGCGCCATTATTATAAATAGTTGTTATAGTTTAGTGATATTTATTAAATGTGTCAAAAGTGTTTGTGAAATATATATATGTACCGTACTATTACAGAACGTGACAGTTGGCGATGCACATGGCACTTAGCTAATATTATTTTATTTAAATGCGAAGTATTGGTACCACCGGCTGTCACGGCATCATTTTCTGTTATAATTCTTTTTGTTTCAGGTATCAAAGATTTACTAGTGATAAAATAGATTTAAGTCTTTTTGGTGGTAAACGTCGAAGAACTGGTGATAGCGAAGGTGATGAAAGTGATTTTCAGCCATCTGAATCAGATGAACATATTCCTGACGCATGCTGTATGGACTCCACCTCTAGTGAATCCGAAGTTAGCAATACTCCTTTGCTAAATGTCGAGGTTTCGAGTGAAGAGAAAGAAGATGTTCCAAGAACTGTCTGGGAATATGTCAGTGGAACTGCTCTAAAAACGTTTGCATTTTGATCACTGCTGGTTTGCCGGGAATAACTAACACTAATTCTGATTCTATAAAGCCTTTTGATATCTTCAATAAAGTGGTAACAGATGACATTTATGCGATGACAGCAACGAGCAAACAAATTTGAATGCAAATAGAAAAATTGCAATTGTTCGATCCTGTATTAAAAGGACGAGACACTAATGCTTCAGAAAAACAGTTCTTGGTACTTGTGATGTATGTACCTATATGGGAGTAGTAAAACATCCTTCAATACATATTTTATATTATATATATTTTTATAAAAATTGGTATGCATATTATACAGTAAATTATAGTAACTGAAATTTGAATATGCTAATATATTGACATACTTAGAGAGAGATTCAAAAAGAATATCTATGCTGCTGCAGAAATATATGACACATACATGTGCTAGTTGATTCACGTATTCGCCAATTACATTTTAGGGATTTTTACGTTTTCCAATTTCCACCGTTGCTTGAATTCAAATAAATTGTCAAAGTTGGCATTAGAATTAAATTAATTACCATAAGCGCTTTTCAAAGGGTTTTTTAAAAGATTTTGAAAATTATCGTGATAAACTAATCATCTTTAACAGCATATGACGTCGAAATTACTATTTTATTAATTATTGTTTAATCATATTGGCAATATAGGGTTGCCCATAATCATGATTGATATGACTATAAAATGATGTGTATTTTATAAATTGAATATTTAGGCACGATTCTAGCAGTAGAACGAATGAAGAAGAAAGACGTTTCGAAGTGGCCGATTTAATAACATGAAAATTTTAAAATTGCAATGCTTAAGTTAAATTCAGACACCTGTTACTAGGCATGTGCCGGCTTTTCCACAAAGAGAAATGTCGATACATTTGTCTGACTTTACTTGCAATTATTTATTTACTTTATTATTGACATACGAAGCATGTATCTTTTGAAGACTAATAGAAGCGAAATGACTTGTCTACCGCCTGGCAGTATAAGTTACTTCCATTATATAAAAGTGCGAGAAGAAATATGATGTAATTAGTAATTACCGATACATTTCGAATATTAGCTAAGGCTTTGTCTCAATCAGTCCTTTATCAATACCTGTACGTACAACATAGATATATACTCAATTCGCTGAACAGATTCAGTGATCATGTTGGGTTCACGTGACCACACCAAAGTCGTATGCACACAGGCACATAAAATCATTCAAGGATCAATGTCTGTAAAACAGTTATCACTGTAGTATTTGACATAAGAAATTGTGCATATTCAAATGTTTTCTATCAAAACGTATTAAAATTGTATTGTCTCTATAAAATAGCACCTAGTAATTCTCAAACACCTCCGATCTGTGATACTATTACAGTTTACCTAATCGCCTAATGTAAACGATCTTTTCCGCCAACCGTTTTCATGCTAAATGCTAAAGCCTACGTGTTAAATTTATTTAAATATACGAGTATAATAGCTCTGGAGAATGAGGGTTATATATTGAAGTAATTGAAAGTGTTGAAGGTAAGAGTTGTACCGCACATTTATTACTCAAGTTACCAACATATCTCGATTTATCATATCAGTCCTTGGTTGGATGGTGCACAGGTTGACAATGTTGATATCGTAGCGAAGTCAGTTGTCCTCTCACATGGATGCTGTCTTCTTGATGGCATTATGTTTATTACTGCTGTCTCGAAAAATATCTCTCTATTCCTTCGCTACATAGTGCTGACGGGGATCAACGAGTCTGAAACACGCGTCTACATCAGAAATTTCCAATAATTTATCTCCTAGTCATATGAAGAGCTGGCTCATTTAGAGAAAAATCATGACGTCACTGCTCAGTAAACAACTATAACTGAATCGTTTTGGCAACCGACATGCCCAATGTACGAACTAAAGACGACGATTCAATGCTTCTACAAATACCCGTCGATCGGACAATTTCAGAACAATAAAATTAAACTAATTAATTAATGTTTCATTATACAGGGTTATGATAAAGTAACGCACAAAATTCATAAAACGTACAATGTTCATTTTTGATAAAAACGCAAAAACACGTCAAGCAGTTTATTTTATTCCGCGTCTTTTAACATAAGTCAAAAAAATAAAACGTCAAATTTGTCAAAGTTATGACGTCATCAATATTTTTTTTAAATATGAAGCTTGGTTTTTTTTACTTTATTTGATAAAGCTTTTTTTTCTGCATTATAAATAAATAATTGAAGTAGGGGTCACATAAGAAAAAACTGAGAGAATTAATAAAAAACAAAATAAACTTTATTATAGTAATAACATTTAAATTAACTAAACAGTCCATTAAACCAAAACGATTTCTTACAGGAATTGTTCAAACTGTGTCCCGTTCACTATCTGACATAGGCCAAGACGATGGTAGACCTGATTTACAGAGTCTTCGATCATCTGCGGAGTTATAGGAGTCATTTCATGTCTAATTCGTTTTTTGTATAGTTTTTTCTTATGTGACCCCTACTTCAATTATTTCTTTATAATGCAGAAAAACAAGCTTTATCAAATAAAGTAAAAAAAAACCAAGCTTCATATTTAAAAAAAATATTGATGACGTCATAACTTTGACAAATTTGACGTTTTATTTTTTTGACTTATGTTAAAAGACGCGGAATAAAATAAACTGTTTGACGTGTTTTTGCATTTTTTTCGAAAATGATCATTGTACATTTTATGAATTTTGTGCGTTACTTTATCATAACCCTGTATATAGCTCCCGCTAGTAAAATACTATTACATGAAAACCGGTTACAAATTGAAGATTATAAAGTTATTAAATATTTATTTTCTATACCTATTGTTATATTTTATTTAATACGTGGTTATTCTGCAAGCATTGTTGTGTCAAATTTATATTGTTTGGATGACAATTATAGCAAGAGTCAAAAGGTAATTGTAAAGGCGACCATAGCAGTTACACTATGGTAAAATACACATAACAAAGGCATCTTTTAATAGCTCGCTAGTGGTTTGTGCAGTTTGTCGAGAAGTTCTGTTTTTTCCCTAAATTAAAGAGGTGTACCTACCTACAGTATAAACTTAATGACTTTTGTTAGTAGAAGAGCTTGATGCAACCACCAATTTAAGTATATGTTATTAATCTGTTAATAGAAGAGTTTATTCTTTTCTTTTGTTAATACTAATAGCAATGTAATGCAACTCGTCATTGTAGTCACATAAGCAAAAATCGTTACGTTTATGGCAGTAGGTGAATTGAAAATATTCAATATTTGAGTACTTGATAGTTTCAGCGCTCTAATAATCGAAGTGCAATTGTCACTTAATTGCCCTAATACTTACTTTTGACATACGCACCCAACCATACTATAATTATAGTATTTGGACTAACTTGTAATAATTTCAACTCGATGTACTATAAAATTTCGAATATATTAGTAACGGGGATTTACGAAATGATACAACATTTTTAAACATTAAAAATATACTTTTATTTTTTACACAGAAAATTTGAATTGTATTGCATTTTGACTTGTTTCGTTCGTTACGTTCAGTTGTAATAAGTAAAATAAAAATTATACATATTTTTGAATGTACTATAATCATTTAGCACTCTGTACTATAATCGGTTTCAAGATAGTTGGCAGCGCTGCATACGCAGTACTTTTTCGGCGTATAGCTTAAAGCAAACCCTGTCGTAGTTCTACACGGTCATTTTTACGTATTATTACTTCTTGGCTTTTGGGTTGAAACCATGTCGTCGTCACTTCTCCTACTAACGTTATATTTGCTATCATAAGAGACATTGCTTTCATTCAGCAGACACAACAGTGGCGCAACTGTTCAGTGATCATGTCCAGTAGACTAGCGCTCACTCTGAACATGTTCAGGAGCGGCCGCCATTTTTGTGAGCGGAAAGATTCTACGCTCACTTACTGAGCGTATTCTGTACGCATGCGCCATTGATGCATTCCAAGACCAACCTAATACATAATTTTGAAGAAAGTTACTAGAAAAGTAAGATACAGCAAATTAAAGGAATTGTGCAGAAATAAATGTATTAAAATATTGGAGTTCACCCAGTATTTTATTCGGAGTTGGAAAAACCAGCCCTTCCACTAAAAACTACACCAAAACTTAATGCGGAAAAACAATTTATTATTATTGTTTATTCGGTTTAATCTCTATAATTTTAACATATGGCAGCAATGAAAAGTACCAGATGACAGACGATCACATAAAGGTGAGCGGTCCTGTCCAGCGAACACTCAACTGTTGTGAAGTGAACGGTTGGAGCGGGATCGGTTCCCGATCCGTCTGCTGAATGAAAGCATTGTTTCAAGCCAAAAGTTACAAGTGAATTTAGGCAGTATATTTTAAAACAACAATGACGCAATGGTTTTCAACATACTGCAGTTAGTATATTTATTATTATCTGTCCATCGGATCTTTTGGGTCACGTCATCAATTGCGTGGCGTTACCAAGGACATCGGCACTTAGAATGTATATATACTCATTTCTTTCCAATCTCAATGACTAAATAAGGATAGAAATTTTAAACTTTAACGTGGGGTTGTCTTCCCGTAAGAGTAATAAGACAGATAGAGAAAATATACCGCCATGCCACTGTTACTGCGTTAGTCAACCTATATGTTGTAAGATGAATGAATGACATACCCGTAAATGAATAAAACATGTTATAAAATATAGAAAATATTAGATATAAGCATCACAAGCTCTTTATTTTTAAATATTTAATTCTATTTTGAAAGTAATGAATTTGGGCCAGAAGTGTTGATTTAAGTCATATGGATGAAAATCAATGGCGTAAGCCAAAAGATCTGATGGACAGATGCTATATATATATATGTGCAAAAGATTTTCATGATTTATTTGAAATGTGATAGAATGTTCACCCAAAATAGTGTTTTTTTAGAATAAAATTAAAAAAAAAGCAAGAAATGAAGAAAATGTATAAAGAATGTCTAGTCTTTACAGCAATAAAACACTTTCCAAAAGAAACGGTAGTATATGAAGAGCATGTAGTTGGTACTGATTTTCGTGTCTTTCCTCATATCATGGGGAAATTGTGAATTTTCCAAAAAGGCACTTATCATGGTAGGTGCGGAATCTATCACTGTGGTAGTTGGTGAGACTGCACGCATGGGTCTGTTAACTTTTACAGTAAGGTATTTTTGGCTTTGTCTGGTAATAGCACAAAATAAACTGAAAATTGTTGGAAAAACACTTACTTTAACAATGTATAAGTTCAGAGTACTTATATATTATTCCGTAAATATAATGTGCCATATCTCAGCTGCAAACAAAACAAATACTTGGTTAATATAGACATAAATGATACATTGCTTTTACTGTCGTTACTTGTTGGCTGCCCAGTGATTGAGACGAGTCACCTCTTACTCGGCTATCATTTCACATTCGGTCATCCTGCAGTATCCGTCTCTGGCATCACTATCCTTGGTATCTTGATCCTCTCCTTCTGGAACACCCTTGTCTTTGTCATCATTAGATAAGGTGACTCATCTCTTCATGTATTCTGCATTTGTGATTGTCCTCATCGGACCTGAATGATTCTCTTCATTGACAACATTATAGGAGTCATATACTTTGACTTTTACTACGTGGTAGGGACCAATTTAGAGCGATTTTAGTTTGAGTCCTGGACCAAATTGGGTACACTTTATTGCTACAAGGTCTCTGACCTTTTATTCGCTGGAATCTTTTTAATTTAAATAGTACATCTTCTTGTTTTTCTCTTGTATTTACTTTCTTTGAATATTTTGTTACTCTGTCATTTCAATTATCAACGGACATTGTTCTTCATCTATCAGATTTCTTATATGTTCGTCGTTCTTGGTTGTCATTCGTACACCTGTCAGTTGAATGGGGTCATACTTATAAGATATACTTCGTTGAAACGTTGAATTAATTACTTGCTGCATTTCATTAACATGCTTATACCATTTTGTGGGATTTTCTAACGATAATTTTGCAAGTACTAGAAGTAACCATCTGAATAGGAATTCTAAATACATGCTAAGTGTTTCCTCAGTACCAGTTCTCGTTACAAGATAAAGTGAAATAAACTTTATAACTCCATCTATCATAGCAAATAATGCGTATAGTTCTTTCATGTTGACACTAAGGGTCCTAAGTGATCTGATCCTGCTATGATAGGTGTGCAGTGGGACTGATACCTAAAATATCGTGTTTAAATATCCTTCTATCTTACCAGCCTTCTCATTGACCATACCGCATGGACATAGTTATTAATCTCTCTACTTTACTCTGCAGACCAGGTATGAAATATTCTCGCTCTGTGACATCTGTTTCTCTTGCACAGCACATACCGGTTGTGTCAAACACCATTAGCCATAGGGAATCAGTTTATACGTATGTATGTACGATGTATATGTATGTAATACGTCGCAGCGCGGTGTCTATACATCGAACATACACAGATTCTCTATGGCTAATATTTGACACATGCGGTATACCCGCTTTCATGTTCATGTGTTAAATAATCACCTCCGATTGTTTATCTTCAGGTATCGCCAATAATTCACGATCTTTTACAATGTTATTAACTAAATCGTAAATAGTTAAAGATTTTATTTTTAGGTTAACAATTTTCCATAAAATAATGCCCCATGTGCAAATGATCTTGAAAAATTATTGACTCAGTTAAAGTAAAACAAGATTTATAACATTTTCAAATTGAAATTAAAAAAATATTCGATCAAATGTATCAGATCATTAAAAAATTTCATTTAAAATTTTTGCCAATGAAATACTTCTTCGAAAAAAGTCCCGTCTGCTTGTACCTTCAGAAAGAAAAAGGGAAGCAATTGAATATATGCGACGATATTATCCAGCAAATAAGAGCTACACTTAATTTTACTGGGCACGTGTTAGTAACACATTTATTTTTATTAGAAAACTTTGCAGAGCACCGCAATTAATAATGGATTGATCCGGGAGATACCTCCTTGTCGATACTTTTTTCCCGCAATTAATTTTCCGAAAACCATATTTCCGCAGCTTATTCGTTTCTGGTCAAAAACAAATTAAAAACTAAATTCAGGATTGCAAAGTGTTTGCGGAACTCATTCTTTTTTATCATTAATCTGGCAAGCCAAGTATGTTACTTTTCAGAAAATTCCCACTTTTTGAAAGTATTATAATACCAAGCAGAGATAGGCATTTCTTCGAAATTCAATGAAAGAAGACTAGTGCATTGAGAATGTTATCTACCGAAAGTTTTTTTAAGATATTGACTTATTTTTCAGTACAATAAGAATGAAGGATGAAATTCAATTATCGTAGGGTAATTTTTAAGTGAAGACGACCAACCCAACAAACTAGACGGTACTGTATTATATTTTAATCATTAAAGATTTGAGTATCTTTTTATATGTGCGCTATTTAAGGAAAATAAGTGCTATTTCGAGAGAACTACAAAATTATTTGCTTTCTGGGACTAGTAAATCACTCCATTTAAGTATCGATATTTAGGTAGGATGCCCCCTTAAAAAGTCAATGAATGCTTTCATTCAGCAGGCGGATCGGGAACTGATCCCGCTCCAACCGTTCACTTCACAACAGTTGAATGTTCGCTGGACAGGACCGCTCACCTTTATGTCATCGTCTGTCATCTGCTACTTTTCATTGCTGCCATATATTAAAATTGTAGAGATTAAACCGAATAAACAATAATAATAAATTGTTTTTCTGCATTCAGTTTTGACGTAGTTTTTAGTGGAAGGGCTGGTTTTTCCAACTCCGAATAAAATACTGAGTGAACTCCAATATTATAATACATTTATTACTGCACAATACCTTTAATTTGCTGTATCTTACTTTTCTAGTAACTTTCTTCAGAAGTATGTATTAGGTTGGTCTTGGAATGAATCAACGGCGCATGCGTACAGAATACGGTCACCAAGTGAGCATAGAATTTTTTCGCTCACAAAAATGGCGACCGCTCCTGAACATGTTCAGAGTGAGCGCTCGTCTACTGGACATGATCACTGAACAGTTGCGCAACTGTTGTGTCTGCTGAATGAAAGCAATGAATGAATGCATTTTTTATTTTCAAACATTTCGAGTTCTCAATTTGGCTACATTAAAATTATTTTTCTGTGGGTGTTTAAATCATTGATAGAGGGTTATTTAAAGAACTGAGTTGATTTGCGGTTTTATTCAATAGTATAGGGTGGAGGTTTCGCTCTATCACTCAACAATGTCAGGATTTCCTTCTGTCGTACTGATGGTGCAATCACAGACAATACTTCAAGACAAACCGTCCTTACCTAGCAAACGGCAACTCTATATTTAGTTTAAAAATACGCCAAAAGAGGCCACTAATAGTGCGAATACGCAAATTAAATTTATCTCATGTTGAAATGCCATCGAGTTTGGCAAATTTCTGCACAGAAATAGTTCGCACTATTACATACGAGATGACACTCGTGCGAATTGTGCGTAGAGAGAGCGCATTTTCTTCTAAATAGTGCAGCTTGTTAGGACGTTTAGACAAATCCATTACGAAGCGGGCGTGCAGAAAACGAAAGGAGCGACAGAGTCTACCCTATATAGTTGTATTTTTGTACCGTCTCCGACATACGTGTGTTTTCTTCACAGAAAAAAAAAACATGAAAAGAAAAAGTGTCTAGGCTTATTCACAAAATAAAATAACAGCATTTTGTTTGATTTTAATTTTATTTATATCGGTGGATTATGACTTTATTTTCGAACCGCCAGAATTTCGATTTTTAAGAAAAGGGGACTGAAAAAATATCGATTTTTCCTATTACCTCAGCCAGTTTTGATTTTTTCATTGTAATAGTTTATCAGTATTTGGTAACAATATCATTTTGTAATAATAGAACATTATATTACTTGAGAAAATATATATTTAATAAACCCTGCTTATATTAGATGTTTATTATAAATCACAATAAAGTATTGTTATTGAACTGCATCATACAAAAACTTCCTTGAACACTGTAATGTGCAGAAAGTGCAAGTCATTCCGCCCCTTGCAAAATCGTTTTTTCCTATTATCTTGGCCAATTTCGACTTTTTCTTTGAAATACGTTGGGACAATTTAGAACAAACCTAGAACAACCTGAAACGACTGTCAGAAAGTTTTTCGAAATTGATACCGGAAGTAGGTCTTTTAGGTACTCTTATCAAAAATCAGTTTCTTGCAAATATTTCGCAAGTCATGCTTTTGAGACAGGTACGCTACGAATATAAAAGTATTTAAAACTTAATTTTAAATATCTTTTGTATAAAAAAAATTCAAAATACGGACCGGAAGTATCAGTTTTACTCTTATCGAATAGCTATTTTTTGCCAATATGTAGTAAATTATGCATTCTATAAATATTTGTCAACAGTACGAAAGTATTTAGAGTTGGTTTTGAAATATTTTTTGTATAAACGAAATTTCAAAATTCGGACCGGAAGTAACACTTTTACTCTTTGCGAGTAGCAGTTTCTTTCGAATATCTGGCAAAGTATGCATTCTATAGAGATTTATTAAGAGAATAGAGGTACTTATAATGGGTTTTTAATTAATTTTTGTATAAAAAAAAATTCAAAACTCTATAATTTGAAACGCTCATACGTATAAGAAAGTCGTGTGGTGGCCACACCTCATTTTTCCTATTAACTCAGCCAATTATGATTTTTTATTTGAAATACTTTGGAACAATCTAAAACAAACCTAGGATAACCTAGAACAACCGTCAGAATTTCGATTTTCGAAGAAAGGGGGGCCAACTTCTCACTTTTGGATATAGTTTTTTGGCAATATCTTTTGATATATAAGATACGGTCTTGATGTATTAGAACAGTGTTTCGAACAAATCTAGAACAACCTGAAACAGAACTTTAATTTTCTCAAAAAGAGGGGCTATAAGAAAATCTCTTTTCCTATTAACTCCAGCCAATTAAGATTTTTTTTTTAAATACTTTGGAACAATTTAAAACAAACCTGGAGCGACCGTCAGAATTTTGATTTTCGAAAAAAGGGGCCCTGGCAAAAAATTGTTTTGTTTTTCCCATTTTCTCGGCCGATTATGGTTTATTTTTGAAATACTTTGGAACAATTGAGAACCAATTTAGAGCAACCTGGAACAACCGTCACAATTCCGAATTCCGAAAAAAGAGGTCTAACTTCACACACCCAAAAGTGAAACTAAAACGACATGTGCGTGTATCGTTAAGAATTTTTCGAATTTCCGGAATATGTCACAGAGTGAGTAATTAAGAATTATTTGGATTACTAAATACTCGCACACGCAAGTATACCAGCACTTCGTACCTATACAATACCACTTGAAGGAAAAACTTTAAGACCTACCACCTGACGAGTTCAAGAAAAGGGTCAAAGGGCTGTTGATGGAGAGGAAGTACTACGGCGTCGAAGATTTTCTGGCAGTTAACGCGAACTGCTGAAGTATCTAACATTCTATCCTTTTTTATTATTTGATTATATAGTTGATAGTGATCTTGTTATATATACTTTAATTTAAATTAATTTGTTATGCCCAGTACTTTGGTAGTTTTTATAAATCTTTTTCAGTAATCTGGTTTTTAATTTCTTTTGATAATAAATGGCAGTAAAATATCTTTCAAATAGTGACAAACATCTATCGATAATGTCAATAAATTCTGGTGCTCGTGCTGTAAGACCATGTTCAGATTTTATGCTTATGTTACCGTAAGTTTTGTGCAAAATAAGTAATTTTGTAGCGTCGTTCAAGTGTAAGTTTGTTGTTGAAAATAGTTTACACGACAAACAATTAAATTCTTCCAAACACTTTCTAATTAAATAGGCCGCAAAATAAACAATAGCGCATTCTTGTAGATATGCTTCAGTAGTCGGCCCAGTTAACGTTGACATTTCCTTAACTGGTGACGATGAAGAAAAAGAAGAAGAGGAGGAAGAAGAAGAAGAAAAAGAAGAGAATTCACAGTGGACTTCATCATAGTCGGGTAGAGACATTATTTCCATCATTTCGTCAGTGTCAGGTTCATAATTTGCACTTGAGGGGTGGTTTCATCAGTGAGTTAATGGCGACACCCCCTTACAGTTGGATTACGATTATAACCACCTTTTTGTAGAACAACCGAGAAAAAATTTTCAATTACGTCTTGATTTAACCGACTAGTTAAAATATACTGTTTTTCTCCTTGAAACAGCTGTAGCACTCCTTTCACTGTTTGCAACAATCCATCAAAACATATTTGCAAATGCTTTGCAAACTAGATTTAGGGTCTGTGACTTCCAAACTTTCACAACTGCAGAAGCGTAACCAGGGGAGGAGGGGTTTGAGGGTTAGAACCCCCCGCCCCCATCATAAAAAAGAAAAGAAAAATTGGATCATTAAGTACTTTTTTAAAAGTCTTGACAAATGTATTATTTTTACACACTCTGATGGAAAGGAATAGAACTACTACCAAATGCGAAAGAAAACGGGTTTGAAAAATGGACGATCATGGCATATCTTTGCAGTGACCCCCCCTATGGTCAAGGTCTAGTTACGCCTATGCATAACTGTATACTTCTAGAACAAGTAGCCTCGCGTTACACAAGAAATATACCGATTAGAGATCTACCTGAAGTCATAGCGACTCAACAAAACATTAGGAATAAAAAATGAGGTGTGGCCACCACACTACTTTCTTATACGTACTAGCGTATCAAATTATAGAATTTTCAGATTTTCTTAATCAAAAATTATTCAAAATCCTATTCTAAGTACTTCTATTGCCTTAATAAATTTCTATAGAACGCATACTTTGCAAGATACATATTATAAAAAAAGTGCTACTCGCTAAGAGTAAAGTGTTACTTCTCGTCCGAATTTTAAAATGTCATGTATGCCAAATACATTGCAAATCCAGCTCTAAATACTTTTGTACTCTTGACAAATATATATGAAATGCATCATTAACGACATATTTGCAAAAACTCGTTATTCGATAACTATAAAAGTGTTACTTCCGGTCCGAATTTTGAAATTTTTTTTATACAAAAGGTATTGAAAATTAAGTTCTAAATACTTTTATACTCGTAACGTACCTGTCTAAAAAGCATAACTAGCGAAATATTCGCAAAAAACTTATTTTCGATAAGAGTAAAAGGCATATTTCCGGTAGGAATTTCGAAAAACTTTTTTAATAAAATTCTTCTCCAATTTAATTTTGAGTACATTTGAATTCTTTATAAATTTGTTTAAACTTAGTAAGTGAAGAAATATTGGCAAAATTCAATTTCTTCACTGAAGTAAACTACTACTTCCGGTCTACCGATTTTACTGAAAAACTAACACGTAAATACAAAATTTGGAATTGATATTTATAGCGGTTTGACCGCTATAGACCGTCACACACAGACACAGAGAGACAGGAGACACACAGACATTTTTTAAAAACCCCTTTTACGGTATCAGGGGACTCGAGGTCGAAAATTTTCGTCATAACAATACTTCCTTATACATACTATAAAAAAGTCACAAATATTAAATAATCTCTATATGGATAATCGAATTTCATTGTTTTATTATTATTAATATAAAGTATCAAAAATTTAATAATTGATCATTATTATGTACTTATCTATATACAGGGTGAGTCAACTACGCGGGTAAGGCCGATTGTGCCTTTACGAGTAAAGATATTTCGAAACGGTTTTTTCTTGTGGTAGCTGTTCATTAGGGACACATTTTAAAAATATGTTGTATTATACAGAGTGTTCCGTAACTTGGTGGCTAACCATAGTTATAGTTTTTTAAATGGAACAGCCTATATATTATTGCATTTTTGAATTCCCCGTATTATTTTTAGTCAAAAAGTTATAAGATAGTATAGGCCTAAAGTGTAAAGTTTTTGACTTATTCCCATTTTTCTGAAAAATTAAATGTTTGTATAAAATTATATTTCTCGAAAACGACGTATTAGATGGACAAAATTTTTTGCAATATTGTTTACAATAAGAGGTCCTAATAGAAGCATGTTCTATTTTTTTACAGTTACTAACTGCAAGTGCAGGACACTGGATTAAAATTAGATGACACGTTTTTGTATAAAAGTTATTTTTTTTTAATAGAACAGCCTGTATATCAGTTCATTTTTGAATTGTTTATTAAATTTTGTGTCAGAAACATGTAAGACGTTAATACAGTAAAAGTGACTATTACAGAGTTATTGTCGTTTTTTGATATGCTTTTGTTAGTTTTTGCAAAAAAGCCAATTTTTTCAAATGGAACACCCTGTATATTATTTTATAAATGTGCTCCTAATGAACAGCTATCACAAGGAAAGAACCGCTTCGAAATATCTTTACTCATAAAGGCATAATCGGCCTTACCCTATTAGATGACTCACCCTGTATATACCTATGCATCTCTATTCTTGCCTGTGTTCTATATCATAATAAAATAAGTGTAAGCATCATAACATCCAATGTATTTGGATTTTAAAGCTTTTTAAATCATATTCTTTCCCGAGAATTTATTCATTATTTACATTAACTCTTTTTATAACCGTCCGGACACGGGACTGATAAAAGAAATTTTTTTCGCGGTCATAAATTACTTTTGGGAACTGTGTCTGTCTGGTGCAATTTCTGAAGTTCGGTTTGGAAGAAGTACGTACCATCCATCTATCTCTATCTATATTAGCCAAGTTATTTTATTTTTATTCTGCCCATTAAAAATGCTGTATATTTATAAATATTATTTAAATATTTATACTGGGTAATATTCAAAAGTTTCTAAAATGGAATATTTGAATTTATATTTTATTTAATACTAAAATTTAAATTTTGTTTTCTTAATCTTAAACAAAATGACATCTATCGGTTAAAAGTAATAAGTCAGCATAATCCTCTTTGGTGGTGCCACCTAAAGTTTGCTCGTGGAATTTAAAAAATACAGTGGCGACGCCTAACGCTTGCATTCTTTTTAGCGCTGCCTAATAATGTTTAAAGACGGTTTGTCTGTATAGTATTGTCTGTGGTGCAATGTACGAATTTAAATCAACAGTTTTAATAGTGTTATATTTACAAATTTTTGATGTTTAGTAATGTGGCATTGCTTGAGCGATATTTTTGTTAATTATACATATCTGTCTCTATACGACTTAAAGCAGAGCATGCCACAATTACACTAGAAACGCGAATACTTTAACTAATGTTACTAATTTTATTATTACGACGTTATCTGTAATTTCCGACAATTTTTATTTCTGGCAAAATATGTGTCAAATACTATCAACAATTTATCTGTGACTATAATAATCAGTTGGAATATAATTTGCTACAAGGTGTGGCTATAATTTCTTTATAACGACAGGTTATTTTACAATTAAAAAGAAAGCAAACAAAATATTCAGAGTGCTCTCCTTTATTAATATATAGATATATTAATGAAGAAAAACTGTACATTATCCTAAATAATAATTATTGTAATAGAATAAAATTAAAATACTTCCAAAATTATAAAAATATTTCTTATGAAACAATATAATAAAATACTTATTAATTATTAAACTATACATACATAGTAAAAGTAATTTTAATAATGGAAGGGCGCAGCTAATGATTGAAGTCCAGCTCCAAAACTTGGAAAAAAGAAATAAATGTGATCAATATTAAGAGAACAATTACAAAATATTCAACAACACAAAAAGAACCTACATAAGTGAGATATGGCATATTTTTCACGTAAATAAAAATTAAATTTATTTGTAATAGATGTAGGTCATAGAAGTAGTAGTGTGATTTTGTACATTAATGCCATAAATAAATTGAATAAAGCAGATGGAAGAAGCTATATTTTGGCAAAAATACGAAATATTTTTTATATTATATTTATAGGTATGCATATAAAATTGCAGTATAATTTAATTATGAAAATTCACTTATGTCAATAGGTATGGAGGTTGTAAATGTTGGTGTTTCAAGTTCCTCGTGTTTCTTCATTTTCATGGCCTGTTGCAGTTTGTAGTGATTTATGATGTCCTGGTCAGCAGGGCAACTTTGGGTGAAGGCATCTAGTTGATACATGTGATACATGTAACGCCACAAATGGACGAATTCCTTCGGTATATCAAAGTCTACAAAATATTTTCCGGCAACGCGAATATGTTGAAGGCGGGGCATTAACTCGCAGTCGAAACAGCACATGGTATCACCGGTTAAAAATCGAGTTCCCCGCTCCCGTAAATGTTTATCGATTCTTCCCAAATGAGCTTGAAGCATGGAATTTTTCTTGTCGTCTTTCTTCACTAGCACTAACTTCAGTTTACTGTATAAATTTTCAATTAATGTGGCGACTTCTTTATCCTGAAATAAAAATTACAATTATATAGAATTCAGAACTTAGAATTGTTAGAAAATCAGAATTTCCCATATTTTTTTATAAACAAAATTGTCAACTATTAATGTAATTTGATGCTAGGTGTAAACTTCATCAACATCCTTGTGATTTGGTCTAATGTATTTCATACGTGACAATTTTCAGATACAGTGGAACTTTCCTACTTCAAACTCTGTAACTCGATGTTTTCTTTAATTCGAATACTTTTTGCAAACAATTAAGTTTCAAGAATACGGAAGAGTAATTTGCTCTCCGGAAGTCGAGTTTCTATTATTTGAACATTTCTAATACTCGAAATGATATTTAGCAGCAGGTAACCAAGCCTAACTCGAAATATACGGGGAAACACACACTTACTGTATTTCGGGGAATTACCGGCTACTGTGTAACGATAGTCAAACGAGTATGCTGGCGACTCTATCGCCGTATTGATACTATTTTCCGATACTTTATGTGTACAGTGTGATTTAGATACAATCTGTAAATCTGTACTGTACACGTAGAGCATCGGAGATAGTATTAAATCGTCAGCATACGCCAACCCAGCATAAGAAAGCGATTCCAAGAGGTTATTAATAAATAGTATAAAAAGCAAATTAAACCCCTGTGGAACGCCTGAGGTGGCAGCAAATTCAGCAGATTTAACACCATTGTAGTAAATATAATTGATGGGGTTACGAAGATATGATAAAAACCGGTCAGATCATTATGCTGGCACCATTGTCAGCATAATGATCTGGCACTTAATGTCAATAAATGTCATGGTATGAAGTATTCTAGAATGATGGAACTGACTAACTATAATTATTGTATCGGAGGACATGTATTGGCCTGCGCGCTAGAGGTAAACAAATTGTGCTACTTGATCGCCATTTATCCTTCGTCAAACATATTATAGTATATTCACCGAACCAATAGAGTAGCAAAAAACGCGTGATAAATGCGTGATTTTTAATACTGCCTTTCTATTGGCTCTGAGAGCTACATAGAAATCCTAAAACACACGATGTAAATCATCTGCTTTCTGTGATTTTGTCACATGAATGTGACTATACCACGCAGCAAGATCACAATTTTAGAGAAGGATGAAAATACGTATTTGCTAATGTAGAACAAGTGAGCATATAGTGATTTTGCTAACATTGTCTGTTATTTTGAAATATATGTTATATATGTATACTTTTTGCTTTTTGCCTATAGTATTGTGTATTAATTGTATTGTTCCTTGTATTTGCGCTGTTTGTATTTGTTTAAGTTGTTATTATTATTATTCTCAGTCTTTTGAAAGACCCTATTAATGATTAAAGGTTTATTGAAGGTAAGATCTATAAATTGTAAACAAAGCAAATGGTTTATAGGTTAATTATGTTTTAGCTTTCCAGGAGTATTGAATTTAAGTTTGTTTTTACCTGTTTATACAGTACGGTGCAAAATGCAGCCAGAACTGAAGAAACGAGTAAAGAGACATTTTACAGTGCTAGAAAAAGAGACTGTACTGAATATATTTACCAAACGTCAACAAGAATGCCCAGCTGACTCTAAGACACGAATTGTAGACTTTACAGCCGAAGCTGCAGGTATCTGCTCATTCTGCTCTGCAAGTGTTTTTAATATTTTGCGAGAACACAATGCACAAGATGTTTCATTATTAATTTGGAAAGTTCTGAAAGTAGTGAATGTGACAGTGACATTCAGTAATAATTTTAATTGTCAACACAGAAAAATTTAAAATATATGTTTACATTCATAGTTTCTTTCACTCTTCTATATATTTTTTAAAAATAAAGTATATTGTGTATGCATTTTATTTATATATGTTTACTATGTATGTACTCTATTTATACACGTATAAAATATCTTATAAATTCATAATAAAGTAACTACCTATGCCCTATTTAAACTTGTAATTTATATTATATACACATGTGAATAAAGTCTTTAATACATTTGCTTCATTTTTAAATACCTATATTGCTTTTGTATTATTTGTTAAAATGCCTGATATTGATTATGACAAATGCATATGCCCAGCTGACTAAGACAGTTGACTTCACAGCCGAAGCTGCAAGTCTTTTTAATATTTTACAAGAACACAATGCAAAAGATGTGAAACCACCAAAGATGAATCCATTCATTCTTGAAATTACACAATTTAATAGATGGTATTCCACCTGTGCCTAGTACGGTTATTATTGTATATTTGGTTTAAATACATATTTATTACACTAAGGACCGAATGACAGTGTTCAAGAGTCTCACCGCTTACATTTCTTAACAACTTATTTATTTTATGTGGAAAAGTACGTTTTTGATTAGGTGAAACATTTATAAGAAGTTAATTAAAAACCAATGGATGTGTAGTGCATTATTGTGAAATGTGAATCAATACTTTTGGCTCACTCTACATGCATGGCTGATAACAGCCGAACATTGTAGTTATGTTGATGCATTATTATCTCAGTATACGAAGAAAAACAAAGCCAGTCATGCACTGATTAAGGATTAATTATTTAAACTTGCCTTTAAACTTACAATACCTTTACAAAACAATCAGAGGTTTGTTTTACAAGATTTATTTATTAAAATAGTTTCACTTAATTATTATAGAAGCAATAGTTAATAAATAGTAATAAGAAAATAAGTTTAATCATACAGAAATATTATGTGTAAGATTATAAAAGTTTATTATAAATATTTAGCGTACAATGTATAACAGTGTAGGACTTAAGAAAATGTAAATAGATTTCAAATATATTAATAAATAAATTTAACTCATTATTAAAGTTTTGTGTTTTGTCTGTAACGAAATGCCTATTTAAATTCTAAAATAATGGCCACGTACAGGAATAAATTAAGATTATATAGTGCCATAAATAATTATAAATACAAAATCATTTATGACTTACATATGTTAATTAGAACATTAAATACAATCACAATTTTATCTACACTGTTTCATTTTTGCATATTATAACACTTTTTTAAAACGATACCGGAATGAGATATTTTATGGTGCTAACGAGTTCTTCCTTTAGTAAAAGCTGGAATAACTAAAATTCACTTGCAGAATTCCTTGTGCTTCCTTAATTAAAAATGCTCTTTCTCCTAGAACAACATATCCCGGGTTAAGATTGTTGCAAAAATCACTTTTTCCATTCATTTTTCAGATGTATTTCTCCTCGAGCTTCACTAATGTGGCACATACTTCCCTGAGGAGTTATTGCTATTAAAATTTCTATCGTGCTTATAAATAGAACAGTACTGCTGCTGAACTAAATTATTATCTGGTTTTCCAATGAAAACTTCAAAGCAGGCAATAATTACAGCTGTTTTTTTCTTGAAACACTTCTTTCAAACATACTGCAATACAGAATGTTCTGGTCACATAATTATAAGTTTTAGCCTTTGATAACTAAATAATGACCTTAGCAAGTTAATTTAATAAGATAATTGTTTAATAAGAGCACTTATAGTCAAATTTTAATGATACAAATCTGTTTGTTTACCAACAACGGCCATATTGAATTTGCCCTATTTACGAATATTTTGTTGATATGGGTTATGTTTGAGATTTGCTTATTTTAGTTATCTAAAAAGACAAAACATGCATTTTTTGTAAATTTAAATCGGTTTAGTATTTTATATAAACTAATAAATTGTTGTTTTCCAAAATTTGAACATGTAATTAAAAGATTTTATAAATTTCAATGTTAATGTAAGCACTCTATTGTAAATTGGGCTGTGCACGTGTTACGGTCGTGGACAGCTCGTGATTACTCTATTTGTTGGGTGAACAGAGTATAGTAATGTATGCACTGCTAAACTGGGTTCTATTCTCAAAAGTAGTAGGCGTTTTGCTAATGCGGACACTATTATTGAGCTTCTTAATTTTTCGCTTGTGCGTAGTAAGCTAGAATACGCTGCTGTTATTTGGCATCCAATTCATATTTGCTATAAATTGAAGTTCGAGAGCATCCAGGGTCGATTTTTGAAGGTCTTGAACTTTAGGGCCAGTTGGATGAGCATAATTTCTTTTACCGGACACGTCCTGAGATTGCTAGTACCAATTTTTTACATGGTTTAGTGCATAACAGGATTGACTATCCCTATCTGTTGCGATTGATTCGTTCCAACGTGCCACGGTTTTCCGACAGAAGTCAAGTTAGATTTTTTACTTCCACATGTCGATAAATGTCATGCTGAGGAGATGACTGCATCAAATGTGCCGTAATGGAAACAAGTATTTTAATCTTTTTTTTTGGAATTCAAGCTTAAATGACTTATGTTAGGTTATTGTATCATATTGTTCTTAACTGGCACATTTATTGTATATAACAGTGTTCCCTTTGTTGGGTTTTTACTATTGTGTACACAATAAAGTATTGTTATTATTATTATAAGTTAGTAGAGTACAAAAGGAAGGCATAAGACCGATTATTCAAATCATATTAACTTTAGCGTTACCTACTCTAACTTATCAAGTAAATTATGATATACAGTAGAGTCTCGATATAGTGAACACACCATATAGTGAACTATCCACTGCAGTGAACAGTGAAATATTAGTATTGGCCTCGAAATAGTGAACAAATTGTACCTCGCTAGAGTGAGTTGCACAAGCACATACACAGGGACTTCCCGGAAAGCGTAAAGGCGTACGTATGTGTAATGCGTTTATTCCGCAGTTCAGATTTAGCAGTTACTCGGGGAGTTTCGGTGTATTGCAGTGAATATTTTTGTAATACAAGTTAACAATTACGAAGACGTACTGTGAAGTGTACATTGTGTTTATGTTTTCCAAATGTCTCACGCTAAAAGGAAGCATCTAACATTGGAAGAAAAGGCAGAAATCTTAGAATCATTGCAACAGGGTGTTGCATCTGTACTATTATCCAGGAAATATGGAGTTGCTAAATCGACAATAACTTCGATAAGAAACAAAAGGCGTATGATTTTGAAAACGATTGATAGTACGTTTAGTGGGCCCGGAAAAAGAAAAACGTTAAAACTATCGGTTTATCAAAAAATGGAAAAAGCTCTTTACAAGTGGTTTTTGAAACAAAGAGAATGACACACGGTTATAACCGGAGAGATACTTAAAGAGAAGGCAAAGGTGCTTCATGCAAAATTTTACACAGGTTCCTTTCATGCAAGCAACGGTTGGCTGCAGAAATTTAAAAAACGCTACGGCATAAGGTTTTTAAAACTTGCTGGGGAGAAACTGTCATCCCAGCCAGAACTAATCGCTCCATTTAAAGAAAAATTATCCGAAAAAATAACAGAACTTCAACTTAATTTAGAACAAATATATAATGCGGATGAGTCAGGTTTATACTGGAAACTCTTACCTGATAAAACTTATGTCTCGTCGTTAGAAAAAACAGCTCCTGGAAGAAAAGCAGAAAAACAAAGAGTAACATTCTTAGCTTGTACGAATGCCTCTGGAAAACACAAAGTCAAGTTGCTAGTCATAGGAAAAGCTAAGAATCCTCGAACACTCAAAAACTTCAATCGTCCTGTTAATTATGACCATTCCAAAACAGCGTGGATGACAGCAGAGATTTTTAAACGTTGGTTTAAAAACAAATTTATTCCTGAGGTAAGTTTGCAGATGTTTTTATGCAGCGTCTTCACATGCAGTTTCAGGTAAAAGAGTTTTTAGAAAGTCAAGGTTTGCCAATAAGAGCATTATTATTGTTAGACAATGCTCCAAGCCATCCACCAGTAGAAGAACTTAATAACATTGATGAATGCATTACGGTAATGTATATGCCACCGAACGTCACCCCATTGATCCAACCTATGGATCAAAATGTGATACGTTTGGTAAAACTATTTTATCGTAAAAAATTGTTATCTGACGTGGTTACCAAAAATGACATTGGAACAGCGTTAAAAGCCGTAACTCTAAGAGATGCTCTTATAAACTTGAATTTGGCCTGGGAAAAATTAAACCCAACAGTAATTAGAAAATGTTGGCATAACATATTACCAGAAACAAACGATTATGATGATGAAGAAGAAAACATTCCGTTAAGTGTTTTAAAGTTACGATTGAATGATGAAGATCAAGAATATGCACAGTCTGAAGTTATGAATATCTTAAACCTCATAAACTCTGAAGTAAAAAAATTAAATGCATATCTACTTGCATAGGTTCTTAAAATTAATTTACAGGTTTATGATCGACATGATGTTCAAGTTTGGAATGAGGACCGTCAGTTAGAAAATGAGAAAGATGAAGTCACAACTGAAATTGAAAATGAAGACAGCGTTGGTGATGACGATGAAACTGTGACTGACAAGTTGATTTCCACTGATGAAGCACTGAAATCTTTGAATACGGTTTTTCAGTGGGCTGAAGAAAACCCAAATGAAATAGAATATTCTCGTGTAATTGCCCTTCAACATTTGAGAACTAAGTTGGTTCAAAAAATGTACAATAAGCCAACAAAGCAAACAAAAGTAACAGATTTCTTTCAATCCACTGACTAACTTAATTTTGCATATGTATTTTTTTTTCTACTGTATTACATAGTTATTAAGCACTATTACTGCTATTCATTTTTTTATTTTATTATAAGGTTTAAGCATTAAAATATGAAGTGTTAAGTTAATAAAGTAATAAACACCTTGTAAGTATTCCTATTGAGCGTTCTTTAACTGCACTCCAAATAGTGAACAACCTCGGTGGAGTGATAAAGCCATGCATTAATTAGTTCACTATATCGAGACTCTACTGTAGTATAATTTATTTTATCGCCAACCGTCAGTAAAGTGATGCGTTACCATAGCGTTTTGCGGAGGTAAAGAAACACTTTATCGTACTGTACAATAAAGTACTTTACCTGCCGCTAATATCTGTCAGCGTAGCATGACTGATGACTTTTAAAAATAAATCGTTTGTCACTGTCATAAACTGTCAAAAGTTATTATATCTTTATTTCTTAAATTAACAATTTTAACGGTTGGCGATAAAATTTTGTATGCACCACGTCAGTAAAGTACCTTTACCGAACTCGTCTGTTACTCGCCGCGCTCGCTTCACTCGCTTGGCTCGTAAACCAGACTCGTTCGGTAAAGTATCACTTTACTGACTTGTTACATAAATAACTATTATCGCCAACCGTCAGTAAAGTGATGCGTTACCATAGCGTTTTGCGGAGGTAAAGAAACACTTTATCGTACTGTACAATAAAGTACTTTACCTGCCGCTAATATCTGTCAGCGTAGCATGACTGATGACTTTTAAAAATAAATCGTTTGTCACTGTCATAAACTGTCAAAAGTTATTATATCTTTATTTCTTAAATTAACAATTTTAACGGTTGGCGATAAAATTTTGTATGCACCACGTCAGTAAAGTACCTTTACCGAACTCGTCTGTTACTCGCCGCGCTCGCTTCACTCGCTTGGCTCGTAAACCAGACTCGTTCGGTAAAGTATCACTTTACTGACTTGTTACATAAATAACTATTATCGCCAACCGTCAGTAAAGTGATGCGTTACCATAGCGTTTTACGGAGGTAAAGAAACACTTTATCGTACTGTACAATAATAGTATATTATGACACTAGTGCATAATCAACCTTTTAAAGCACGAGTAACGAGTTTAAAGCCACGACGCGAAGCGGAGTGGCTTTAACGTTTCGAGTGCTTTAAAAGCTAATTATGCACTGTGTCATACGATATTTTTTAGTATAAATGCAACAATAATTTTAATTAGAAGAAATCAAATCAATAATTTCAATACATATTATCGAGTGACTTGTCATTTGACATTTCCTGACATTTCAATGGACTATTAAACGCTTGGGATTGGCTGTTACCAAGCAACCTTTATACGCACGCCGTGCGATAAAGGCCCGATTATGCACGCTTATGGGTGTGTTTTCATTGGTTTATGATGCATGCATACTAAAAAGTACTTTACCTGCCGCTAATATCTGTCAGCGTAGCCATGACTGATGACTTTAAAAATAAATCGTTTGTCACTGTCATAAACTGTCATAAGTTATTATATCTTTATTTCTTAAATTAACAATTCTCACGGTTGGCGATAAAATTTTGTATGCACCACGTCAGTAAAGTACCTTTACCGAACTCGTCTGTTACTCGCCGCGCTCGCTTCACTCGCTTGGCTCGTAAATCAGACTCGTTCGATAAAGTATCACTTTACTGACTTGTTACATAAATAACTATTTATTATTATTTTGTTATTCATCTTCAAAGAACAGTAATTAAATGGATGGATTTAAATTTTATGTGTCCTATTTTTAATATAAATGTACCTGTACAAAGAGATTATGTCCACCTGGCACTGACTTCATAATATATCTTTCAATTTTTTCATTTTCCAAGATGGCCAATCCTCTGTCTATTAATATAGGCGGTGGCGTTGCTTCAAAATTAGTACGAAAATCTGGAGGAGGTTTTTGCATATCCACTGTCGTTACTTTTAATCTTATCGTTTTTAACTCGGCTAGTAGATAGAGATCCATAAAATATTCTTGACAAAATAGACATGCTCCTTTTCTAATTCCATCGATGGTAGATGCCTGTAAGTTAAAATACAAAAAATAAATATCAGCTTAATCGGTTCACGTAATAAAGTTTTAAGAAATGTCGCACATTAAAATTAGGTTAAGATATGCAACTATAATTCCTAATTTTACATCTGAAATTTTGGGTCTTTCATGTGAACATCCACGAGAACTTGCATTAGGTAATTTAAGTAATTAATTGTGTTAGTTAGTCTGTGAGAGGTGAGAAGTATTCAGTCCTACATGCTTACTTGTTATGAAACATAATTTTGAAAGTGCATATTTTTATTTACATTTATTTAATTTTAATTACAAAGAAAATAAAAATCTTATGTGACAGTGTGTAAAGAAAAAGGAATAATATTAAGTCCTTAATGATTGATTAGCTAACTAATTAATTTAATATGGATTTTATATTATTAGTTCCAGTATTCGCATTCTGGATTATCTGCACATATTTATAGTTTACAAGACTACCAGACTTTCAAATAAATATTTCACCCAGTTTCTATATAATTGCATTCTATTTGAGTACAAACATAGTATATACAATATTTGTATTTATAAATGAATGTATTAAATGTAATTATAAGGTAATTTAATGTGGTGCGTTGAACGTGGAACACACGCAATGTAAATGATAAATAGTGATAATATGTGTAGCTTTACTGAAAATATGCGAAACATATATATCTAATACATGTAACAGTTGGCTTTTTTTAATACAATATTACTCCACATTTACTCATTATATTAATTCATAAGCAAAGTAACTCGAGCAAAGCAGTTTGTGTTCGTAGACCTTGTGTATTGTTTCTTGATTATGTTGAATATTGCGATAATCTGAATAGTATAGCTAAATATAGTAAAATCACGTGTGTATAACTGTTTAGATGGCAATCTTTAATTGATACTACAGCGAGATCAAAAATTATATTGATAAAGGTTTGCCATGGAATGTAAAACGTCCGTCATTCGTTTGAGATAATTTTGATTAAATTATCAGGTTAACTGTCATACTGACATTTGACTAACATAAAATTTGTAAATATATGTTTATTTAAAATGATTTCATGTTTGAATAACATTTTATTAAAAATTAATAAACAAATTACAATAAATGTTCAAACGATTACGAACGTCAATAATCACTTCTTCTGTACGAATAGTTGGCCTACCAGCACCTTTTTTATGAGTAATAGATCCAGTTTCGCAAAATACACCAACACTATGTGCGAGGCACATATAAAAATCTTGCTCTACTACTGCGAAATTTGGGAAGTGTTCACCAAAATTATCCCAACATAAACGCTTACTGTATCCCAAATACCAATAACTAGCACACCTGTTCTAAAATACGCTTCAATCATGTACAGCTCGCAGACCGAGAGCTGACCGGTGAGATGCTCCTCCCACAAGATGCGCAGTGGATTCTTATATTAGGATAAGCACGAGCAGTCTGGAAAAATTGTCAAGGGTTACACATATATACAGATTATAAACCTCTCCTAAAGTGACTGCATCGTATGTCGGAATGATTCGGAAAAATAGTTGCGGGGCGACATGACGTAAGCGCTACCGTTAGAATACCATCAGTTGCATTCTGTTGATGAAGTAGGGTAGTTGATGTTTTCGTAAATATAACACGCTGGTACTTTCTATATTCGCTTTGGCATATTTGCGATTATTTGAACTGCTTTTACGTTATTTCTTTATTACCAGTATTTACTGGCTTCTTTAGGTACGGATGTAATGGTTTTATTTTTCATTTTATTAGAGTGAACCAACTTCTGAAGACTACTTAGATGTCTATGCTTTTTTTTATTAAAAACTTGTTTTAAATACTACACTGAAATTACAATTTTCATTACCTGTTTAAATTTATCAAAACAGGAAAATGTTCTAACAAAATCTGATAAAAATGTAGTTCCTTTCACGTGATTATCGAAATCATTTGCTTGCGTACTTTATTATGAAATTTAAGAAAATAAATTTAATGTACGTAAGAAATAACTCAAAATTTTACGAAAACCAACTGCTCTATTTCATCAACAGAATGCAACTGATGCTAGCGCTTACGTCACGTCGCCCCGCTACTATTTTTCCGAATCATTCCGACATACGATGCAGTGACTATAGGAGTGGTTTATAATCTGTATATCTCTTTTCAGTATATTACAATTTCGTATTTGCATTTACTCGTTCGTCCGGCTAATGTATGCGATGATGAACTAATGTTATCATTTCTTTTTTCCGAATACTTTCTCTGTCACACACTGACCTATAAATCTGCGCGACTTACAGGTCGAGGCTCCTCCCATCGGTCAGGACTCGGTCTGTGTACTGTAAGTTTCGTGTGCTGTGGTGTAAAGGTAGGCGTCCACATATTCGTATCGTAAGTATCGTACGCATCGCATCGAACGGATCGTAGTATTCTTAGTATAGAAAGTCATACAAGTGCGTCCTCTGATCCGCATCGTACGGATCGCACAAAATCTACCCGTCGGCAATGCCGATGCCGATGCTCCGAGGGGCAACTTTTACGATGCGTGCCGATGACGTCATACGGAATGCCGATCAGTGGACGGACTCCGGCGCGGAGTCCGTCTGCTCGCTCGCTCAGCATCGTTTTCCTCCATTATCTTGTACATTCCACCGAACACTACGCTATCTCTCACTACGAAAATCCGAATGAAAGTGGCGTCGGCAATCCGATTGTTGGTAGTTGCGTCGGCAAATCCGATCGCTACTGATACTGTGGACGCATTGTAGAAAAATAATCCGTTCGATGCGATGCGTCCGATACTTACTACCTTAAACCATAACTGAAAAACTACAAGATGTCAGAGAGAAAATATAATGATTTAATGACGTTTTACATTCCATGGCAAACCTTTATCAATATAATTTTTGATCTCGCGGTATATCTTAACGAAAAATGAGTTGTGGGCACACTCGACTATCTTATACGTATGTGCAGTCCAAATTGTTTGCTTTTCGAGAAGAGTGTTAATTCTGGTATGATCGTTGCAAATTTTCGCATACAAAATATTTTCCAAACTAAGGTCAAAATAATTTTATATGTACAAGTAATAAATCTGTTTAGAACGCATATTTTCAAGATATATGCAAAAATCTGCTTTTCGATAAGAGTAGGTAACTTGGTCTAATTTTGGTATTTTTTGTTGATACTATATTTATTCTCAATCGAGTATTAAATATTTTTATACTAATAACTCTATATATAATGCATAATTTGACAGATATTTGCAAAAAACTTCTTTTAGATTTCTTTCATAGCAAAATATATTAGTCTAATATGCACGAGTTGTAAGAAATTCGCAAAAAAACTGTTTTTCTAATAGAATAACAGAAATACTAATTTTCATGTTCATTTTTCAATACTTTTGTATCCTTTAGAAATTGTCTATAGTTGAGATCTTATTATCATCAGCGAGATTTTAAATACTCGACGCGATGCTAATTAACAAGCTCTCAGTGTCAAGTGTAAACGACGAGTAAATAGGCCTTCTTTCTAATTATTTACTGTACATGGACGCTCGTAACAACAAATGGTCTCGGTCAGCGGTCACTTTTGATGACATATACAGGGTGGTTCACAAGGAACTGAATCGATCGATTGCGGAAAAACTATAGCTAGGAATGATCTGAAATTTTGACACTATACTAAAGTCGATGGGGGCCATTCGCCTAAAATATATTCAAGATGGCGGCACGTCGGGCTATGCCGGAAGCAGGCAAGGTCCGTTAACTATATAGGTTGCCTTATCCCGTCTCAACCAATGAACGTGCGAGTTACGAGTGACGTATGCCAGTTTCCCATATTTAAAAGATGGACAGGAGTTAATGGGTAAATGCATAAATAAAATAATGTATAGGTAAATAGGCTTCTTACTTTTTGCCAGTATTAACACATAAAAAGTGAGTACTGCTATGTTACTTCATAATATATATTAACATTATTAAAAGAGAAATACACGTAGGCAGGTAAATCAAGAGTTATTTATTTACTTACATACATGCTAAATTCACTATTAACTAATTTATTGGTAGGTTGAGTACAAAAATAAAAAAATAGTTTATTATGGGAAGATTTATTTCAAAATTATACTGATTTTATTTTTTTTATTATTATACAGAAAAATACACAGTTAATAAACAAGAAACAAATTTTGTATTTATTATAAAACTGATAACAGGAAAACGAGATTGGCCAAAAGGCTGCTAAAGAATTATAATAGGTATTAATGCATTTACAGATATAAGATACACAATAATACAAAATGTTAAATTGAAATGTGATTGTACAATGTAGATGGATATAGATTTTACTACAAAATATTAATTTTTATTAATGCACAATTTTAGAATATTTTGCTTCGAATTTTCTTTTTCTGCCCAACACATGGACTTAATTCTTGTTTAAATATTTAATTCAATATACAATATACTTTAGACGTAAAGTTTCATTATCAGATTCATTACTGCATGAGGGAATATCTTCATACAAATTGTATCATCAGCTTTTAGCATAGGTTCCTTAGACACTAATAATATTTCTTCAACAAACTCTTTCTTTTCTTTTCTTTGCATTCGTTGATCACGGGCATCTTCAGCTTGTAACATAGAAAAACATAAAGATGGTACAGCTAAAAAAATAAGATACTTTTAATTCATTACAAAAAAATGGTTTAAATAATTTCATAATTTTGTTGAAAGCAGTATTATATAATCAACAAATAGTTTTTCTTTTTTTATATCTTATTTATAATAATATTTCTGTGTTTACCTGTAGGTTTTAGAAATCTTTTATAATTCAAATTAAGTAGTTCAGCTTTTAAATTTCTTTGAAAATCATCTTCTTTAAAATGTACTGAACATATTCGACTGGTAACAGGATTCCAAACGTCATTTCTACAACATGCTATTATCCACTGTTTCTTGTATATTTCCTCTTTTGGAAATGAATAAAAGGAGATATTCAACCCTAGTTTTTTACTTCCTATAAAATTGTTTTACAAAGTGCCACAGCAAACCGTTGACCTGGCATATTGAAAAAAGTTTGCCACCTCTCTTATAACAAGTTACTGAGTTCTTAAAAGAACTATTTGCAAATATTCTACTTTCAAAACAAGCCGGAAAAACAATATATTTATCACAAACATATACCACAAGATAGGTTAAATTACCAAGTGGGAAACTCAACTACGTCATTGCCCGCGCACCTCACTTCATTCCCCTTGTCCATAAACTCACGGGATCGGGCAACCTATATAGTTAACGGACCTTGGGAAGCAGGTACCAACTTCCTAATTTTAAATAGAATACCCTGTATATTATCAGGTTTTTAGATTCTACGTGAAATTCTAAATATATTTCATGTATATTGTCATATATCTAAATGTAACCCTTTTTGACTTATTGAAATTCTTATGGTAAATTTGACGTTTGCAGGCAGAAAATCAATAGCACTTCTTCCATATAAAAATGAATTTATTATTTAATTTGAAGTAAATTCTCTCAAATAGATGGCTTAATTAAATACTATTTGTATAAAATTGTTACAATTATTAACACAGAGTGTGCGAATTATACGCCTGAAAACGAATTTGGAAAAATTGCCAAAAGACAATTTTTTTAATTGGGAAGCGGCAACAAATAAGGATCACTTTGTATAAATATGTCTATTATAAAAATTGGTAGTTTTCGAAATATTGGCAAGTTAGTGTTTTTATCTTCTACAATACATACTGTTTGCATTAGTTCTTTTTTCATTAGTTAGCCATGACAGTGTTTACAACATTATAAATTGTCATTCGTTGAAGAAAAGTCATGTACCTTATCATAATTTCAATAAGCCATGTCGGGGCGCTTAAGGGGGCTTACGCAGAGGTGCCGATTAACTGCCGTAAGGTAGGACGTAAGGGGGTGGCGCCATATGCTCTAATGTAAATTCCCCAGATGTAAGGCATACGTTAAAATAAAACAAACTGCAGAAATTTTTGGTTTTCTTATTATGTTTTTGCATTAAATACAAAAGATTAATTAAGGCTTCGTTGGGAGTACCTTCTTATAATTCAAATTATTTACTCCTACATTTCATTCTCGAATTTTCAACATCTTAACACAGGTTTAGAAACTTTAATTTAAAAAGCAATTCCAGTCGAGCATGCATTGAGCCTTTGTTTATTTGTGTTTTAAATTTCGTTTTGATATTTCGTAAACACAAGCGGTACTTTTGTTTTAACGAAATCTTGTAAGTCCAGAATTTACATTAGTGCATATGGCGCCACCCCCATACGCCCTCCTCACGGCAGTTAGTCGGCACCTCTGCGTAAGCCCCCTTAAATTATACAAACGATGATTATTTAAATTTATGTATTATTTATGGGGAATATAATAAAGTCATGTCAAGAACATGTGATACATTTCCAACTCGATATCCGCAAAAACGGAAACCATCTACCAATACCGTTAAACATATTGCAGTGATCTTGAATAAATAATAATATGTAAATAAATAAGTATAATCAAGATCATTTCAAGATTTTATTTAAATTAATTTTTACTTTATTCATTTTTACCATAATGTGTACATAAATATTCACTATATCAATAATTTACGAAAACTTTATTTTTATTTAAGTAAAACAATAAAAGAATCTTAGTAAAATTTTTATAAAGTCATAATATTAAGTTACGCATTGAATGTTACGTTTCAATAATGAGAAAGTGTTTCTCGCCCGAAGAATACTGACACCGGCGAAGATCGACCGTGTGGCCGGTGAAAAACAACATTATTCGTCAGATGCACGTATGAGTCATAAACGTATAGACGAATTTATATTCACATGTTTGTTTACCTTTTTCAAGGATTATTAATACGCTGTTTCCCCAAGTGACCGATAAGAGCAGCACCGTCGATATACAATTTTGGAGGTGGATTCGTGTATGCCGAAAGTTGCCGTATGTTTTTATAAAGAAAATTAGGCATAAAAGAGCGGACGGATAAAATTTCCGAAGATAGCTTGGTGCGAACCGCTATCTTCAAATAGTCCTAAAGTAGGTGACAAACCACTTCCTCCTCTTTTAAAAAGGATTACTCTTAAATCCGGACTTAGAATAATTTTTGAGATTTTCGACACTTATAAAATTTTTAACAAGATTCAACACTTGTAATATTTTTATTTTAACATGCAACGTGTATTACATTGAGATTTTTAGTTATACTTGAATAATTATTTATGTATGAGATAATTTTATTTATGAATTCGGATTTTGAATTTATTTAATTTCATTTTATTTTCTTTTTCCTAGAGTGTTTTGTTTTGCATGTAGGGGTACTATGCCATACATTATGACAAAACTTTTCTAGTAATTGTAATGATAACTTTGGATAGCATAATCATTTCTTTTTCGTATAATTTACTTTTCTTTTAAATTTATTTATCCTTCAAAAGGGATTTGAAATTAATAATTTTCTTTTATGTGTATATAGGATTTATATAAGTGAACCAGTTTGAAATTTATTATGGATGAATTTGAAACCATGTACGAAGAGTTAAGGTGATTAGATAATATTTGTTATAAATGTGTGTATAGTGGTGTAACAAATTCTTTGTTTGTGGTGGTGTTTTGTATTGGAATTACACGAGAAAGGTAAAGTTTATTTTTAATGTATATATCATTTCTTTTTATATGTGTATCAAGTATATTTTTGTTGTATTTGGGTGTTCAATATTAACGTGTTGAATAATATATCAGGAATGTGTGAAATGAATTATGTCGTTATCTAATTCATAGCATGGAGTCCTGGTGAATTTGAAAGACACGAATTGGTCTTGGTGGTACTGCGTTTGGGAGCGAGAAAAGGCACCAGGCAGAACTAATCAGGGCTGAGTTAGTCTATTGAATATGCAAAAACATTATTTTATTTATAAAAATTTCATATATATATATATTCCTTAAGGAGTGAGCACATTGTGATGTATGTTCGGGTTGCGTCCGACGAGTTGAAAAAGACATACTCGTAGGGTGGAACTTTGGGATACTCATCTGTGTGAATTTGCTATCTGGTGGTACTGTGTTGGGAGCGAGAAAAGGCGCCGGACAGGACTAATTAGGGCAAAGCCATATCCTTAATGTTTATATTTTGTTAGCAAATAGTAGATCGCGCAAAATTTTTGGTTATTTATATTCCAGTACAATCCATCATGTGTAATTTATTTTATTTTTGATTGTTTACATGTATCTATAACAAATATAATTCATAATGGTCACGTTCACATTTTTCTTTAGACATAAGTTTTTCACGACATTATGACTTCATTTATTTTTATTTCTTATAATATTTTATTGTTTATGATGTATCAATTTGAATAATGATTGAATTATTGATTCTTTGTATGTAAATATTTGTATATTAAAATTTTTGAATTCGTTTAAATTTATTTTTAATAAATTAGATATTAAGATTTATTTGGCATTTTATTTCCTTTACCTGACCTGGAGATGATTAAAGAGCAGGAGAATCGTTTGGAGAATCTACTTATATTTTCTGCCCCTGAGAGAATTATTTATTTTAAACTGAGCTAGTTGTATGTAAAAGTCTTGCTTAACCTACTTTTCAGCAGAAAATTCATAGTATCTTAGTCTAGCATAAGGCCTAGCACTAAGATGCGTGCTCGACTCTCAATTACACATTGATTGAATAAATTATATTTATTTCATTTATATACAAATTTGCAAGAGTCACAGCAATATGTATTATAGAAAACTTCAGAAACTTTGTATCCGTGAGGGCAAAGATTCAGGGAAATAAACCAGTTATTAATAACGATAATAATGTAATGCAAATGTATCACATGTTCTTTACATAACTTTATTACATTCCCCATAAATAATAAACAAATTTATATAAATAATCATTGTTTGTATATTTTAAGCGCCCCGGCATGACTTATTGAAATTATGATAAGGTAACATGACTTTTCTTCAACGAATGACAATTTATGATTTTGTAAACACTGTCATGGCTAACTAATGAAAAAAGAACTAATGCAAACAGTATGTATTGTAGAAGATAAAAACACTAACTTGCCAATATTTCGAAAACTACCAACTTTTATAATAGACTTATTTATACAAAGTGATCCTTATTTTTAATGCAGAATAAGATGAAATTATAAAAGTTGCCGGTTCCCATTTAAAAAAATTGTCTTTTAGCAATTTTTCCAAATTTGTTTTCAGGCGTATAATTCGCACACTCTGTATTAATAATTGTAACAATTTTATACAAATAGTATTTAATTAAGCCATCTATTTGAGAGAATTTACATCAAATTAAATAATAAATTCATCTTTATATGGAAAAAGTGCTATTGGTTTTCTGCCTGCAAACGTCAAATTTAACATAAGAATTTCAATAAGTCAAAAAGGGTTACACTTAGATATATGACATTATACATGAAATATATTTAGAATTTCACGTAGAATCTAAAAACCTGACAATATACAGGGTATTCTATTTAAAGTTAGGAAGTTGGTGCCTACTTCCGGAATAGCCCGAAGTGCCGCCATTCCTAGCTACAGTTTTTCCGCAATCGATCGATTCTGTTCCCGGTGAACCATCCTGTATAACTAAATTAAAAGTAAAATTACCATGGAACAGTGGCGGCTCTTTAATGAGAGCAAGTGAGCAATTGCACCCCCTGGAATTTTGAAACAAAACAAACCAAGCGGCGACTAACTGTGAAAGTATTTATTTATTACGTAATTCATTGTTATTGAACAGGAACGTGGCGTGTACGGCACGCGAAACAACCTACATGCACCGATCGTAGTCATAGATATAATGACAACAAGTAGTAGCGCATACATTGAGTATAGAACCGTTCACACGTCGCTTGTCCTGCAAAAAAACGTATATACGTTTATACGTTTATCGAATACTCAACGGACTTGTCAAGCAAACCGAATAAACTTAAAACGTATTCGGTCTGCTACATGGAGATCGCTGTATGAAAACTGGGGCTATACGTTTTTTAAACGAATAAAAGCCGTATCATGTGAACAGTCCGCACCGTGTACGGTTAAAATCGAATACTGCTAAAAACGTGCAGTACAATGCCGTGTGAACCTAGCCTAAGACTAACAGCGCACGGATGTAAAGACCCCTTCCACCGAGAGAAACATACCCATGTGCAAGCGCTACTGTTGCTGCGTTAAGCCATTAAACATTACATTGAAGGTGGGGAGAACTGTATTTTGTTCTAGTTCCATATCGTATAATACATAGCATGTGAGCAAGATTCCCATCGGCTCAACGCTGTTGTAAGATGAATTTCGTGTCTGCGATGCATAATAACACGTTTTCGCGGTTAACGTATGATGAAAAAATCGCAATAAAAATCTTAAACGGCCGATGCCTCAATTATGTTTAGGAAATAAACAATCTGTTAAAGGTAAAGACGTTATAAGAAAATTCAAAATGAATATTTATCAGAAAAATGACTGGATTTGTGGGTGTGAAATTAAAAATACTTTGTTTTGTTTTCCGTGTCTTTTGTTTGGTGGTGAACCGTCTTGGTCAAAGAACGGAATAAAAGACTTAATTTATCTTAGCGCTAAAATTACGAAACATGAAAATTCCGAAGGGCATTTGAAAAATATATTTAGTCTAAGAATGTTAGGAAAAAATAACATTCAGAATGTTTTAGATCATCATATAGAAAAGCAGTTCAACAACACAATGAACAGGTAACAAAAAATAGGCATGTGTTAAATTTAATAATAAATTGCATTAGATTTTGTGGCACGCTTGAACTGGCACTTCGGGGTCATGATGAACGGCAAACGTCGAATACCAAGGGCATTTTTCGGGAATTGATAAATTTTACGGCAGAATTAGATAAATCGCTCAGAGATCACATCGAAGCAGCACCGGTTTTTAATTGAATTTATAAATGATTTCCCAAATTTTAATGAAAAAGTGATAGAACTGTTCTGCAAGTCAAAGACACGCAAAATGGACTTCGTTTATCGTCAGATGTAATCAAACTGTAGTGTTATATTTATTATTCCCTCAAAACAAACTGTACAATGAACAGTACCTGTCTGGAACAGTATGTCGGTGAAACTTACAAAGATTGGGTAAGCGTTCTTGTATTATACTTTTACTTTCTTATACGTAGTATAAGGAAGTATTGTGATGATGAAAATTTTCGACCTCGAGATCTTTGCAGATGTCCACGTTTTGAGGTCCCCTGATACCAAAAAAGTGGTTTTTAAAAAATGTCTCTCTCTCTCTCTCTCTCTCTCTCTCTCTCTCTGTGTGTGTGTGTGACCACGATAGCGATCAAACCGCTACAGATATCAATTTCAAATTTTGTATTTACGAATATAATCTTCCTCTTGAGAACTGATTAGATTTTGAGCAAAATCGGCAGACCGGAAGTAGTAGTTTATTACTTCAGTGAAAAAATCGAATTTTGCAAATATTTCGTCAATTACTAAGTTTAAACAAATTTATAAGGAATTCAAATGTACTCAAAATTAAATTTGAGAAAAATTGTATTAATAAAGTTTTTCGAAATTCCGACCAGAAGTAGGTCTTTTACTCTTATCGAAAATCAGTTTTTTGCGAATATCACGCAAGTCATGCTTTCTAGGCAGGTAAATTATCAGTATAAAAGTATTTAGAACGTATTTTTAAATATCTTTTGTATAAAATAAATTTCAAAATTCGGACCGGAAGTAACACTTTTACTCTTATCGAATAACGATTTTTTGCAAAATATGTCGTAAATTATGCATTCTATATATATTTATGAAGAGTACAAAAGTATTTAGAGTTGGATTTGGAATATTTTTTGTATAAATGAAATTTCAAAATTCGGACCGGAAGTAACACTTTCATACGTATAAGAAAGTCGTGTGGTGGCCACACCTCATTTTTTAATTTTGAAATTATGCACTCCCTATGTGAACCACCCCGAGCCGCCACTGCCATGGAACAATCAGCACATTGACATTCTTTGACTGTTGGTAGCTTCAGGACTAATAGCCTCAACCATTTGATCGCTATCGTAATCATACACATACAGGCATCTTTGTAAAAACATTTTTCCATTAACTAAGGGATTTCAAACCGTGTGCATCTTCAACAACACAAGCTCAAAAAATGAGGTGTGGTCACCACACGACTTTCTTATACGTGTGTGCGTTTCAAAAAAAAAGTTATAAATAAGATTTAAATAATTACTGTGACTTACATATATACCTTTATACGTAAAACGTATATGCATATATGCATGTGTTTGAGATACACACATACATTAAGTGCTATTGTCGACAATCGAACGCACACCGGTGTTTCGACCTATGAGGTCTCATCAGTGTGCGTGGAGATTCTCGACAATAGCTTCAAGACTTAAAGACTTAAATCGTTGCTTATGTCATTTTAGCGTGTTAAATGCAGTGAGAGTATCACAGCGGCATCTAACACCCAAAAGATGACACAGAACAAAGCGATGGCTTCTGACGGCATGTTCTGCTATACAGAGGCCTGTATGTTAATAGTGTATCTCATGTAATAGAGCCTTAGGTGGCGTCACCGATCAAAACCAAAATGAAAAGTGTGAACACATGGATGTTAAAACTAACATCAAGCAGTAAATAATTACTGTGACTTACATATATACCTTTATACGTAAAACGTATATGCATATATGCATTGGGTGTTAGATGTCGCTGTGATACTCTCACTGCATTTAACACGCTAAAATGACATAAGCAACAATTTAAGTCTTGAAGCTATTGTCGAGAATCTCCACGCACACTGATGAGACCTCATAGGTCGAAACACCGGTGTCTGTGCGTTCGATTGTCGACAATAGCACTTAATGTATGTGTGTATCTCAAACACATGCATATATGCATATACGTTTTACGTATAAAGGTACATATTGCAGTGATCTTGAATAAATAATAATATGTAAATAAATAAGTATAATCAAGATCACTTCAAGATTTTATTTAAATTAATTTTATTTTATTCATTTTATCATAATGTGTATGTAAATATTCACTATATCAATAATTTGCGAAAATTTTATTTTTATTTAAGTAAAACAATAAAAGAATCTTAGTAAAATTTTTATAAAGTCATAATATATTAAAAGACGCATTAAATGTTACGTTTCAATTATGAGAAGGTGTTTCTCGCCCGAAGAATACTGACATCGGCGAAGATCGACCGTGTGGCCGGTGAAAAACAACATTATTCGTCAGATGCACGTATGAGTCATAAACGTATAGACGAATTTATATTCACATGTTTGTTTACCTTTTTCAAGGATTATTAATACGCTGTTTCCCCAAGTGACCGATAAGAGCAGCACCGTCGATATACAATTTTGGAGGTGGATTCGTGTATGCCGAAAGTTGCCGTATGTTTTTATAAAGAAAATTAGGCATAAAAGAGCGGACGGATAAAATTTCCGGGAATAGCTTGGTGCGAACCGCTATCTTCAAATAGTCCTAAAGTAGGTGACAAACCACTTCCTCCTCTTTTAAAAAGGATTACTCTTAAATCCGGACTTAGAATAATTTTTGAGATTTTCGACACTTATAAAATTTTTAACAAGATTCAACACTTGTAATATTTTTATTTTAACATGCAACGTGTATTACATTGAGATTTTTAGTTATACTTGAATAATTATTTATGTATGAGATAATTTTATTTATGAATTCGGATTTTGAATTTATTTAATTTCATTTTATTTTCTTTTTCCTAGAGTGTTTTGTTTTGCATGTAGGGGTACTATGCCATACATTATGACAAAACTTTTCTAGTAATTGTAATGATAACTTTGGATAGCATAATCATTTCTTTTTCGTATAATTTACTTTTCTTTTAAATTTATTTATCCTTCAAAAGGGATTTGAAATTAATAATTTTCTTTTATGTGTATATAGGATTTATATAAGTGAACCAGTTTGAAATTTATTATGGATGAATTTGAAACCATGTACGAAGAGTTAAGGTGATTAGATAATATTTGTTATAAATGTGTGTATAGTGGTGTAACAAATTCTTTGTTTGTGGTGGTGTTTTGTATTGGAATTACACGAGAAAGGTAAAGTTTATTTTTAATGTATATATCATTTCTTTTTATATGTGTATCAAGTATATTTTTGTTGTATTTGGGTGTTCAATATTAACGTGTTGAATAATATATCAGGAATGTGTGAAATGAATTATGTCGTTATCTAATTCATAGCATGGAGTCCTGGTGAATTTGAAAGACACGAATTGGTCTTGGTGGTACTGCGTTTGGGAGCGAGAAAAGGCACCAGGCAGAACTAATCAGGGCTGAGTTAGTCTATTGAATATGCAAAAACATTATTTTATTTATATAAATTTCATATATATATATATTCCTTAAGGAGTGAGCACATTGTGATGTATGTTCGGGTTGCGTCCGACGAGTTGAAAAAGACATACTCGTAGGGTGGAACTTTGGGATACTCATCTGTGTGAATTTGCTATCTGGTGGTACTGTGTTGGGAGCGAGAAAAGGCGCCGGACAGGACTAATTAGGGCAAAGCCATATCCTTAATGTTTATATTTTGTTAGCAAATAGTAGATCGCGCAAAATTTTTGGTTATTTATATTCCAGTACAATTCATCATGTGTAATTTATTTTATTTTTGATTGTTTACATGTATCTATAACAAATATAATTCATAATGGTCACGTTCACATTTTTCTTTAGACATAAGTTTTTCACGACATTATGACTTCATTTATTTTTATTTCTTATAATATTTTATTGTTTATGATGTATCAATTTGAATAATGATTGAATTATTGATTCTTTGTATGTAAATATTTGTATATTAAAATTTTTGAATTCGTTTAAATTTATTTTTAATAAATTAGATATTAAGATTTATTTGGCATTTTATTTCCTTTACCTGACCTGGAGATAATTAAAGAGCAGGAGAATCGTTTGGAGAATCTACTTATATTTTCTGCCCCTGAGAGAATTATTTATTTTAAACTGAGCTAGTTGTATGTAAAAGTCTTGCTTAACCTACTTTTCAGCAGAAAATTCATAGTATCTTAGTCTAGCATAAGGCCTAGCACTAAGATGCGTGCTCGACTCTCAATTACACATTGATTGAATAAATTATATTTATTTCATTTATATACAAATTTGCAAGAGTCACAGCATATATATGGCGCCCAACGTGGGGCCATGATACATTTACATTTATATATATCATTTATTAACACTTTCTATAATGTATATATGGCGCACAACGTAGTGGGGCAAAACTTTGCATTTACATTTCAAATATATTTACAATTTATTAGCAATTTCACATTTCCATATTATTCATATGATGCCCAATGTTCATGGTGTAAAAATTTTGCCGTTCCATATCATAGATATGGCGACCAACGTAGTGGGGCAAAACTTTTACATTTTTATACTGATTAGATAAAAATTAATTGATTATTTAATATTCAAATAGCTGTGTAATTAAAGGGAGGTATTTTCACCTTTAAGTGCATTTGAATAATTAATAAGTAGAATTCACAAATAAATTTTGTCAAGTTTTGATTTATTTTTCTCCACAAATAAGTCTCTTTAAGTGCCAGGACAGATAAAGTAAATATGTCTGAGAATAAAGGTGAGGGTGAAAATCCTGAAAGTGGTACAGATACCAAATATTTATTTGAAACGTACAGGGAACCACAAGGTATTTCCTCTGTGACTGATTCAGAAAAGACTCTACCTCTTGATGAGGATGAAAATATAACTGAAAATGTAAAAATTGAAACGAAAGAAATGCCAGGCGGAGACAGATTTGATTTTTTATTTGAAAAACTTTTCTGTAAATTGGAATGTGACAAGATAGAGATGAATAAAAAGTTAGATGAGAATAAAATAGAAATGAAAGTAGAGACGAATAAAAAGTTTGATGAAAATAAAACTGAAATGAATGAGAAGTTTAAAGAAAATAAAGAAGAGATGTATAGAAATAAAATAGAGATATAAGCCGTAGTAAAGGCGATGAATGAGAAGATTGACGAAAGAATTAAAGCCTGTAGAATGGAGATGTCTGCAATGAATGAGAAATTAAAAGAAGATGTGAAACAAAGCACAACACAGATCAATGAAAGAATAGAAGCAAGCGAAAAGAAGTGTAAGAATAGCAGTGAATTCTTAATAGATGAAATGAACCAGAGAGCTAGGGTAACAAATGAAAATTTTAAACAGATGGAAGAGAAAATTGGGGGACAAGATGAAAAAATACAATTCTTGGAACTGAATTTAACAAATAAATTTGAGGACTGTAGAGTCAAATATGGAACATGTACAGATTCACTTTTAAAGCTACAGGATATGACATTAAATTGTCAAGATACGATAAAGAATTTGAAAACAAGAGTTGAACAAGGTACAATTACACCTTGTGTTGTGCCACAACAAATATCAATTGGTACAGAAAATATACCAAAATTTTCTGGGTACAATAAAGACAACCCAATGGCATTTCTTAAAACCATTAAGACATATATTCGTGGTATTAATGATGATATGTCAAAGTTACATTTCATGAGAGGGTGTCTTAGAGATTATGCGTTATTATGGTACGATATGGTAATTGATGAGGTACAGACATACGAAGAATTAGAAAGTATGTTTATTAGACAATACTGGGGACAAACTCAGCAAAGGCGCATCAGACATGACCTTACTTTTGGGAAATATCGTTCCATCACGTCTAGAGAAAATTATGTTATTCGGAAATATTCTTTCTTGAAGCACATACAACCTGTGATCCAGGAGTGTGACATTGTTACACAATTAGCCAATCATTTCGAGCATGAGGTAGTACAAGCAGTTGCTTTACAGGGTATAGACACCGTTGAGCAACTCTTGGAATTGGTAAAGCGTCTGGACGACGTGGAAGATAGAAGTGTATCTCAGAATAGAAATGGGTATAAAGCAGGTAATAATGGTAACTATCACAATAACCAACAAAGATACAATGGTAATCGGTATCAGAATAATGGTTACCAGAGAGGAAAAGTGGAAAATGGTAACAATAAGAATATGAGTAATAATAGTAGTAGTAATGATAATAATAATAATTGGAGACAGGAGGGTCATGTAGGAAGGAAATATGGAAAAAATGTAACAGAAGATACCCGAGGATTTAATAACGTAATTATAGAAAGAAAAGAAGATAAAACAGAAGTAAGGAATGTTCCTATAATTGAAGAATTTAAGGACCTGGATTTTTGGTAGGTCCAACCAAAGGGAAGAAAAAGAAGAAACAACAAAATAAGAGAAATTTTATAGATTTAAGTAATATAACCACTGAATTTCCACTGGTAGATGTTAAAGTAGGGGATGTATATGGGGTAGCTGTAATAGATAGTGAATTAGAATTGTCACTTTTAGATGGGGGATTATTTGATAAAAGGTTTGAAAAATTAGGTTTTTACAAGCAAGATAATGTATTTTGTATAAATATAGAGATGGGTGATGTAGAACTTGTAACACAATTTATTGTTACACCGAGATTAAAATATTGCTGCGTACTTGGGATGGATTTTTTGAGTCTATATAAATCGAAATTGGAAAGGGAAAATAGAACCTTCCACAATAATAAAGTAAACATGTCTTGGGACAAAGGTGCTCAAGATGATAAAATTTTAGTTAATAATTCAATGATTGATAATTTTGATAGGGACCTCACTTTAAAAATAAATAATGATAGTTTGATTGACAAGGATAAATGTTCACGCCATGTGGATGATCTTCAAAGGGAAGAGTCCATGTTTGTTACGGGTGACACAAAATATAGATGTACACACCATGTGGAGGGTCTTCAGAAGAAAGACGCCACGATTAATATGGGTGACATAGAAAATAAATGTGCACGCCGAAATTTTATTATGGGTGACAAAAATTTGATTTGCAACAAACAGATTAATAATGATAATGTGAGTGATCCTTTGACAAAAGATGTTAAATTATTTAATGGTAATGTAGATTTAGCAGTAGACTATGATAATTGTTTTAAAACAGAAACGACTCATCCATCTTCCCATAAGCAGAAATTAAGTGTTCAATTTAAAATTAAAAGTTTGTTAAAAGATGAAATTATTGAAAATTTAGTATATAATTTAATGAACCCCATCACAGTAGTAATTAAGAAATATTTAGATTATTTAGAAAACATTAAGAATAATAAATCAAGTTTGTGTACATTTAAATCAATAAAGCAACAGCTACAACTCCCCAAATTATTAGAAACATTATTGTCAATAAGTACCGATGCAAAGTGGTTTGTAAACGTTAATTCTCTTTGGTTGGTACAGCTATATAAATGTTTCATGAAATTATATTCAATAGTGGTAAATTTATTAGTGAATTTAAATAAAATTGTTCATAAGGAACAAAATATTTTACATTATGGGTATGTAAAGCCCGTACAGCACATATTAAACCCACATGATGAAAATGTGTCACATCATGTGAATGATAAAATGATTTTAGGAATGAGTGTGAAATCTAGATGGATTCATGAGAGAATAGAGGCTTTGGATGTAGTTGAAAAGTACCCACAGCCCAGATATTTAAAAATGTTAAGAAGTTTTCCCAAAATAGTGGACTACAATTGCCACTTCATTTTAAGGGAACTCAATAATCAAATTACAATATTTGTAATACCTATGAAAGGTGTAAAATTTAAAGAATTTAAGTACACTTTTGTATATATAGTAATAAGTAGTTTTATTATTTTAAGTGTTTTAAATGTTATTTGTTTAAACTTTCTCGTCATGAAAGGAGTAAAGTTTAAAATAAACTCCAAGAGGTTTGCATATTTACCTCTGATTTGTATATAAATATAGAATGAGTATATTATAGGGAAATTTCATGTCTCTATGCTTTATATCAATAATATTGTAAATAATGTATAAGTATATTAACTGGTATTTATGGGAAATCTTGAATTTATACCATTGGCATTAGCGATTCTCGCTTATAAATCGCAGATATTCCCATAGGGATATTTATGCAGTGATCTTGAATAAATAATAATATGTAAATAAATAAGTATAATCAAGATCACTTCAAGATTTTATTTAAATTAATTTTATTTTATTCATTTTATCATAATGTGTATGTAAATATTCACTATATCAATAATTTGCGAAAATTTTATTTTTATTTAAGTAAAACAATAAAAGAATCTTAGTAAAATTTTTATAAAGTCATAATATATTAAAAGACGCATTAAATGTTACGTTTCAATTATGAGAAGGTGTTTCTCGCCCGAAGAATACTGACACCGGCGAAGATCGACCGTGTGGCCGGTGAAAAACAACATTATTCGTCAGATGCACGTATGAGTCATAAACGTATAGACGAATTTATATTCACATGTTTGTTTACCTTTTTCAAGGATTATTAATACGCTGTTTCCCCAAGTGACCGATAAGAGCAGCACCGTCGATATACAATTTTGGAGGTGGATTCGTGTATGTCGAAAGTTGCCGTATGTTTTTATAAAGAAAATTAGGCATAAAAGAGCGGACGGATAAAATTTCCGGGAATAGCTTGGTGCGAACCGCTATCTTCAAATAGTCCTAAAGTAGGTGACAAACCACTTCCTCCTCTTTTAAAAAGGATTACTCTTAAATCCGGACTTAGAATAATTTTTGAGATTTTCGACACTTATAAAATTTTTAACAAGATTCAACACTTGTAATATTTTTATTTTAACATGCAACGTGTATTACATTGAGATTTTTAGTTATACTTGAATAATTATTTATGTATGAGATAATTTTATTTATGAATTCGGATTTTGAATTTATTTAATTTCATTTTATTTTCTTTTTCCTAGAGTGTTTTGTTTTGCATGTAGGGGTACTATGCCATACATTATGACAAAACTTTTCTAGTAATTGTAATGATAACTTTGGATAGCATAATCATTTCTTTTTCGTATAATTTACTTTTCTTTTAAATTTATTTATCCTTCAAAAGGGATTTGAAATTAATAATTTTCTTTTATGTGTATATAGGATTTATATAAGTGAACCAGTTTGAAATTTATTATGGATGAATTTGAAACCATGTACGAAGAGTTAAGGTGATTAGATAATATTTGTTATAAATGTGTGTATAGTGGTGTAACAAATTCTTTGTTTGTGGTGGTGTTTTGTATTGGAATTACACGAGAAAGGTAAAGTTTATTTTTAATGTATATATCATTTCTTTTTATATGTGTATCAAGTATATTTTTGTTGTATTTGGGTGTTCAATATTAACGTGTTGAATAATATATCAGGAATGTGTGAAATGAATTATGTCGTTATCTAATTCATAGCATGGAGTCCTGGTGAATTTGAAAGACACGAATTGGTCTTGGTGGTACTGCGTTTGGGAGCGAGAAAAGGCACCAGGCAGAACTAATCAGGGCTGAGTTAGTCTATTGAATATGCAAAAACATTATTTTATTTATATAAATTTCATATATATATATATTCCTTAAGGAGTGAGCACATTGTGATGTATGTTCGGGTTGCGTCCGACGAGTTGAAAAAGACATACTCGTAGGGTGGAACTTTGGGATACTCATCTGTGTGAATTTGCTATCTGGTGGTACTGTGTTGGGAGCGAGAAAAGGCGCCGGACAGGACTAATTAGGGCAAAGCCATATCCTTAATGTTTATATTTTGTTAGCAAATAGTAGATCGCGCAAAATTTTTGGTTATTTATATTCCAGTACAATTCATCATGTGTAATTTATTTTATTTTTGATTGTTTACATGTATCTATAACAAATATAATTCATAATGGTCACGTTCACATTTTTCTTTAGACATAAGTTTTTCACGACATTATGACTTCATTTATTTTTATTTCTTATAATATTTTATTGTTTATGATGTATCAATTTGAATAATGATTGAATTATTGATTCTTTGTATGTAAATATTTGTATATTAAAATTTTTGAATTCGTTTAAATTTATTTTTAATAAATTAGATATTAAGATTTATTTGGCATTTTATTTCCTTTACCTGACCTGGAGATAATTAAAGAGCAGGAGAATCGTTTGGAGAATCTACTTATATTTTCTGCCCCTGAGAGAATTATTTATTTTAAACTGAGCTAGTTGTATGTAAAAGTCTTGCTTAACCTACTTTTCAGCAGAAAATTCATAGTATCTTAGTCTAGCATAAGGCCTAGCACTAAGATGCGTGCTCGACTCTCAATTACACATTGATTGAATAAATTATATTTATTTCATTTATATACAAATTTGCAAGAGTCACAGCAATATGTAAGTCACAGTAATTATTTACTGCTTGATGTTAGTTTTAACATCCATGTGTTCACACTTTTCATTTTCGTTAAGATTTAAATACTTTTATCTTCTGAAAAAATAAACAAAATCCTACTGTACAACTTCTATTATTTTAATAAATCTCTATAGAATGCATACTTGGCGAAATATTCGAAAGAAAGTGCTACTCGCTAAGAGTAAAGGTGTTACTTCCGGTCCGAATTTTGAAATTTTTTTATACAAAAGATATTGAAAATTAAGTTCTAAATACTTTTATACTCGAAATGTACCCGTCTCAAAAGCATTAATTGCGAAATATTTGCAAAAAACTGGTTTTTGATGAGAGTAAAAGACCTACTTCCGGTGCATATGAATTCTTTATAAATTTGTTTAAGCTTAGTAGTTGTTGTATTTTGTTTTTTATTAATTCTCTCAGTTTTTTCTTATGTGACCCCTACTTCAATTATTTCTTTATAATGCAGAAAAACAAGCTTTATCAAATAAAGTAAAAAAAAACCAAGCTTCATATTTAAAAAAAATATTGATGACGTCATAACTTTGACAAATTTGACGTTTTATTTTTTTGACTTATGTTAAAAGACGCGGAATAAAATACTCTGTTTGACGTGTTTTTGCATTTTTTTCAAAAATGAACATTATACGTTTTATGAATTTTGTGCGTTACTTTATCATAACCCAGGCCAGTGTATATTGTGCACGAAATGTGGACTTAAGATGATTTAAATAAAATAAATAATAAATAAATAAAACATTATTATTATTAGATAAAGTATAGACGAATGTCTAAATTAATCTGGGTTTTGTTAATTTAAATATAGCAGTTAGTATTGTAGGTAGGTATGCATGTATTTATTAAACATCTGCCGGCGGTATTGTCCGTATAAACAATTTCGCCGGCCGCCGGATCTTTACGACTGTAGTAACGTGTCCGCCGACAAAGGCAGTGTTTTTGGCAGGCACATTGGAATGGGCGTATTTCTAATGTGAATTTTCCCTGGCCGCGGCGGTATGTTACTATACTACATGAAAATTCCGACGTTATCGTAATGGTCGTGATCATAACCTAGTTTTATTTATTAATGTGCCTTCTGCTTATTTATTAAAATCGGCAAATACAGGTAAAAATTAAATTGTATTTGAGTAATTTTATTGTTATGTTTTTAATTCATTAAAATAAGGTCTGCAATAATTAGTATTAGTGCGCAAATAAACACTGACAAAATAATCTATTTAAAATTATATTGCGAGTAATTAACAACTATAAAATATGTATTCTTCATGTTTGATGTATGATTTATGTTTCAAACTGTCAAAATAGTGTATTAATTAGTAGAAAATGGTTTTATTGGGATACACAAAAATTATATTTTTTCTTATCATTTGTATAATGATTTTTAGGTCATTTGTAAAACGCAAATAATCAATATTTAGTAAGTTATAAGTAGTATTTATTGTTTGTGAAGTAATAAAACCAGTATTTCTTAATACAAAATATGCTTAATACAAGTAATACAAAAAGTGTACATTATATATAATTATAGTGCAAAATACAAACATGCTTTTTATAATATTTCTACACTTTTAAAAGCATTTCAAAATAAAAGTAATTTAAGTATGTATATAAATAGCACTGTCTCTACTTTTGTTTACAAGTAATATGCCAAAGTGACCCAACATTTATATAATATACCAAAGTATAATATACCAAAGTTAGATATTGCTAAAATGTCGCCTAATAATTTCCCTTTAAATTCCTCGCCCCGTTAATAAGTTTCTTTGTCTGCATGCAATATGTAATGCAGATTCACACACACATTATTAAATAAAACTAGGTTATGATCATGACCGTTACAACAGCGGAATTTTCAAGAAATATAGTAACATGCCGCCGACGCGACCGGCGGAAATCGCCAAAACAGATACGCCTATTCCGCCGGGCCAAAACACTGCCTTTGTTGGCGATGGCCACAGCGTATATTAAAGCGTTACTAAACAAAAAAAATAACGCACCGCGGTTTAACAGTCTAATAATTAAATTGTTATTATCTCAATCTTAAAATCAAGGCTGATAACATTGCCGATTCTAGAAATTTGAGAAATTATAATACGTGTTGTAAAATGTAATTTATTCCTAATTTATGATTAGTATAATCAAATAGTCGTATATGCTTCCATCAGAAAGTAGCTATAAGTTCATATTTTGCATGTACGATGCCTATAATGTCTATACCTTTAACTATTAATTAAACTGCTACTTTTTGATGCTTTCTGAGAAAATTACATCTGAAGAAGTTCAAAATATACGTCTTTTGCATGCGTATATAAAGCTTCGATTTTCACGAGGTGTAGACTTCTTTTGTGAGGAATATGCGTGTTTGAACCATTAAGTTGTTTCAAACCCGCATATCTGCGGCAAAAATTATTTGCGCAGTACTTGAAATTAATTGCAGTAACCTTATGTATCTATGCAAAAGGCGTATATTACGAACTTCTTCTGATGCTATTTGCTCAGAAAGTAGCAAAAAATAGCAGCTCAACTTTGTAACTACACTAAAATTCATCGCTGGAACTAACAGAAGGGATCGAAGATAGATTATAACACAGTTTTCAGACTTGTAAAAGTAATGGTCTATTCTGAATAAATATCGATTACCAGCATTCAACTGTCAACTATACAAATCAATATAATAAGGCTGTGGCTCTATAAAATGTACTTATTTTTCCATCGAAAATTATGTGGATAACATAAAAAATCACTATATCTAGCAAAATTCATTGCAATTCATTATACGTTGAAACGCCTTACTCCAGGACAGAGAAAACTTAAGATTACAAATCTGTTGTAATGGATTACACTTATCATTAAATAACAATTTATGCAACTTTGTATGAAATAAGTGCACCTTCTAGAGAATTCTTATTGAACGAAATTTCAAGTTCACTCGACGTGAAAATTATACGAAATCAGGTCTGCTTTGGAGAGTTCTAAAAATAAAGAGCGTACAAAATATGTAGACGACGACGTTCATAAAGGCAGGTTGCATTCATTCAATGCACTTTCCAACAAAATAGACTTGACGGATACCACTTATAACCGTGTTCGTGATTCAGCGCATCTAGAAGTATTATTAGAAATTTAATACATTAACAAAGAGATTGTGTAAATAATTATAAAGTTAATCGTCAAAGAATTTCTAAACCAAAAGTCAAATACATATTTATATATGTATATGTACGAGACAAAGCAAAATCTAAACGAGCCTAAAGGGGCCCCACACACTGCGTTTTTGTTCGACAGTATTGTTCGACGAACAAGTCTGTTCGAACAAAAACGACGCAAAACCGAAGTGTGTGAGTCGAAAACCGTCATTGATGTTGGCGTACAAAGCTGCTGAAAATAATCTGGTTCGGCCTGTTTATGTCCGTTGAACATGTTCGTCGAACAAATCTGAAGTGTGTGGGGTAGTTCTATATAGTTCATAACTAACGTTTTGCCGAACAAAACTGCCGAACAAAACTGCTGAACAAAACTGTAGCCTGTGGGCAACTCACTTTCGTCGTTTTTGTTCGACAGACTTGTTCGTCGAACAAAACTGTCGAATAAAAACGCAGTGTGTGCCCCTTATGGGTCAGGAATGTTAGCCGTTTGTGGTGGGGCGATTGTGTGAGGCTGCCCAAAGTGGGGTAGTAATCAGCTCAGCAGAATCGTCTATTGCTTTGTTTAGTAGTTTTCAGAATGAGCAAAGCAAATGTATAGTTTATTTCAAATTATAAGAATATAACTTTGAACGGCTCTAATGCTTTTATTGCACCATCTTCTGTGACGATAATAATTATACCTGGTCTCCTTATTGAACGGGTACGGTTTACCTATTTGCAACGTAAGAATCTAGGGGCCGTATTGACTATAAATTAGGACCCTATGAGATAATAATAAAACGCTGTTAATTTCAAGTTTATAATAAAATATATCTATACATTGGGTTTATATACAAAGAACAAATTACAAATCGTGTTGCAACATGTGTAGTAGATACATATAGATATATAAAGGTAATTAGTTTGTAATACACAATAAAATTTTTATGTGTCACCGCTTTTCATAAATCATCTTCTGTGATTGAGTCGTCTTGCAAATCGGTGTCTGTCTCTGAATCGTATTGCAAATTTATAATCAAAGGTGCTATTATTTTGTACATGCGCATATATTCGTCCTCTTTCGCTATTGCGTGTTTAACAGCTTTTTCCAATTTACAGCAGTTATATGTTCCATAGCATTTTTTATGTGTGTTACACTGCTTTCACTGAATTTCGGTGTTTGATTTGTTCGTCTTATGGTATTTTTCAGTTGGGCCCATATCAATTCAATGGGATTGAAAATGCAATGATATGGTGGTAAACGCAAAATTGTATGTCCCGCTTCTTTGGCTCTGTTATCCACATAATAATCTTTTAAATATTCTTTTGTCTTCATCACCTCTATTAATTGGTTTTTTGTATAATGATCCTCAAAATATAAATCATTTGTTTCTAAAAATTCTTTAATATCTTTCTTATTATTACATTTTGTAGGCACTTTGTTTTGCTGTCGAGAATGATACGGAGCGTTGTCCATCACTATCACACTATCTTTTGGTAAATTTGGCACAAAACCATTCTTCAAATAAAGATGAGGTCATATCTTCATGGTAATCTAAACTTGAGAATTTAACAATTTTAGTAGATAATAGCGGCTGTCCGATCCATCCTTTTTCTGACCCAGCATGAAGAATAATTATTCTCTTCCCTCTCGAAACCGGCGCGTCCAACTGACAACTATCCACCCAACCTTTGCAAATTGTGTCATGGGTGTCATACCGCGTCTCGTCTAAATAACATATGAATCGCCTTCCTGTCTATACCTTCTAATTGCCGTTAAGTATTCATATCGAAGTTTCTGTAACCTCAGGCTTTCGATAATTGTGCGACGTTTAACTATATATCATAAGTATATATTCAAATTAACAACTGCTGGTACTTATATTATTATTAAATTTTATTTAATCTAAATTGCAGTAATTACAATTTACTTAAATTTTGTCATTACGGATCTCAGCAGTTTGTTTGCGTAAAACATAATCGTATTGAGCGGCCAGGTAGTTATTGCCGCAAGTGGTGCTATAAAAGCATTAGAGCCGTTCAAATTTATATTCTTATAATTTGAAATAAACTATACATGCGTCTGTTGCCCAAGACATCATAATTGTTTCACACCCGTGAAAATGCGAAACCAACTACACAGAAGACAAAAAGACTTACTTCCGGTAGAAATTTCGAAGCACTTTTTTATAAAATCTTTCTAAACTTCACTTTTTAGTACCTTTGCACTCTTTAGAAATTTGTCTAAACTTAGTAGTTGCCGAGATAATAATAATAATAATAATAATAATAATCTCAAGAGGAAGATTATACTCGTATATATAAAGTTTGATATTGATAGCTGAAGCCGATTGGCCGCTATCGTGGTCACACAGAGAGATAGAGAGGCGGGGAGAAAAAGAAGAGAGAGATAGATTGCCCTGTGAGAATGTTTGTGAAAAAAATAACATACAAAGACAGACCTCTGTCCTCTGACTAATTCTACTTATGCAATCAAAATACTAGTAGTTTTAAGAGTTTCTTTTTTACCTTATATGAGTATGTAGGTATAAATAACATTAAAATATTGTGAATTAAATTTTAACATATTCATATATCTACAGTTTCCTGCTTGAAATAATTTTGTAATTAATACATAGTGAGTCAAATACATAGATATTAATATAAATATTTTTTTAATTTAAGAATCACTAACATGGATAAAATCCTAATTATACGAGGTGTAAATACAATAATAGAAATTTGAAAATAGATGAATTTAGTTCCTTTGTTGTAAGACAATTTACAGAATAAATATGTACATGAATTTTTGATTTCTTGTACATTCTGAACTGATTATACGAAACCGTAAACTAGTTCTCTTGTATGATGTTTCATAGTTTTAAGTTTTTACTAAAATTCTTTTCACTCTGCCATGTATATATGGAATATTTATAAGGGTAGATTGAAGGAAAAAAGTCCTTATTACTTTCTTATATCTAGTATAAGGAAGTATTGTTATGACGAAAGTTTTTAGAAAATGTCTCTCTCTCTCTGTGTGTGTGTGTCCTCGATGGCGGCCAATCGGCTACAGCTATCAATAGCAAAATTTTCCAGTAAAATCGGTATACCGGAAGTAGTAGCTTACTTCAGTATAAAAACCAAAATTTACCGATTCTCGTCAAATACTATGTTTAAACAAATTTACACAGAATTCAAATACACTCAAAAGTGAATTTGAGAAAGAATTTATTAAAGAAGTTTTTGGAAATTCCTACAGGAAATAGGTCATTTACTGTTATCGAAAAATATAGTCTTTTACTTCAAATTTATTTTGGATTACATAAAAAATTCGAAACTCATGTCGGTATAACAAAGCCGTCGCTGTCCACACCTCTTTTTTTTTGTATAAACTTTTCTACACAAAACTTTAAAGCCAAGCTCGTAAATTAAACGCGAGTTTTTTTTAAAGCTATAAAAGCTACTACTAAACATAATGATTATAGTATACATATTAGGTTTTGTGACATTAAATATGTCCGAAATTATTGAGTTAAACATTATTGCCAGTTGTGTGGAAAATATACTTTAGAACTAAGCTCTCGTATGCTCGAGAAGGGAGAAGCTGGCGAAAATTACTGCCATAGAGTTCTTCTTCTTCATTGATCGTCCTTGTTCAACTCCTTTGTATTGAGAAAACTGCAATAGACTTAGAAATAGATACGATAAAGCTTCCTGGAAATTGAGTAAAAATATGCGACACTTTGGAAACAATGAAAGCTTATGGGTAAGGTACGATATTATAAATGTACCTATGGCAAAACGCCTTTCAGGATCGGCAAAATATTGCAGATGAACAACGACTGGGTCGCGCTTCTTCGACAAAATTCAGACAGATGGAGATTGTAGCCAGCTCACATGAAAACGATTGCAGAGGAAATGGAAATTACCAATACCGATGAAATGATGACAGAATTTGAGCAGCAGAGAAGTATGTGCAAATTTGTTCCAAGTAATTTGTCATGTTTAGCTTTTTTCATGTATGTCTACATAGCTTGCTTGCTTGGTTAGCCTAATTTCTTGAGATAAGTTATCGACAATATGATATTAATGCTGTAGCCCAATCGAATTGACAAACATCATGTTGGGCGTAATACATTTACTATTATTGAGAATCAGATATTTTAAATGGAATGGGGCCATCTTGCTATAACTGTTAGCCAAGGGTCTGGCTGTCCTAATCTAGCCTGCTGTGACTTTTTTATATTACCAAAGGTGAGCAGTTTGACAGAATGGGTAACATCAGGTAATGCAGTTTTTAAAGCAAGCAATAAATTATAGCTTTTTTCAATTAAATATCCGTATTATTTCTAGAGAACACACACGCACATTATCATGTGAAGTATATTTCAACATTACATGTTACATATTTAGAAAATATTCAGACAGTCTATTGTTTTTATAAGAAAAACCAATATATTACGATTCAATTTTGGAAAAATGTCCATTTCCGTCAATACTAAGATTTCCCTGTAATTAAAATACGAGGGTAGTCTGTAATGTTTTGAGCCACAACATGAATATGGTGTTACTCGTCAAAACCATTCTGGTAATGTACTTGGGCATGAAAGATGTCTGTGAAAACATTTTGGACGCTCAGTTGTGGTTGACAGTCGTTTGTGCCAGTCGATGTCAGTGTTTTTGTAAAATGTAAAAATAGAAAAAATCGAACATCGTGCCGTCATTAAATTCTTGCATTCGAAAGGCAATACGGCAACACAAATTAAAACTGAGTTGGACGCTGCTTACGGGGACTCAGCTGAATTTAAAAGTGATCGTACAAGCTTGACTGATGATGAGCGTTCGGAACGTTCAAAAACTGCGACCATCATCGGTAACATCGAAAATATTCACGAAATGGTACTGGGCGACCGTTGATTCAAGGTTAGAGAGATAGCACAAGCTATACACATATCGAAAGAGCGCGTGTGTCATATACTGAATGAAGAATTGGACATGCGTAAACTATCCGCGCGTTGGATGCCGCGCTTGCTCACTTTGGACCAAAAACGCATTCGATTAAACATTTCCAAGGCCCCTGTTGGAGCAGTTTAAGCGAAACGAATCAGATTTTTTGCGTCAATTCATAACTTTAGATGTAACTTTGATCCACCACTACACTCCCGAGACGAAAGAACATTCAATAGCAAAGGGTGAACCTGCTACGAAAAAAGCGAAGAAGGTTCCATCGGCCGGTATTGTTTTCATCAACTATCTCGGAAAAGGAAAAAAGTAATAAGGGGAGTGTATTACGCATAATTACTTGATAAGCTGAAGCACAGAAATTGCAAAAAAAAACCGCCGTATTTGAAGAAGAAGCAAGTTCTGTTCCAGTAAGACAATGTACCTGCTCACACTTCGGCGGTCGCCATAGCCAAAAATCACTAACTGCGCACTTGAATTGGTTGAACATCCGCCGTATTCATCACCAGCTCTGGCCCCCGGCAACTTTTTCCTGTTTCCTAATCTTAAAGTTTCGCTTAGAGGGCCGGGATTTTTATCGAACGAGGATATTATCGCATATATAAAAGCCTATTTTGCGGAGCAAGACGTCAACTACTATTTGGAAGGGTTAAAGAGCATCGCTGGAAAAAGTGTACAGACTTAAAAGGAGACTATGTTGAAAAATAAAACTATATTCGACTGAAAAAATTCTTGTTTCTATGTTAGGGTCAAAACAATTCAGACTACCCTCGTATATAATTGTAAGGTGTGTATATTAAAATCACTTAATTAAAAAAAAATAGTCACAAAATAACAATCTTAACACACAAATATTTGCGTATTACATTATGAAATCTTTATTAGGCGTACTTTTCGCTGAATAAAGTGATAACTTATCAAAGATATTGTGGTTTTTATTTGCAAATAAATAACTAGTTAGGTATTTATGATAGAGAAATAGTACAACATAATTATTCATATTTAAGTTTTAAGTGTATTTTATAAATGTCACTTTCTCGTATTGAAGATGAAAGTGATATCCGGATATTTAATTATTCTTTTCTATCGCAAAAGATTTAGAGAACAGATAGTTTAATTTCATTTTTAGTAGTCAGTTTCCAACACTCCGTAGACTGTGGCATAAGATCGTGAAAGTGACAGTGACAGGACGCGCTTAATAAGAAAGTGTTAAGATTTCTTGTGTCAGAGAGCCATTAAAAATTAATGTCAAGTTATGTACTCATATATTTAAATTATAATTGTATACGAATTTATAAGAATAAAAACATTTTGAATTTACTGGTTTGTTGTAACTTTATTTTATGATTCACTGATTAAAGTACCGGCTAGTATCGTTTTTTCATCGATGTAGCGACTCGATATTTTATTGGATATTAGAACTATCTCAAACCTTTTCAAGTGTATATGAGTATCTATTATCTACACATTAGGAATCGATACCCAACTAGGACCGCATTAAAACAAAATTGCAGTGTCCATGTATTATATATTCTTACATAAGTAAGAATACAATAGTAAATATTTATATACAAATAAAATGAATATACTAAAAGTCTTCGCAGTTGTCAGAATCGTCATAATGTACATACTTGTAAAGCTCACTCCAATTCCTCCAGCACCTAACATTAAAGTTGAAATTATGTAAACCAATTTGGAAACAAGGTTTTCTCAATCAACCTTCTTTGATTAAAGGAATTTGGACTTACAACTAGTCAAGATGTATTGTTTTCTATTAACAGATGATGTATGATCTTTTAAGTAAAAGTATCTGGCATGCTACAGAAATTTGGTGCAAGTTAAACTGTCTCAGATATGGAAATGGCGGTATCATCTTATACCGTTAGAATGTGATTGATAGTCCAGTTTATGACCGCGGATGCACGACATTCTTTTTTCAACAAATTATTCCTACTTTTATGATTTTGTTATATGCTATTTTACATATTTTTAGGTAATTGTTAATTTAATATGAATATATAGAGGAAACGCGTTACATTCAATTGTACGTCATACCTAGATCCATGACGACTCGTCTTGTTTATGTTGACGAATCTTTTTTTATTTCTGTCAGTGACATTTGATATAACAAAAAAAAAATATTCGCAATACAGTAACTATAACGTAATAGTTATAGTTTAGTAATTGAAATGCTGTAAGACTTCAGTCTTTTTTAATTTCCGTCTATCATAACGTAATCAAAGCAAAAATAAATAAAATTCGACAGGAAAAATATACACAACACACGCCTTTTTGACAGATACGATTTATCTGCCAGCACCGAATTGAACTATTAGTCTATTAAAAATACGTAAGAGAGAAATTTAATATTTAAACGGAAAAACAAAAATACGTAAGAGAGAAATTTAATATTTAAACGGAAATTATGTTTATTTGCTATGAATGCGTATATTACCGACCAATTTATACATCTTCTATTTAAACTAATGAAATAAAAGCCCTTAAATATAATTTAACAAAGTAACTTTTTTTAGTTTCTCTAATACAGTTATAACTATACACCGGACGTGCCAGGTTTAAATTATGACGAAGCAAAGATATAATGTAAACAACACGTAGTTACTGAATAGTACTATTCATATGGTAAACTGCAGTTTTTAAAATTTATTACATTAACCTTATATTTTGTTAAGAACTTAACTTCTTTTATTTTATATTATTGTTTCTTGCTTTATAAATGAATGTTTTTCTTTATTTTTATGTGTTATTATATTTTTGTAATGTATGTTTTATTTTTTTTACCTTTAATTATATTGTCACTTAATGTATTTTTTACTTACAAATATTGTGAGCATACTGATACGGAGCGACCTTCGGGCGTATAGTCTCACCGGCCGAGTTTATTGTCTGCCGGCCCGAGTACACGACCGTACACCGAAGGCGATGCAAGACCTCCTCTGTATGCGTACCGTATGCAATGTGTGGCATCTGCACATAGATAGGGGTCCATAGCTCCTCGGGCGATTCACATGTATATATGCTGCATATTTTATATAATAAATTTTGAAACTATACATTTGTGTTTTATTATATATATATAATGGAGTTTCAACATGTATCTCCTTCGTCGATTATTAATTTGCATATTTTATGTTTGATGCAGAGGGACCCCGAAATATCGGCACACACCGAAAATAAATAAATGTGTATTTGAACTGAAATTGAGTTTTATTTATGGTACTTTCAAAATAGGAAGCTTCTAGGAAATTAGAAATATTAATAGTCCGCAAAGGCAGGGAATCATAGGCGAGTATCGTACCCAATTCTGCAACGAACTAAAGAGACACGAAGCGTCCAGTGCTCTGGTCCGTTTAAAAATAATACGCATAAGACGTATACAAATAGTGTTCGCTTTCGCAAAGGATACATACGCTGATCACATCATATGCCTAATACTGCGGCGGATCCAATTGAAATATTTACAAACAAATGTTCGCAAACGCAGAGGATATATTTGCAGCTATCATACCTAATATTGCAGCGACACACAAAGATTATTAAAATCTAAGAAAAGTGGCCTGGCAAACCACAAATATACACTCTCGTACAGTAACAAACATACACACGCAGAGCAAAAAATAGATTACAAAATCTAAAAAACGAGATAAATGCCCGCATACAAATAGAAAAATCTAAAACTGAAGACAGATTTTTCATATATTTTTTTTAGGCTCATATACTAATACGGAGCTTAAATACGGATACGGAGCAAATAATACTGATGCAGAGGTGAAATACTGCTGCGGAGCTAAATACATTGCGCATAAAATAAGCAGTTTGTGGATGCTGCAATAAATAGAAAAATCTAAAACTGAAGAGATTTTTTTTATTTTATTTTTTGCTGAAATACATATACGGAGCTCGATTTAATAATGCGGAGGTGAAATACTGATGCGGAGGTGAAATACATATACGGAACTACAAATATATCTATATATTTTAGAAAATAATAAAAGTGGAAAACTTAAAATTTCATCGCCGAACAATTAAAGCATCGCTGACAAGAGCTGTCACGTACTTAGATAAAAGCGGTCCCAACGGCATCATTGGCGACGATCGCTATGAAATATTTATTTCATTACTGGAACAATTTGATAAAGTGCAGACTCAAATTGAGAAGCTAGATGAAACAGAATTCGAGAATACTGAGCGTGAAGAATTTGAAAATAAATATTACAATAAACTACGATATACATCTATGTTAGCTCCTGTGTGTGACAACGAAGAATCCTCAGAAAATAATAGTAACAACACAGGAAATAGCTTCATCAAACTGCCTACAGTTGAGTTACCGGTATTTGTTGGTGACTATGATGACTGGCTCTCATTCTACGATACTTTTAATTCTCTTATACATAATAATAGTGGCATACCAAATGTACAAAAGTTTCATTATTTGAAATCGTCGTTGAGGGAGACGCAGCCAACGTTCTACATTCCTTAGAAACATCATCCGAGAATTACGCAAATGCATGGCAAATGTTACAAGATAGATACAATAACACGAGAAGAATTGTACAAAAACACATAAATGGTATTTTCAACTTGCCAACAGCACACAAAGAAAACGTAAACATACTTAGGCAGATATTAGACGGTTTTATGAAGCATTTTAGAGCTCTCACAGCACTGAAACGTCCTACAGAACACTGGGATGATCTACTAATATGCACTGTCTCCAAAAAGTTAGATGTTCAGTCATTAAAGGAAGGGAAGCCAAAATACAGTCTACAGAGTTACCTACATTAAAAGAGTTCACAAATTTTCTCACACAAAAATGTCAAGCGATCTCAAAGGCCAGCAACAATCATTACAAAACATCAACGAACGTGTCAACTAACAAGAGTTCAGTATCATGTACATTTTGTAAAGGTTCCCATATTATCTATAATTGCAGAAAGTTTATAAATCTTCCCGTTAATAAACGAATTGAGGAAGCTAAAGTCAATAAACTTTGCATCAACTGTTTAAACACAAATCATGTAGCCTTTAAATGTCCAGGGAGACCTTGCAGACATTGTCATAAGGAGCACAACGATTTGCTTCATCTTTAAACAATATATAGATCTGAGACATCGCTATTGGAGACCAGTTCAAGTTCCACCGGTTCAAGTTCCAGTGTGTCACATCACAGTTCCAATTCAGACGGGAACAGTCACATTTTATTATCCACAGCGTTGGTTAACATTTTAGACCGGAAAGGGAAAACTCAACCCTGTCGAGTTCGTTTAGACTCGGGATCGCAATCACATTTATTAACGTACAGAATGGCGAAAATCCTTGATCTACCGCCAACTAATACACAGATATCTCTATCTGGAATAACACAGTACACTACGAGAATAACTAACACCACCAAGGCTTCAATTCAATCTAGAAATAATAATTTCAAGGCAAAACTAGATTGTTTAGTACTGGACAAAATATCGGAATGTCTTCCTCTAGTTTCTATATCAAGAGATGTTATTGATATACCCAAAAATATCAAACTGGCCGATCCTGATTATAATATATCTAAAGATATGCTAATTGGTGCTGAAGTGTTTTATAAACTACAATGTGTTGGACAAATCAATATAGGTAACAGAAAACTTTATTAGGCTGGGTAATATCTGGAAAACTAATTGCACCACAAATTTCAGTAAACATAACAACGTGCAATTCAGTAACATTAAAACAACTTAACAACAATATAAATAAATTCTGGGAATTAGAGAACGTCAAAAAGGATAAAGGGTATTCACATGAAGAAAAGCTATGCGAACAACACTTTATTAAAAATACGAAGAGAAACATTGATGGCCGTTTTGCGTATCTTTACCGTTTAAGAGTAATGTTTCTTCTTTAGGCACTACACGTGACCAAGCTTTACAACGATTTTACAGACAACTGTGATCTGTTCACTAAATCTTCTTCTTTAAACAAATTAACAAGAGTAGTGGCATACTGTCTCAGATTTAAAAATAATGCACGGGGGGCAAAATGTAGTAATTCTACTATGGAATTACATACCGGCCATTTAAAATGTTCAGAACTGGAAAGAGCAACAACGGTATTAGTAAGATTAGTAAAAAAGCACTCATTTCCCAAGGAATATGATAAATTGCAAAGACAAGGTAGAGTAAATATCAAAAACAATTGATTGTGCTTAAGCCCTTTTCTGGACAACAAGGGTATTTTGAGAGTCGGTGGGCGTTTAAAACGAGCAAACATACCCTACTCTCAAAAGCATCAAATACTATTACCAGCGAAACATCCATTCACAACATTAATAATTCAAAATGAGCACATTAAGCAGTTACACGCTGCCGTACAACAAACGCTCGCTGACGTACGGACAAAATATTGGCCATTGTCCATAAAAAAATCAGTCAAAAGAGTCATAGGAAAATGTGTAACTTGTTTCAGAGCTAAACCAGCAAATACTGATTACTTAATGGGTGATCTTCCCACGGACAGAGTAACATGTGCTAGAGCCTTTCAAAATGAAGGGGTGGATTACTTCGGTCCACTTTATATCCGTGAAGGAAGCCGCAGAAAATATAATGTAACGAAGACCTACGGTGCTGTTTTCGTATGTTTCGCAACCAAGGCAATACATCTAGAACTTGTGGTTAATTTAACAACCGATGAATTTATGGCTGCGTTAAAGCGATTCATTTCAAGAAGAGGAAACGTGTCCAATATATATTCCGATAACGGAACACAATTTGTGGGAACAAATTCCGAATTAAAGAAAATGATCAAACAATTGAATTTCCAGTATAACCAGGAAGAGCTGCAGGCCTACTTCGCCCATAATCAACTAAAATGGCATTTTATTCCACCAAGGTCGCCACATTTTGGAGGTTTATGGGAGGCAGCAGTGAAATCTGTAAAAATGCATCTCACTCGCATAATTGGTAAAAGTACCTTAAATTAGGAAGAAATGTACAACTTGTTAGTCCAAATTGAAGCCACTCTCAATTCCCGTCCTATAACAGCCATTTCAAACGATCCCAATGATTTAACCTTTCTCACACCTTCCCACTTTCTTACTGGTACAATATCTGCTACCATTCCAGAACCTAGCTTGATGGATATAAAATTAAATTCCTTATCAAGATGGCAATATGTTCAACAACTACGTGAACATTTCTAGAATCGATGACACAGAGAATACCTGAATCAACTGCAAAGAAGAAACAAGTGGAATGTAAACACCGAGCAGCAACTACGTCCTGGGCGCTTGGTAATCATCCGAGAAGACAACACTCTTCCTTGCCAGTGGATCCTAGGTCGAGTTTTGGAGACCCATCCAGGACGAGATGGTATTACACGTGCAGCAACAGTACAGACTTCGAATGATACGGTGCAAAGACCAAGTGTAAAATTGTGCGTGTTACAAGTGTACGATGACTAAGTTCCGCGAGTGCTACGTTCTGTTGAAGGCGATGCCTTCAAGGGGGGGCGGTTATGTTAAGAACTGAACATCTTTTATTTTATTTTATATTATTGTTTCTTGCTTTATATATGAATGTTTTTCTTTATTTTTATGTGTTATTATATTTTTGTAATGTATGTTTTATTTTTTTTAACTTTTAATTATATTGTCACTTAATGTATTTTTTTACTTACAAATATTGTGAGCATACTGATGCGGAGCGACCTTCGGGCGTATACAGTCTCAGCGGCCGAGTTTATTGTCTGCCGGTCAGAGTACACAACCGTACATCGAAGGCGATGCAATGTCTGGCATCTGCACATACATAGGGGTCCATAGCTCCTCGAGCGATTCACATGTATATTGCTGTATATCTCATGTTCGATGCAGAGCAACCCCGAAATATCGGCGCACACCGAAAATAAATAAATGTGTATTTGAACTGAAATTGAGTTTTATTTATGGTACTTTCAAAATAGGAAGATTCCTTAACATAAGATAAATAAAGTTATATATGTATATACCCATTCATACTTATGTTAGTTTCGTTTTTCATTGTTTTGACTGTTAATTACATAATTCGTAATTTTTGTAATAGTTTCCCAATTATCTTGACCTAAGTGTGCAGTGGATTTCGTTAAGTTTTAGTAACATACGCATACATTTTTAGTTATCATTTATTTAGATCTAGAACATTGTTTATGTTACTATAATATGGAAGAACGTCGCGAATTGCATCGTGAAACAATGGCGAGTTGGATTAAGGGTCATACTGATTGTACGTCCATTGTCAGTGATTCCGAAATTTATTGCAAAGTCTGTAAGATATCGTTACAGAATGCCCAAAAATCGCAAGTACAGCGTCACTTAGCATCGCTAAAACATACACAGACATTGGACCCGTTGGAAGCTGACAATTTTAACGAAGAACTCTGTGAAGCTTTAATGGCGGCTAATATCCCATTAAATAAACTTGACAATCCCACTTTCAAAACATTTCTCCAAAAATATACTGGTCGAAATGTTCCCGATGAATCCAACTTACGCAAATATTATGTTTCTAAGTGCTTCACGAAAACAGTAGAATGCATTAGAAAACATCTTTCAAATCAGTACCTATGGATAAGTGCCGACGAAACGTCGATATGTTAGGAGGCTGTGTGGTAAATCTAGCTGATGTACTACATCCAACTATTCCATATAACGCAGATGCTATTACATTAACATCTAAAGTTATAAATACAGTTGATGCGGAAACAATTGCTAAAACCATTGACGAGAATTGGCACAAAATGCTTCATTCGGACGGCAGGTACAGGAAAAAAATACTTTTATTTGTTAGTGACAGTGCCGCATATATGTTAAGAACAGGCAGACTATTAAAGGAAACATATCCTTATATGCTGACTTGTGTAGCACATGCTCTCCACAGAATCTGTGAATATATCAGAGACACCTATCCGGAAGTAGACGGACTTGTATCCGCTTTTAAAAAAGTTTTCTTCAGAAAAGCACCATCGAGTGTAGCTCTTTACAGGGAAAAACTTCCATCTTTGTCACTGCCTCCTTCGCCAGTAATAACTAGATGGGGAACATGGTTGGAAGCTACTAGTTTTTATGGAGAGAATTTCGATAGTTTACAAAATTTCGTTACATGTTCAAATGACGATGCTCGAAGTATTGCAAGGAACTAACACAAATACCAAATTTAAAAAATCAGTTGTTATTCCTTCAGCAACACTTTGGAAATTTGCCTAAACTAATCACATATTTTGAACATCAAAATCTTAAATTAAAAGATGGATTAACCACATTAGATGTGGCTATTATATAATAATTTCAAAAGAATTCCAAGTGACTTCGGATGTGGCCTTCGGCAAAAGTTAGACGCAGTTTTTAATAGAAATTAATAACATGGCGGCAATTGTGTATGGGGACAATGACACAAAGTCTAGCTGCTAAATACGATGAAATAAAAGAATATTTCCAGTACGCACCTATAACCAGTTGCGATGTAGAAAGGACGTTTTCTATCTACAAGTATGTACTTCATTCAAAGACAACAAATCTTACAGAGAGAACCTAGAGAAAGTATTGCTAGTAAATATTAACACTCCTTTACTCGACTTGAACTACAAAATGAACAAATAATAAGGTATTTTGTATCACCACCCACCCAATCTCTTTAAAAATACAAAATTAGTGCGCCCATGAGCGATGAGTCTTCAACTTTTCGTGTCCGGTCTGTAGTTATAACAACATGCAAACGTCATGAATTGAATATAACGCATCTCGAGTATTTTAATCGGAGTTGGAAAAATCGGCCGCTAGTAGCTCAAATTAAGAAAAATATGCATAATAAAAAATTTAAAGAACAAATTTAGTCTAAAAAACTGACCGAATGTTTGTGGTGAAGCAAGTTCAGTATGGTCTCTACCTCAAAGTGCTAAGTGCAATTAGATACTTGATAACGTTGCCTGTGGTTCTTCTTTATAAAGTATTATTTTTCGTCCAAAAGAGATGGAGAATATTGGAATGCGTATAACCTTTGATTTAATATGAAAATATAACCCTAATTGTAATTTATAGCGTATATTTAACCGAATCTCTAAGCATATTTCACTTACTCAGAGCGAAATTTTGATTAAAACTTTCTTAAAAACAGAATTTATCGTAACCTTAAATAAGAAATATCGTGGAATCAAATATACAGGGTGAATCATCTCTGTGGGTAAGACCTATTGTGTATTAACAAAAGATATTTCGAAGCGGGTTTCTTCCTAAAATAGCCACTGATTAGGAGCACCTTTTAAATTTATTTTGTATCACACAGACTGTTCCACAACTTGGTGGCTGACCATAGTTAGTTATACTTTTTTAAATAGAACCTGTATACTATTACGTTTTTGTATTTCTCGTATAATTCTTAGGCAAAACGTTATAAGATAGCATAGGCCTAAAAAAATCAGTGTTTTTAAAAAATTAGATATCTCGAAAACGACGCATCAGATGGCGCATTTTTGTTAGGGTTCTTCATAATAAGAGGACCCAATGCATGTTTAATATTTTTCAACTACCAATTGCGTGCCCAGAAAACTGTATTAAAGTTACATGACAAATTTTTGTCCAAAAGTCATTTTTTTTTTCAAATAGAACAACGCATTCGCTTCATTTTTGAATTGCTTGCTAAATTTTCCACCAAAAACACCACCTTTAAAGTGACCACTGCTAAGCTATTGTCATTTTCATATACACTTTTGTAAATTTTATGTCTTATTTGAATACGGTAGTTTGGTATTGGAGGAATGTCAAAGAAATTATTGGCCCAGAGAGTTTATCAGCAGCGTTACCCTGGAAGAAGATAACTAGGGCAGATGCCTTTTGAAGACTAATTAACACTTTCATCACTACTGGTAGTATTGCTTATTCAAAACCACGGAAACCTAAATACATATGTGATAAATGATGAAAATCAATTACGAATTCTTATGGCATCAACAGAAAATCCTTACGTCGGTACCCGTGAAGTAAGTCGTTTGCAGGATATTAGCCAAACCAGCGGTAGAAGCCTTAAAATAAAATAAATATCATCCATAGTGAATACATTTAAATATTAAGTTACGCACCCATAATTTTAAAGCAAGAAGAGTGTTCTAGCATTGGGTAATAATTAAAGTTATATCCAGGCAATTCCTCTTGATAATGTGTTATTTCGGGTGAAACTACTATATACAATAATAGAATAGTTGACAGAAGAAATTTTCATTATTGTACAAATGAAAACCCTTATTTCACTAGTAAATAGATCATCACCATGAGTGGAGGTATTCTTGTTGATCGGATGAAAGGCTTGTATGAAATATTTTAAGCTAAATGTTTCCAGGGAAGTGGCTAGCTCCTGGAGGCCCTATTTACTAGCTTGCTAGGTCTTCCGATAATACAAAATTAGATTTTTTTATAGGGCTACGTAAACAAGCAAATATACAGTATAGCTGTAAACAAAAGAAGCTATGGGGGAATATATTCGACAAATATTTAAAAATATAGGTGCTCAACTCCTTATCATTTCGGAAGCGTGTTCAAAAACATTTAGAAGTGAATTGATTTTAGCACTTGTTGAAGTAATTTTTTTCCATATTATCGTTATTTGTTCCTATCTGCGCCTACTATAATCAAGTTATTAATTTGTTTGGTTTTAAAATTTGTTTATTGTAGCAAATTCTAAATATTTTATGAAATATATTGCTGGCATAGATCGTATTGTAAATAAAATATATCAATTAATTTTTGTAAAAATACAGGTAGGTACGGACATGAGACACTTACTAAGAATATATTAGTAAAAGAAAAGAAGAAGGGTAATATATTATATAATAATGCAATTTTATATACAATTCAAACCTTCTAGCTAGTAAACAATTTTTTGACATTACATACAAAAATCATATCACTAAACTCATTTTTAGAAAAATTCATTATAAAATCATGCTTATCAACTGAGAAGCAACTTACTAAATGTCATCCATGCCACTGTCAATTTCGCAGCAAATATCGTGGCTCGCTATACCGTATGCAAATAAAAAAAACACACATTTTGTAATATATGTATACAAAAAATGACAATAGCTCAGTAATGGACACTTTTAATGTTTTTGGTGCGAAATGTAGGCAATTCAAAAAAAAGAGATATACAGACTGTTCTATTTGAAAAAACTGACTTTCAGACAAGAAAGTGTCATGTAATTTTAATCCAGTTTTCACATACAATTAGCAATTAAAAAAAATTAAATGTGCTTGTATTAGGACCTTTTGTTATGAATAACATTACGAACAATGGTGTATATCTAATACGTAATTGTCGGGAAATATAATTTTATAAAAACATTGAATTTTTCAGAAAAATGGAAATAAGTCAAAAACTTTAAATTTTAGGCCTTTACTATCTTATTTCTTTTTGAGTAGTAAGAATTATATGAGGAATACAAAAATGTAGTAACATACAAGCTGTTCCATTTAAAAAACTATAACCATGGTCAGCCACCAAGTTATGGAACACTATAATAATAGTGGCTATCTTAGGAAGAAAACCGCTTCAAAATACATATCTTTTCTCATCAAGTCACAATCGGCCTTCCCCGCGAAGATGATTCACCCTGTATAGCAAAACAAAATAGTAAGATGGGCATTTTTCTAGAGACGGACTCTTTAATCGTAAACCTCCACATTGTTTTTGGGTATATAAATGTTAAGTTTTAAAGTATTTTGTCTACTGAAGGATGATCAGCCTTATGTATGAAAAATATAAATTCTGAGAAGTACCTAAATAATTTAAATAGTATATTTGAAGAGTTTTGGACAATTTCCCTCTCCTATCAAACTTGTTGTTACTAACTAGATAGGGCCAACTCTTTTTAATATTAGGTGGTTTCGACGGTTGTGCCCTTGGTGGTGCGGTCAAGAATTAATGGATTTTGATTTGTGGCACACCATAAACGACAGATTGAACAATAGGGAAGAACTGCAGAAGCGAATTATTCATGCGCTTAAGAATATGGGATCGGAATGAAATTATAGCCAATTGCAGTTCAATCAATATTTATAACAACACATATTTCTATTATTATAGTAATTATTGTTTGTGTTGTTAATATTTGCCTATTGTTTACATACATGTCAATAAATATTCCACATATTCCGATGTTTTTTGATACTGACCATAAATAATGAATAATTCATAATAATGTTATTTGTTTACGATATTTCTCCATATTTAGCAATTACTACTCAGCAAGATGGAATAAATTAGTGAAATGCAGTGATAATGAGTGACTGTCAAACTTCCAGGTCCTACAGCAAATAAAAAAATTATCATAGGACTATGTAACAGTAAATGCTCATAGCTCAAAATAGCAGCGTTACAAGTATAAGAAACGTATATTTATTTTTGGATAGAAAATTTAGGAATGTCTACTGTTAACCCATTTTGAATTAACTTCTCTCCATTTCAGAAGTATTGCCTCCGGTATATGTTTATTGTTTAAACTGTTTCACAATACAGCTGACTCTTCTGCATTACTTCAAAAAATAAGATTTGCTGTACCTACCCCACCCTGCGTCGCGTTATGCCAATACTTTTAATTTACCATTTCCGACAACTAACGTCCTGTCAAATCACTCATCAATCAATGTTGTTCAATATTAACATACGAGTTCGTGAGGGCAGTAATCGCTGAGCACTTCAACAGATATTATTGATGTTCGTTGGCACTGCATGGCTCTATTTTTCATTTTTTCTTTCTCTTTTGCATTACTTTTACTTTATCTGCAAGATTAACTTTTCTTTACGTTGTAGAGATATACTAGGTCTATTTGATGTATATCTTTGATTACATACTCGTTTATTGTAATAAATTGTCCTGTGATTGATTGTAAACTATTGGGCAATAAAGCTTACCTAACTTTTTAAATAATGTCCCATAAAAAAAAATTATTTTATGGCATTCTAATTACACACTTGTGAAAAGTAACTTAGTAGCACCTTCTATAATGTAACTAATTTTATTTATAATACCACAGTAAGCTAAGTCCATAGTACCCTAAATTATGGGAAAAAAAGTGACTTTCCGTTGTTTTCGATATCTAAGATAAATAAATGTACCTCTCAAAAGGTGCAAATCCACAATGAGAATATTTCATGAGATTTTTGTCTCACGCAATAAAAATCGCTTCAATTTCGTTGTGGAAACGGTCGAAAGACCAATGAAATTGGAGTTATCCTGCGATTTTTATTGCATGAGACAAAAATCTCATGAGATATTCTCATTGTGGATTTGCACCTTAACGAATTTTCTCTCAAAAAATAAAAAACTGAAATTAATTTATATCTCGAAAACGTTTTCAGATATTAGAGAAATAACTGTTGAAGTTATATAAAAAAGCAACTATGACAATAAATATAAGATATTCATTTAATATAAAAAAGTTGAGACCTAGTTGGGGTGGAAGCCGCAACACTGTCTGCATGAAAGTATTCCACAAACGGACATCACCATTAAATTACTGTCAAGTGCAAAATTTGAATAAATTCTGATAATTAGTTCTTCATATACTTCTAATATGCTATTCACCTTGGGACACTGATATATAAGATAACTGTAGTTAAACACAAAAATAGAAAACTTAAAATTCTATTTTTTTGAACCTAGTGACACAAAAAAATTAGTTATAAAATTTTGTTCGAAAGAACCACTAACCTAAGTACAGTACGTGATGAAACCACCAAACACCGAACATTATGCATATATGTATATGCGAAGCGAGTAACATTCATGAATTCTTCAAACAAAACACGGAAACAATAACCCATTTAAAGTTTTGAATAATGATGTAATCTAAAAAGGTTTAGAGGCCTAAACAATAACACTATAATATGTTGCTATTTAATATTGCCTTAAGTTGTATAAGCATCTCTTTCGTCATACAAACGGATTTATTTACATGAATATATGTACACAATTTAGGATGGTCTTTCCTTATTGTACATACGCGATGAACTTTTTGGAAGGTTCACCCATTATTCTTTCTTCTACTTGAGGAAATATTTAATAAATATATTAAAAATTTGTTGAAGCTTAAACAGAAGAGTGAAAATTGAAATGAAATGGTTAATTTATACATTTGAAAAGACTTATTTATTAATGTTGACTTAAATTTAAAATAAATATTTTAGTAACGCATAGGTATATAAAACTCAGTACAAGATCGATAGAAACGCACTTCCTTGAGCAGTTTTGGAAACGAGGCGTAAATGATATTCTGAAGGAGTAGTGAAGGTAATACAATTGTATTGCCGTTAAAGCAAAAAATAGGATATGAGGACGAATCACCGTTTACTAAAGTTTACTTATTGGTATTATTGTTTTACTAAAAATGTGTATAGCGCTTCGGGTCGGGAGATAAACATTACCTCGAGCTAAAATCTAATACTTGTTTCCCTTGTACAATAAATAACTATATTTGCGTCCATTGAATATAATGCCGAAAGGTTTCTGTAAACAGTCGAGGCTTTTACAAACTTTTCTATAATCATGTGTTAAATTTAATGTGAATAGCGTAAGTATTGCTTATTTTAAATTATATTATGGATACGTAACGAACCATTTAAGGTTTTTCGACAATCTAAATCAATATAATAAATAAGTTGAGAAAGACTGAAGTCTTAGAGCGTTTCAAGTAAGGTACTAAATATATTACGTTATAGTTATTGTATTGTGAATAATTTTTTTCGTTGGTTATATCAAATCTGACAGAAATAAAAATAGATCCGGCAACATATACAAGGCGAGTCGTCATGGATCTAGTATGACGTGCAACTGAATGTAACGCGTTTCCACCATACACACATTTTCTACATTTCTTGAATAATAGTAGAAACACCCGCCAAACATAAATCTATCGTTAGTAAGTACTTTCCAGTAGCATATAAATATATAGGAATAGAGAAAATATGTAAATTATATATTCTTGTGAAAAATTTCATGACTTAAACAACAGCAATCTACTAAAAAAAATCACTTAAATGTGAAATACGCAAAAGAATAAAATAATACATGTCAATAATGTTCCGCTTTACCAATGTTAAAATCTGGTCACCTTAATGTACATAGATGTGTTCTCTATTTAAAGAACTAAAGCTGGGTACCCCTCAGCCAAAATGGAATATGTATGTATGTACTATTGATAATAACTTTAAAATATGAAGAATATGTATGATTCGCTGCAACTTTATATTTGAGACGAAACATTATTTATAGTTGCAATAATAACCGAGATAGCTATAAAGGAATGCATCTTATGTAAAACACCAAATACAAGTTATATTTTTATTCATTGGTAATATAATTAAAGAACTGTTACCTAATTAAATATATTGTTTCGTTCACAAATTACATATCATATTATTCTCCTAGATATTACTTTTAAAAAATCCTAAATTATCTTACGTTTTTTTATCAATATCAACGGTATTACACTTCGTCTAAATATGACAGTTGTACTTAAAAAAATAATACTAAAATTCAGAAGTGAATTCTTAGCATTTGTATTTTGCATAATATAATAGATAGCATTGTGTTGCCTGCATATAATTATACAATAAACGTTACCGTAATTGCAAACAGAAAAAGATCGTGATGTTCACCAAAGTAGGAATATGTGTCAAAGATCAGGGACGTTCATAGAGAATGATTTATGCATGTTTTGTATAGTATAAGTTAAAAATGTGCATATTAACCTGCAGTATAAGCAAATCAAAAATTCATTATTAATAATAATCTTATTATTTATCATATTGCTCTTTATTTTCCGCTTTCTTCACGTCACCGCCAGTCATCTATTACCCAATTAATGTGCCATTTTGCAAACATTATTAATATTTTTTATACTATTTTACGCAGATGATATGTAGCATGCTGCTTTATGTCAAATCTGAGGTCTAAAAAACATCAGCTGGCGATCCAATTGAGAACATATTTCTGACCTCCTGCAGTAGTCTTCTTGATTGATTAATCATTTATCAAAATTAATATCCCTAACACATGGTCGCTCAGATAAATGTACATTTCGGAATAATTTAAGTAACTACACGATAAATTAAAAAAGGAAAAATTAAGAGGGAGATAAACTATTTGTTACCTCAACAAAATAAATTTAATTCGTTTGTGTAAGATAAGATAATAATAATAATCTCTATTAGCTAATATACTTTTATATATATATATATATATATATATATATATAATATATATATGTTGTCACTGGATTCCGGGTTTTCTTCCGCGTTTCCACTGCTTGGTCTTTGGAAAGACCGATGCTGGTTTCTTGACGACGTTTCGGCAAAATCACACTTGCCATCTTCAGGTCTGCGATAACTGTCTGCTTCTGCTTCTTGTTATTCGTAAACTTTTTCAGTTTACGAATATATATATATATATATACAGGGTGAGTTTTTTTGAATGTTTAGCATTGGGATCTCAGAAACTACTGGAGATAGAAAAACGCTTAAATGGGGAAAGATGCGCAGTTTTACGAGTTTGATTTAAAACTGCTTTTGTTTCTCCGATAACTTTCATGGCTTATTAGATATTCAAAGAAAACTCAATTTTACGATTTTCTTCAATCATGCTTAGCATCGTTAATAGTATTTTTAGAGAAAAAGTGTTCAGACAAAAGTTTTAGATAATTTTACGTCAAATAAAACTATGTAGCTAATATTTTTTTTTCGTTCACCATTATCGAGTTATGACACAAACTTGTGTTTTTTTAAATGGAAACCATAGTTGGTTTTGACATCATTAAAAAGCTTATTTTTTGCTGAATACAATGATATAAGGTTTGATATGGTTATTTTAAAAAATAAAGAGGATATAGACATTTCTATTATTGTTCACTTTATAAGATATAAACTTTTTAAGAAAAAAATTTTTGGTGTTTTGTAATTCAAAAAACAAAAAATCTGAGTTACAATAGTGTTCGTTGGAGCAGTCGAAATAAATATACTAACATTGCTTTCACGTTGAGTCACAGAAGTGAGAGCTGTTAATTTTTACTTTTAAGTCAGGTTAATTGTCAAACATTGACAATTAACTATTAATTAATTTAATTGTAACTTAACTATAATCGGTGCAAACGGCCGTTAATCATAAGTTTGCATTGGCTATGGAATTTTCTAACGTACAAGAACGTGATATGGTTGAATGTTACATTCAGTGCCAGAAAAATTCTGCTAGAGCTGCTGAAGTTTATTTTGAAAATTATTTGATCGACGTCAGCCGTCGCTATCTACTTTTAAGAGATTATGGAATAATTTAGCAGATTATGGTTCGTTCGCTAAACCAAAATCAAAAAAAGGGATGGATGAAGATAGAGAAATAAACATATTAGCATGTGTCGCTCAGAATCCATCTACATCGACCCGACAAATTTCAACAGAAATGGGCTCCTCTCAACGCACTATTGTCAGAGTGTTCAAGAAGCATACATTTCGTCCCTACAAATTATCAGTATCACAAACTTTACATGAAAGTGATAACATCAGACGAATAGCTTTTTGTAGATGGTTTAAAGATCAGTGTCAAAACGATCCACACTTTTCAATGAAAATATTATGGACTGATGAATCTCGTTTCACAAATTGTGGAATGTTTAAAAGGCACAATGAGCACATATGGTCTCAAACAAATCCTCACGTTGAACATAGGAGACCACAAATTAAATTTGGGTTTAATTTTTAGTGTGGTGTTATAGGATCAACTGTTCTTCCTCCTTTTATTTTTGATGGATCACTAACTGGCAATCGTTATCTTAATTTGTTACAACAAGATTTCGAGGAAGTGTTAGATAATTTAAATTTAAGAACCCGAGCAATGCTGCAATGGTTTCAACATGACGGAGCGCCTCCGCACAATCAACTGAATGTTAGAAATTATTTAAATTTGAACTTCCCTAATCAATGGATAGGACGAAATGCACCCATTGAATGGCCGGCTAGATCCCCTGATTATCAGTTTTGGATTTTTTCTAGTGGGGTGTACTAAATGACACAGTATACAAAAGAACATATGAAACAATCGACGATTTAAGAGAAGGTGTCTTAGTTGCTTTTAATAACATCGATAGGAGTAAAGTACGCAATGCTACAAATTCTGTTGTGAAGAGATGCAATTTGTGTATTAATAATAATGGAGGTATCTTTGAACATTAATAATGTTGTGTGCCCTTAATAAAAGTTCTTATAGTTTTCATTTTATTACTACATAAGATTTCAAAATAAGTTTTCGTTTGGTTTGTATTTTATCAGTTCGAAATTCAATTGTTTTCCATAAAAACCATAAAAATGTCTATATCCTCTTTATTTTTTAAAATAACCCTATCAAACCTTATATCATTGTAATCAGCAAAAAATAAGCTTTTTAATGATGTCAAAACCGACTATGGTTTCCATTTAAAAAAACACAAGTTTGTGTCATAACTCCATAATGGTGAACGAAAAAAAAATATTAGCTACATAGTTTTATTTGGCGTAAAATTATCTAAAACTTTTGTCTGAACACTTTTTCTCTAAAATTACTATTAACGATGCTAAGCATGTTTAAAGAAAATCGTAAAATTGAGTTTTCTTTGAATATCAAATAAGCCATGAAAGTTATCGGAGAAACAAAAGCAGTTTTAAATCAAACTCGTAAAACTGCGCATCTTTCCCCATTTAAGCGTTTTTCTATCTCCAGTAGTTTCTGAGATCCCAATGCTAAACATTCAAAAAAACTCACCCTGTATATACAGGTGAGTCAACTACGCGGGTAAGGCCGATTGTGCCTTTACGAGTAAAGATATTTCGAAGCGGTTTTTCTCTTGTGGTAGCTGTTCATTAGGGGCACATTTCAAAAATATTTTGTATTATACAGAGTGTTCCATAACTTGGTGGCTAACCATAGTTATAGTTTTTTAAATGGAACACCCTATATATTATTGCATTTTTGAATTCCCCGGATAATTTTTAGTCAAAAAGTAATAAAATAGTATAGGCCTAAAGTGTAAAGTTTTTGACTTATTCCCATTTTTCTGAAAAATTCAATGTTTGTATAAAATTATATTTCCCGAAAACGACGTTTTAGATAGACAAAATTTTTTGCAGTATTGTTTACAATAAGAGGTCCTAATAGAAACATGTTTTATTTTTTGATAGTTAGTAGCTGCATGTGCAGGAAACTGGATTAAAATTAGATGACACGTTTTTGTATAAAAGTCAATTTTTTTAAATGGTACACCCTGTATATCAGTTCATTTTTGAATTGTTTATTAAATTTCATGCCAAAACATGTAAAACGTTAATACTTTAAAAGTGACTATTACAGAGTTATTGTCGTTTTTTGATATGCTTTTGTTAGTTTTTGCACAAAAGTCATTTTTTTCAAATGGAACACCCTGTATATTATTTCATTTTTGAATTTCTTATTAAATTTCACATCAAAAACATGTCATACGTTAATACTATAAAAGTGATTATTTCCTTCACCTGTCAAATTTAAATTTTGTCCAATCACAATCAAAACTGAAGTTGAAATTAACCAATGAAAGGTACCGGTTCTTGATATCAGCGACTATTACAAATCGACTATTCAAATGTAGGTAACAAATCAAGTATGTATTTTTTCATTAAGTGGCATACGTGTCAAATAGATGAAAATGTCCGACAAAAAGAGATTTAGCGATGTTTCGGATGAAATTATTGATAATCACATCGATTTGACAACTCATTTTTTATTATGAAACTTGGTTTAGGAAATAATCTTAACAAATATAGCTCGAGCTTGATAAGTAGTCGACTATTACATTGTTTCAATTTTTCTCATGTGCCTCCTAATTTGACTTAACCAAAATTGGCATTAATAATTAAAGACTAAAGCTCTCGAGCTAAAGCTCTCGTGCTCTAGTCAAATTATTAATGCCAATTTTGGTCTCGTCAAATTGACCGTAGCGCACACTCGAAAAATTGATCACAATGAAATAGTCGACTATTTGTCAAGCTCTCGTTATATTATCTTTGATTATTTCCTTCACCTGTCAAATTTAAATTTTGTCCAATCACAATCAAAACTGAAGTTGAAATTAACCAATGAAAGGTACCGGTTCTTGATATCTGCGACTATTACAAATCGACTATTCAAATGTAGGTAACAAATCAAGTATGTATTTTTTCATTAAGTGGCATACGTGTCAAATAGATGAAAATGTCCGACAAAAAGAGATTTGGCGATGTTTCGGATGAAATTATTGATAATCACATCGATTTGACAACTCATTTTTTATTATGAAACTTGGTTTAGGAAATAATCTTAACAAATATAGCTCGAGCTTGATAAGTAGTCGACTATTACATTGTTTCAATTTTTCTCGTGTGCCTCCTAATTTGACTTAACCAAAATTGGCATTAATAATTAAAGACTAAAGCCCTCGAGCTAAAGCTCTCGTGCTCTAGTCAAATTATTAATGCCAATTTTGGTCTCGTCAAATTGACCGTAGCGCACACTCGAAAAATTGATCACAATGAAATAGTCGACTATTTGTCAAGCTCTCGTTATATTATCTTTGACTATTACTGAGCTATTGTCTCTTTTTATATAATTTTGTCAGTACTATACTATATTAATTAAACCACAAAACTGACAAAATTATATTAAAAAAAGACAATAGCTCAGTAATCGTGACTTTTAAAGTATTAACGTTTTAGATGTTTTTGATGTGAAATTTAATAAGAAATTCAAAAATGAAATAATATACAGGGTGTTTCATTTGAAAAAATTGACTTTTTTGCAAAAACTAACAAAAGCATATCAAAAAACGACAATAACTCTGTAATAGTCACTTTTACTGTATTAACATCTTACATGTTTCTGACACGAAATTTAATAAACAATTCAAAAATGAACTGATATATAGGGTGTTCCATTTAAAAAAATTGACTTTTATACAAAAACGTGTCATCTAATTTTAATCCAGTTTCCTGCACATGCAGTTAGTAACTGTAAAAAAATAAAACATGCTTCTATTAGGACCTCTTATTGTAAACAATATTGCAACAAATTTTGTCCATCTAATACTTCGTTTTCGAGAAATATAATTTTCTACAAACATTAAATTTTTCAGAAAAATGGGAATAAGTCAAAAACTCAAGCACAATACGACAATTAGCAGGACCTATTTGCAAGCATTAAAACATATTTAAATAAACGCTGTAGCTAAATGTCGGCGGTCTGGCCCGTATAAATCGAGAGTTCCGCCGGCCGGTCGAATCTTTACGATTGTAGTATCGCGTTCGCCGACAAGGACACGTTTTGTGCGGAATGGGTGTATTTGTGTTGTCGATTTTCGCCGGTACGTTACTATAATTCATGAAAATTCGTAACGGTCAATTATCATAACCTAGTTTTATAATACAGATAACATAAATTGTAATTTGTATTATTATTAGTAATTCACTCATGTATGTTTTAACTGTATTTGAATTATTATTCTTATATTTTTTATTTAGTTAAAATAAGGTTTATAAAAATTAGTAAGCAATGAATTCATTAAAATGCGCAAATAAACACTGACGAAAAATTCTATTTTAAATTACTTTGAATTAACATCTATGATATATGCGTTTTTTATATTTGAAGTATTTTTTATGCGACAAACTGTCAAAATAAGTATTGTAATTAGTAGAAAATGGATTTAAAAGATACATACTTTTCTTATTATACCAGTAATTGACTTCTAAGAAATATGTTTATTTATATTTTAATTATACATGATATTGTTTATTATCAAATTAAGTGTTGCTGTAATTAATAGGAAATATAATTTTTAAAATCTGTTTGTATATGATTTTTATGTTATTTGTAAAAAGAAAACTATCAATATTTATTAAGTTATAAGTAGTATCTATTGTTTGTGCAGTAATAAAACGAGCATTTCTTAATACAAAAATAAGTGACGCAAAAAGTGTGTGACATATAATTATATTGTAAAATATTTAAGAACATGTATATACCGGGTGTCTGTTTAAGCTCGGCCACCGGCCATATCTCGGCAACCGTTTATCGTACAACCTGGAGGAAAAAATCTTGATAGTAAAATGGACCACGAGAATGTTAACAAAAATATTTTTAAGTATTCAAAATGATCACAAGAGGGCGCAATTCTCAAGATGAATTAAAAATTAGATATTTTTCATTAAATTCTAGATTAAGATAAATTAATATTTTTACTAGCAACATTTTCAGACCTTTTCTTTAAAATTTTAAATGAAACGGCATATTTTTAATACCGTAATATAGAAACACATAAAAAACTAAAGAGAATGATGAAAATCGGAAGCTTCTATCTTTTTTCTTGGGGAAGATATAGTCAAACGAAGGAAATCCAGAAAAATAAACATTTTTAAATATAAATTTATTTATTTAGTGCGAGTAATAGTTCAATTTTAATTTTAAGAAGGCCAATAGACAGTGTATAGTTCGCTCTCACTTGAATTTTCATCATACTCCTCCATAAATGTATTCATTTCAATCTCTTTATCGATTTTTTAAATCATTGCATTATGTTACGTTCTTCTTTTAAATGTTTTCAAATTCTGCAGCTGTTATTTTTGAAATATCATTTCTTGTCCTTTCCAACATTGAAATAAAATAATAATAATACTGAACAGTGTATAGTTTGCTCTTTTTTTTTTAATTTCCATCATACAGATCGCATGCACCGTGATACTGAATTACATTATTGTGAGATTTTCAAGGTGGGCCATGAAAATCGAAATGTAAAAATATTAGTGTCACTTGTAGTTAAACTTTTTGTACGTATTTAGCAAATTAAGCCTTTTTGGACAACTACACATATTTATTAAGTTCGTAAAATGTCATATTCTAACGTTGAAGCTTATGACATGATCAGATTGTATTTTCAATGCTTTGAAAATGCATTTATTGCTTCCCGGCAATATTACCTAAATTATCCTGAAAAGAAGATATTATTGAGTTTTTATTCGCCTTGGGAGATGTTCTCGATTTTTATGTATAAAACAGAATAAAGGACATAGTTTGTCACAAAAAGCCGATTACAATTCCTGCCTCCGAAATGGAAGTAACTCTGCTCTCTACTAATCGACAAGTAAACATGTGTATTGAAAGTAAGGGTGAACGCTTTGAACATTTGTTAAGTTGAAGTTTTTTTTGTTTTATTTTTTGTACTTTCTGATTTAAATGTATGATCTTTTCCTTTATATTACTTGGTCAATATATTTTCTTATTTATGTTTAGGTATATAATAGGTTCTTTTATTTACTTTCATGTTATAGGCGGGGATGATTTAGATATCAATTTGTATACCCTTTCGTTATTAATGAGTAAATGATTTGACTATAACTAATGCATTATATTATATTGCTTTTTTTCTCGTTATTGTCCACTTAGTTCATGGGTTATGGAAATTATTTTTGCTGTTTTCCTATAATTAGATCTACCTATATCAGTTGGGTGATAAAGATATATTATTATTATAATTACTATTATTATCATTATTATTATTTTATTTCAATGTCTAAAAAGGCAAGACATGAAATTCAAAAATAGCTAGAGAATCTGAAAACATTTAAGAGGAGAATGTAATGTAACATATGCAAGAATTAAAAAATCGGTGAGAAGATTGAATAAATACATTTATGGAAGATCATGATGAAAATTCAAGCGAAAGCGAACTATACATTTTAAAATTAAAATAAAGTTATTACTCACAATAAATAAATAAATTTATATTAAAAATAGTTTAGTTTTTTGGATTGTCTTCGTATGACTATATCTTCGTCAAGAAAAAAATGAGGTGTGGCCACCACACGACTTTCTTATACGTATGAAAGTGTTACTTCCGGTCCGAATTTTGAAACTTCATTTATACAAAAAATATTCCAAATCTAACTCTACTTTTGTACTCTTCATAAATATATATAGAATGCATAATTTACGACATATTTGCAAAAAATTGTTATTCGGTAAGAGTAAAAGTGATACTTCCGGTCCGAATTTTGAAATATTTTTTATACAAAAGATATTGGAAATAAAGTTCTAAATACTTATGAATTCTTTATAAATTAGTCTAAAGTTAGTAGTTGATATTGGCAAAATTCGATTTTTTCACTGAAGTAAACTACTACTTCCGGTCTGCCGATTTTACTGGAGATTATAATAGTAAATACAAAATTTGGAATTGATATCTACAGCTGTTTGACTGCTATGGTGATCACAGACACACAGACATTTTTTTAAAAACCACTTTTTCGGTATCAGGGGACCTCAAAACGTGGACATCTGCAAAAATCTCGTGGTCGAAAATTTTCATCATTACAATACTTCCTTATACTACGTATAAGAAAGTAAAAAAAGAAGAGGAGTTGGCTTTGAACATTGAAAATGTATTGTAATATATTTGTTTAAATCCATTATGATTGTTGATTTTATAGTTATGTAATACATATTTATTAATGTGTGTGCATTTGATGCACATGCCAATTATTAATAACAGCTTGTATTAAAAATCCTTGTTTTATTTATCTGGTTTATCAGAAATATCCATTACAAAATTTCGAAAAATGTATTTCTTCTGAATAACTTCATTACTTTTTAAATCCTGTAGAAATTTTGAGATGTAACATTTAAATGTTCATCACGATTGACATTTTTCCACCAGTTTGGTGTTTTTTTAAAAAATGTAAAGATATCCATAACAAAATTTAGAAAAATGTATTTCTTATAAACTTTTTCACTACTTTTTAAATCCTGTCGTCGGCTGTCGTAATTTTAGTGGTTAGATGCACATGCAGTAACATTTAAATGTTCATTACGATTGATATTTGTCCACCAGTTTGATGTTTTGTAATATATAAATATATATTGCTTATATAAAAAAGAAATGGGTGTGCTTAAGACCACACGGCAGAAGTGAAAACTTCATCAAGGCGAGGTTAATAATACGAAATACAACTTTTTTTTTGGATCTATATTCATTTACATTAACATTTTCCATTTTTGTTCTATATTACATTTAAAAAAAAAAGAGGTGTGGTCACCACACGACTTTCTTATACGTATGAAAGTGTTACTTCCGGTCCGAATTTTGAAATTTCATTTATACAAAAAATATTCCAAATCCAACTCTAAATACTTTTGTACTCTTCATAAATATATATAGAATGCATAATTTACGACATATTTGCAAAAAATCGCTATTCGATAAGAGTAAAAGTGGTACTTCCGGTCTGAATTTTGAAATTTTTTTTATACAAAAGATATTTAAAAGTATGTTCTAAATACTTTTATACTCGTAATGTACCTGCCTAGAAAGCATGACTTACGAGATATTCGCAAAAAACTGATTTTCGATAAGAGTAAAAGATCTACTTCCGGTAGGAATTTCGAAAAACTTTATTAAAACAATTTTTCTCAAATTTAATTTTGAGTACATTTGAATTCTTTATAAATTTGTTTAAACTTAGTAATTGACGAAATATTTGCAAAATTCGATTTTTTCACTGAAGTAAACTACTACTTCCGGTCTGCCGATTTTGCTCAAAATCTAATCAGTTCTCAAGAGGGAGATTATATTCGTAAATACAAAATTTGGAATTGATATCTACAGCGGTTTGACCGCTATCGTGGTCACACACACACAGACACACACACACACACACACACAGAGAGAGAGAGAGAGAGAGAGAGAGAGAGAGAGAGAGACATTTTTTAAAAACCACTTTTTTGGTATCAGGGGACCTCAAAACGTGGACATCTGCAAAAATCTCGAGGTCGAAAATTTTCATCATCACAATACTTCCTTATACTACGTATAAGAAAGTAAAAGGTAGCATCTTCCGGTTTTCATCATCCTCTACAGTTTTTTATGTGCTTCAATATTAGGATATTTAAAATACCGGGTGTCCCGTAGAAAACGCCAACAATAATAACTCCGTTATTTATTGTCCGATTTTATTGAAACAAAAAGTCAGTTAATTAGCATCAAAAATACTACAAGAAAGTAGTGTTTTAGTTGTTTTCAGTTGTTTTCATTAATGTCAAACGATAGTCAACTTTTTTATTTTAAATGGAAACAGATATATTTTTGGCAATATTCGGATTGGATTTTCTTTTCTGAATTCATCGATGTATATATAACATGTCTATTTTTTATAAACGATTATTGAAAGTAACCATTTATTAAAATTGACCATGTTTTTAATAAATTATGTATAACATTTCGAATGTGCTTTGAAACATTGAAAACGTAAGTATTATAAGTATTATTCTAAAAAACAAAACAAAACACTTCACAATAATTGTTCAAATTGCCCGCCACCTTGTTCAATACATAACGCACATTTCCTAATTACTCCACGAGTCGCATTTAATAGACAAACGGCAGGTATTTCTTGACAAGTGTTAATAATTCTTTGTCTTAAAATGTCAACATTTTCTGGAGGTGTCAAATAAATTCGATCTTGTAGATAAGCCCACAACCAAAAATCTAGGGGCGAAAGATCGGGTGAATGCGCAGGCCACTCGATAGGACCGGATGTTCCTATCCACCTATTTCCAAATTGGGTGTTCAACCAATCAGTATTTACTCTGGCGTTGTGAGCGGGGGCCCCATCTTGTTGATAAAATATTCTATTTAAATTTGCCAAAGGTAATTCATCTAAAAAGTTTTGGAGATTTTCGTTTAATAAAGTGTGATACTTTTCTTGATTTAAGCAACCATCTGTGAAAAACGGCCCAATTAATTGATCGCCTTAAATACCACACCAAACATTTACGCTGAAACGTCTTTGAAAATTATTTTCAATGACAAATCTCGGATTGTCTTGGCTCCATTGTGGATGTATGTTTCTATTAAAAATACCATTGTTGCTAAAAGTGCATTCATCAGACCAAATTATCATTCTGTAAAAACTCCGGTCTTGTTCTAATGCATTTAAAAAAAGTCGACAAAACTGTATTCTTCGGCGTTGATCATTTTGTTCTAATGCATTAACTTTTCGAGCTATGTACGGTTTAAATTTGTGTTTTCTTAAAATACTATGGACTGTAGTTTTTGATACCCCAATATTATGTGCAATTTCGCGAGTCGAAGTTCGTGAATTTTCTTGTAGTGCAAGAAGAACATCATATTCCGTATCTTCGGCGAATCTACGTCGCTGTGTTTTAGGTTTTTTAAATGATCCATAATTCCTCAAATTCGTTTCAATTCTCTGAAATATTTTCGAATCTGGAACTTCTCTGTCTGGAAAACGAACGCTGTAACGCCGAACTGCTTGAAGACGATTTTTATTACATTCAAAAACACTTGCAACATGTCTGTTAACTCATTGTTATTCATTTTTACGAATATACTTTTTTTGTGGCAAAACGTTCAAGCAGAACAATAAATAAGACTTAATACACACTCACACTGACGTTTATTGACGTTTATCGCATTTTTGGTTTTTCATGGCCCATGGCACATTCCAAAATTTATAAATAATGGAATACAAAGATGAAATTTATTAAGTGTTTTATATTTTTTTTCAATAATTGTTTATCAAAAATAGACATTTTATACATTGTTGAATGCAGAAAAGAAAATCCAATCCGAATATAGCCAAAAATATATCTGTTTCCATTTAAAATAAAAAAGTTGACTATCGTTTGACATTAATAAAAACAACTGAAAACAAACAAATCACTGCTTTTTTGAAGCATTTTTGATGCAAATTAACTCTCTTTTTGTTTGAATAAAATCGGAAAATAAATAACAGAGTTATTATTGTTGGCGTTTTTTACGGGACACCCGGTATACCGTTACATTTAAAATTTTAAAGAAAAAACAAGTAATATACATACATTGAGAACAGCGCCCCGTTATGTTCTTTGACAACCACGTAATTTCGTGATACATGTCCTTCAATTCTGTGTAAAATTCTCTATCTAATGAGTCCAGAAACATTAAAATCCGTTGAGGAAAACCAAAATTATACCGACTTTTGTACGCAGACATACCCTCCTCCCCTCTACCCTTCGTATGGGAGTTAGATCAAAAAGTTTCAAATGAAAGTTGTATAAAAATGTCTAAACATGTTGCTAGAGAAATTTTTAATCTATCTTAATCTAGAATTTAATGAAAAATTATCGAATTTTTAATTTATCTTGAGAATTGCGCCCCCTTGCGATCAAAATAAATAAAAATATTTTTGTTGTAATTTCCGTCGTCTATTTTACTATCAAGATTTTTCCGCCATGTTGTACGATAAACGGTTGCCGAGATATGGCCGGTGGACGAGCTAAACACACACCCGGTATATCCAGTATTTCTTTCTTTTTTAAAAGCAGGGAATAATAATGTGTTGTGAAAACAACTTTTTATAGGTATGTGCGTTTCGAATTTTTTATATATAATTTGTGCCATATTAAGTTTTAGTTTTATCTTCTCAATAAATCTGTGAGTAACTGTGTGTTACTATTAACAAGAAAAGAAGTATATGGAAGAACACTAATCTATAAGTTAGGGAAAACTGAAACATCTTTACTTGCTAGACGATTCTTGTAACTTTCAAATTAATATAATGAATAATAGTTTTTAACTTATAGCTTATGCAGTTGTCTATAGTAAAAGTATTGTATGCAAGATAATCTAATAATCTTACAATAATGTCTGTATTTCTGCCTACAAGTAATATGCCCAGTAACACAACATAATTTTCTGTTTATACCGGGTGTATTATGAAAAACCTTTGGTGCTGTAACTTCCTTATATTTTATCTGATTTTGATGAATGATATGTCAAACTAAATCGTTTTTAAAACACTGTAACCCGTTATTAAAAATTTTTTTTTTGACATTTCGTTTTTGACAGACAGTAGTTATTTTTTTTTTTTTAAATTGTACTACATATTTTTTTTTACTTATTCTAATAAAGATTTATTTCCTGAAGACACCTCCATTAAATTGAGTGACAAATTTATTGTTATTAAAAAAAATTACGAAATTTACAGAAATCAAGCTATCATAGCTTTTAATGAATCAAATGTTCGAAATTGGACCCATTTTGTTCCAGACACATTTGACACCTCCTATTAACTATTATTAAGTCGCAAAGCAGCTACAGAATTTTTTCCGCATTCAAAATATACTTGAATCGCATCCACACATTCGCCATTATCCATTTCAATAACAAATTTTAGAAATAAATCGTTGAAAATGTTATAATGAATGTGTGACTGACAGATGTCATAGCTCTCTTCGAAAATATGGAATGCACTTTTATCGTTCAATATGACTGCTTGATTTTTAAATTTTTAAAATAAACACTGTAAATGTTGTTGTTGACCCACCGCTCACGGGGCGTAACTTCCGTATAAGCCTACATCTTTCATTTGGTGTCAGTTATATTGAAACTATGAGTGTTTTCACAATTTTATTTATTTTAATAAAAACACTTAAACCTGTTTACAAAGTAAATCTCACAATTGTTATTTAACGAGAGATGTTGATTATCTTACTGTCTGTTACGAAGTCTGTAAAGAAACTGATATAACATTGGTTTATAATACTTTATAGGCTATATAGTATTGAATGTAAGTGATTTTAAATGGTGCACACATTTGCTGGTAATAAAATGAAATAGAGTATTTAAAATGCATTTAAGAAATCTCTGTGTTCGGAAAAACCAGAATAAATTGAACTAAAAAAAACCTTCAATTACTCGTTTTTTTTTTCATACAAGGGTATCATTGTTTACAGTTTCATATTCAGAAAAAAAAATATATTTGAACAAGTAAAAAAAAAAAATATAGTACAATTTAAAAAAACACAGTTTGCTGCTGTCTGTCAAAAACAAAGTGTCAAACAAAAATTCAAAGCGGATCACGTTACAGTGTTTTTAAAACGATTTAGTTCGACGTATAATTTATTACATTCGGATAAAAAATAAAAAAGTTACAGCACGAAAGGTTTTTCATAATACACCCGGTATAATATAATTTATAATTTATATATTTAAGGTTTCACTGGCCGGCGGAACTCTGTTTCTACGGGGAACACGACCGGCGAAAATCTTAGTGTATACGGGAGGGGGGGGGGCATTTACCCAGACCGTTAAATAAACGACATTTTTAAATTTACAACATAGCTATAGACATTTTAGGATACTTAGTTATATTATTTCGTATATGTTTAAATATAACCTACATTTTTTTGTTAGAAAAATATCCAGTTTTTTTTCTTTTGTGATATGCATATTCTAAATGTGCATATATGCGTTTCTAGTGGGGTTAGAGGGAGCAAAAATTATTATCTCATACATTAGGCAGAAATTTTAAAACAGTAAATTTAAGTACATTTTCTTTTAAAAATTCGTTAATATATGTAGGTTCTCTTAGATCTATCCAAATTTGATAATAAAATTTGTTTTCTAGTACAATTTAGTATCAAATAAAATAGTTTTGATATATATTTTATTTCATGTAATGTATTAAAAAAAAATTAGTATTCTATTTTAACAATATTTCAGGAAAATATCGAATTACTTGTTATAGGTATAAAACATGACTCGTACTTCATCTTCAAGAAATTAAAATCTGAGTAAAAATCCTCTAAGAAAGAATGTGAGGTGTCTACTAGTCAGTCTTCCTTTGTTGAAGAAACGAAACATTATGGAAAGTGATGAACTGAATATACTGTGTTTAAGGAAGGCTATGCGAGAAAAAATACAATTTTATCTTAAAAATGAGGTGTAGCACCACACTACTTCCGTATACCTAATATTAAATATGAATTTAAAATTACAAGTTATTTATGTTATTTTATTATATGTACTGACGATGTTACAGTTGCATATAAGCATGATCTTATCATTATAAAATGATAGGATTCTGGTGGTAGAACAGAAGAGAGAAGATATTTCCGAGATACCAATTTAATAACATAAAAATGTCTAGATGGCAATGCACAAATCAATTACAGGAAATTACAAGAATTAAGTGATTTAAAGGAAATATAAAATTGTACTAATAATTGTTAGTACCTGCAGAATTAAGTGATCGAAACAACCGTACTTGGTAAAAATACTTATTATCACATTACAGTAAAACATTGTATGCATGTAGTTATTTCTAACTGTTGCTCTTATCGTTATCAGTTTGGCTATATCATTGACTATGTTAAAATAAAAAATAAAACGAATGTAATATGAAGGAAGCCTCACATTCATGATTAATAATTATATACTACTTAAATGTAATAATTCGTATATGTATATAGTAGACGTTAATACAAACAACGCTTCAACAAAGTGAATATGAAACATCTGCTTCTTCTAATAGACAGAAATCACAAATAAACAAAGGAAACATTACAGTTCTATCATTTTAGATTTTTTCATTATTAGAATAAAAACCAAGAAAATAAGATGAAGAAGTTTACGGAATTTAAGCTTACCTACATCAAATATTTCAGTCTGGAATATTCTCTTACAGGACATGAGATCGTGTCATATGTCGGTGACTCATCGAAAAGCAAACCTGTGGCACGGCGCACTAAATGTATCGTGGAAAAAGAATTATAATAATATAGTACATTACATCAGTACAAGAATATGTGTGTGAATAGAATTTATAATTCTGTTAAATCCATGACGTGTGTTTGATTTTTGACTCATTTTATTTTAACAGTTCCATAAAACTAACCTTATTAGAATAGTTCGTGAAGATAGATATATTTATAGATGCACCAAAAGAAATTAAATTGTATGTATACTTATACATACATAATAGTTAAAACTGATGTATGGCTATAATTGGTTAATTGAACATTCAGTTAGGACATAACTATGAAATACATTTAAACGACCTAAAAGTTAAGGTTTTTTATCATATTACTAAAAGATATATGTAGGTATGTGATTCCCATACATTTTCTTTTACTTTCAAATTCAATGCAGTTATTATATAACAAAGTATTGTAATTATAAAAATTTTCGACTTCGAGTTAAATGGGAGATGAATAGTTTTGGAGACAGTTTGGGCACAAACTTTACTTGAGCGCGAAAATTAGCTCTGCAAAATACTTGGTGAATGTTATTTTACTACTTTTATAAAAAAAATTAAAGAAAAAACTATTCAGAACATATTTAATAACTTTCCTGTGCACTTCTTTCAACATTTTGAAGGTGAGTATTAAGTTTACTCTTATGTAAATGTGTAATGAATCACCTAAAATTGTAAAAGGTAATTTTTTCATATCATATATGTAATGTTACGTAGGAATTAGGGAATCTTTGTGTTGTTCAACCCAACCTAACCAAATATACGAGGTGTGATCAATATATAACCGTTATTTTCAAATTTCGTGAGTTACGTATGTTCGATTTTCGTATTTTTGTTTCTGTTATGTTGGTACACATGTCTGTTATATATGTTGGCAATATCAGCCATTTTGGATTGTCAGTTTGTTTTTGACAGATAAAAAGGTTAGTCGTGTTTTGGTGTGCTCTTCGATTTTTTACTATTCGAAAAAATGGATCAAAGAAATTGTATTAAGTTTTGTGTAAAAAATGAAATTAAATGCGCAAGGACATTTGAAATGTTGACTGTGGCGTTTGGCGAGTCTACTATGAGCAGAACACAAGTTCAATTGTGGTATAACCGGTTTAAGGAAGGCCGAGAAGATGTCAATGACGATGCTCGTCCGGGTCGCCCGAGCACGTCAACAACCGATGAAAACATTGAAGCAGTGAAGAAAATGATTTTGGATAATCGTCGAATCACTATCAGAGAGGTTGCTGATGATGTTGGCATATCGTTCGGCTCATGTCAAGCAATTTTTACGGATGTTTTAGGCATGAAACGTGCGGCAGCGAAGATTGTTCCAAAATTGCTAAATTTTGAGCAAAAACAACGTCGCATGGACATCGCTCAGGAGCTGTTGAACATCGTCAACGATGATCCAGATTTCCTCAAAAAGGTCATAACTGGTGACGAATCATGGGTGTATGGCTATGACATTGAAACCAAAGCCCAATCATCCCAATGGAAGCGTCCAGAAGAGCCAAGACCGAAAAAAGCACGTCAAGTTCGGTCAAATGTTAAGGTTTTGCTCACTGTTTTCTTCGACTGCAATGGCGTGGTGCATCATGAATTCTTGCCACAAGGTCGTACGGTCAATAAGGAATACTACCTTGAAGTTATGCGCCGTTTGCGAGAAGCAATTCGTCAGAAACGCACAGAATTGTGGAAAAAACAATCATGGATTTTGCACCATGATAACGCACCAGCTCACACATCGATGCTTGTGCGTGAGTTTTTGGCCAAAACAAAACCGTTATCATGCCTCAACCACCGTATTCACCGGACTTGGCCCCCGCTGACTTTTTCCTCTTCCCAAAACTGAAGACACCGATGAAAGGAAAGCGTTTTGCTACGATTGAGAAGATAAAAGAAAAATCGAAAAAGGAGCTGTTGGCGATACCAAAAAGCGCGTTTCAGAAGTGTTTCGAGGATTTGAAAAAAGGCTGGCATAAGTGTATTATATCTGAGGGGGATTACTTTGAAGGGGACAAGATTGTTATTGATGAATAAATAAATACTTTTTGAAAAAATTGAAAATAACGGTTATATATTGATCACACCTCGTAATACAGGATGAAGGAAAATATTGCCGATATTTTCTGATTTGCTTAATTAGAAAACTAAATATTCGACGTTTATCTTCTAGTACAAGGTATTTTTATATTTACATCTAGAAATGAAAAATAAAGAGCTTTGGCATAGATACAAAAGTTAGCAAAAGCCTACACATCCGAGCAAAATGTCTATTAAAAGTCTGTTCCCACATAAAATTACAAACGAGTCAGAACCAATCAAATGTTGTAAAAGTAATCAGAAACAAGGGATGTGTGTTGGAACAATTCTTAAATATAACAAAAATTTTAATATAGGAATTAATTTTGTATGCTTAAGTTCTGGAGCTGATAATAGATACCATATGTACAATGCAGATCACGCATTGCTGAAATAATAGGCAAAGAAATAGGTACCTATGTAAGAAGATATACAGACAAACTTCAGTTCAATATTCGCCAATACCCGAAGTACTAAAATTGAAAGTTTATCTAAAACCAGATTTGATCTGCTTTTAGATACATATTTAGGAAATTGTGTATGTAAAGCTAGATATATCAAATTCAGAGGTAGGTAGATATTTCAAAGTTTCGAATACAATCTCTATCTTCGCACAACTCCATGTTATCAATAAAAATGTATTTATTGATAGGATCAGTGTGATTAATTCAAGATGATTAAACAATAAATTATGTGGGTAATCCAAGCTTACATATGAATATGAATCGTAGATACAAAATTATATTGTGCACGAGTTTTAGAATCATTTAATCGATAGCGCATAGTTGACCAACATTTAATTTCAATTAAAAGTTATATACACAGTGTCCAAAGTGATCGGTACTCTATTTCTATCTCCGTTATTTTTCGAGCTCCGGTTTTGGTCAAATTAGCAAATTATTGGTGTTTTTAGCGCTGATTACTATGCAATTCATGAAAAAACAATTGAATTACGTATTTCTGAAAAATATGAAAATTTATCATTTTTTTAAATGGAACATCCTGTATATTTGTACGTATTTTGAAAGAGTATAATATTTTGAACAAAAAAAAATCAAATACATAACTAACTATCTTTAACAAAAAATGGACAAATAGGAAGCGTTTAAAGCTTAAGAAACTTATTAACATTTAATTCTATGTCGGTCATGGAAAATAATAAAATATAATGATAACGGTACAAAAAAAAAACAACCAACACAATTATCAAATAAGTTTCATTTTTTATTAGCTATTCAACATTTTGCCTAACTTAATGAATTTGCATGTAGCTATTTAATAATCTGGTTGTTCAATGCATTTTTCGGCACTCACGATAACGGTTCTGTAGCTTTTCTAATAGTTCGACCAGAAATATTTAGCGTTTGTCTAATATTTGTTTCAAGTTCCATCACATTTCGACATCGCTGCTTGTATACCCCATCCTTTACAACACCCCAAAGATGAAAATTTAGAGGTGTCAAGTCAGGAGAGCTTGCAGATCAACGAATGGGCACGTTGGTTCCTATCCATTTTTGATTAAACGTTTCGTTTAACAAATTGGAAGTGTTAACGTATTATGAGAAGGTGCCCCAATCTGTTGAAAATAAATACGGAGCCTATCAAGCACTGGCATATCCTCTAAGAAACCATAGAGAATTTCTGTTAATAACCATACATAGCGGCCTCCAATTAAGGTACCTTGATAGAAAACTGGACCTACAATTCTGTTGGCCATTAATTGCGCGGATCAACTCTCAGAGGATTTTATCTACTTTCAATTTCCGAAAAAAAAATTAAATTATCTAGATGTGTTAGGAAAAAATGATATCAGTCATTTTAGAAAAAAGTCTTCAGAAACTCTTGTTACTATGACAAAGAGATATATTCTATGTGCGTACAAACGTAATTGCAAGATTTGGGAAAATCATATTACTGAAACAATTAATGACATCCAGATTTCTTTGGTAACAAAAAAATGATGAGTGATAACTGCAAAACTGTCAAATTGATATCATAGTTTGTGAAAAAGTTTACAAAACGAATAAAGAACATTCTGGTACGCTTCGCGTTGCGATGAAAATAATTATCAAGCAGAAAAACTGTATCAACAACGATATCCAAATAGTAATTTGACGTATCGCTCATTAAAATCTTCTAGTAAATAAACGCGCTATTAACCTTATTATTTTTGTGGGACACCGGTATATCTTTTGCTTTATTTATAAAGCATGGAAAGAAACTGATAACTATAACCGCAAAACTGTCCAATACCATAGCTGTGACCAGCTTAAGTCTAAGTATGAATTCTTAAAAACTTTAGTTAGGAGAGCTACATGTGGTGGGCAACCACCTGTACCTTCAGATAACTAACCCTATGAAAGATCTTAGGGGAAAATTTAAATACGATAATAGACTATATCAAAAATAATAAATATTTAAGAAAATGGTTGGAATGAATTATACTTGTGATTCTGATGGGCGTTCTGTAACTAAGACTTCTACCGACCAAAGCAATATTCATAAATATACTGTGTGTTTCACTTTGATACTTGAAAAATCAGTATTTTTTAATGGAACATCCGATTTAATTTTTTCTTTTTTAAAATATATTGCACTTAAAAAGCTCTACACAGTGATGTGCATTTTTTTTGATTTAGGCCCTTTGCATGGCCTGCTGTGGTATTAAATGTAACCCCAAAAATGGCAAAATCGTATTAGGCATTTTTTTAACAAAAAAACTATTTATGCAATCGATTTAGCCATGCTTCGAAACTCTTAGTACCAAGTTTCAAAGTCGCATCTTATACAGAGTGTTTATAATTTAGATGCAAACTTCGAAAAATACCAATGTTTGGGAGCACCCTGTATTAACAGAATAAAATATTTTCGAGATTTTCTTCTTTCGGTGGAGGTGTAAGTACTATGGCTTTAAAATTATACTCTTTTTATTGGCCTAGTTAATACAGGGTATTCGTAATAAAAAATCAAATTTAAGGAAAAATCGATTTTTTTCGTTTTTATTTTTAGTAAAAGAAATTTAACTGAACATAACAAAAAACTACAAAATAAGTAAAAATAAATAAGATAAAATATTTTAGTGCTAGTCATGCATTCTTCTGTTATTCTCTGCTTAAGTTGAGGACATTAATTATTTAATTATGTTGGAAGAAAAAATGACAAGTGATTTGGTTATCATAAATTCCGCACCTTACATTAATTTTCTCATAATATTGTTTTTTAAAATGAATAATCCAGTTAGGGTTTACATCCGAACAGAATTTTTTGTTGAGACATCGACAAACTTTGGTGGAAGGTATTTCGCGAAATTTGTCTAACGCTAGTGAAGCAAGCCTTGAACACAAAAATGTATCAAACTTCAAACAATTTGACACTTGCTGTTATATTGCTTAAAACGTTATTGTGTGTACCATTAAAGTTGTGTAAAAGTGGTTAGAAATAAACTAACTTTACAGCAAAAAGTTGAAATAATAAGACTAGTTGGTGACAATGCAAAAACTTATAAACAAGCTGCAGAAGAATTTAACAGGAGACATCAAGAACTAGAACCAGTGAGTTTTCAAACTGTAGCAAATATTAATTCTCTTTTCGATAGCACTGGTAATGTTATTTCCACAAATAAAAGGGGAAACAATTTAATTGAGAACAGAGAAAACATTGTTTTAAATCAAATTCGGCACAACCCTAAAACTAGCGTTAGACAAATTTCGCGAAACACTAATATATCTTCCAGCAAAGTTTGGCGATATCTTAAGAAAAATAAAAAGGTTGCTTACAAACCAAAATTCCTACACACTTTAGAAAATGGTGATGAAAATTCTCGAATGGAATGCGCTCTGTGGTGTCAAGGACATTATCTAAATGACCACAATTTCCTAAATAAAATTTTATTTTCGGATGAGGCAACCTTCACCACAAACGGGGTTGTATCTTCACAAAATTGTAGATTCTGGTCGGAAGTAAACCCTCACTGGGTTATTCACTGTAAAAGGCAATATTCTGAGAAAATTAATGAATGGTGCGGAATTTTTGATAAACAAATAATTGGTCCCTTTTTTTTTAACATAACTTGAAGGCCCAAAATTTTTTGAATTTTCTAAATACGAATTTCTGGGATGCCTTAGAAGAACTGCCAATTGCTAGACGTGCCGACATGATATTTCAAATGGACGGCGCACCCGTCCATACTGCAGCAATAATTAACAACTGGCTTGATCAAAAATTTCCCAGAAAGTGGATTGGGCGCTATAGTCAAGAAATTCAGTGGCCTCAGAGATCGCCAGATTTGACGCCACTCGATTTTTATCTTTGGGGGAAACTTAAAGAAAATGTTTACCGTACAAGACCCAATAATGTGGAAGAACTTAAGCGGAGGATAACAAAAGAGTGCGAGTTAATTTCTCATCAGGAACTCGCGAAAGTAATGAATCATTGCCAAAGAAGGTTAGAAAAATGTATTCAAGTTGAAGGAGGGGTAATAGAAAACTCGAAAATTTAAAGATATTTGGTTATTTTGTAGTTTGTTATGTTCAGTAAATAAAAACGAAAAAAATCGATTTTTCCTTAAATTTGATTTTTTATTACGAATACCCTGTATTAACTAGGCCAATAAAAAGAGTATAATTTCAAAGCCATAGTACTTACACCTCCATCGAAAGAAGAAAATCTCGAAAATATTTTATTCTGTTAATACAGGGTGCTCCCAAACATTGGTATTTTTCGAAGTTTGCATCTAAATTATAAACACTCTGTATAAGATGCGACTTTGAAACTTGGTACTAAGGGTTTCGAAGCATGGCTAAATCAATTGCATAAATAGTTTTTTTGTTAAAAAAATGCCTAATACGATTTTGCCATTTTTGGGGTTACATTTAATACCACAGCAGGCCATGCAAAGGGCCTAAATCAAAAAAATGCACATCACTGTGTAGAGCTTTTTAAGTGCAATATATTTTAAAAAAGAAAAAATTAAATCGGATGTTCCATTAAAAAATACTGATTTTTCAAGTATCAAAGTGAAACACACTGTATCTGTAATTTTTTAGAATGAATACGTGACGTCAACTGGTCACAATTAGAAGGTACGAGGGTGGGTCAATATGTCCGCGGCTTTTTGAATTTCCCGCCTCTTAACTCAAAGGGCAACACTGCTCCTGTCAACAGACATCTGTCAGTTGACTTCTGTCAAAATTTGAACAAGCCGTTTCATTTAGTTTGTGTTTGACAGCCATTGATAGCAGACTACCGCGTGATTTGAGGAGAAAATGGAAAAATTTGTATTTTGTGTGCTCATTAAGCATTATTTTTTGCGGAAAAAACCATCACTCAAACCACGGCTAAGCTTGATAGATACTATGGGAACCCTCTACCATCAATTTCAATGTGGCCGTACAAGCACGGAAGATGCCGAACGTTCTGGACGCCCAGTTGAGTTCTCTACATCCGAAACAATTAAAAAAATGATGTGTGGCCACCACACGACTTTCTTATACGTATAAGCGTTTCAAATTATAGAATTTTAAGAATTTTTTTTACAAAAATTATTCAAAATCCTATTCTAAGTACTTCTATTCTCTTAATAAATCTCTATAGAATGCATACTTTGCAAGATATTATCAAAAAAGTGCTCCTCGCTAAGAGTAAAAGTGCTACTTCCGGTCCGAATTTTAAAATTTCATATATACAAAAAATATTGCAAATCCAGTTTTAAATACTTTTGTACTCTTGATAAATATATATAGAATGCATAACTTATGACATATTTGCAAAAAATCGCTATTCGATAAGAGTAAAAGTGGCACTTCCGGTCTGACTTTTGAAATTTTTTTTATACAAAAGATATTAAAAATTATGTTTTAGGTACTTTTATACCCGTAACGTACTTGTCTAAAAAGCATGATTTGCGAAATATTCGCAAAAAACTGATTTTCGATAAGAGTAAAAGACCTACTTCCGGTAGGAATTTCGAAAAACTTTTTAAATACAATTATTCTCAATTTTAATTTTAAGTATATATGAATTCTTTATAAATTTGATTAAATTTAGTAGTTGACGAAATATTGGCAAAATTCGATTTTTTCGCTGAAGTAAACTGCTACTTCCGGTCTACCGATTTTACTGAAAAACTAATCAGATCTCAAGAGGGAGATTATACACGTAAATACAAAATTTGGAATTGATACCTACAGCGGTTTGACCGCTATCGTGGTCACACACACACAGAGAGAGACAGACACACAGACATTTTTTAAAAACCACTTTTTCGGTATCAGGGGACTTCAAAACGTGGACATCTGCAAAAATCTCGAGGTCGAAAATTTTCATCATCACAATACTTCCTTATACTACGTATAAGAAAGTAAAACAACCGCATTTGACCAAGAAAAAAGTTCTTTTCCACCAGGACAATGCAAGGGTGCACACATGTGCAGGTTCCATGGCAAAAATCCATGAATTAGGCTACGAATTGCTCCCTCATCCGCCCGATTCTCGGGATTTAGCCCCGACTGACTATTTCTTGTTTCCAACCCTGAAGAAATAGCTCGGCGGAAAGAGATTTGACTCCAACGATGAAATCATCTCACAAACAAATACCTATTTTTGATGACCTCGACAAATCTTATTTTTTGGAAGGGATAAAAAATTGGAGAAACGTTGGACAAAGTGTATAGAGCTCAAAGGACACTATGTTGAAAAATTAAATGATTTTTTTATCCAAAAACCTGTGTTTCATTCAAAAAGTCACGGACATATTGACCCGCCCTCGTACATCTATTTCAAGCAGTTGCTCACAAAAAGAAAAATCAATTCCTGTAAGTATTGTTGGAAATAACTTGTTTAGACTCTAACTAGAACTATTACATACTTCGGTAAATGAAAGTCAATTTCCATTAAATTCAGAACAGTAGTAGCTAATTCTGACAATACACTGAAGGAAGAGTACTATGCCTCAAAAATGCATTATTTAAAGGAAAGCCCAGAAACATAAACGGATGCTTGAAACGGCAGTGAGGGAGGAAGAAAGCAAGAGGAACGTGATTCTGCTACTTATATAAGAGAATCTTCTTTAGAGAATTCATTTTGTTAGACTTTAATGTGTAGAAAAATAAAGTATGAAAATCAATAACTAAATTTATGTATAGCAATAAAGCATACATAATACATTTGTGTTACTAGGTATATTACATAAACATGATTTATATGAAGTAAATTTAATTTAAAAAAAATGAGAAAATCAAACAACAGCAACAGCTACGTAAACCCGGAGAAGTTGGAACTGACAATAATAAATACTAATAAGTTTTAAATCAATGTCTGCATTACAGTTTACATCACCAACATTTGTAAACAAACGTCACATTTAAATTGAATTACCTATTATATCTAATAAATACTTATATACTTCAGCGTAAATAACGGACTTCTATTCTATATGTAAGAACCTACGAGTAAAGAATAGAACAGGAGAGATAATAAAGTAGTGAGGGAATAGGTATTATTTAGACGGAAGTTACCACTTTAATGCAGGTCAGTTATTGGTAGGGCACGGACACGTACGGTTGATGACTTATCACCCATGGGCGCACTATTGAAATGTTGTATTTTTAAAGAGGTTTTAATTTTATTTATATAATTGGATAACAACTGGCTGGTGATCTATAAAATACAAAATATCTTATTTCATTTTCTCTTCTGTAAGACTTGTTCTCTTTGAATTAAGTACATCCTTGTAGATAGAAAACGTCCTTTCTACATCGCATCGGGTTATACGTGCGTACTGGATATATTCTTATATTTCAGCATATTTAGCAAACACAATTGCCGCAAATCCACAATTGATCCAAATCTGGATTTCTATTAAAAACTGCGTCTAACTTTTGCCGAAGGCCACATCCGAAGTCACTGGGAATACTTTTGAAATTATTAAAATAGCCCACGTTTAATGTGGTTAATCCATCTTTTAATTTGAGATTTCGATTTTCAAAATATGTGATTAGGCAAATTTCCAAGGTGTTCCTGAAGGAATAACAACTGATTTTTATTTTCTTATACGTAGTATAAGGAAGTATTGTGATGATGAAAATTTTCAACCTCGAGATTTTTGCAGATGTCCACGTTTTGAAGTCCCCTGATACCAAAAAAGTGGTTTTTAAAAAATGTCTGTGTGTCTGTGACCACGATAGCGGTCAAACCGCTACAGATATCACTTCCAAATCTTGTATTTACGAATATAATCTCCCTCTTGAGAACTGATTAGATTTTGAGCAAAATCAGCAGACCGGAAGAAGTAGTTTACTTCAGTGAAAAAATCGAATTTTGCAAATATTTCGTGAATTACTAAGTTTAAACAAATTTATAAAGAATTCATATGTACTTAAAATTGAAATTGTGAACAATTTTATTAAAAAGGTTTTTCGAAATTCCTACCGGAAGTAGGTCTTTTACTCTTATCGAAAATCAGTTTAAAGTCAGTTAAAAGTCATGCTTTTTAGACAGGTACGCCACGAATATAAAAGTATTTAGAACTTAATTTCCAATATCTTTTGTATAAAAAAAATTCAAAATTCGGACCGGAAGTATCACTTTTACTCTTACCGAATAACGATTTTTTGCAAATATGTCGTAAATTATGCATTCTATGTATGTATATTTATGAAGAGTGCAAAAGTATTTAGAGTTGGATTTGGAATATTTTTGTATAAATGAAATTTCAAAATTCGGACCGGAAGTAACACTTTCATACGTATAAGAAAGTCGTGTGGTGACCACACCTCATTTTTTAAATTTGGGATTTGTGTTAGTTAGTAGTAACGAAATTTTGTAAACTATCGAAATTCTCTGCATAAAAACTATTTCTGTGTATGTTTTAGCAAAGCTAAGTGACGAACGTGCGATATTTTGGCATTCTGTAACGATATTTTACAGACTTTGTAATAAATTTCGGAATCACTGACAATTCATTTTCATATCAGAAAAGGGAACATAAACAACGTTCTAGATCTAAATAAATGATAAGTAAAAAAGTACGCGTATGTTATTGAAACTAAACGAAATCCAGTGCACACTTACGTCTAGATAATTGGGAGAAGTCGACTCAATAAACCGGTATTAAACAGACTATTATAAAAATTACGAAGTACGTAATTAATAGTCAAAACAATGAAAAAACGAAACTAACGTAAGTATGAATGAAAATTTTATTTCTCTTGCGAAATATAAGGTATACAGGGTGTACCACTTAAAACTCCCAAGTCAAATATCTCGGAAACGGATAAAGATATTTGAATTTTGTAAAAATTAGTTACTAAAGAATGTTATTGACTCTAGTTTGCTCTCACAATTGTGTTTTATTATGTGGAGATATAGATGGCGCTGCGATGAAACGAATTTTTTTGATCGCCACAATCTTCATTTGTTTTTTAATTGAAAGAGTATTAAAATTAATGTAGCTTTTATTATTTGTGTTAGTTTCCAAAATTTAACAGTTTCATAGATATTCGTGTTTAAAGAAAGTAAGAGTAATTTTAAAGTTTTTTCTTTATCTTGTTTAATTACTTAAAAGGATCAAATATAACTAACAGATATGATCAAAATTGTTGCCTTTTTGATTGCTACTTAACGTATATCGCCTTAATAGTTATCTTCCGCAAACATTTAACAATGTATTTCTACTAATTTTTTGAACACTAGCATAAATTTTATTATAAAGGTCGCCCATATGTGTTATGGGTTCCTTGTATACTTCAGCTTTCAAGTAACCCCACAAGAAAAAATCTAACGGGGTTAGATCCGGCGAACGAGCCGACCACCTAAGGACGCCATTAGTACCAACACACGCACACCAGTTAATGTTTCATGATAAAAGTGGAGGGGCCTAAGATATATCCATGTCAAATTCCACACCAAACGTTAACGCCAAAAACTGTTTGATTTCTTGTTTGCCTTATCCACCTAGGAAACGAAACTTGGAGTCTGTGACTTGAAACTACACAAAAACACTAAAACACCTTCACCACACTAAAGCACAAAAATGGCTAAATACGTATTTCAACAACTAAGTTGTCATCATCAGCAGCACTGATTAAAACTCGCGATGTCTAGTGTTTTTCTGTTACGCTACGGTGTGTAGACAGTGCGATTTTTAATCAGTGCTACTGATGATGACAACTAAGTTGTTGAAATACGTATTTAGCCATTTTTGTGCTTTAGAGTGGTGAACGTGTTTAGTGTTTCTATCCACCTAGGATTATCTTCTGACGAATATCGAGCATTATGTTTAATTAAAGTACCATTGTTGTGAAAAGTCATTGTTGTGAAAACGACATTCGTCACTCCACATAATCTGATTCATAAAGTTTTTGCTTTTCGCTAACATTACAGAAAATTCTGCCAGAAAATCGAGTCTGCGTTGATTATCTCCTATTCTTAAATGGTGCACTAAATGAACTTTATACGGAAAGTATTTATTTGCTTTTAAAATACTACGGCAAGAGGTTACAGATAGATCATACTGTTCTTTTAATTGCCGTAATGATGTATGTGGATTATTATTAACTGTTTGTAGTACCGCTGCCGTAATTTCATCATCTCTTACTCTTTTCTGCCTTAATTGCTTTTGTTTTTTGAAGCTATCGTAATTTCTGAGATTTGCACACAGACTTATAAATGTTTTGTGATCTGGTAAAGGCCTGTTTGGAAAGCGTAGAGCACATAATCGCATTGCTTCAGATACATTTCTACGGGATTCTCCATAAATTAAATCCATATTTTTAATACAATCTCAACGCAAAGTGAGTAAATGTTTGAATGAAAATAATTATAAAGACAATTAATTGTCAAGCAAATATCACTAATGTGTGTTAATGTCAAAATATTTCCTAAATAATCAAAGCAAGCATACATACATATAACACAGATATGAATGCTTTTCTGCCTACATACCTATGGGTGCATATGAAGTGGAATTTATAAAAAGGAACTAACTATAAAATTTAAATTGTGAAGTAACTATGATAGCAAGAATTGTGAATATGTTTACTGCTATTTTTCCCTACAAATAAATATTTAAACAAAATAAAGACAAAACCTTAAAATTACTCTTGCTTTCTTTAGACACGAATATCTATGAAACCGTTAAATTTTGGAAACTAACACAAATAATAAAATTTACATTAATTTTAATACTCTTTCAAATAAAAAACAAATGAAGATTGTGGCGATCAAAAAAATTCTTTTCATCGCAGCGCCATCTATATCTTCACATAATAAAACACAATTGTGAGAGCAAACTAGAGTCAATCACATTCTTTAGTAACTACTTTTTACAAAATTCAAATATCTTTATCCGTTTCCGAGATATTTGACCTGGGAGTTTTAAGTGGTACACCCTGTATATAATAAATTTTAAAAACACCTCACGCTCCTATCTACGCCGATGAAAAAAGGATTTTACTCATAAATTCCTTATTTTATAGGTCATTTTTTGCTCTCATTCTCGGACACTTCTCGGGCGTAAACAGATGTTGCAGTTCACCATATGAATTAGTGCTATTCAGTAAGCGTGTGTTGTTTACATTATTTCTTTGCTCCGTTGTAACTTCGTCGTAGTTTAAACCGGTCATGTCCGTGCCCTAGTTATTGGTCAAATTGACTTCTTTAGTGCTTTTATAATGGTGAATTGTGTGGCTTGTGGCCGTTCTAAAACGACAAAAAAGAAGAACCTCACTTTTTCTCTTCATCGGTAAAGTTAATTGCAAATTGGCATTCAACATACGCAATAATAATTTTGAAAGTGGGTGTTTTGAATAACTTGTCTTATATCTCATGTTTAATTATGTGTTCAGTGGCGTAACAATCATATCTTAGGCTTTTTTTAATGTTTTGTTTAATACAGTTAGAATAAATATGACTATATTAAAAAGAATAAAAGGACTGAAAAAATAATGCACTCACGATATTTCGTTAATTATTATTAGACTAAGAACCTATTTTAAATGATTATCGAGAACATACGAAGTGTACATATACCCTATACAAAATATTTATGCACGCCTATGCACTGCGGCGGCCATATTGAGTTACCACTTTGGACAAATATTATTTTTAACAAGACTCTCTCCTGTTCTATTCTTTCCTCGTAAAAATAAATATATCAAATCAGACTTACAAACGAAAACCATACTTAAATTTCCTAACATGTTCACCCCTTGCCTAAATTGTAGACCGTGATACACAAAGCTTTGGTTATTAATAGACAGCGGAAGTACCAGGTTTAAATTACGACGGAGCAAAGAAATACTGTACACACCACGCAGTTACTTAATAGTACTATTCATATGGTGAACTGCAACATCTGTTATTGTCCCAAAACAACATCTTTCCTCATAAAATTCGTTTCGTCATCGGCATAGGTAGTAGCGTGAGGGGTTTTATTATATTTACCTTATATTTCCCATAATAAATAAAGTTATATATGTGTACATACCTATTCATACTTACGTTAGTTTCGTTTTTTCATTGTTTTGACTGTTAATTACGTATTTCGTAATTTTTGTAATAGTTCCTGTTTAATACCGTTTCATCGAATCTATTTCTCCCAATTATCTCGACGTAAGTATGCATTGGGTTTTGTTAAGTTTCAATAACATAGGCATAGATACATTTTTAGTTATCACTTATTTAAATCTAAAACATTGTTTATGTTACCATGATATGGAAGAACGTCGAGAATGGCATCGTAAAACAATGGCAAGTTTTGATTAAGGGTCATACTGATTGTATGTCCCCCATTGTCAGTGATTCCGAAATTTATTGCATAGTCTGTAAGATATCGTTACAGAATGCCCAAAAAGGCCACGTACCACGTCACTTAGCATCGCTAATCCACACACAGAAATTGGACACGTTGAAAGCTGAGAATTTTAACGAAGAACTCTGTGAAGCTTTAATGGCCGCTAATATCCCATTAAAGAAACTTGACAATCACACTTTCAAAACATTTCTTCAGAAGTATGCTGGTCGAAATATTCCTGATGAATCCACCTTACGCAAATATTGTGTTTCTAAGCGCTTCACGAAAACAGTAGAATGCATTAGATCTTCCAAATCAGTACCTATGCATAAGTGCCAACGAAACTGTCGATATATTAGGACGCTGTGTGGTAAATGTTGTAGCTGGTGTACTACATCCAACTATTCCATATAACGCATATGTAATAGCATCTAAAGTTATAAATACAGTTGATGTGGAAACACTTTCTAAAACCATTGATGAGAATTTGCACAAAATGCTTCATTCGGACGACAGGTACAGGAAACAAATACTTTTATTTGTTAGTGACAGTGCCGCATATATGTTAAAAACATGTCTATTAAAGGAAACATATCTGCACATTACTTGTGTAGGACATGCTCTCCACAGAATCTGTGAATATATCAGAAACAGGTATCCGTTTTTAAAAAAGTTTTCAGAAAAGCACCTTCGAGAGTAGTTCTTTACAGGGGAAAACTTCCATCTTTGTCACTGCCCCCCTCGCCAGTAATAACTAGATGGGGAACATGGTTGGAAGCTACTAGTTTTTATGCAGAGTATTTCGATAGTTTACAAAATTGCGTTACATGTTTAAATGACGATGCTCGAAGTATTTGTGAGTGCAAGGAACTAACACAAATCCCAAATTTAAAAAATCAGTTGTTATTCCTTCATGAACACTTTGAAAATTTGCCTAAACTAATCACATATTTTGAAAATCGAAATCTGATATTACAAGATGGATTAATCACATTACATGTGACTATTAATAATTTCAAAAGTATTCCAAGTGACTTCGGATGTGCCTTCGGCAAAAGTTAGACGCAGTTTTTAATAGAAATTAATAACATGGCGGCAATTGTGTATGGGGACAATGACACAAAGTCTAGCTGCTAAATACGATGAAATAAAAGAATATTTCCAGTACGCACCTATAACCAGTTGCGATGTAGAAAGGACGTTTTCTATCTACAAGTATGTACTTCATTCAAAGAAAACAAATCTTACAGAGAGAACCTAGAGAAAGTATTGCTAGTAAATATTAACACTCCTTTACTCGACTTGAACTACAAAATGAACAAATAATAAGGTAATTTGTATTTTATAGATCACCAGCCACTTGTTATCCAATTATACAGGATGGTTCACCGGAACTGAATCGATCGATTGCGGAAAAACTATAGGTAGGAATGATCTGAAATTTTGACGCTATACTAAAGTCGATGGGGACCATTCGCCTAAAATATTTTCAAGAAGGCGGCACTTCGGGCTATACCAGAAGTAGGTACCAAATTTCTAATTTTAATTATATTTCATGTATAATGTCATATATCTAAGTGTAACCCTTTTTGACTTATTGAAATTCTTATGTTAAATTTGACGTTTGCAGGCAGAAAATCAATAGCACTTTTTCTATATAAAAATGAATTTATTATTTAATTTGAAGTAAATTCTCTCAAATAGATGGCTTAATTAAATACTATTTGTATAAAATTGTTACAATTATTAATACAGAGTGTGCGAATTATACGCCTGAAAACGAATTTGGAAAATTGCCAAAAGACACTTTTTTTAAATGGGAAGCGGCAACTTTTATAATTTTATCTTATTCTGCATTAAAAATAAGAATCACTTTGAATGTCTATTATAAAAATTGGTAGTTTTCGAAATACTGGCAAGTTTTTATCTTCTACAATACATACTGTTTGCATTAGTTATTTTTTCATTAGTTAGCCATGACAGAGTTTACAAAATTATAAATTGTCATTCGTTGAAGAAAAGTCATGTACCTTATCATAATTTCAATAAGTCATGTCGGGGCGCTTAAGGGGGCTTACACAGGGGTGCTGATTAACTGCCGTGAGGTAGGACGTAAGGGGGTGGCGCCATATGCTCTAATGTAAATTCCCCAGATGAAAGGTATACGTTAAAATAAAACAAACAGCAGAAATGTTTGGTTTTCTTATTAAGTTTTTGCATTAAATTGAATACAAAAGATTAATTAAGGCTTCGTTGAGAGTACTTTCTTATAATTCAAATTATTTACTCCTACATTTCATTCTCGAATTTTCAACATCGTAACACAGTTTTAGAAACTTTAATTTAAAAACTAATTCCAGTCGAGCATGCATTGAGCCTTTGTTTATTTGTGTTTTAAATTTCGTTTTGATATTCCGTAAGCACAAGCGGTACTATTGTTTTAACGAAATCTTGTAAAGTCCAGAATTTACATTAGCGCATATGCGCCACCCCCTTACGTCCTCCTCACGGCAGTTAGTCGGCACCTCTGCGTAAGCCCCCTTAAATTATACAAACGATGCTTATTTAAATTTATGTATTATTTATGGGGAATATAATGAAGTTATGTCAAGAACATGTGATACATTTCCAACTCGATATCGGCAAAAACGGAAACCATCTACCTATACCGTTTTATAGAAAACTTCAGAAACGTTGTATCCGTGAGGGCAAAGATTCAGGGAAATAAACCAGTTATTAATAACGATAATAATGTAATGCAAATGTATCACATGTCCTTTACATACCTTTATTACATTCCCCATAAATAATAAATAAATTTAAATAATCATCGTTTGTATAATTTAAGCGCCCCGGCATGACTTATTGAAATTATGATAAGGTAACATGACTTTTCTTCAACGAATGACAATTTATGATTTAGTAAACACTGTCATGGCTAACTAATGAAAAAAGAACTAATGCATACAGTATGTAGGTATTGTAGATGATAAAAACACTAACTTGCCAATATTTCAAAAACTACCAATTTTTATAATAGACATATTTATACAAAGTGATCCTTATTTGTAATGCAGAATAAGATATAATTATAAAAGTTGCCGATTCCCATTTAAAAAAATTGTCTTTTGGCAATTTTTCCAAATTCGTTTTCAGGCGTATAATTCGCACACTCTGTATTAATAATTGTAACAATTTTATACAAATAGTATTTAATTAAGCCATCTATTTGAGAGAATTTACTTCAAATTAAATAATAAATTCATCTTTATATGGAAAAAGTGCTATTGATTTTCTGCCTGCAAACGTCAAATTTAACATAAGAATTTCAATAAGTCAAAAGGGGTTAGACTTAGATATATGACATTATACATGAAATATATTTAGAATTTCACGTACAATCTAAAAACCTGACAATATACAGGGTATTCTATTTAAAATTAGGAAGTTGGTGCCTACTTCCGGCATAGCCCGAAGTGCCGGCATCTTCAAAATATTTTGGCCGAATGGCCCTCACTTTAGTATAGTGTCAAAATTTCAGATCATTCCTAGCTATAGTTTTTCCGCAATCGATCGATTCAGTTCCCGGTGAACCAACCTGTATAAATAAAATTAAAACCTCTTTAAAAATAATACATTCTATAGTGCGCCCATGGGCGATGAATTATCAACCTTTCGTGTCCGCTCCCTAGTTATTAATACCTAAATGTTGACAATGACGCATTATCTATCCATTTGTGCCATTACACTTTTTCTTTTGTGTGATAAAAGTTAGGCTTCAGTTTTATTTAAGATAGATCCATAAGGTTATATTTAAGACCAACACATCTTTAAAATACTTATATACTGCGATATCAACGTCCATAAATTCTTCACTGCATTCCCTTTCTTTCTGACAATAGTAGATACTTACCTGTACAGAACAGTGCTTAGAATTTCAGTAATACTGGTAGTTTTCGGTGTTCGAATAAAATTTCATCAAATACTGACGGATTAAAATCAACCCTGTATCATTTTGATTGTAATGTTAAGTACCTACGCACTCATTATAAACTAATATATTAGAATATATACATATATCATGCTGTTTTTATTTCTATAATACCCTTGATGTGTAGTAGAAAAAAAGAGACAAGAGCTTGTGCATCATTTTCACTGTGAGTCACTGTACGTATTTTATTTATGTGTAGCATTATAGAGCTTGAATTTTAAATGGTATTTTTAAATTTATTTTGTGTTTATATGTAATTATGATATACTTTAACTTAACTATCTTAATCATAATCCATATAATTTCTTCAAGTGTTAATTATAAATTTATAGGGTTAAAAGTCACCTAGCGATGTTTTGGTGTTTGTATCAGCTTAAGATCAGATGTTGCATATGAATATAACTCCGACTACGACCTTTAATTAGAAATCCATCACATATATGCGTCACCACTGTATTTATCTAATAAGTAAACATTGTAATATACTGAAATCCATTTTGTTTGATGTACCATTATCATGTTTATATAATCTTTACTGTTTTTACCAAGGCAAACATTATTTCGTGAAGTATTGTATAGTTTTAGAAGTTTTATTTCGTGTTACTTATATGCAGGGATTATTTATCAATTGTAAGTGCTCTGAGAAATTTTATAATTTGGAGATGAAATCTACCTACTGAAAATAAGCTGTAAAAATAACAAATACGATGAAACTAGTTCAACTAAAAATGTTAATTATTTTTAATTTTTGAATTATGTTTGACAGTGAACATAAATTAACAGGGATATTGGCAAAAGTTATTAGGTAGATGAGATCACATGTCATATACATTACAAAATTTCTTAGTAATTGCTTAATAAATAAATAGAAAATAGGTGCAATACAGATATCGTGGGAATGAAAGAATAATAATGAATTATGTATTAGAAACACAAGAATACGATTGGCACGGAATCGTAACATGTGTAGGAAAACGGTGTATCTAATGCAGATTTTTAAAAACATACTGTATATGTGCACAATTCATTCAAGGTCGTCGGTATGTTAAAAGAAGGATAAACACTAAACGGATTAGATGCACATATAATCAACTTAATAATACTAACTAAAAGTTACATAACTAATATGAACAAGTTGCAGCGGTTAACATCCAGGAAAGTAACAAGATCGTGGAGAACTTTCTTTGAACGTAGGTGTTGGTTTGACACACCCCGAGCGTTCGAAAACAATATTTACAAAATGTTTCTTACTTTTATAATAAGCTCAATGACTGGGTCGTCACCACCATTTTCATGTCCGTTTTCTGCTATTTCCTCGGACATTTTTCTAATATTAACTACAAAGGCACTGGTACTACACTCAATCACTGTAAGCAAAAACGAACTGAAAGAAACAGTTGTTTAACTTTAGCTTTCATAGGTTTACGGACAATTCGTTATCTACATTATCAACATTACAAAATGTATTTATGTCGTGATTGCACCTTGCATACAGGCAACCTAACATACCACGAGGTTTTGCAAGATGTTGCATAGAAATTCCAGAACTGTGGTATATGATAAGGAAAATTTATTGTGTTGATATAATTTCATGTAAATTAAAATAAAACAATCATTTTTTACAATTTTGTCATGCAGTATTTAGAATTAGAAAAATACCCAAGTGTTTTTAAAAAATTAATTTAACATTAGGTGTTATAAGAATTTTTATGTACTTATAACAAATAGGGTGATTATAGAATAGAAATAACAAAGGCGAATGCCTATTAGTATTTATTACATGCTAAGTATACATGGGTACCTGCTTTGTCAGCAATCCAGTAGTTTAATATCTTATGGATTGCAATTTATATTTTTTGAAAATTAAGCAAAAAGGAAAGTTAACATTTTCTGTATAAGAAAATTATAAAATTAAGTAACAGATTTAAACTCAAAAACTGAGATATTAAAATTTGAATTTGTTTGTGTATATTCGTTAATCTGACCGTATTTACATAGGTACACGGATAATTATAGGTATATCTTTTAATTTTATCAATTTATGTGTTATTTGAATTTATGATGTTTGTTATTATTATTTAGAAATTCTATAAAAGAATTGTGACTACTATCTAATCATATTGCTTCAAAAGAGCATTGGAAAAAGAAACGTATTTAGATGTTTGTTTTATAAAATTTTCTCATAGGTAATCACTGCGTTTAATCACCATTATATATACAACTAATTTTATCAATTTATGTGTTATTTGAATTTATGATGTTTGTTATTATTATTTAGAAATTCTATAAAAGAATATGTTTTTTACACTATTTGTACCTGACATGTCATATAAGTTTAGATAGCAAATAAACTACTACTACTACTAATGTTTCCTAAAACTTCTGATGTACCCATTCTGGAATAAAAAGAAAAAGAGGAGTGATATGAATAGCAACTGTAAGTACCTAGGTACTCATATAAAAACAGAAATTTTAAGACTGATATCGAACCGAAGAATTATAGCCTAATAATGCGATTAACAACCAACTTGGAATAATTTTTTTTTGTATAATTAATATGAATATTTCAAACAAAAAAATGTGCTAATTCAGTCTTAATGTTTATTAATATAAGAACAAATTTTGAACTTCATCATTTTGCATTTGTTCACTAGAGGTAAAATGTAGAGGTTTGGTCACGGATGGTACGTTATCCAATTCAACTACTTTTTGAATCACTTCCTCTTGATTTATTTCTTCTTCATCTACATGTCGTGACCTAATTTGTTTTATACTAGCCTGGTATTTTAAGTCCAACGTTATAGGTACTAATTTTTCTTCTTTAATTTCTTGTGTGCCTAAAATGATATATTTCATTAAATTACATGTATTCTACCTAAGTACATACAACTGGCCTATGATCAATATCTAAATTAATAATAGAACTGTGAATGAAGCAATTGCATAATATTATTGTTGATATTAAAAATAAGAATAATACTTGTCTAATTTTACAGTATAGTTAGAATCATTTACTTTCTTATAGCTAGCTCAAGAAACCTATTGCGATAATGAAAATTTTTGACGAATAGATTTTCCTGACATTTCTACATTTTTTAGTCGCCTGTCTGTCTACTTAACTGTGGAGACGATCACAATAAATAATATCTGTAAGGTATAGTTTTATTCGAAAGAGCGGAATAGTGACTTGTAGTACGTGCGAAAATGATGTATTCGGAGTATCTGGTCAATCATTAGTTTCAAGAGAATTCATTAAGAATATAAATGTATTCAGAACTTAGTGTGAATTAACTTTTGTGTATCTCGTATTTTCATAATTCGAAACACTTTTACTCTTATCGAAAGTATTTTTTTGGGAATATCTTCAAAATTAATTAGTCAACTTATATTTTTAGAATGCGAGAATGTTTTAATGCTAACTTCAAATTACTTTTACTTAAAAGAAATTAAAACCCGAAACGGAAGTGATACTAATCGACGAATAGGTTTTAGCAAATATTTTGTAAATTATACATTTTATTTAGAACCATGCGCGTAATGTTGTTTGTTCACATTTACTCCTCGCCCTCACTTCCCAACCTCAATATCAATCAAATGTTCGTTAATCTTTATTTTTGAAAATACATTAAAAAGGCTTCCACCACATTTTAATTAACAAGACGAACAAGAACTTATTTATTACAATTAATTGGAGCTAAGATATCTGGATAGCTACGGGAGGACAGTTTCCCCCAGTTCCAGTGGAGTGCAGTCCTTGAAGATTTTACTACTCAACATTATCTTTTATAATCTATTCACCGAAAAAACTGACGTATATTTATTTGACGTTTACCCTAGAACATCACAAATCTGACAACTCAATATGTCAAAACCTTTACCGGAGTTTTTATATACTATTACTATTACATACCCAGCTGGAAAGTGTTTTATTACTGTCGAGAGATTAAGTAGCTAACTTTATCTCCAGACAGGAATGAAACTTTTCACCGAGGTCTGTACATTATTTTATTTACAACCATACTTATTATATTTATTTGTAATAAAAATTCCGGTAAAAGTTTTGACATATTGAGTTGTTAGATTCGTGATGTTCTAGCGTAAACGTCAAATAAATGTACGTCAGTTTTTTCGGTGAATGGATTATAAAAGATATGTTGAGTAGTAAAATCTTCAAGGACTGCACTCCACTGGAACTGAGGGAAACTGTCCTCCCGTAGCAATCCAGATATCTTAGCTGGAATGGAGAAGGACAAGAAATCACTATATCATCATATCAGCAATAGCAGGGCAGTCTATCTACATGGATTGAAGCTTCCAATAATTGTAATGTAGCAATTAATTTTAATAAATAAGTTCTTGTTCGTTTTGTTGTGGTTGGAAGCCTTTTTAATGTATTATCAAAAATAAAGATAAACTAACATTTGATTGATATTGAGGTTGGGAAATGAGGGCGTGAAGTAAACGTGAACAAAGTCGCTTCCAAACTTTTAAAAAGTCAGAAGTGCCAACATTACGCGTGTGGTTGTAAATAATATACTTTTACACAGATTTACTAACTTCGGATGAAGTGTTTAAAACATAATTTGAAACACCTCTGTGAAAAAGAACTTTAAAAATTCGGACAGGCAGTAACACTTACATCGAATGTTATTTAAGACGTTGAAAAATAGATCATATGAGAAGTATAATAATTATTAACAAACAAAAAATAATAATAGTAAAATGAAATACCCCAAGTACAAATGTATATACATTTGTACTTATAAACCCCACTAATATCGGCAACCCATCTTACTTATTTTACGCTTACTCTGTGTAACACCCCGTCTCGTTACATTAAAACTTCAGTGGTGTAAGCGTCATAGCTAAAAAACACTATTGTTGTAGGTACACTCTCTTCAGTTACAGAATAATAGTGTGATGGTTAAGAATTACTACGTACTTTATGGACGGTAACGGGAATTGAGATACACATCGTCAGCCTATTATTTATGATAGAATTGTAAAATGGTTTTTATACAAACTGTTAATAATATTTGACACGTATATGAAATATACACACATTAATAAATATTACATAACTTTAAAAACCAACAATCAATATTAAATAATATAACAAGCATTTTTAATGATCAGAAGCCTTTCCATTTCGTTCTATTATTGATTTATAGTTAAAAAAAACATGTCCGAGATATCTACTTGGTATAGTATTTGCATCAATCAGACTTTGAATGTCTTGCAATAAAGTGCTACGTCAAATTGATTAGATGTGGAATTACGAGCTATGAAGACCGAACATTGAACGAATAATTCCCAATATCAGAATTTGTATGGCTTTTTTTAATGACATACGCGCGTTCGGTAACTGGAAGTCGAAAAAATCATGAATACAAATATTGCTTTTGTTTGGTGTTTTTGTTGTAGCAATAAGCAGGCAACACACTTAACATTCTTAACATATAGGAAGATTACAACCAAGATTGGTAGTATAGAGTATAGACTTTTCAATTTGCTATATTTTGCTTGCAGAGACCGCCACATTGCAAGGGTTTTTATTTTAATTATTTTAGAGTACAGTTTTACATTTCCTTGCTTTCATTCCAAAGTTCGATTACTTTTGGACAGCATATACAGATTTTATGAACGCATTTTTTTACATAGCAGTTTTAAAAATTGTCTAGGTACAATCTTTTTTAATTCTTGCATTATACCAACATTTCATTACGCCCATAGACTTCATAAATTTTAAAAAATGTATATTAAAAAGAAAATCTATAAAATTTAGTGTATTCGTAACTCTCAAGACCCACTTGACAAGATAAAATATACAAGATTCTGCACAGTCTAACTTTGTATCGTTGCATATGTTACAGTGAAAGCAGGAAATTCAGGAAACGCCAGCAATCACTAGTAAAAGCTTGCTTACACTGGTTGTATTAGTAAATGTGATTATACAACAGCATTTACTAGTGAAGGCTCACAATCACTAGTAAAAGTATATTCACTGATTGCCACCAGTAAATGTGCAGCAAGAATACTTTCAAGGTAGTTTAAATAACTTTTACACATGGAGGCGGTCAGCTGTTCCCGGCTCAGTAGTTCCACAAGCCAGTAGAGTGAATCTTACGTCAATTTGAATTTTCTTGTATTTTAGCAATAAAAGACTAAATATTGTTATAAATTATAATATTTTGAACGAAATAACAAAAAAACTGACTGACTGTCGTGGTTTTCCATGAACCATTTTTAAACTAGGCCACAATAATTTTAAATTGTTATTATTTTACTTACAAATTCTCTACCATTATCCGACTGCAACACTGTAGGTGCACCCAGCAAAGTAAAATTGTTTATTAAATTATCAGCTACTTCTTCTGCTTTCTTTGATTTCAGCGCTTTTAAAATAACAAACTTCGTCAAGTTGTCCTGGTATATCATTATGAATTTATAGCCATTGTCTTCATTTGATTGGTAATCAATTAGATCGACTTGGCATCGAGAATTAAGTTCTTTAAATAACAAGGGCTAAACCACAATTCCCTTACTTTCCTTTTTTTGTATTCGCAAACAAGGTTCATAAAGTGATACAAAAATGTTTATGTCCTTATATGCAATATTTTTGTACTTCCTTTTCAACTCCTTTATCTTCCGATCTCGTTCTCCATGTCCTTTTCAAGTTTCTCTAGAAGCTTTCCTTCCATGATTCAAACTAAGATAAACCGGCACAAACATAAAACATAACCACCCTCAGTTTCAAAATGCGAAACAGTACGACGGTGGTACGGTACGATTGAACTTCTCAACGTGTCTATTGCGCATGCGCGTTATCGTGGTGAAGAGAATAGGTTTGTTTGTGTTTAAGATTACGAACGGTTCTAACACAGTTCTGCGCAGAACTGATGCGTCATAGTACACCGTTCGGAACGGTTCCGAACGATTCTGTAACGATTCGATGCCTTTAGCCCGAATTAGTTCTACAGTTCTAGAACGGTTCCAGAACTGCCAATCACAAACCAAAACACGACGTTTTTTGTTCCAGAACAGTTCCGGAAACCCAAACACAACATAATTCTGCGCATGACGTTAACTGTTCTGGAATCGTTCTTACAAAACAAAAACAAACCTAATATCAGACATTCGCTGCTTGTGAGAAGTGAGAAGTGGATGCTAGCATTCACTAGTAAAAGTGAGTTTAAATGTTCACTGTACAACTTTTCCTGACTAAAAACAGGTAAATCAGTAAACGCTAACTTCTACTAGTAACTGCTGGCAATCACTGAATCTCTGCTTTCACTGTAACACATACACAAAATGCACTGAAAAGCTTTACAGTTCTTGAATGCATTTCCCATACCTAAGGTTAGCAGTTTTCTAGCAATTAGCATTTTACTTTTCATATCATCATGTGTTTAAAATCAAGTCTGGGACGCAGGACTTATGATGTTTTAGGTTTGTCTAATTTTCATTTACTTATTTAGTTTAGAATTAGATATCAAAAACATCATCAAGATTTTTAGAAGTATTTAAATAAGGTTATACATAATTCAATGACTTTCAATACAACAAACATAAAACTATTCTAAATCTATTACTAAATTTAATATAGAGTATCAAATTGATAAATATTAGGACGTATAAACAAAATAATGGAATGTGAATATAAATAAATAAACAACAAGGGCGTCGTATTACTTTATTGCAAATAGGTAATCTCTTTGAAAATGCTTGAAAGAAATTTTTTACTCTTAGGACAGAATTATCGCTTTTAATTAATTAAAACATTTCATGTAATGTCACGTTTCGATTTTGTGTTTACAACCGTCACTAGACCTTTAAGGAAACGATTAAGAGAAACAATTGGTCAATTACTTAAAGTGTTAATTATTAACTTACACTGACATAACGATCTTAACACTGTCACTATGGACACAACCAAGGAACACATTAAATATTTCCAATACATAAGTAAAACCGACGGCACATATTTAAAACTTTGTATATAATTGCAAGCAATTTAAACAGATCTTTACATGTGAAAGTACTATATCTGCAGGTATTACAATAATAGTATGTATTATGTGTATATATGTTACTGTGAATGATCGAAATGACGTTATTCACCAGTAGATATTGCGTTTATTAAACAACAAAAAAATGAGGTGTGGCCACCACACGACTTTCTTATACGTATGAAAGTGTTACTTCCGGTCCGAATTTTGAAATTTCAATTATACAAAAAATATTCCAAATCCAACTCTAAATACTTTTGTACTCTTCATAAATATACATAGAATGCATAATTTACGACATATTTGCAAAAAATCGTTATTCGGTAAGAGTAAAAGTGATACTTCCGGTCCGAATTTTGAATTTTTTTTTATACAAAAGATATTGGAAATTAAGTTCTAAATACTTTTATATTCGTAGCGTACCTGTCTAAAAAGCATGACTTGCAAAATATTTGCAAGAAACTGATTTTCGATAAGAGTAAAAGACCTACTCCCGGTAGGAATTTCGAAAAACCTTTTTAATAAAATCGTTCACAATTTCAATTTTAAGTACATATGAATTCTTTATAAATTTGTTTAAACTTAGTAATTCACGAAATATTCCGAAACATTCCGGTCGGCTGATTTTGCTCAAAATCTAATCAGTTCTCAAGAGGGAGACTATATTCGGAAATACAAAATTTGGAGTTGATATCTGTAGCGGTTTGACCGCTATCGTGGTCACACACACACACTGAGAGAGAGAGAGAGAGAGAGAGAGAGAGAGAGAGAGAGAGAGAGAGAGAGAGAGAGAGAGAGAGAGAGAGAGAGAGAGAGAGAGAGAGAGAGAGAGAGACATTTTTTAAAAATCACTTTTTTGGTATCAGGGGACTTCAAAACGTGGACATCTGCAAAAATCTCGAGGTCGAAAATTTTCATCATCACAATACTTATACTACGTATAAGAAAGTAAAATGCTCATACAAAAATATTAAACGGTACAGAGAATATTTGGCACATTATCTTTGTTGCAGCATGTGATAACATTTTGAGTTGCAATGTAACTCCGTATTTTTGCAGCTAAACTTGTCAGTAGTTAATTTTTCCTGCAATTGCAACGTTTGTAGTCCTGCCCTCCAGTTTTCGAATTGGCAATAGACAGTAACTCCTCTTTATAAAGTGTGAACTAATTTCGTGTAAAGAGTTGCTTAAGTGTACAGGTTTCGTTTGCTAATTTAAAAAATCGGAATACTTTACGCTAATAAGCGTATTTAACACATTTCGAGGATCAGTACGGTCTTGATCAACAGTTGCGTTTGAACTCGTACAATATCACCTGTAACGTAGGATAATATATACTGCCGCTACCGCCATCCAGGACTGACACATAGACAACAACAACAACAAGAATAAAATTTTGTATATCATTCAATAAAGTATCTGAAGTAGTTTATAAGGTATATCAATTAATAACGTTACATGGTGTCAGATATAACGACCCAACAAAATAAAATGACAGACGAAAATGCAACTATGTACTTTGTACAAGGGATGCGTCCTCCGAAAAATTTGGTAATCACAAATAGCACCGACATGGCAAGAAACTGGTCAGAATGGCAACAACAAATTAAATGGTATGCCACAGCCATACATCTGTCGAAACAACCAAATGAAGTACAAGCTGCAACGTTAATGACAACAATAGGTGTGGATGCTACCTTCAATTTTACTGAAACTGAGCAGAAAAACATTGAAGAGATACTGCAAAAGTTTACCAATTATTTTACACCAAAAATAAATATAACTTATGAAAGATATATGTTTAATAAAATGATGCAATAAGATAATGAAACTTTCATTGAATTTTTAACTCGAATTCAAGCACAAGCAAAAAAATGTGACTTTAAAGAAGTTAATGATAGCTTGTTAACAGACAAAATAGTAATAGGAATAAAGTCTGATCAATTACGAGAGAAGTTACTGTCTGAAGATAATTTACAATTTTATTAGATAAGGCGATAAATATTTGTAAATCAAGTGAGCAAGCTACTAAACAAATGGAAATTATCAAGACAAAAGATGCAACTGTGCACACTGTTACAAAAGGGAAGTATCATTCCAAAACAAAAGGTAATGATCGATGTTCTAATAATACATTTAATTGCAGAAGATGTGGAACTATACACGAGCCAAGAAGCGGTCCAGCCTATGGAAAAGCATGCACAAAATGTAGTAAGAAAGGCCATTTTGCAAAGCAGTGCAGAACAAAGAAAAAAACTACAAAGAAAATACAAGTTGTGGATGAGGATAACGGTAGTGATAGTAACACAGATGAAAATTTATACATCAATGAAATCATAACTAACAGTGACTGATTGTTGGTTCGAAAAGGTAAAAATAGGTCAAAGACATATAAATATTAAACTAGATAGTGGAGCACAATGTATGTATTACCTAAAAATATAATAACAGATCTTGGACTAAAAGTAAAACAGTCGACAACAAGAAGTCTTGTTACATATAACAAAAGTAAAATTAATGTACTAGGTTGGTTTAGAGTAGCTGATGCAAGTGTTATTATTCCTGTTCTGGGTTTAAAGTCATGCACAGAATTAGGTTTATTAACTAGAATTGAGTCAGTTACCTGTTTTGATGATATATTTGAGGGACTAGGTTGCCTGAAAAAATTTACTTGATATAGATCTAAAAGAAGATGCGAAGTTTGATATAAAACCTGCCAGAAAAATTCCACATGCGATAAGGTGTGAAATGAAAAAGGAATTGGATAAGATGGTTAAATTAGGTGTAATAAAACCAATAAAATTAGCTACACCAGTAGTAAGTCAAATGGTTATTGTAAGAAAAAACAATAAGTTACGCAAATGCATAGATCTATCTGAACTAAACAAGAATATATTAACACGACATTACCCACTTAAAACCATTGAAGAATAACCACAAGGGTTAGTGGTTCAAAATATTTTACACTCCTTGATTGTAATAAAGTGTTTTGGCAAATTAAAGTCGGTGAAAGGACTGAGTAATACCTAACATTTGCTACACGATGGGGAAGATATGCATTTAGAAGGCTTCCGTTTGGATTTGCCTCAGCTCCAGAGGTCTTCCAAGAACTGATGAGTTCATTACTACAAAACATGCAAAATGTAGAGTGTTTAATGAATGATATATTATTACATGCCAAAACTGAAAAAGAACTAAATAAAATCACGCATGAAGTAATAGATATTTTGAAAAAAAACTGGCTTAAAACTGAATACAGAAAAATATATATTCAACAAAACTTGCATAAGATTTTTAGGACATAAATTGACATCAAAGGGTCTATTACCAGATGAAGGAAAAATAGAGGCAATCAAACAATTAATGGTACCAGATGATACGAAGTGTCTACAAAGAGTGTTGGGTATGGTTACATACTTAAACAAATTTATACCCAATTTGTCTGAAATAACGTAACCGTTACGAACATTACTAAAAAAGGACGTAGAATGGCTCTGGACAGAATATCAACAAGATGCATTTGAGAAAATTAAAAATGTCTTGTAAACAGCTGCAGTATTAAAATTTTATAATGTAAATCAAGACGTAACACTTTCGGTTGATGCTAGTTCAAAAGCAGTTGGAATGGTGTTGCTGCAGCAAGGACAATCTGTTGCATATGCAACTAAGGCGTTAACACCAACACCACAAATGTACCCACAAATAGAAAAAGAAGGATTAGCTGTGAAAATAAGGTGCCATAAATTTCATGAATACATACTAGGTAAAAAATTAGTCATAGAAACAGATCACAAACCATTGGAATCTATGCTTAAAAAGCCACTAGATAAAGCCTAGATTACAAAAAAAATGATATTTGACATACAGCAATACTCACCAATAGTAGTATATAAGAAAGGTACAGATATTCCAATACCGGATGCACTAAGTAGAGATTGTAGTCACGAAAATGAAGAAATGGACTCTAGTGAAGAGTTGGAAGTTCACTTGATACTCTCAATGTCAACAGAATCTAAAGACAGGTACATAGAGGCAGTATGCGCAGATACCGAATTACAAAGTTTGATCCAGATAATTAAGGATGGTTGGCCAAACAAACCAATAAATCTAGATGACAACATAAAACCTTATTTTAATTATCGCGATGAACTATCATACCAGGATGGTCTGCTATTCAAAGGTAATAAAGTGATTGTCCCAAGTGCTGAACGGGAAAATATACTCAAAAGCATACATGCTGGCCATTTAGGAATACAAAGTTGCCTACATCGAGCTAGACCAGTTGTGTTTTGGAAAACAATGACAAAAGATATACTTAACTACGTAGAACGTTGTACAGTATGTAAAAGGACACAAAGAAATAATATAAAGATAAAGAAGTAATACTCAACAGGGAAGTCCGAGGCTTCCATGGCAAATCGTGTTATCAGACCTTTTTCATTTTCAAGGAAATGAGTATGTACTTATAGCAGATAGTTACTCTGGATACTATGATTTCAAGAAAAATGAAAACTCGTCATCGTACGGAGTAATTAAATGCCTCCAAGAATGGTTTTCTGCTCATGGTATTCCAGAAATATGTCAGACTGATAATGGACCGCAATATTCTTCAAAGGAATTTAAGAACTTTCGAAGGAAATGGGCATTTGATCATCATACATCAAGTCCAAAGTTTCCTCGTTCGAATGGATTAGCAGAAATTTATGTTAAAAAGGCCAAGGCTTTGTTGTTGAGATGCAGCAAAGATAACTCTGGCATCTATCTAGCAATCTTAAATCAAAGAAACAAACCAAGAGACACTATTTTAGACTCCCCAAATCAAAGATTAATGTCTAGAACAACTAGATCAACAATTCCAGTAGAAGAAAATATGTTAAAACCCAGACTTGTAGAAAATGTGCAATATCGACTATCGAATCTAAGACAAAGGCAAAAGTATCATGCCGAGAAAGTTGCAAAACCATGCAAAGATCTACAAACTGGCCCTAAAGTTACAGTCCAAGTAGGAAAAAATGATTGGATCGGAGGAGAAATATTGGAAAAGACAAACAAACCATGATCATATATAGCGAAAACGGAATCCGGCGTTTACCGTAGACATACAGCACAACTAAATCTAACAAAGGCAGATATAGGGTAGTTGCCCCAGTAATGGACACTGCACCAGTAATGGACACCTTCGATGAAAATTGACCAATAATTTTTAAAATAAGCGCCAAAAAGTTTTGTTTCGGTAGTCTAGTTATTCATGTAACCATACTACACGTCTCTATTGCAGTTTTATGTACCTAACTTCAGCCTTGTATGAGTAGTGGAAATTTTTTAAAATGGCCGTCTGTAAACAGGTGTTTGAAGTCCTCCGAAGGTTCGTGCACCGTGGTGTTAAATATTGCAAAAAGTCAAGTTCAGACAATAGTACAAACTTTTGTAACGTTTTGTATTTCAATAGAGTAAGTCAAAAATATATGTATATAATTAGTACCATATAATCGCAACAATGGAGGACTTGTTGGGGGGTGACCATTACTCAATCAAGAATTTCAACACTGTGTCAGTAACAGACCCGGCGGGTGTCCATTACTGAAGTAATGATATTTAGTAATGGACAGCCACTTAATTTGATGGAAAACTTTTATGATAACGTTGATTATAGGTTTTTGATTTGTAGAGCAATAGGAAAAACAAAAAAGCACGCCAATTCTACAAAGAAGTAAACTAAAAGATATTTTTTTCATATTCTTATGAGAATATGCAAAAAGCCGTGCAAACGGTGAAAGAAAGCAGCAAAGTTTGGTCTTCCCCGAAGTACATTAATCAAGAAATTGTCAAGTGTTGTTCCTCTTTAGTGAAAAATGGGTCCTCAATCGGAATTATTTGCAATAGAAGAAAGTATGTTAGTTGCATGGATTCTTGCCATGACGAAGAAAGGATTTCCAGTACATAAAGAGAATCTTCTTTTATCAGTCAAGAAATTTCTAGAAGACAATGGAAGGTTTTCTAAAACGCCATCCCCAAATAAAAGAGAAACATGCCGAATCAGTAAGCAATCTGGAATCAATTCTTCTGGACCCTAGTCGCATATTCAATGGCGACAAATCAGAATTTGTTGTGTGCCCAAAAAACTGGAAAAGTTTTAGAACAAGCGAAAACGACAGAAGATTTTTATGAACAGTTCTGAAAAAGAACAGATTACTCATGGCCACATTTTCAGCTAAGAGCCCAATTTTCTGGAACAGATTCAACTATAGCTTTTGGCATCTTTTTATATGAAAAGATTAGCATTGGTAGTACTTCAGTTCCATTTAGTACTACCAATGTTAATCTTTCCATAAAATGATGCCAAAAGCTATAGTTGAATCTGTGTCAGAAAATTGGGCGCTTGGCAGGTCAGGTTCTAGATGGATTCATTCAGAAGTATTCTATGAATATCTAAAAAAATCATTTTATACCGTTTGTGAAATCATCAAATATTGTTCGGCCGGTTGTACTTTTTGTTGATGCACATCGTTCACACCTAACTCAATAAGCAACCCTACTTTGTGACGATAATGGTATCATTTTAATATCCCTATTGCCAAATACCACTTACATTATGCAACCGGCAGATGTAGCTGTATTCACGCCTCTTAAGGCTGGGGTTCGCCCGTGTTATATGTCCATAAGGAATATCGGTACCATTTTAACGAAAAGTTGTAAATCAAGAACAATGAAATTTTCACACAGTAAATGTTAAAACACACTCATCAGGTTGAGTTATTTTGAAAATCCTAGTGCCCTTAGTTTTTTCAAAAAAAATCATAAAATTAGTAAATTTGGAAGTAAGAGAACGAAATTAACTCAATTTATAAAAGGCACTATGCTGATGTCGAATCCGGAAAAAAAAATAATTTTGATTATTGGTTTCGCCTAAAATGGTACCGAAAAAATCCATTAGATGGGTGTTTTAATTCGAATTTAGGAACACTTTCTGTATTCATGTTTGTTGTATTACTATCTTTATTATAAATATTTCTCTGTTTGTTTCTCTATTGATCAACGGTTATAATAAAAACTGCAAAAAATCCATATGCAATTACAGCTCCATCTATGGACCCCCGTTAGGGTTAGGCATCGAAGACCGCACCGTTAAATCGGGATGGAAATCTGCAGTCAGGACCTGGTAATTTCAAAATTTTAACGGTGTCCATTACTCACCCAAAATATGTCCATTATTGATGATAGTATGTCCGCACATTTGACAATATTGCATAAATTATTAAAAAACAAATTTTTGCATATTAAGTTATAAGCTTAAACATATACTAAAATAAAGCACATAAAATTTACTATATTTCAGCATATTTCATATTCGTCTCAATAAAATATCATAGTTTTCGAGAATATTTGAAATTGAGATATCCTCTTGGGTGTCCATTACTGGAGCAACTACCCTATGTGTAGACAAGGAAGTAGTAAGTAAAGGTGACTAAACCTTAAGGAAGAGGAACAAACAAGTGAGGAAAGAAATCAACAACGTATTGCCCCTTCACCAGTAGTTGATGAAGAACTGATAAGTATAACATCGTCACCAGTATCGATATCCAAAGTACCTCAACCAAAACTAAATCAAACAAGATCTGGACCCATAATAAAGCCAATAATCAAATTAGATTTATAAAAGAAAAGGGAGATGTAACGTAGGATAATGTATACTGCCGCTACCGCAATCTAGGACTGACACATAGACAACAACAACAACAAGAATATAGAATGTAATGATAGAAACGCAATCGTTGTATATCATTTTGTATATTATTCAATAGTATCTAAAGTAGTTTATAAGGTGTATCAATTAATAACGTTACATCACCTACTTGAAAGGAAGGAAACTTCTTTTTTGATGGACTATAGGCAACCTTTTCGTTGCCTGTAGTTCGAGATTCTCACTTGCGGCTGCCCGTTTTGTAGAAATTGCTTCGTGTTGTTTATGCAACTTTACGCGTAGAGAAGAGTCACATACGTCTTCACCACCATCGCTGTCATTTCCTTCAAGATCACCGATGCCCGCGTGAGAATGGTATCGATTTTCTGCAGCTCATTAGTGCATCCCTCCTTTAAATTTTAATTTCCAAAAACGTTGCTGACAACTTTTTCAAACTGTTTCTCAGGTTCATTGTTCCAATTATATATTCGTCTTTTTGGTTTAACCCCAAACATGGCTTCCTATGGAATCTGCCGAACAAAATGTAGACCTTCCGTATCGAACAAAGTTCAGATATTACTCGATTACTAAATTCTTCGCATTATCTGAATGTAATATAGCCAGAGGCGCGCACTATTCGCCTCCGGCTATATTAACTAATTTAACAAAATATTCCCAATTTATTATTTATATAATACTAATACATCTTCTGTACATTTTCTTATGCTTCGTAAACAGTCGTAACGGAGCTTCCGTATCCTTTCTGATTCCATGATGACACGCCGTTTATCAATTCTGTGATATTTAAAACCATTGCTTTTTAATGTTTGCCATAATGTTGTAATGGGGCACTGAATTTCCGGATTGTCCTGAATAAGCCTCTCCCTTAAACTTGACAAGGTAGGGACTTAGCTTTGTCTATACATATTATAAATTCTCTGACGAATACTTTCGACTTCTTAATTTGGAATTTTCCTTGAGGATCCTTTATCAATTCTACATTTTCTTGTTTGAACACCATATTTGACAATTTTGTAAATTGTTCCACAAGGAATTTCTATTAACATTGATGTTCTTTTTATAATATCTGATTCGGGTGTAGATTCGTCATTTTCCGATTTTAAGTTACTGTAAACATTCAGAACTATTTACTTAGCCTGAATTCCTAAACAAACTCTTACTTTTTTGTTGTCGCGAAAATTTATATTCTCTGTCGATAAATCAACATCGTCATCATGTTCTTCATACACTTCTGTATTGCACCAAGGTCTACACATCTTGAACAGTTTTTGAAACACAAAATAGAATACCTTCGTCAACAAGATATTCTTCGCAACTGGACACATATGTTGCACACCTTATATACATACCATATATGTATAAGGATGGATGTTTTCGTGTATTACGGTAATGACAGGTCAGTAATATTATTCAGGTTAATATATTTCTGGATTTTCACAAAAGTAAATTAATTACTCTATATATATATTAATATATTATTTATGAAAATCCACCAGTAAATCTTGGAACCTTTAAAATGGTTATTATTTAATTGTAAGTATATGTAAATAACAATAGACCCTAATATTTTCTTTTACGGTCCTTTTATTTAATAGACGACTGACCGCTTGGTTCTTAATCCGTGTGTAAACAGACAGCAATAAAGTAATTATTGAAACCTTTAGGCGTTTCTTATATTTCGGAATGAACTATACTTTGAATGACAAAAACCAGCAAGGTGATTACGAGGTAGGCACCATAAATTCTCGGCCTGACGGGCTTATGCAGGTTCACACGTGTTCAAACTCCATCACGTCATGCACGCACATACACGAGGTGTACACTATATATATGACGGTTCGAAGCCTAGTAGTTTTTAGTAACCAGCCAACCAACGTGAGTAGCGCACGAAAATGTCTGAAGTAACGAAAATTGAGTACCGTGCCGTCATTAAATTTTTAACAAAAGAAAGGCATACACCTTATCACATTAAACAACGTTTAAACGGCGTTTACGGTTATTCATCTCCTTCGTATTCAACTCTAAAAAAGTGGGCAAAATGTTTCCGCTTGAGACAAGAGTCCCTGGAAGATGCTGATCGGTCGGTCGACAATTGAAGTGATAACGCCTCAACAAATTTCAATTATTGAACATTTAGAGCTAGAAGATCACCGTTTGAAAGTGAAGGAATTAGCAGTGATAACAAACATTTCCGAAACAAGTGTTCGCCGAATTCTCCATGACCATTTGGGTATGAATAAAATTAGTGCTAAATGGGTACCGCGACTTCTTTCTGCTCTCCAACGTGAACGTCGAGTTGAATGTGCGCAGTCGTTTTTAAACATGTGTGGAGACGACGCAAAACCGATTTTGGAGTCCATTGTCACAGGGGATGAAACAATGGTTCTGTTTTACGATCCTCTATCGAAAATGGAGTCCATTGAATTCCGGCGAACTGATGAACCTCGTCCCTAAAAGGCGAAAGTCGTTCTTTCAACGAAAACGATGATGGCCACAATATTGTGGGATTGTGAGGGCATTTTGCTAATTGACTTTAAAGAGCGCAATACAAGTGTGAACGGCACATATTATCCGTCTTTTTTGCATAAATTAAGGGACAGTATTCGTGCAAAACGTCGTGGAAAATTGACAAAAAGTGTGCGATTAAAGCACGACAATGCGACTTTCAAGAATTGGAACATCCACCGTATAGTCCGGATATGGTCCTTGTGAGTTTTTTTTGTTTTCTAATTTAAAAAAAAAGACCTTATGGGACGTAGTTTTAAGGACGACAGTGAGTTGCAAGCAGCTGTTATAAAACATTTTCACGGAAAAACTTCAGATTATTTTTACAAGGTATCGAATTATTAATTAATCGTTGTAATAAATGTATAGTAGTTAGGGGAGATTACATTGAAAAATAAAAATTCTTATATTGCTTCAAGTTTCTTTTTTGTATATCAGACCGAGAATTTATGGCGCCTACCTCGTATCACCGTGTTGACAAGTACGATTAGTGAATTCTGTGGTAACGCTATGAAACGGCTGTTTTGGTGGGCACCACACATGCTCATATTACTTCAGTTATTTATTGAATAACATTCACGACTATGGATTGGTGTTTGTTGACATACACCAGTGGGTTTTAGAATACAAATAATCTTTTGGTCCCTCACTGGCGTATTTGGTGTATGTCAATGTTCACCGGTGAATCATGACATTCACCACCTTCGGTCCTTCACATATACATTTGACATTAAGAAAAATATCGTAACAGTTCTGGAACGAGTTATTTGATTTTGGCTTTAATGTTGCCTGGGATCCAAATAAATGTTGCTGAAACTGTTGCAATCACTCTTATTGTTGATATATATACTCGTATGGAACTACATGACAGGTACAAGACAAGAAACATATATAAATTATATTACAAAAGTAGAAATATATTTAGAAGGGCCATAACTGCAGGGGGCCCATTTGGTCTAGGATGTTGATGTTACGCTGTATCGCTTTGATAACTAGGGTTTCTTAAAATTGTCTTTTCATTATATTGTTCTCCCTGAACAGAATATTTAATATTGTTAAATTGTTTTATTGTACAGTTCTGTGCAATAAACTGGCGTACACTTAATATACGAATACGTAAATATGACTTTTATTTGCACGTTTTTATATAGCGTCAATTCAATTTGTCATGCTTAACTGCTTCAATATGCTCGCATGTTTAGATTTGATAAGTAGGTCTCGTATTACAGCGAAAATCGAAGATAACTGGTCAATTAGAGCAGTATCACAGCAATTTGCTAAATAAATCTACTGTGCTAAAAATTAAGGAACGCTGGGAGAAGAAAAGAACATTATGTAGAAGAGGTATTCTGCTCTTCCACGAATATGCACGCGCCAAGAAGATTTTTAAAATATTTAAGGGTGTTCCGTCGTACGACGGTGTCGTCATATATTATTAATCACATATTGTTATTATTATTAGTTTAATTATTATTAAGTTTCTATTTGTCACACTGTATATCATATATTCGTGTTCTTGGTTGACCTAATTGACCATACCTATACCTGCGCGAGAGGGTACATTTGCGATGATTTCTTGCCGGCTATTCATGATCGCACGTAAACGTAATTATAACTAAGTATTTTGGAAAAAACATTACCTTAAGTTTACGATCCTTTGTCAAAAGAAGCAGATATTTCCCCTTCATAAAACATTGCCTGTAATTTGCTTTCTTTGACAAAGAGACAGCATCTTTCACTTTTATTGCACATAATTTAAGATAATTTACAAAGGCAGACGGTCATCAGGAATTTCCGTTAGAACCTTGAAAATCGGTATATTATCATTTAATAAAAGAAATGTTTAGGTTGACGTCAACAAATAGGGTGATCTACCAATAGCATTTCGTTTGGTGGGAGTAACTCATATTTTCAAGTTATTCTTGCTCTTAAGAGACAGTACAACTCAAGATGTAACATCAAACAGTCGCTTCAAGACTTGAATCAACATTTCATTTCAAGATTTCATATCAAACAGTGTGTGTTCAAAACAAAATTTAAGTAGTTCAATTCCTGATTGTAAAACAATACAATTCGTATCAATATACGAATAAATCGTTACAAGCAATTCGAATAAATTAAACAAACGCGTCAATTTAAGGTGTAGTTAAAATAAATAGTTCGTGCTACAGTGCTGCAGTTTTATTTAATCAACGAAGCCTTTGGTCCTTCGATTAACATTTTGAGAAAACTAGCGTGGAGTCGCTTCTACAGTCCATCATCAAAATACGTTGGCTTCACGCAAACCCAACATTTTGGTCATTCGAGCCGGATTTCAGCGCCACAGGAAAAGATCAACATCAGGAAATCAGCAAGGAAAACAATTAGACAACAATCCACGGAAAAAGGTGAGTCTCCAATTTTGTTACTTTCTCGCATTTCCTAATCCATTCATATCATCATGTCTCTTGAAACGGAAAAAGAGAAATTACTATCAGGACTCGACTACAAAACACGCGCAATCAAATCATCAATCACAAAATTCAGTACATATCTTGAAACAATCGACGAAACAAATTTCAGTGTCTTTCAAATAAATACACGAATATCAAAAACAAAAGAATTGTGGACAGAATATTATCAGGTTCAAATGCAAATCGAACAGCTCAACATTGGGGAAGGTACAAGGAGTAATGATTCGGCATTTGAGGATCAATATTTTAACGTAATATCACGCGCCGAAGAAATATTAGCCATGTATTCAAAATCTAAGACACAGGTCAATTTTGATTTACACAACCAACGGGCCACAGTACCACACGAGAATCAAGACATTCAAGGTCGCATACGATTGCCGCAGATTTCATTACCATCCTTTTCGGGAGCCTTTGAAGAATGGACTCCATTTAATGAAACATTTGAATCATTAATAAATTCCAACGAATCACTTTCTAGCGTACAGAAATTCCATTACTTTAAGTCATGTTTAAAAGGGGAAGCTGCCAATTGTATTCAAGAATTGCAAGTTTCTGCAATCAACTACGAAATTGCATGGAAAGCACTAAAGGGTAGGTTTGATAATAAACGATTAATAATAAAAAAACATCTTGTCGCAATTCTTGAACTGCCAAATTGCATGCATGAGAATTACATAACATTAAGACAAATTCTTGATGGTGTGCAAACTCACACGAGAGCGTTAAAATCATTAGGTCGCCCGGTGGACACTTGGGACGACTGGTTAATACTCTCAATCACAAATAAAATAGATAGAACAACTAATAAGGAATGGGAGTCAAGTATAAAAGAAAATACTATACCAACATTTAAAGAATTTTTAGATTTCTTATCACATAAATGCAAGACACTGGAAGCTATTTCAAAAAATCTGTCTCAAGAAAAGTCACATAAATTTCAGAAATCAGCATTAGCGCACTTTTCACGACAAGACAGCCAATGCGTTATATGCAAGGCCAATCATTTTATATATCAATGTCAAAGTTTTTTAAACATGTCAGTAGTGAAAAGATCAAAGCAAGTCAAATCTGCCAAGCTCTGTTCTAACTGCCTCAGGTCAGGTCATCAAATAAACAAATGCAATTCGACCAATTGCAGGAAATGTGGTAACAAACACAATACATTACTTCATTTCGAAAAAGCAAGAGTGTCGGAAACTCAAGACGGACCATTAACAACAAATAATACAGATCAAGCAATATCAAATGCAGTGTCAGCACACTCTTCAGAATTATATTACTCTGGGCAAGTTCTGTTGTCTACAGCTATTATTAAAGTCGCAGATTGTAATAATGCATGGCACTCATGTAGGGCATTATTAGACTCAGGCTCGCAATCTAATTTCATATCAACCTCGCTAGCGCAAAGGCTTGATTTAAAAGAAAAGCGTGTGAATATCCCTGTTAGCGGTATCAATCAAACACGTACACAGATAAGCAAGTCAGTTCTAATTAATATCAAGTCAAACTATAATGAGTATGGCACAGAGTTAAATTGTCTAATTCTACACAATATTACAAACGATATTCCATCAAATTTCATTGAAAGGAGTTGCCTTAATATTCCACAAAACTTAAAATTGGCTGACCCTGAATTTAATCGACCCAATAAGATCGATATGTTAATAGGAGCGGAGTTGTTCTGGCATCTTCTATGCGTAGGTAAAATAAAATTAGCAAATACTAACCTAATCATGCAAAAGACACAGTTGGGGTGGATAACATCCGGGGCACTGAACGATAAACGGGCGCAACAAACAAGCAAAATATGTAATTTAGCCCTAGATGACAGTATAGCAAGGTTTTGGGAGATCGAACATGTCAGTAACAGGAGTAATTACACCGCGGAAGAAGTAGCTTGCGAACAACACTTTATTAACAACTATACTCGAAACAGTGAAGGTAGATATATTGTTAAGTTACCTCTTATAAACGATGCAGAAATAAGTTTAGGAAATTCGAAAGATTTAGCAACAAAAAGGTTTTACTCACTAGAAAGAAAGATGCAGAAGCAACCAAAACTGAAAGAACAATACGTACAGTTCATAAACGAATATTTACAATTAGGACACATGCAAGCAGTAGAAGTGGATGAATCGCTACTGGATGAGAGCAGCATATATTACCTACCACATCACGCGGTAGTAAAAGAGGATAGTCTCACTACGAAATTGCGTGTAGTATTTGACGCATCGGCAAAAACCACGTCAGGACACTCACTCAATGATATGCTAATGATAGGACCGTCAATACAAGAAGATTTGTTCTCCATCATTTGCAGATTTCGCACACATAAAATCGTATTAACCGCAGATATCACAAACATCTATAGACAAGTGTTAGTCGAGCAGTCACAAATATCATTACAGCGAATTCTTTGGCGTCCAGATTCGGCACACGATTTACTCACTGACGAACTCAATACACTCTCATATGGCACCGGTTGCGCGGCGTTTTTAGCGACTAGGGTTTTAAAACAACTTGCCCTCGATGAATCTAGCACATTTACATTAGGTGCAAAAATCGTACAAAGAGATTTCTATGTAGATGACTTGTTAACCGGGGCAGATGACGTAAACAGCATTAAGATCATCTTTGAAGAGGTTAATTCCTTATTGCAAAGGGAAGGTTTCCAACTTAGAAAATGGGCCTCAAGTGACAGCGAATCTCTATCACAATTACTTACAAATACTGTCGAACCGATCATATTAAAACTTGATAAAATTTGCACAACCAAAACATTAGGGAATTGTTCAGAGGACACTCTACAATATGTTAGACCACCAGAGAGGCGATGTATGGCAACAAAAACCGTGCATATAGAATTAATTAGTAGTCTCGACACTGATTCTTACATGAACGCCTTAAAACGATTTATATCAAGACGAGGAATGGTGTCAAATATTTATTCAGATAATGGCACTAATTTTGTCAAGGCAAACAAGGAATTAAAGGAGCTTCACAAAATGTTCACAACAAACGAACATGAAAAAATAATAAATTACTTATCGAACGAAGGAATTTTATGGCATTTTATACCACCTAGAGTTCCACATTTCGGCGGTATCTGGGAGGCGGCAGTCAAATCCTTCAAATATCATTTTAAACGTATAATTGGAAATGCACACTTCACATTCGAAGAATTCTCCACCATTTCCATCCAAATTGAGGCCATTCTAAATTCCCGGCCTATTATTCCTCTATCCGAAGACCCGACAGACCTATCAGTCCTAACTCCGGGTCATTTTCTTATTGGAGATTCACTTAGAGTGTCTTAGAGGTATTTTAGAGCCTAATTTATTACCGTTACATGTAAATAAGTTGTCTCGATTGCAATTAATAGAGCGCAGCAAACAGCACTTTTGGCAGAGATGGTCGAAGGAATACCTTCAACAGATGCAAGGAAGAAGTAAATGGACAAGGCATTCGGACAAGGCATTGCAAGTAGGGCAACTAGTTCTCATAAAGGAAGACAACATACCACCAATGTCCTGGCCCGCAAGAAGAGTGTTAACCATCCATCCAGGGCGTGATGGTGTTGTACGTGCAGTGACATTAAAAACAATACGAGGCGAAATGAAGAGACCCGCCAACAGATTATGCATTCTACCTATGTCAAATGAATGAAGTGCTATGTAACTATTAAGTTTCGAAAGCCGATGCTTTCAACGCGGGCGGCATGTTCCGTCGTACGACGGTGTCGTCATATATTATTAATCAAATATTGTTATTATTATTAGTTTAATTATTATTAAGTTTCTATTTGTCACACTGTATATCATATATTCGTGTTCTTGGTTGACCTAATTGACCATACCTATACCTGCGCGAGAAGGTACATTTGCGATGATTTCTTGCCGGCTATTCATGATCGCACGTAAACGTAATTATAACTAAGTATTTTGGAAAAAACATTACCTTAAGTTTACGATCCTTTGTCAAAAGAAGCAGGTATTTGCCTATTATTTACTTAGTACAAAAGGGTCTTTCCCCTTCATAAAACATTGCCTGTAATTTGCTTTCTTTGACAAAGAGACAGCATCTTTCACTTTTATTGCACATAATTTAAGATAAATTACAAAGGCAGACGGTCATCAGGAATTTCCGTTAGAACCTTGCAAATCGGTATATTATCATTTAATAAAAGAAATGTTTAGGTTGACGTCAACAAATAGGGTGATCTACCAATAGCATTTCGTTTGGTGGGAGTAACTCATATTTTCAAGTTATTCTTGCTCTTAAGAGACAGTACAACTCAAGATGTAACATCAAACAGTCGCTTCAAGACATACAATAACAGTACAACTCAAGATGTAACATCAAACAGTCGCTTCAAGACTTAAATCAACATTTCATTTCAAGATTTCATATCAAACAGTGTGTGTTCAAAACAAAATTTAAGTAGTTCAATTCCTGATTGTAAAACAATACAATTCGTATCAATATACGAATAAATCGTTACAAGCAATTCGAATAAATTAAACAAACGCGTCAATTTAAGGTGTAGTTAAAATAAATAGTTAGTGCTACAGTGCTGCAGTTTTATTTAATTAACGAAGCCTTTGGTCCTTCGATTAACATTATGAGAAAACTAGCGTGGAGTCGCTTCTACAGTCCATCATCAAAATACGTTGGCTTCACGCAAACCCAACAAAGGGAAAACAGATATGAAGAGCTAGGAGTTTGCTTCAAAATAGACGGGTGGTTAAATGCTATATTCATATTCTAGAAAACGTAATGCCTTTTATTCGACAATTATATCCCGAAAATTTAATTTCAACATGACAATTGTCCTGAGCATACGGCTAATATTGTTAGAACATGTCTTGGTAATAATATTGAAACTTTGCCGTGGCCCGCTAACAGCCCAGATCTGAACCCTGATCAGAATATATTATGTGGTTTATTAACTAAGAAAATATACACCCAAAATATTTTTTTTCTAAATGTGAATCATCTTTGAATACTATAGGTAGAAAAGGCGTGGGAAGAATTAGTGGCAGATGAAAATTAATTAATTCTATGCCCATCGTTTAAATAAAGTATTTGAAGAAAATAGCAGTATTTATTTTTATTTGTATTTTATTTTGCGTGTTGAATATTAAACAATTATATAATGTAATACATTTTATTTAATGTTAATATCTTTACAAACGATAATTTCAAATAAAATAATTACCAAGATAAATAGTAGTTTATACAACGAGTCAATAATGACAGTTATTATTCCCGAGAGCTGAATTTACGAACCGAGCCGCGTAAGCGGCGAGGGAGTAACTATGCTCGAGGGAATAATAGTCATTATTGCGAGTTAGTATACACTACTTTATCGACGACTAACTGAAAATTACTAAAAAAAACCAAAATAATTAAACGAAAATGTCAAATTAGTATATCAATATGACGTTTGACGGTTAGACAGTTAGTAAAATGGCCGGACTTGTCTATCGTTACTACGACAACGTTAGGAACGTTATTTTCTTATTGGCGGAATGCAGGGAATAATGGTAACGTTATGGCCCATTATTCCCTGGTTGCATTTCATTATTCCCTCCGGGTATTATGAGTTTTATTATTAGCCAATAGTGATTAATATAATCGCTGTGGCTAGGGGCACGCGAGCGTGCCGATTAATTTGGAATTATAGGCACGTGGCTGACGTCACTGCTGTTATGACATTATCATTTAACGTGCACCTAAATTTGAAATTAGAGGTACGTCAAATCATTAGTTTATTCTGCGCCAATCTATAAGTTATGAGAATAATTAATAATAGTTTTCATTATTAATTTTTTTTAAGGAATAAATAACAATTAGAGTCAAAATAAGTCTTTTTATTACAAAATTCAAAACATCAAATTAACAAAACTCTTACAAAGGATAAGTAAAACATTATTGGAAAGTTTTAGTAGAACATTCTGTATCAAAGGATGCTTTGCTTATAGCGTCTAGTTGATTATTTAAAATAAATGTGAGAATGTCTTGCTTTTACTATTTTTATTGCGTTTATTAAGATTTATTACTGTCGTAGAATCATGTCCCTCGGGTCGCCCCTTTTCTTAATTTTTGAGGGCAACACTAATGATTTTAATAAATCAGTTTCAATATTTTCATTATTATTATTGTAATTACTGTTATCTTCATTATCACCAAAGGGTTCATCAACAAATGTAATGTGTGGCATGTTGCTAAATTACTTGTATTATCTGTCAATTCACTAATATTTCCATCAGACAATACTATTCTAACACTATTTTGTTGTGAGATCGTTTCTTAATTATTATCGTATGCCTCAGTACTTGTTTTTGTATCGATCAGATCACAATTTGCCTCACCTGTTGTAATATAATTCCCACTTAATAATTGCCACTTCGTTTCTAGTTCTCCAGTAGTGTTCCATTTTCTTCAATAAATCTAATCTATAGTTGAATTCACTATTGCTGGAAATGCTAATTAAGTTGATTAAAGAATTCGTAATTAAAATGGCTGATTTTCGTTTTTCGGTTGAAATTGTAACCTGTTAAAATATTCACACACTGCAATAAATCTTTTTCATGGTTTTGAAATCGGTGCAGTGGTCGCTTCAAAATGTGTTTAGCTGCTTGATTGTCGATTATCGATTGATTATGGCTATCTAAAACAATGAAAAAATATTTAACAAAGTCGGTTAAAGTTGAATTGTTAGGTACTACTTGTTTGATTTTATGGTTAATTGAGTCCATACGGTTATTTGTTGTATTATTTAAATTGCCTTTTGTTATGTTACATACAAGCCATTCATTCCGAATAGTATGCCAATTTTTATCAAAATAATCACATACGCTTTGAGGAACGCATTCCTTAAATTGAGTATATATGATATCATATTCAGCCTCATTCTTACAAAAGACTAATTTTTGAAGGTATTCTAAAGATAAATCTTGATCCTCTTTAGAAATATTCAACTTCTCGCAGCCTATTAGGGTCTGTTTCATTTAATATACGATTTTGAGGGAAATGATCAAAAACTTTCTAGAAAATAAAACCATTTGCTTACAATCGAAAGTTCATGTTTTGTATGTTCTATTACAACTATATACTTTTAAATATTGGCCTGCTGGACAAATACGTAGTTTGAAATTCGCAATACATCCTAAGCGTAGCGTGCTGAAAATTATTACAGAAGTCAAAACAATTTTATCGGTTATTTAAAAGCTATTGTAACCTGGTCTGTCGTAACCCATTTCCTCTTTTAGGACGTTCTTTACCATGGATACATGCATATTCAAGTTTATAAAATTCAAGAGAGGACTTCAACGGTCTTTGTATGTATTTAAGAGAGGAGGTTATATTACGACTTTTTTTTATAAATTTTTTGTTTTTGTCTTGTTCATAGATTTCTAAATATTTCTTTAGTTAGGTTTCCCCGAGAGCTGACAAAACACGAGTCGGTCTAGTCTGAGTGAAACTGAACCGTAGTATTTCCCTATCTCACCCATGTATAATAAGATACCTTATGAAGTATTGTTTATGACGTAAATCTAGTCAGGATAAATTATTTCCTAACCCCAATTCCTCAAGCATTAATTTTGTATTAGCATTATGTGTGCATAATACAAAATCAGAGTACGCTCTGTTTAGTGATTTAACTATTATTAAATAGAAATTATTAAATACAGCGTTTACCTGTTAGACCGTCCATATTTAATAGTTTATGTCGTTATCAACTGCAGTAATCCACTAAAACTAACAGAAATCCGCACCACAAACTAGAAAATGCATATTTTCCCCGTTTTTTATCCACGTGCTTTTAATTTCAGATTTCAGGGCACGTTAAATGATATCGTCATAACAGCAGTGCCTATAATTCCAAACTAAGCGGCACGCTCGCGTGCCTCTAGCCATAGCGTAATATAATACCTACTTTATTGTTTAGTCGTCGATAAAGATAATTAAAACCAATCATTTTGACAATTAATGTCAATAATTAAGGCATTATTTAACCTTTCAAATACAAGATAAAATAAGCCATTTTTACATTGACAAAATAATGTCTAAATTAGCAATAAGACATGTACGCCACTTTATTGCACAGAACTGTACATGATCATCTTTCGTAAAGTCTTATAACGAGAATGGAATGAGGTTTGACGTCAACAAAAAATTTTAGAACTGATTATAAATAACACATTTCAAAATAATTATTCCTTTGTTTTCAAAAATGATAAAAAAACAATACTCATTAATTAGAATTTGGATTTTTCTTGTAAAAAATATTTTTTTCAAACTGGAATGTCATGTTATTGTGTGATATATTAATGTATTACAAATTTTGCAATGAATAAGAATATTACAAGAAAAAGGTGAAGTTACATTTAAAAGTAACACATTGATATGATTTCCGATAGAACCGGAAACGAGAAAAAATTCAACTGATTGTTAAAAGTTACGACTTTACTTGCTGTGCCTTAGTTTTGAATATAAAATGAATTGGATTAAAAACAAAAAAGTTGAAGCTGTTACCTCATTCGTTGTCACAAATTATAGTCATATATTTTGCAAAGGTATTTTTGCAATTACGATTAAAATTAGTAATAATAGCAATTAGCAAACTTCTCTGTATATACGTATATGTAATATTTGATACATGATAGAAATAAAGAAATGTTTTATCGCAACTTTGTGAGCAAAATTTTTCAGTAGAAACTCCATTAAATCAGGAAGGTCCAATTTTGGAAAATAAATAAATATCTGTTACTATCATAGTAACCATTTTCGAATATGCTATTTTTATTATAGTATACTGAGTCTTCACTTGCATATATTTTCTTACTTGTTTGAAATTGCGGCGTTTTTGCGTACTATTATTATTTATTTCAATTGTTATGCAAAATGGAAAAAAATAATACAGAAAAAATATATTACTATACTTATTAAATGATATTAAATTCATCTAGAATATTTCGAAAAATTGAAAAAAGAAAGTTATATGAAGATTATAAATGGTAATGATAGCATGTAGGCAATAAAATATGTACAGTATGTTTCAATTTTCATTAGCCATAGCCGATTAATTCATGCAATACGTGACAACATGGCACCCCTACTTTCCTCTCCAATGCGAGCGCGACCGATACAAGCTAAGCAGCTAAGCTATGGCAGTAACTGTTGGACCACTGACTTGGGTGTTTGTAATGCGTTCAGAAATAATATTTACGCCTTGCAAGGATTTGTTTTTCTTTTTCCTTTCAGTAAATGCAGAGAATTATTAAGCTGCGTTCACGCTGCATGACACAAACAAAAGCGTAATTATAATAAAATTAAAAATAAGGTAAATAAAAAAGGATTCTGAAAATAATAATAAACGACTAGATCCGGAGATCGCGGCGGCCATTTGATTCCCGTTCCAGTAATAAGACGGCTTTTATTGCAGACTAGATCGCAACGTGTTCGCAGCTAAAGATTGAATGTAAAATCTGGTGGAGAGATCGGAGAAAATCGTTGTAATGTCGATTGTTGCCGGGATTGGTGACGGACGGTAGGGGTGACACACGTTGCCATGTATTATTTGTATACGTATACATCGCACGTAAACATTGACTCCCTACACCTAATGAAAATTGACACATACGGTAGGTACTATATAGCATACGGTGGCGATTTCTCAATAAGTGCACATGTGCACGTGCATTTCCAATTTATGTGTATTCTTATTAAAAAAATATTTAAATGTTATCATTCCTTAAATAATTTTATATTAACAGTAGAATATGCCTATTAATTCCAAAAACAATCCGTCAAAGACGATCAGATCAGAAATTAAAACACGAGATGTAAATTGTTCCAAATAAGGGAGCCCGAGTCCACCGCTTCTCTTAATCGCTTCATTCACTGCACATGTGAATATTAAATCTAATTGGTGGAACCTTTGCCGCCTGCATTCTTTGTTCCCCGCGACCCACCGGCGACGTTCCATGTTTTAAGCTGTTCCGCGTGCACATGAAATCTGTGCAATGTTGTTTCTCCACATTAAGAATCTTCTATACCTCCCCGTTGCATTAACCGAGAGTGAGACTCATCTGAATACCTTCAGATTTACTAATATGATGTTTAGGAAAAAAGACGTGTATGAAAATGATTCGGACTGCATGAAGTAAACAGCCCGGCACGCAGACATGGTTTTTATGATTTTTTGAAAACTACTCTGTTCTCGAGAACGGCGAGGGTTTATCTAAAAGAAGCAATGTCTAATATAGACAAAAAATTATACCTATAGTACAAGTAAAGTATTTAAAATTGCTAAATAAGTAGTAAAATGTATACTATGCTTTATGTTTCCTGTTTCTCTTACTTAAACCCACATTTCTCATAAATTTTAACATGAGATAATTTTAAAAATAATTAGATTTCCATATGTAGGATAAATAATTTAAAAGTAAACTAAAATGAGATTTCCAATAAAAGTGTTGCTATATAGTTGAAATATTGGAAAAAAAATAATTAATTATCACGTAACACACTGTTGTATTTGGTAGAGAGTAATAGTAATAATGAGGAATTTTTTCCCTCTTGATTTCATATTAATCATTGGTTTAAGTATAGTAGTTATAGAAATTCTTAATTTTAATGAATTAGTAATTGAAGAATTTATCTCAAAAAAGAAGAGACGAATTGATTTGCAATACAAAACTTGTTTGTGAAATATAAAAACTATTATACATTTATCTATAATACAAAACTGTTTGGCGAGGTCAAGGTATTCAGCGAGATAAGTTACGAAATTTCAAATTTCTTATTAAGTTCCTTTAATTTCTACGATTTGATAGCCCAAAAAAGTATTTTTGGCCGTGGCCCCCCAAAAAAGTTTGGCCTTTGGCGATTTGCCAACAACTGTCTCTTTTATTCTAAGGTTGTGCTTCCCCAAAGCATTAGACCAGGCGCCGCCACTGATAGATAGCATATCGCATGTGTCAAATATCATTAGACATAGGAAATCAGCGTATACGTATACATATTGCCGTGGTATCTTGCATATTAATGAGATAATAGTAATAGCATTAAGACTTAATTTAAGTGTATAAAATATAAAAGAAACAATAATAATAAGTTTATTGTATTTCAAAAATTTTAACATGAGTATATTGGGTTGCATACACTTTTAAGTGAGAAAATGTAGACATAAAAATTGAATTTATATTTACAATTTAAACAAGTACTAAAATAAAAGACGAGATAGAATTTAAGATATATATATATTTTTTCTCTCTCTCTCTCTCTCTCTCTCTCTCTATATATATATATATATATATATATATATATATCTCACAGACATTTGTGCATCCATACATTTCAAAATTACATATCTTTCTGCGTCTAATCACTTTCAGCGTCCGTATGCGGACGCAGAATTGTTTTCCCTAATATTCTAGTTAATACTGCCACTCTCGACCTCTGGCGATAAATTACAGAATTTTTAAAACTCAATGGACCAAGATTTTTGCTAATAGAAAACTACATCGGATCTGGATAACCCGTAATTTTGACTGACACGGACGCAAAATTGTCGTCGGAATGTAAAAAAATATACAAAAACAGTTCGCCTGAACCGACACCAGTTGGCGTTGTGATAGCTCAGTGTATATTTATGTATACTTGTTAGATATATTATTTAACTGTTTTAGACAATTTTACATATGATTCCGCGTCCATAAATATGGCAACACTCTATTTCCTGATAAGGCTAAGGGAACTTATGAAATGATGTTCCGTAGTTTAATTAAGATGATTTGTCCGTATATTAAAATTTATGTTAAAATAACTTCATTTGATATTAAACATATTAGTATTTTATATTTCAAAATACCTTTGATGGAGGAGCATACATATATAAAGAAATAATAAACTTTATTTATTTTTAACAGCTAAAAGTAATAAATGAGGCACTAGTAGAGAATACAATTCCCGGATCCTGGGATTAGACTATGTGGTTTCTAATTGAACTCGAATGGAAAAAAAAAACCTTTAGTAATTTCTTACAAATTATTTATCAATATTGTTGCACAACACAATACACAATATACTAAAATAAGGAACAAAAAAACAATACAAAAAACTATTTAGAATTTCGAAAATAAAATCGCAGAAATATTAAAGCATCCAATGTTTGACTTTCAAGTCTACTTCGTAGTTCATTGCCAACAAAGCACCAGCTGAAAAGGCTCGGTCAGGTTCTACACTGGTTGGAGGAATAGACAATAGATATTTATATCCTAATTCTAAGTGATATCCACGAACTCCTCCATTTTCGAACAGGATCATTTCGCGTCTAATACTATTTGCCAACCCCGATTTATTTAGTGTCAATTGGGGTTGGGAGGTTTGTTGTCTTGGCTCATCATTTGTTTGTGATCCTGGCTTTGCAATATTGGCAGTTGTGTTTCAACGGTTCTAAGGATATTTAAAGTTTTCTTTAAATATTAAATAAGTATTAATCCATTGCTAAAATGTACAGTAGAGAAAGAAGAATGGTTGATTTAGTGAAAGAAGCAAATTAAAAATAGTTTAAGTGATTGTGAAAATGGTGACTATATATGTAACAAAATATAGTACCTACTTAAAAACTGCTAATATTTTAAACACAATTCGACAATGGAGCATAGATGACAAATAATACGGAAGAAAACTATATACCATGTCCATACTATTTTGAATATTATTGAAGGAGACTATTGTGGAAGCATAAAAAAAATTTCCACAAAACATGAAACTAGGGACTAAAATATCATTAAGCGAAGCTCAAAATATTTAACTTTCCAAATTTAAAACCGATTCAAATCTGAGATTACCGGTGTTTCCTAGAATGCATGCAGATCAAGTATCTTTAGTGGCGAGAAGGATATTCTAATCTGCGCCTTCGGTTCCAGATATTTGAATATCCACAACATCACGTTAATGTTTGTTTGCGAGAAATGAGGGAGTTGTCCATTGCTGCGATATTGCTATTATGCATATTATCAAAAGAAAATATAATGATAATAGTATACCACCCGCTGAAGCAGAAGCCAATATAAATATGTGTTCAACACTCCTAAAAAGTAACTGGAAATACAAAATTTCGAGCCAAGCCAGAAATGATCTCAATACAAAAACCTGGAATTAAACTACAATAGTACCTTTGGCAGCTAATCTAAAATTTTTAGAGAGTATCTCGCTGAAAAGGAAAATGATTTAAAAGATACTGGAGGCAATTTAAATAGCTTTTACTTGTTACTGTAAAGTATACATGGGCGAGATAGGGGAAGTGGATCCGATTTCATCCAGACTAGACCGACTAGTGTTTTGTCGGCTCTCGGGGAAACCGGTGGGTAATACGGTACCCGAGAGCCGACAAAGCACGAGTCGGTCTAGTCTGGGTGAAATCGGATACAATTCCCCTATCTCGCCCATGTATACTAAAAAGTATCTGCTGCGAATAAAACTTACTGCATACACATTGTCAGAAGAGAAAAAGAGTAATTACGACGAATTCGCTGGTGTTATTTCTCCAACAGAAAAAGTATTGCTTAAAAAATTCAAGATAATAACCATTAGGAGTAAACGTGGAGGAGGTTTACCTGTTCTCTTTAACGAGGATATGCAGAACCACATAAACATTCTTCTAAAGCGACGACTTCAATTTGTACCGGAAAATAATTTATTCTTGTTTGCAAATACTAAATCAGACCAGCCTATTGTATGTTACTAAATTTTACAAAAACATGCATATACAAGTGTGGTGCAAATAATCCAGCAGCTTTGACCTCCACGAGATTGAGACAGCATTTAGCTACTCTAACACAAATATTTAATATGACACTTAATGAGACATTGAACAATTGGCTACATTTATGGGACATACTTTAAATATCCACACTATAGTTTATCGTTTACCAAACGGCAAAGATTGCAAAGATATTGATGTTGATGGAAAAAGGTGATGCTGCAAAATTTAAAGGTAAAAATAAAATGTCACTCTTACCATGCATTAATAAGTAGTACAAATATAAGTTAACTCCAATTATTTCATAAAAAAGTGATAATGTGAAGTACTGTAAAAGTGACGCTAACTACTTAAAATATTACTATTGCTAAGTATACATGAGCGAGATAGGGTAAGTGGATCCCATTTCAATTAGACTAGACCGACTCGTGTTTTGTGGGCTCTCGGGTACCGTATAACCTACCGGTTTCCCCGAGAGCCGACAAAACACGAGTCGGTCTAGTTTAAGTGAAATCGATTCCGCTTCCCCTATCTCGCCCATGTATATTGCTAAGTTAGGTTGTTTTTATTTAAGGTAAAAGTATTGAAGAAATTAATGTTGATATGTAAGAAGAAATGGAAATAGATGAAGAAAAGGAAGTTCACGCAGAAGAAAATTATATAAATATTTTACAGCAGACGAAGAAGACAGAAAATATGCTTAGGAAGACCAATGTGGTTAGCATAAATAAGAAAAGAGAGCTTACGAAATGGACGTGTGAACAGAAACAAGTTGTAATTACATAATTTAAAAATTATAAACAAAACATTAAACCTCCAAAATGGAAAGAATGTGATACTCTAATAGAGAAATGTCCAGATCTATTAAACAAGTATTGGCTTAAAATAAAAGTATTTATACACAATTGCTATACAAAGAAAATAATAAGCAAATAAAATATGTACCACTTAGTTTTAATCAGATTACACTACCTTGATATATTTAGGCCTATTACAACCTTATTACTTGCACGTAGAACAAAACATAAAAATTAAATAAAACAATTTTTGATGAAAAGACCTACTTGATGCCTTATTTAATCATAAAAATGGAATTACAGTAATACAGTATTTTTTAAAAAAAGTTAAACATTTTTACAAATTATACATATGCTAATATTACGAAATTATTGTAGTAACTCTATCTCGTTCAAGTTAAATGAGAACTCGGTGTGCAACATGGCAACTCTGTTGGACGCAGAAGAATCGTCAACATATAAACGTATACATATTTGGATGTCGAAGAAATAGCAGTGTGTACAATTTATTAAAAATATACTGGGACGCAAAAATATTAGTAAAATGTAATGACGCAAAAGGGTCGCAAAATGTAAAACTTCAAATAAATAAACTTATAATGATGTATATTCAATGTACTCGATATTGTTGCCTAAAAGGCAGAGCAATCTATAGGCCAAAAACTAAATAATGTACTATTTTTTAATGGACGCGGAATCGTTGCAAGATGTAAAGACGCAGAAAAGATACTGAGATGTATATATATATATATATATATATATATATATATATATATATATATATATATATATATATATATATATATATATATATATATATAGAGAGAGAGAGTTGAGTGGAAATCCACGACCGACTACGTTAAAAAGTAAAATGTGAATAACTATTCACTGGGATTGTTCGGTCAATGAAATACAATAATAGAGTAATCTATTTATTCATTGGTCAATATTTCGGAAACATTTTTTTCCATCTTCAGGACCTCTACAATGTTGACAATTATTTAGTGTAATAAACTGATGTTAATTAATAAATTACTTACATGAATCTAAGACATTTATATTTTGCTAACCTCTGTGACACGTGTTCATATGCAAACTCAAACACGTTGAAATTACTACATGCAAAAAGGATCATAATACTCACAACAACAAAATTGAAATGTAGTTAATATTAAAAACCATAATTCGGTGATAATTGTTATCATATTAAAAGCAAACATCAAAATAAAATTACAAACGTCAATCAATGAATGAATCTTGTCGATTCTTGTTTTCAATTTATATTCCCGGGAAAGACACGTGACCGTTCTCAACGCCATCTTCAGAAACTACCATTTAAGTTGTCACCCTGCATCTTCAGTGCTCCTGGCTTTCAAGTTGCCGTAGTGATTTGAACACCCACACACACGCACTTGTTGTCTTTTTGACAGTTCCTCACCTCAAAAGGTCAACACCCCGAGAATTGTCTGTTTATACTTTAAAAGTTTCCCATGAACTGTCTAGCGTTTCTTCAACGTAGGTATACTTGTTTTAATATAAATCTTCTTTATATTTGTTTATGAATTTATTCTTTCCATTAGCTAACACAAATCTTATTTTTGTTTTATGTCCAGCTCTCGGCGATATTGGAAAAACATTGTAAATAACAGGTATTCTTTTAATAATATTACTCGTACTACTATGGTCCATTTGGTTTGCCTTTTCGTCGCCTCCTTCTATCCAGGACTTCTCTAACGGTGATATCTATCTGTAATAAACTACAAACCAAGTTTACATTATATTTTCTTTTTATTTTGTAGGTCATCAAAAACCGTACAAACCTCTCTACAGCTTATGAAACATAATATTATATACATATACAAATTCCTGAATGTATTCTATTATTACCAGCTGTCGTTTATAAAAAACACTACTGCTGATTATATGTCTCAGAATATTTTTATTTATATCCTTTTTTATTTACTTATCTAGTCATAAGTTAAGATAAATATTTATTCTTTTTGTATGATTTATTTAATAAATTTTATTACCTCATGCACGTTCTCAAGTTTACATAATTATTCAATTATTTTTCTCTCGCGCAATTCGAATTCTTCATTATACACAAACCATACATCTTGTTTCTCTTTTCTATAAAAGAAATATATATATATATATATATATATATAAAAAGTAAAATGTGAATAACTATTCACTGGGATTGTTCGGTCAATGAAATACAATAATAGAGTAATCTATTTATTCATTGGTCAATATTTCGGAAACATTTTTTTCCATCTTCAGGACCTCTACAATGTTGACAATTATTTAGTGTAATAAACTGATGTTAATTAATAAATTACTTACATGAATCTAAGACATTTATATTTTGCTAACCTCTGTGACACGTGTTCATATGCAAACTCAAACACGTTGAAATTACTACATGCAAAAAGGATCATAATACTCACAACAACAAAATTGAAATGTAGTTAATATTAAAAACCATAATTCGGTGATAATTGTTATCATATTAAAAGCAAACATCAAAATAAAATTACAAACGTTAAACACATTAAAACCTGTCAAGTATTTCGAACTGCGGGGAGTAGAATGGGATATCAATAGCAATGTGATTGTCACATCGGACAAACAGCCGACGGGTACGCGCAACCCAAAATACACCAAACATCTACGGGGGTCGACCATTAATACTCTTCCGTGTACGGGTGATGTTAAGTAAATTGGAATATATAACGCTTATGTTGTCTATGTCCTGTCTATTGTTCATAGAGTGTTCTTGTTCTCTAATATAACACATTTCCAAAAATTCACGCTTGCGGTTATTGCTTTCGGTTGCGAGGACCTCCACGGCCGACCACTCGGCATTATGATCCATCTCGTTGATATGTCCCGCCAGCGCACAATACTGAGGCTTGCACCGAACATCAGACTTGTGCTGTGTTATTCTATTTTTAAGACGCTGCCTCGTCTGGCCCACGTAGACCTGCTCGCAATCTAAACAACGCAACCGATATATGACATTCATTTTATTTACAGTCTCAGTACTATCCTTGACCTTAGTTAAAAATGTTCTACCCGTTTTTAAGTTATATTTAGCAATCGTTAAAGTATCATGGTTCGGCAACGTCTTTATAAGTTTATCTGTAAGATTGGGGATGAAAGGTAGTGATCTGTATACAGTTAATGACTGAGGGGCTTGTTCTTTAGGGGTGTATTGAGTATGGGAATAGTTGATATTGTATAAAAGCCTGTTTAAAAGGGTGGATGGATAAGAATTTTCTAACATCGTGTCATAGAGTCTCCTGATGTTCCGTTCACGAAAAGAGTGATGGCAAATGCGTATGATGCGGTTTTTTAAATTTAAAACACTGTTGATTTTCATTTTGTAGGGATGATTAGAATAGTAATGTATATAACGTCCCGACGCCATAGGCTTTATATAGTAATCAAGTATAATGGTGGTATCATTCCTGATAAGTTTTGTGTGCAGGAACGGTACTGAATTATCAGTTTCATGTTCAATAGTGAACTTTATATGGGTGTCATAGGAATTAAAAACGTCTAAAATTTCTTGGGAGCAACCTACAGGTATAGCTGTGATTATATCATCAACATACTTCTTCATGAAGGGAACATCAAAAGACAACCTAGCAATACAGTCATCCAAGAGGTCATCCATGATATATTGGGCTATAATAGGGCTGATTTTGGAGCCCATAGGGCATCCTTGTATTTGAGCATAATAGTGTTTATCAAAGACAAAATAGTTTGACTGAAAAACGAACTCGATCACGTTAATGAATTCTGCTTTAGACGTTTTTAATTCCTATGACACCCATATAAAGTTCACTATTGAACATGAAACTGATAATTCAGTACCGTTCCTGCACACAAAACTTATCAGGAATGATACCACCATTATACTTGATTACTATATAAAGCCTATGGCGTCGGGACGTTATATACATTACTATTCTAATCATCCCTACAAAATGAAAATCAACAGTGTTTTAAATTTAAAAAACCGCATCATACGCATTTGCCATCACTCTTTTCGTGAACGGAACATCAGGAGACTCTATGACACGATGTTAGAAAATTCTTATCCATCCACCCTTTTAAACAGGCTTTTATACAATATCAACTATTCCCATACTCAATACACCCCTAAAGAACAAGCCCCTCAGTCATTAACTGTATACAGATCACTACCTTTCATCCCCAATCTTACAGATAAACTTATAAAGACGTTGCCGAACCATGATACTTTAACGATTGCTAAATATAACTTAAAAACGGGTAGAACATTTTTAACTAAGGTCAAGGATAGTACTGAGACTGTAAATAAAATGAATGTCATATATCGGTTGCGTTGTTTAGATTGCGAGCAGGTCTACGTGGGCCAGACGAGGCAGCGTCTTAAAAATAGAATAACACAGCACAAGTCTGATGTTCGGTGCAAGCCTCAGTATTGTGCGCTGGCGGGACATATCAACGAGATGGATCATAATGCCGAGTGGTCGGCCGTGGAGGTCCTCGCAACCGAAAGCAATAACCGCAAGCGTGAATTTTTGGAAATGTGTTATATTAGAGAACAAGAACACTCTATGAACAATAGACAGGACATAGACAACATAAGCGTTATATATTCCAATTTACTTAACATCACCCGTACACGGAAGAGTATTAATGGTCGACCCCCGTAGATGTTTGGTGTATTTTGGGTTGCGCGTACCCGTCGGCTGTTTGTCCGATGTGACAATCACATTGCTATTGATATCCCATTCTACTCCCCGCAGTTCGAAATACTTGACAGGTTTTAATGTGTTTAACGTTTGTAATTTTATTTTGATGTTTGCTTTTAATATGATAACAATTATCACCGAATTATGGTTTTTAATATTAACTACATTTCAATTTTGTTGTTGTGAGTATTATGATCCTTTTTGCATGTAGTAATTTCAACGTGTTTGAGTTTGCATATGAACACGTGTCACAGAGGTTAGCAAAATATAAATGTCTTAGATTCATGTAAGTAATTTATTAATTAACATCAGTTTATTACACTAAATAATTGTCAACATTGTAGAGGTCCTGAAGATGGAAAAAAATGTTTCCGAAATATTGACCAATGAATAAATAGATTACTCTATTATTGTATTTCATTGACCGAACAATCCCAGTGAATAGTTATTCACATTTTACTTTTTATATATATATATATATATATATATATTTCTTTTATAGAAAAGAGAAACAAGATGTATGGTTTGTGTATAATGAAGAATTCGAATTGCGCGAGAGAAAAATAATTGAATAATTATGTAAACTTGAGAACGTGCATGAGGTAATAAAATTTATTAAATAAATCATACAAAAAGAATAAATATTTATCTTAACTTATGACTAGATAAGTAAATAAAAAAGGATATAAATAAAAATATTCTGAGACATATAATCAGCAGTAGTGTTTTTTATAAACGACAGCTGGTAATAATAGAATACATTCAGGAATTTGTATATGTATATAATATTATGTTTCATAAGCTGTAGAGAGGTTTGTACGGTTTTTGATGACCTACAAAATAAAAAGAAAATATAATGTAAACTTGGTTTGTAGTTTATTACAGATAGATATCACCGTTAGAGAAGTCCTGGATAGAAGGAGGCGACGAAAAGGCAAACCAAATGGACCATAGTAGTACGAGTAATATTATTAAAAGAATACCTGTTATTTACAATGTTTTTCCAATATCGCCGAGAGCTGGACATAAAACAAAAATAAGATTTGTGTTAGCTAATGGAAAGAATAAATTCATAAACAAATATAAAGAAGATTTATATTAAAACAAGTATACCTACGTTGAAGAAACGCTAGACAGTTCATGGGAAACTTTTAAAGTATAAACAGACAATTCTCGGGGTGTTGACCTTTTGAGGTGAGGAACTGTCAAAAAGACAACAAGTGCGTGTGTGTGGGTGTTCAAATCACTACGGCAACTTGAAAGCCAGGAGCACTGAAGATGCAGGGTGACAACTTAAATGGTAGTTTCTGAAGATGGCGTTGAGAACGGTCACGTGTCTTTCCCGGGAATATAAATTGAAAACAAGAATCGACAAGATTCATTCATTGATTGATTCACAGATTAGCTGGTTATATAAAACTTAAAATCGTAGGGTTAGATACACCACGATTCATATTGATTTCTTTTGTATTAGCGTGTTAATTTTATTTTCATTCAAGTTTCATTCATTTTTATTTTCTTTGTTTAATTGTTTTTTTGTAATTTTGTAAAAATAATGGAGATGCAAATGGCCGAATTTGAAAAGTTTTTCAATGATTCAAAGTACGTTAGAGGCAAAGACTTATCAATGTAGCTATACGAGTATTGAAATATATCGTGCGAACGTATATTCAATATAACGTTATGCAACAGGGATAATAAATATTTTCCTGAGATAGTAATAAGCATTCTTTAGTTTCAAGTTTAAAAGAGATAAAATAATTAATGGTGTTGAGTGTTAAGAGGATATAGCGTGCAAATGTATATTTTCTGGCACAGTATTTGGCATCATTAATAGTTACAATAAAATTTTGATTATGAATTAATGATTTAAGATTAGATTTGAAATAAGGAAAGTGTTTCTGGGTAGCGGACTCTGAAATGCTAGCTATAACACGCGCGAATGGTTATAGAGAGTAATCAGATTCAAGCTTTTCTCCAAACATTGACCATCGCGAAATTCTAGGTTTATCAGGGCATTACGTGCGAATATAATGTATCTGGTGGAAATAGAACTAGCAGAAAATGTAAACAATATACAAAAGTTAATTGGATTTATTTGTTGAGAAACAGGAAAATATTTTTAGAGTTCTATTTAATTAAGTATAAGAAAATATATTCGTATCATAAAGAAACGTTACAACCTAGAACAAGGTACAAACGTTTTCTTATAATAATGTTTCTTTTAAAATATATATGGTGAATACAGTATAGCGATGCTATATTTTTTTTATGTAATAAATATTAAATAAATTCGACAATTATGTTTTATATGATTTCTGGTTTTTCATTTCAAATAAGCTATAATAATAATAATAATAATAATTTATTTGTCCTCTCGACTACATAGTAGTATGGGATATGTCAACAAAGCTATTACATAATATATACAACATACATAAAAAGACAATATGAATACAAACTAATACAAAAACACCAATTCTAATTCAGATCTCATTTAAAAACTCTGACAATGAGTAGTAACACCCACGCAACAAAGACGCTTTTATTGCACGTTTAAAGACCTCTCTGCACCCGATATTTTTTACGTTATTTGGTAGCTTGTTATATGCTTTTATAGCTATTAAGTGTGGACTCTTTTCATAAAATGCAAGTTTATGCCTCGGTATCTCTAACTGTAATATATTCCGCGTGTTGTACGTATGATAACTACTCAAATGTATCAAACTATTAAGATTGTCCTTCGCGTACAATAACAGTTCCATGATGACACGGTAGCGGCAACACCCTCATCGAGGCAAAATGTGATCTGCAGCTAACCCTACTACCCACCCCATTCATAATACGTATTGCACGTTTCTGCATTTTAAATACTCTATCCAGGCCAGACGATGAGCCCCATGCCAAGATCGCATAGGACATCACCGAGTGGACCTGGCCAAAGTAATATGTTAGGAGAATATCCGGGCTCACCCCAGATTTAAGGACCCTGAGAACGTGGCAGAACGAAGATAATTTTTTGCAAATGCCATCAATGTGTTCATTCCACTTGCATGTATAATCAATGGTAACCCCTAGAAACCTAGTACTATCCACCTGTGCGATACTGTGACCGTTACATCTAATTAAACTCGAAGTGTCTCTGTTATACGATCTTGTTCTGAAGTCCATATAAGTGGTCTTTTCACTGTTTATAACTAAGTCATTCTGAGACAGGTATTCGCTTACCGCGATTAAACTATTTTCCGCGCATCTCACAGCATCCGTCCCACTTGAGCAACTCACAATCATGGATGTGTCATCCGCAAACAAAACAGCCCTTTCCACGTTCATGTCGTTAACATATACTATATAGAGCAATGGACCGAGGATGCTTCCCTGTGGCACACCACGCCCCAAATGCAACCTGCCAGAGCAAGTCCCGTCAATTTCCACATAGTGTTCTCTTCCTACAAGGTAACTATTAAACCAGTCCCAAACATTTCCCCTAACCCCATAGTTATACAGTTTTTCAAGCAGCACTCGATGGTTTACAAGATCGAAGGCTTTGCTGAGGTCCAAAAAGATTCCTATACATGTTTTCCCTTCATCCATACCACTGTACAGATATTTTAAAAATGTAATAATAGCAGTGGAGGTGTTACGTCCATTACGAAAACCAAACTGATTATCATTAAGCGTGTTATTTTGCTCTAGAAATTTTATTAACCTTACTGCCATGACTTTTTCAAAAACTTTAGAAAAAGAGCTCAGTATAGATATGGGACGATAGTTCGATATACATTGCCTATCACCGTTTTTAAATAACGGCTTGATTTTAGAGATCTTCAGCTTCTCAGGAAATACACCCTCCATAACTGAATTGTTAATTATTTGTGTTAAAGGAACCGCAAGCTCATGTACACATTGTTTTAATAGATTAGTACTAATCTTATCGTCACCCGAAGAATATGTATTTTTTAGTTTGTTCACAATATTTACGAGCTCCAATTCACAAACAGGTTGAAAGAAGAAGGATGTAGTACATGTGTGTTTTTTACTTGTGCCAAACTTTTTTTTTCCTTGTAGAGGCAATAAGCCATCAGCAATTTCATTGAAATAATTATTGAAGTGGTTCACTAATATTTTCGGATCTTTAACAGTTTCATTATCTATTTTTATGGTTAAGGTGTTTCTATCTTTATGTTTAATATTGCCATCACCTTTTATGATTGACCACGCTGTCTTGGTTTTATTCGCGGACCTAGTCATAAGTCTACTGTTATGCAAAATTTTGGCATTGGTAATTACCCTTTTGTATACCTGTTTATATTCTTTATAATACTCCATAATTTCATTATTGCCTGTCAATGTTAGTTTGTATAGCCCTTTCAACCTTGCTGAAGATATTCTAATTCCATTTGTTATCCATCCATTATTACCTTTATTATTATGAGCAGATCTGTATTTTAGTGGAAAGGCCTGCTCAAAGTCATGACTGATCTTCTCAGTAAAGTGCTCATATTGGTGGTTTGTCGACAGATTGCTTGCGAGCACATCCCAATTTTCATTCAGCAAAAGTTCTCTGAAATGAGTAATATTTTCTATCCTATTTAATTGCATGTATGGAACTGTAGCTTTACTGCAAGTTTTTTGCTGAGAATGCAACACAAACTTCAACCTCTGTGCAGAATGGTCAGATAAACCATTATGCACAACGGTTGTTCTGTATTCAGGGAAAGTCGTGTTAACACATATATTATCCAAACAATTATGGATTCTAGTAGGTTCATTTATTGTAATTTTTATACCATATGAATTAATCAAGTCCTCAAACCTAAGCACATCTGATGTAGGGGATAGAAAATTAATATTAAAATCACCGGTCAGAACTAAGTTATATCCCCTGTACCTTTGAAGGTACTGCAAAGTTTCATCTAATTTACTCAAGAATATTGAAAAGTCACCCTTACCGCTCCTGTAGATTGCCGCCACCAGCAACCTCAAACCAGGGAACCTCACTCTTGATACAACACATTCAAAATGGAGGTCGACAGAAAGTTCCTTAATTGCGTCAATGTTACTTCTATATCGAGCTATATTATTGCGCATAAAAATTGCTACGCCGCCGTGCCTATAATTATTTCTACAAAAATTATCCATCAAGCAAAAGCCCCGCAACTTAATGTTTTCTATAGTCCCTGAAATACACCAATGCTCCGACACACAGAATATATCACAATCCCTTTCCAAAAAGACATCAAGTTCACCAACTTTATTACTTAAACACTGTACATTATGGTGCACAATTGATATATTTACTAGGTTACTCATGTTTATCAAATCTTCCCCATATTCGCAGTCAACTTCATTAACTTCTAGGATTATGCTGTCAGTTGGCGCCTTATCCTCCATAAAAAAGTTTCCGCCGATGAGTCGTAAACTTCAATAGAAGCAGTCGTAGTTTCATTAGTGTTATCACAATAAAGTTGATCATTTGTTTCAACGTATATAAGATTTTCCTTTACAATATGTATATTTTCCGTGTGAAACTTAAAGAAGCATCCCGTTATTCTATCTGCAACTGATTCCCATACTTTCTGTTTGCATGTTTTATTTAAATACATTCCATTCGATATACTCCCATTTAACAATTTGTTTATATCTATATATTGAATACGTGCATTACCTTTAACGAAATTTTCGTATATTTGTAAATTCACATCATACGTGAGGGCGTTTAATACCAAACGATTCCGTATATACGGTATCGTTAATAATATTATATTGGTTTACTTACAATATTTGTTCAGTTCAGTAAATGTATCTATCTCCATTTTTCTCCCTCGTATAATGTTGTTAATGCCTGCCATGATGACCAGAAAATCTTTGTCATATAACCTTATCCCAATCTTTAATAAAAACAAGAGATTTGACGAGAGGGAAGAAATTCAGATACACTGAAGAATTCACGTATACTTATAAAGTACGTGCTGTTAAGATATATATAAAATATACATTAAGGATAATAAAAATTATCATCATCTTTATTATTTATGTTGCTGGAACAGCACACAACATAATTTATTTGGCAAAGCTTAATATATGGCAATCATATTCCAAATAGTCATGTTGTCACAGCAATATGTATGTACAAAGTATACGTCGCCGGCATTGGGACGGACAGTAGTACAGTAGGTACCGCGTTGCCATACACATACATACGTATACATCTTACATACATAGATAATTCCCTATGCCTAATTAAATTTGACACAACAGGTATATGTTATTTTCTTTTAGATGAGTATTTAGATCAAAATAAAAAAACAAGTAAACTCATTTGAATGCTTTATGCCATTTTAAACAAATTAACATTTATACAATCTTTTCAATTTCGGTTTTATAAACTTCACTTTATGAAATCTGTTTTAGCTATAAAATTTCCATATATTTTTTATTTACATACAGTATGTCCCCGGATCGACTTTAAAGGAGGGAAAAAAATATTTTTAATTTCTCAGAAAATGTCACTCTTGATGATTTACTCTGTTTGTTTTCAAACCCCTAAAATACAAATTACTTTTTGTTTAACTCGAACGGTTCTCGAGATAAATATCATTTTATTGCTAGAAAATATTCAAATTGGACTCAAGTTTTATTTAATATTTTTAACCAACAATGGTAAAATAAAATAAAATTCTCAAAAAACTAAACTATTAATTTTCTATTCAAACAATGCTCCTCCTTTTTCTGCATTGATTTCAATGATAGCTATAAATTCATTGAAACTTCGTCTTATTTTTTAAACTGATAAGGACTGGCCTGCATTTTGTATTCTATTTTTTAATTGCTCTTCATCATTGTCTAGTGCCTCACTGTACGCAATTTGTTTTAAATGACCCCACAGATAAAAGTGAATTATTGTAAGATCGGGACTTCTCGGTGGCCATAAAATGGGACCATCTCTTCCTATCCAGTTATCATGGAACTCTGTATTGAGCCTCTGGCGAACAATGCCGGCATATTGAGCAGGGCACCCATCGTGCTGGTAAAACATTTCCATTCGGTAGTTTGACGGCAGTTCATCCAGTTCATTAGTTAAAAAATCTGCAACATTCCCAAATATGAATTACGGTTTAAATTTTGATCAAAAAATATGGGCCAATAATGCCATGGTACGAAGCCGCACACCACACATTAACTTCTTTTTAAATATTGTCTGCGACAAGTAATTCTAAAGTTTGGATTCGTCTCACTCCAGTACTGGCAATGGTGAGACGAAACGACTCCGTTAGTTGAAAAGGCTGATTTATCGGAGAACATAATTCGTTTATGAAAATTTGAATCTTCCAAAACTCTGTAGCCCATTTCTAAACAAAAATCCATACGTTTGGCTTCATCACCATTTTCTAAAGTTCGCCTAAATTGCGGTTTAAATGGTAAAATTTTGTTCTCTTTAAATATTCTTTGTAAATGAGATTTACTTATCCATGTTATTATTGCCCTCCTTAAAGACAACCTTGGAGCTTCTCTTGCTGAATGAACGGCGAGGACTGAAGCAGCATCGTCTTCATCGAACAGTTTATTTGAATTCTTAATATTTAAAGCCGAGCCTGTTTTAAGGAATTTGGTCACCATGTTTTTTGCTCCGGAATTTGAAATTCTTTGTTGTAAAGTGAACATTATAGCACGAATACTGTTCAAATTAGCGAAGATTTAATTTATAGCAGGGGTAGTGCACTTCTTTTACTACACCTTATCAGTGTTTTGGTTGAGGGAGGGTCCCTTAGAGGGCAGCACTTTATACAGGTGTAATAACCGACTAATCGACTAGACCTCATACATTAAGAACATTTAATATAATTTAACGAGGATAAGCATTTCCGCAATACTTGCTAACAGAAGTGCATATTTAAGCTTTTCTCCGATGCCCATATACGGTAATACACGAACAATGTTAATGCACCCGTGACGTCAGTAATTTAAATAGGTTAATATTGCAATATGTTATAAATAGTAGTGTAAGTTAGTTTTAAGCCATTCACTTTAGATTCACGATTATGATTGATTAACGTTCAGATAATGTATTGACTTTCAATGCGAACATGTACATTAATATATACATATAGTTAGTTAGTTAACGTGATGTGTTTTAATTAGAAACCCTTTTAACAAATTCCCTATCTCGATCCGATTCGCGAGAGCTAATCGAGATGACGATCGAGTAAAGGTAAGCCCTAGGACCAGGCTTATCACATGGCGATCCAATGCCAGTCCATTAAAGGTAGATAAAAATGGAAAGATGGAACGAACCACTAAAGAATAGAACATAAAAGCGCGAACAAAGAAGAAAGAAAAATGGGTAATCACAATCTTCGTAAGTCGCTACTGTGCCGCCGAACAATCCTTCATAAGCAAAAAATTCAAGAAGGCCGTCTACACAACAATAGGAAAAGAAATAAGCAGAAGCCAAGATAAAGTATGAGCTAATGCCAGTCCCAGAACAATCCCGGAAACTACAGTACAGGTACTCACTAGAAATTTAAGAAAATACAATTTTAACAATAACTAATTCTAAGTATGAGCAGTTAAATAATTATAAGAAAAATATTGTAAAACTTAGGGAATTATTTAATAAAGGGGTACATAGACAAAAAGTAATCGACGACACGAAAGAGTGCGTCAAATATATATACAAATATATAAATATATATTGTATGAAATGATAGTATTTTAGGTTCTAGGTTAAGTAATAGAGGTAAGGATACGAATGTTATAGAAATAATGGCGGAAAAATTTGATTTAAAAACCGCTGCAAGTTTGTTGCCTGTAATGAACGACAAACAAGATGTCACAAAGCTGCTGATTGACTCGATTAAGTTGTACGATTCTCTGTTAGATGCAAACGGTAAGAAAACTTTAACCCAATACGTATTAAAAACTAGGTTAACGGAAAAGGCCAAAATCAGATTAAATCGGGATTATGATAGCAACGACAACCTAATAGCTGACCTGAAAAAACATTTCATTACTACAAAATCGTTTACCGCTCTAGCAACCCAACTTATTCACGCGAAACAAGGGGGAAAATCAATCGAAGAGTTCGGACAAATAGTAGAAGATCTTTTCACAGATCTAACAATCGCACAAGCGGGAGACGACAACACGCTAACAGAAAAATTGCGCGACATAAACGAGAAAATAGCCATAAATACATTTGCAAACGGGATAAGACATAGTGATTTAAGAATATTAGTAAAAGCTCGCAATCACGACAAACTAAGCACCGCGATACAACATGCATCAGAGGAACAACTCAATGTTGCAGAAAACTCGCAAGTATTTCACATGCGGGGAAACACACGCCGACTGCCGGGTAAATCTCAAAATTTCCAATCACGCGTCCCGTATACCTTTCCACATAAGACTTCCTCACAAAGTAATTCTCCACTAAATAACCATTTTAAACATAATAACTACACACGTCCGAAATCCAACACTTTCAGAAACTACGGTAGAGGAAATAACAATAATAACAGAGGAAATCATAACAATAAAACTCATAACAGAAATTTCAATCAACGACATCCACAAAACACGTTTTCATATAACGTAGAAAACGAAACTCAGTTTTTTCGTTCCTAAGGGAAATCGACTCCAAACCGTAACAAATTTCAATCTTAACGGACTTACATATATTCATATTAAATATAATAACAAAATTTTAAATTTCTTAATCGATACAGGTGCGTCATCGACTATTTTTTTCAAAGATTACATTTCACATAGCGAACATATAGATGACTCAGCGAATGTCACGATAAACGGTATAGCCGGTAAGACACATTCTTCAGGATCAGCGAATATAGAAATACACATAGGCGATGTAAAGGTAGGTCACGAATTTTTAATAACAAGCACTTTTATTAATGACATACACGGAATCATAGGTTCAGATTTCTTAGCGAAACACCGAGCAAAAATAAATTACGAAACATTTGACGTTTCATTTCAGATAAACAACCAACAGGTAAAAGTAAATTTACAGTCGAACTACGACAAATCCTTAACAATCCCAGCAAGATGCGAATTAGTCACACATTGTACGGTTAACATTGAAGGAAATTGCGTTATCGAAGCCGGAGAAATTGCACAAGGTATTTTTATAGCCGGAACAATAGTGTCATCAAAAAATAACAAGATACCTATCCGCATATTAAATACGCGAGAAAACGATATCAAATTAAAAAACTTCACACCGACTTTAACAAGTCTAGACGACTACGATATATGTACATTTAACGGTCCCAAATATAAATCAGTCGACCGCGTAGACACAATTTTGCGATCAGTTAATAAAAAACATTTAAATAACGAAGAAGATATCGCCTTGCAAAAAGTTCTTGCGAAGTACGCAGACGTATTCCATTTAGAATCGGATAAATTAACTTTTACGAATATTTATAAAGAAAAGATTCGTTTAAATAAAACCGCGAAACCAACATATTGCTGTGACTCTTTCAAATTTACATATAAATAAAATAAATTTAGTTTACTTAATTAAGTCGTAACTGGGAGTCAAGCACGCATCCTAGTGCTAGGCCTTATGCTAGACTATGATACGGTGAACTTTCTGCTGAAAGGTAGGTTAAGCAAAACATTCTACATGTAACTAGCTCAGTTTGAAAATAAATAGTTCTCTCAGGGGCAGAAAATATGACTTGATTCTCCTTCTCTTTAATCATCTCCAGGTCAGGTAAAGAAATAAAATACAAAATAAATCTTAATATCTAATTTATTAAAATAAAATAATTCTAAATAAATTCAAAAGTTTTAATCTACAAATATTTACACATCCAAAATCAATATTCGGTCATAATTCAGATTTATACATCATAAACAATAAAATATTACAAGAAATAAAGAATAAATGAAATCATCATGTCGTGCAAGCTTATATCTAAAATGTGAACGTGATTATTATTATTAATATTTATTATAGATACATGTAAACAATCAAAAATTAAAAATAAATTAACCGTGATGAATTGTACTGGAATGTAAATAAAAGAAAATAAAATTGTGCGGTCTACTATTTGATAACAAAATATAGACATTAAGGAAGTGGCTTTGCCCTAATTAGTCCTGTCCGGCGCCTTTTCTCGCTCCCAACACAGTACCATCAGTAACAAATTCACACAGAAAAGTATCCCAAAGTTCCACCCTACGAGCATGTCATTTTCAGCTCGTCGGACGCAACCCGAACATACATCATCATGTGCACACCCCTTAAGGAATATATATATTTTAATTAAATAAATAAAATGAAATAAAACAATGTCTCTGCGTATTCAATAAATTAACTCAGCCCTGATTAGTTCTGCCTGGTGCCTTTTCTCGCTCCCAAACGCAGTACCACCAAGACCAATTCGTGTATTTCAAATTCACCAGGACTCCATGCTATGAATTAAATAATGACATAATTCATTTCACACATCCCTGATGTATTATTCAACACGTTAATATTGAACACCCAAATACAACAAAATATACTTAATTCTCATATCAAAAGAAATAATATATATATATATATTAAAAGAAAATAAACTTTACCTTTTTCACGAAATTCCAATACAAAAACACCACTACAAATAAAGAATTTTGAGACGCCACTATACACACATTTATAACAAATATTGTTTAATCACCTTAATTCTTCATACATCGTATTAAACTCATCCATAATTTTCAATAAAAGATTTTGTTCACTTAATATATATATAACCTATATACACATAAACAAAATTATTAGTTTCAAATATCCTTTGTAGGATGAATAAATTTAAAAGAAAAATAAATTATACGGAAAAGAAAATGATTATGTTATTCAAAGTTATCATTACAAATGCTAGAAAGTTTTGTCATAACGTACGGCATAGTACCCTACATGCAAAACAAAAACCTCTAGAAAGAAAAAAAAAATAAAATGAAATTAAATAAATTCAAACACCGAGTTCATAGAAATAAAAGTATTTCATACATAGGTAGTTATTCGAATACATCTAAACATTTTAATGTAATACGCGCAGCATGTTAAAAATAAAATTATTATAAGTGTAGAATCTTGTAAAAATTTTATAAGTATTGAAAATCTCAGAAATTATCCTAAGTCCAGATTTTAAAATAATCCTATTAAAGAAGAGGGAGGAAGTAGTTTTCACCTACTTTTAGACTTGCTAATATTGCGGTTTTCACCAGCAATTGCCGAAATTTTTATCTGTCCGCGCTTTTATTCGTAAATTTCCTTACAAAAACGTACGGCAACTTTCGTTAAGCACGAATCCATCTCCCAAAATTGTATGTCGACGGTGCTGCTCTTATCGGTTGCATGAGGAAACAGCGTATTAATAATCCTTGCGAGAGGTAAACAAACATGTGACCATAAATCCGTCTATACATTATGACTCAGCCGAGCACCTGATAAACAATACTTTTTGTACCGGTCAGTCCTTGCCAATGCCAGACGTGTTTGTGCGAAAAACACCTGCTCGATCCTTTTCTCGTAGCATTTAATACGTCTTAAAATTATAACCTTATAAAAATTTTATTAAGATTCTTTTACTGTTTTACTTAAATAAAAATAAAGTTTTCATAATTATTAATACAGTAAATATTTATACACATCATGGTGAAAATGAATAAAGTGAAAATTAATTTAAATAAAATCTTAAAGTGATCTTGATTATACTTATTTATTTACATATTATTATTTATTCAAGATCACTGCATAAATATCCCTATGGGAATATCTGCGATTTATAAGCGAGAATCGCTAATGCCAATGGTATAAATTCAAGATTTCCCATAAATACCAGTTAATATACTTATAGATTATTTACAATATTATTGATATAAAGCATAGAGACATGAAAGTTCCCTATAATATGCTCATTCTATATATATACAAGTCAGAAGTAAATATGCAAAACTCTTGGAGTTTATTTTAAACTTTACTCCTTTCATGACGAGAAAGTTTAAACAAATGACATTTAAAACACCTAAATTAATTAAACTACTTATAACTATATATACAAAAGTGTACTTAAATTCTTTAAATTTTACACCTTTCATAGGTATTACAAATATTGTAATTGCATCATCGAGTTCCCTTAAAATGAAGTGGCAATTGTAGTCCACTATTTTGGGAAAACTTCTTAACATTTTTAAGTATCTGGGCTGTGGGTACTTTTCAACTGCATCCAAAACCTCTATTCTCGCATGGATCCATATAAATTTCACACCCTCTTGTAAAATCATTTTATCATTCACATGATGTGACACATTTTCATCATGTGGGTTTAATATGTGCTGTACGGGCTTTACATACCCATAATGTAAAATATTTTGTTCCTTATGAACAATTTTATTTAAATTCACTGATGAATTTACCACTATTGGATATAATTTCATGAAACATTTATATAGCTGTACCAACCAAAGAGAATTAACGTTTACAAACCACTTTGCATTAGTACTTATTAACAATAATGTTTCTATTAATTTGGGGAGTTGTAGCTGTTGTTTTATTGATTGAAATAAACATAAACTTAATTTATTATTCTCAATGTTTTCTAAATAATCTAAATATTCCTTAATTACTACTGTGATGGGGTTCATTAAATTATATACTAAATTTTCAATAATTTCATCTTTTAACAAACTTTTAATTTTAAATTGAACACTTAATTTCTGCTTATGGGAAGATGGATGAGTCGTTTCTGTTTTAAAACAATTATCATAGTCTACTGCTAAATCTACATTACCATTAAATAATTTAACATCTTTTGTCAAAGGATCACTCACATTATCATTATTAAATTGTTTGTTGCAAATCAAATTTTTGTCACCCATATTTATTTCCCGGTGTGAACATTTATTTATTATGTCACCCATATATTTCGTGGCGTCTTTCTTTTGAAGACCCTCCACATGGTGTGTACATTTATTATTTATGTCACCCGTGGCAAACATGGACTCTTCTTTTTGAAGATCATCCACATGGTGTGAACCTTTATCCTTGTCAATCAAACTATCATTATTTATTTTTAAAGTGAGGTCCCTATCAAAATTATCAATGATTGAATTATTAACTAATATTTTATCATCTTGAGCGCCTTTGTCCCAAGACATGTTTACTTTATTATTGTGGAAGGTTCTATTTTCCCTTTCCAATTTTGATGTATATAGACTCAAAAAATCCATCCCAAGTACGCAGCAATATTTTAATCTTGGTGTAACAATAAATTGTGTTACAAGTTCTACATCACCCATCTCTATATTTATACAAAATACATTATCTTGCTTGTAAAAACCTAATTTTTCAAACCTTTTATCAAATAATCCCCCATCTAAAAGTGACAATTCTAATTCACTATCTATTATAGCTACACCATATACATCCCCTACTTTAACATCTACCAGTGGAAATTTAGTGGTTATATTACTTAAATCTATAAAATTTTTCTTGTTACGTTGTTTCTTCTTTCTCCCTTTGGTTGGACCTACCAAAAATCCAGGTCCTTCTTTATTGCTCCTCTTGACGCATCTCTTGTTACAGCTTCTGTTTTATTTTCTTTATTTTCTATAATTATGTTATTACATCCTCGGGTATCTTCTGTTTCATTTTTCCCATATTTTCTTGTTACATGACCCTCCTGTCTCCAATTATTATTATTATTATTACTACTACTACTATTATTACCCATGTTCTTGTTGTTACCATTCTCCACCCTTCCTCCCTGGTAACTATTATTCTGATACCGATTACCATTGTTTCTTTGTTGGTTATTACCATTATATCTTTGCTGAGGATTATAATAGTTACCATTGTTACCTGTTTTATACCCATTCTTATTCTGAGGTACACTCCTATCTTCCACGTCGTCCAGACGCTTTACCAACTCCAAGAGTTGCTCAACGGTGTCTATACCCTGTAAAGCAACTGCTTGTACTACCTCATGCTCAAAATGATTAGCTAATTGGGTAACAATGTCACACTCCTGGATCACAGGTTGTATATGTTTCAAGAAAGAATATTTCCGAATAACATAGTTTTCTCTAGACGTGATAGAACGATATTTTCCAAAGGTAAGGTCATGTCTAATGCGTCTTTGCTGAGTTTGTCCCCAGTACTGCCTAATAAACATATTCTCTAATTCTTCGTACGTCTGTACCTCATCAATTACCATGTCATACCATAATAATGCATAATCTCTAAGACACCCCCTCATGAAATGTAATTTTGACATATCATCATTAATACCACGAATGTATGTCTTAATGGTTTTAAGAAATGCCATTGGGTTGTCTTTGTTGTATCCAGAAAACTTAGGTATGTTTTCTGTACCAATAGATATCTGTTGTGGTACAACACCGGGTGTAATTGTACCTTGTTCAACTCTTGTTTTTAAATTCTTAATTGTATCTTGACAATTTAATGTCATATCCTGTAGCTTTAAAAGAGAGTCTGTGCATGCACCATATTTAACTTTACAATCCTCAAATTTATTTGTTAAATTCAGATCCAAGGATTGTATTTTTTCATCTTGTCCTCCAATCCTTTCTTCTATCAGTCTAAAATTTTCTCTTACTACACCGGCCCTCTGATTCATTTCATCTATTAAAAAATTACTGCTATCCTTGCACTTCTTTTCATTTGCTTCAATTTTTTCATTGATCTGTGTAACACTCTGTTTCACATCTTCTTTTAATTTATAGTTCATTGTAGACATTTCCATTCTACAAGCTTTAATCCTTTCATCAATCTTCTCATTCATCGACTTTACTACAGCTTGTATCTCTATTTTATTCTCATCCATTTTCTTGTTCATTTCCTTTTTGTTTCTATTCATCTCTTCTTTGTTTTCTTTAAACTTCTCATTCATTTCAGCTTTCATTTCTATTTTATCACATTCCAATTTACAGAAAAGTTTTTCAAATAAAATATCAAATCTGTCTCCGCCTGGCATTTCTTTCGTTTCAATTTTTACATTTTCAGTTACAATTTCATCCTCATCAAGAGGTAGCGTCTTCTCTGAATCTGTCACAGAGGAAATGCCTTGTGGTTCCCTGTACGTTTCAAATAAATATTTGGTATCCATACCACTTTCAGGATTTTCACCCTCACCTTTATACTCAGACATATTTACTTTATCTGTCCTGGCACTTAAAGAGACTTGTTTGTGGAGAAAAATAAATCAAAACTTGACAAAATTTACTTGTGAATTATATTTATTAATTATTCAAATGCACTTAAAGGTGAAAATACCTCCCTTTAATTACACAGCTATTTGAATATTAAATAATCAATTAATTTTTATCTAAACAGTTTAAAATGTAAAAGCTTTGCCCCACTACGTTGGGTGCCATATATATTTGCTATGGAACGGCAAAACTTTTACACCATGAACATTGGGCATCATATCAATAATATGGAAATGTGAAATTGCTAATAAATTGTAAATATATTTGAAATGTAAATGCAAATGTTTTGCTCCACGACGTTGTGCGCCATATATATGCTGTGACTCTTTCAAATTTACATATAAATAAAATAAATTTAGTTTACTTAATTAAGTCGTAACTGGGAGTCAAGCACGCATCCTAGTGCTAGGCCTTATGCTAGACTATGATACGGTGAACTTTCTGCTGAAAGGTAGGTTAAGCAAAACATTCTACATGTAACTAGCTCAGTTTGAAAATAAATAGTTCTCTCAGGGGCAGAAAATATGACTTGATTCTCCTTCTCTTTAATCATCTCCAGGTCAGGTAAAGAAATAAAATACAAAATAAATCTTAATATCTAATTTATTAAAATAAAATAATTCTAAATAAATTCAAAAGTTTTAATCTACAAATATTTACACATCCAAAATCAATATTCGATCATAATTCAGATTTATACATCATAAACAATAAAATATTACAAGAAATAAAGAATAAATGAAATCATCATGTCGTGCAAGCTTATATCTAAAATGTGAACGTGATTATTATTATTAATATTTATTATAGATACATGTAAACAATCAAAAATTAAAAATAAATTAACCGTGATGAATTGTACTGGAATGTAAATAAAAGAAAATAAAATTGTGCGGTCTACTATTTGATAACAAAATATAGACATTAAGGAAGTGGCTTTGCCCTAATTAGTCCTGTCCGGCGCCTTTTCTCGCTCCCAACACAGTACCATCAGTAACAAATTCACACAGAAAAGTATCCCAAAGTTCCACCCTACGAGCATGTCATTTTCAGCTCGTCGGACGCAACCCGAACATACATCATCATGTGCACACCCCTTAAGGAATATATATATTTTAATTAAATAAATAAAATGAAATAAAACAATGTCTCTGCGTATTCAATAAATTAACTCAGCCCTGATTAGTTCTGCCTGGTGCCTTTTCTCGCTCCCAAACGCAGTACCACCAAGACCAATTCGTGTATTTCAAATTCACCAGGACTCCATGCTATGAATTAAATAATGACATAATTCATTTCACACATCCCTGATGTATTATTCAACACGTTAATATTGAACACCCAAATACAACAAAATATACTTAATTCTCATATCAAAAGAAATAATATATATATATATATTAAAAGAAAATAAACTTTACCTTTTTCACGAAATTCCAATACAAAAACACCACTACAAATAAAGAATTTTGAGACGCCACTATACACACATTTATAACAAATATTGTTTAATCACCTTAATTCTTCATACATCGTATTAAACTCATCCATAATTTTCAATAAAAGATTTTGTTCACTTAATATATATATAACCTATATACACATAAACAAAATTATTAGTTTCAAATATCCTTTGTAGGATGAATAAATTTAAAAGAAAAATAAATTATACGGAAAAGAAAATGATTATGTTATTCAAAGTTATCATTACAAATGCTAGAAAGTTTTGTCATAACGTACGGCATAGTACCCTACATGCAAAACAAAAACCTCTAGAAAGAAAAAAAAAATAAAATGAAATTAAATAAATTCAAACACCGAGTTCATAGAAATAAAAGTATTTCATACATAGGTAGTTATTCGAATACATCTAAACATTTTAATGTAATACGCGCAGCATGTTAAAAATAAAATTATTATAAGTGTAGAATCTTGTAAAAATTTTATAAGTATTGAAAATCTCAGAAATTATCCTAAGTCCAGATTTTAAAATAATCCTATTAAAGAAGAGGGAGGAAGTAGTTTTCACCTACTTTTAGACTTGCTAATATTGCGGTTTTCACCAGCAATTGCCGAAATTTTTATCTGTCCGCGCTTTTATTCGTAAATTTCCTTACAAAAACGTACGGCAACTTTCGTTAAGCACGAATCCATCTCCCAAAATTGTATGTCGACGGTGCTGCTCTTATCGGTTGCATGAGGAAACAGCGTATTAATAATCCTTGCGAGAGGTAAACAAACATGTGACCATAAATCCGTCTATACATTATGACTCAGCCGAGCACCTGATAAACAATACTTTTTGTACCGGTCAGTCCTTGCCAATGCCAGACGTGTTTGTGCGAAAAACACCTGCTCGATCCTTTTCTCGTAGCATTTAATACGTCTTAAAATTATAACCTTATAAAAATTTTATTAAGATTCTTTTACTGTTTTACTTAAATAAAAATAAAGTTTTCATAATTATTAATACAGTAAATATTTATACACATCATGGTGAAAATGAATAAAGTGAAAATTAATTTAAATAAAATCTTAAAGTGATCTTGATTATACTTATTTATTTACATATTATTATTTATTCAAGATCACTGCAATATGTCAAACCTTACAGACTGCCGCATGCCCAAAAACCAGAAATAGACAGACAAATCGGAAAACTTTTGTCAGACGGTATAATAGAAAAAGCCAAATCAGCTTGGTCATCACCAATTTTATTAGTACCAAAGAAAAAAGACAATCAAGGTAATCAAAAATGGAGATTAGTTATAGATTATCGGTTATTAAACAAACAAATAGAAGACGACAAATTCCCTTTGCCTTCTATAAACGAAATTTTAGACTCACTGTCAGGAGCAGTGTATTTTTCACATTTAGATTCAGCACAGGGGTACCACCAAATAGAACTGGATACAGAAAGCCGCCCATACACAGCTTTCACCACAGACAAAGCTCAGTTCCAGCTCACACGGCTACCCATGGGATTAAAAATAAGCAGCAGTGCTTTCACACGCGCCATGACAATAGCTATGACAGGTTTGAATTACGAAAATTGTTTCATTTATTTAGATGATTTAATAGTATTTGGAAATAGTTTAATGAATCACAATCAAAATTTAGTAAAGGTTTTAGAAAGGTTAAGAAAGGTTAATTTAAAGCTTAATCCATACAAATGCGATTTTCTGAAAAAAGAAATATTATATCTCGGTCACGTTATATCATCCCAAGGAGTATCACCAGACCCTTCCAAAATTATCACACTGAAAAATTATCCAGTACCAAAAGATGCGAAGGAAACGAAACGCTTCGTCGCATTTGCAAACTATTACAGACGTTTTATTCCAAACTTTGCAAAAATCGCTTCTCCTTTAAATAATTTATCAAGGAAAAATACACCTTTCATTTGGTCAGATCAATGCCAAAAATCATTCGAAACTCTAAAATTAGCTTTACAAACACCTCCCATATTGCAGTATCCAAATTTCGAAGACGGGAACACATTCATTTTAAAAACAGACGCATCAGGATATTCAATCGGTGCCGTTCTATCAAACAAAGACGACAAGCCAGTCTCATACGCAAGTCGCACATTAAATAAGGCAGAAAGGCATTACTGCACAATCGAAAAAGAGCTTCTAGCCATATGCTGGGCTGTAAAACACTTCAGACCCTTCCTATACGGAAAGAAGTTCGAGATCTACACAGATCATCGGCCACTCGTCTACCTTTTCGGTATGACGAACCCTTCTAGTCGTTTAACAAAATTTAGATTAACCCTAGAAGAATACGACTTTGTTGTAAAATACATCAAAGGCTCTGAAAATACGGTAGCAGACGCTTTATCGCGAATACAGATAGATTCAGAAGATTTAAAGAATGTCAGTAAAGATGCATGCAACAGTATTTTTGTCACGACACGTGCACAGTCGAGGCAAGAGGCTTTTGAAGGCATCTCTACAAAAGACACAACAACAAGTACTACTACAACCGGAATTGATCACCCGGGTGTCGTGGAACTATTGAAAAAACCTAAAGAATCCGTCGAACTCAGAATAGTAAGTAACAATGACTTCAATGACATGAAAAATAATGACACATGCATGTATGAATTAAATTCAAGTTATAAATCAAAATCAATGTTATATAATGATAAATCAAAAATCATTTTCATTGACGAGTATGCAATTACAGTGAAGAGAGCATTTCGTGCAACACTTGAGCAACTCGAAAATATTTGCGCAAAATACAACATATACGAAATATGTATAATTAAAGATAGTTCTTTAAACAGTCAGTTCATAAAGAAACTAATTCCATGGAATAAAGAAAAAATCAAAAACTTAAAAGTTAAAATAAATGTCATTAACGGAGCTCAAAGAATTGATAATAAAGAAGTCAAACAATTAATTTTAAACGATTACCATATGTTACCTACAGGAGGACATAGCGGAATAAACCGTATGTTCAACAACATAAAGAGATTTTATTATTGGCCACAACTAAAGAAAGACGTAGAATCATTCGTAAAACGCTGTAACGATTGTCAAAGACATAAATATTCTATACCTAATAAAGAACCAATCATTGTCACCACGACCGCAACACATTCTTTTCAAAAAGTTTTTTTAGATTTAGTAGGTCCTATACACCAAGACATAGAGGAAAATAAATACGTTTTATCCTTACAATGCGAACTCACAAAATTCGTAGAAGTGTATCCACTCAAAAATAAAGAAGCTCTAACTGTAGCCAAAGCTTTCGTAGAAAATTTCATCTTACGGTACGGAATTCCTGATCAAATAGTATCTGATCAAGGAACCGAATTTATGTCGCACGTTTTAAAAGAAATATGCAACATATTAGGCATAAAACAACTAAAATCAACGGCGTACCATCACGAAACATTAGGGTCATTAGAAAACACACATAAAAATCTAGGAGCATACCTCCGAATACAACTTGCTAAACACACAGACAACTGGTCCACATGGATACCATTCTGGAGCTTTGCATTCAACAACACGGTTCATACAGAAACTAAATACACTCCACACGAGTTAGTGTTCGGAAAACATAACCCTTTACCTACTTCAATAACAAGCTTAATAGAACCTTTGTACAATTTCGACAACTATGCAACCGAATTAAAATACAGACTACAATCGGCATGTACAGAGGCTCGAAACAATTTAATCGATTCAAAAACAAGCAGAAAAGAAGCTCTCGACAAAAACAGAGCAAGTGTTCATTATAAAATTGGAGACAAAGTAGTTTTACAAAATGAATCAGGAAACAAATTGCAAGAATTATATAAGGGTCCCTTTGAAATTGTAAACATTAACGATCCCCCAAATGTTACTCTAAATATAGACAATAAGTTAGTTATAGTTCACAAAAATAGAATTAAGAAATTTAACGATTAAGAATATGAATTCTATGTATATAATAAAATTAATATTACTTCTTGTAAGTGTAATACAAAGAAAATATATGGACTTCGTCATAATTTTCTTTTTCCCGCCCGCGAAAGGTGTAATAACCGACTAATCGACTAGACCTCATACATTAAGAACATTTAATATAATTTAACGAGGATAAGCATTTCCGCAATACTTGCTAACAGAAGTGCATATTTAAGCTTTTCTCCGATGCCCATATACGGTAATACACGAACAATGTTAATGCACCCGTGACGTCAGTAATTTAAATAGGTTAATATTGCAATATGTTATAAATAGTAGTGTAAGTTAGTTTTAAGCCATTCACTTTAGATTCACGATTATGATTGATTAACGTTCAGATAATGTATTGACTTTCAATGCGAACATGTACATTAATATATACATATAGTTAGTTAGTTAACGTGATGTGTTTTAATTAGAAACCCTTTTAACAAATTCCCTATCTCGATCCGATTCGCGAGAGCTAATCGAGATGACGATCGAGTAAAGGTAAGCCCTAGGACCAGGCTTATCACACAGGATCGAAAACGACTCTCAATATAGTTGGCTGCGTTGGTGAATTTTGTTAGAGTTGTTGTCATGTGATTTTTCTCCGCCATTTGCAATATTGTGAGTAACTGTCATTGTTAAATACGTTAGCTCTTCTCCACAAGTGCATTTCGAAACATCAAACCGATGACACTACTTTAGAAAATATGGATGCTCAGGCGTTACCATCCACCTCACAAGCAAGTCCCAGTGAAAGACCAGAAATTCAGTATGTGTCATGTATTTATAAGTGTCATTTATAGTATTAAAAAATGTAACAGTTTCTTAATCATATTAAATATATTGCAGTTATAAGGTATAATGTTATTTTTGTATATGATTTACTAAATATATATAATACTTATAGATAAAAATACATTTGTTTTAATCTGTTTCATCAGTAGCACTTAGATACAGAAAAGATTTTACGATACTTCACTATTTACTTACTATTCACTATTATTAATATGTTTTTCATGTAAAATTAGCATCAAATATTTTGACGTTTAATGTTGCAGACACATGTTAATGTTCCAGCAAATATAACGCCAAAAAATATTGATGCAAATTTTCACATGAATTTCATACTTTAGTAATTTGCAATCAAGTCCTTTCAAAGATCCCGCTCGTTAGGAAGTTATCATTCTCTACAGATTCCTACGATGAATTCTACCAAAACTACCCGGAAGGGTGCAACAGATGGTACTGATGTTTGGTTCACTTTTTAGTGAGAGAGTAGGCCATCTATTCTCTCTCTTTTATCTATGATTTATAGTTATACTAACTTATTAGATTTGTCAACTGCTGTCAGTTGTATTTTTCAATGAAATCCGCCTACTGGAGTTACTTCTAAAAATTACGAGTCCAAATTTTGAAGAAAAATGATATTATCTCGAGAGCCGTTCGAGTTAAATAAAAAGTTATTTGTGTTTTGGGGGTTTGAAAACAAGCAGAGTAAAACATTAAGAGTGAAATTTTCGAAATCAAAAATAAAAAAAAAAATCCTCTTTTAAAGTAGATACATACTTACATACTGTATAAGTGTATACACTTTGAAATATGTGTAGAACTACATGTTGATATTTAACGAGATATGTGAGTTAATTCACAATCTAAAAAACGTATTTTAATAAAATTTTATTCTTTCATATCTATATATTAATAAAACAAATGGAGAAGTAAAATTTAAAGGAAAATTAATGCAATGGCTCCTCAGAAGAATATTTTACACCCAACAACTATGAGTATATTCCAATTATAATAATAGGATAAGTTGGAAAAATTAAAGAAATCCAAAATATAAACACAACTGATTTTCAAGAGTTTGCATGAAAATGTCAGATAAACCATAGATAAACTATATTAAAAGGTTATGCAAGAAACATAATATGAAAGTATATCAGTGTCGAGACATTTCGCAAACCTGAAATATACGTTTTTTACATACTATTTGCAATTTTTTCTTTTTTTTGCTTTAGCATTAATTTACCTTTATATTAGTGTAAATTACAAAATACGAGGTGTGGTAATGAAATAACCGGACTGGTGGTATTGCTACCGTCAAACAACGAACGCGCCTTGTGTGTGTTTGTTGATGCCAGTGATGGTAACCCTACCGATTTTCGGTAGATCTACCGAATTTAGGTATAATCTACCGATCTACCGAAGTGCTATGGAATTCTACCGAAATATTTCAATTCATAAATGGCTAATCTGCACAACAAATGAATAAATTAGAATAACCAATCTGACGGATGTTAGCTACCTATAAACAGATAGGCAGTTACTTTGGATGTTACTATTTTTACTAATATTAGTATTTTTAACGAAAAACTCTTTCTCATTTTCCTTCTCTTACTCTAAGAAAGAATTTATTTACCTAAATCTGATAATAAAGAAAGAAAATAAAATAAAAATAGATAGATAGCAATTGTCATTCATTTAATTCACTTCAATATAAGGGTATTCACCAATGGTTTTGGAAAACCACCAGCCAAAACTATATATATATATATATGCGTTCTTTTCGTAGCCGTTTGATAAAACAGTTTCCTTTCGTGGTTTAGCGGCTGTAAAATGAACTCAAAAAAACACAATAATGTAATGGTGTATATATAGGTCAAACCCTACAATATTTATCGGAAAGACTAAATGGACACAAATACGCAAAAAACATTACGGCTTTAAAAAACATATGAACATTACAAAACATAAGTTTAAATTTGATGAAACAACAATTTTATGTAAAGAACATAACAACAAAATTAGAAACTTTCTAGAACTCATACAAATTAAGAAACATGATGCAGTAAATGACCGAACAGAAATTAATAATTTGGCAATAGCATACCATTCAATAATTTAATATATTGTATTGTGTCTGCTTCATTTACGTATTCTGTGTCGTCTAGGATACACCAATATTGTTTATTCTGTACCATATATTTGCCGCCAATATATTTGTCAAAAAAATATTTGTCAAGTATATGTTACAGTTTTATTAATAGTTATTGGTGTTTTAATGTTTGATTTAGTTAGTTTGTGTTAAATAATTGACAAAGATAATATTTATATTATCGACACGTTTTAATTCTTATTGTGTTTTTTTGAGTTCATTTTACAGCCGCTAAACCACGAAAGGAAAATTTATATATATATATATATATACGTTTAACTTCCTATTCGATGTTATTTATTGAATTCACTTCAAAATAAGGGTATTCATCTAAATACATTTATATAGGGAAATCACCGAGCAAACACTATATATACGTACAACTTCCTATTTCCTCATTTTATTTTAGTAGATTGAATGTAGAAACTAGTCGTGCTTTCTTATTAATTAACTAATAAAAATGAGTGATAGTGATAGTAGCAATGAAGGTAGTAGCTCCTGCGTTATTAAAAAAAGGTAATACAACCAAACTTATAAAAAAGGGTAGGAAACGATAGATGCTTCTAAAGGCTGGTTAAAAAAGTGAAAAGGGGTTTTAGTACGCAAAATGCAGTTCATGCGACAAAAATATAATTATAATTAGTGGAAAGGATGCTCTCTTGAAGCATAATATGTAATTCAGCTACTCATCAAACAAAATTGAAAGCGATTTCGAAACAACCCACATTAGAAGCGTTTGCAACTGCTGCTCCTTCTATATTAGAGGAAGAAGTTAAAAAGGGTAATTACTTTATTTAAACATAACTTTAGTTTTTATTTTTTACTTTCTTAAACGTAGTAAAGGAAGTATTGTGATGGCGAAAATTTTCGACCTCGAGATTTTTGCAGATGTCCACGTTTTGATGTCCCATGATACCAAAAAAGTGGTTTTTAAAAAATCTCTCGCTCCCTCTCTCTCTCTCTCTGACCACGATAGCGGTCAAACCGCTGTAGATATCAATTCCAAATTTTGTATGTACGTGTATAATCTGCCTCTTGAGATCTGATTAGTTTTTCAGTAAAATCGGTAGACCGGAAGTAGTAGTTTACTTCAGTGAAGAAATCGAATTTTGCAAATATTTCATCAACTACTAAGTTTAAACAAATTTATTAAGAATTCATATGTACTTAGAATTAAAATTGAAAACCATTTTATTTAAAAAGTTTTTCGAAATTCCTACCGGAAGTAGGTCTTTTACTGTTATCGAAAATCAGTTTTTTGCAAATATTTTGCAAGTCATGCTTTTTAGACAGGTACGCTACGAATATAAAAGTATTTAGAACTTAATTTCCAATATCTTTTGTATAAAAAAAATTTCAAAATTCGCACCTGAAGTATCACTTTTATTCTTACCGAATAACGATTTTTTGCAAATATGTCGTAAATTATGCATTCTATATATATTTATTAAGAGTACAAAAGTATTTAGGGCTGGATTTGCAATATTTTTTGTATACATGAAATTTCAAAATTCGGACCGGAAGTAGCACTTTTATTCTTAGCGAGTAGCACTTTCTTTCGAATATCTTGCAGTATGAAAGCAGATAGACATATTTCTCCTATAACATGTATAAAAAAAGAGGTGTGGCCACCACACGACTTTCTTATACGTATGAGCGTTTCAAACTATACAATTTTAAGAATTTTTTAATACAAAACTTATTCAAAATCCTATTCTAAGTACTTTCATTCTCTTAATAACCCGCTATAGATTTATGTTATTACTTTGCTCACAGTCCCAAACGAATTAGCGAATATACCGAGTTTCAAGTATGTTGTAATACAAAAATCCATAAAATTTTACGCTCATGCCGAACCCGATGGTTATCCGTATATAGCGTTGTTTCGCGGTTATTAGAACAGTATGGACTTCTACAGTTATATTTCACCGATATCGTTAGTACCAACCCACGAGGCAAAATCACTAAATGCTCACTTGTTCTACATTAGCAAATACGTATTTTCATCCTTCTCTAAAATTGTGATTTTGCCAAGTGCGAATGATATCATGTCTGTAGATAACATATTGAAAACGTTAAATGATCCTGTTACAAAGTTATTTTTACAATTTTTAGAATTTGTTCTACCCTTTTTTAATAACTTGAATAAGGAAATGCAATCTGAACACCCTAAAATACATTGTCTATATAAAAACATACTTACTATTATAAAAACGTTATTCGATTGTTTCATAAAAAGGGATTACCTTCAAAGTATTCCAGTGGCAGACGTAGATTTTAAAAATCCTAGACATTACCTGCAGATTGAGGATATGTATTTTGGCGCGAAAGTGATACAAACAATATCCAGCACGTACTTACCAAAGAACAATTATCCTTTTTTAGACTAAGATGCTTGGATTTTTATGTAGAAGGATGTGATCAAATAGTTAAACGGTTTCCTTTAAAGAATAATGCTTTGGAAAAATTTCAGTTTTTAGATCCAGTAGTTGTAAAATCAGGATCAATTCAATCTATTACCGACATAGCACTTATTTTCCCGGATTTTTTATACAATTCCGACCTTCAGACTTTGGACATAGAATGGCATATTTTAAGAAATACTAACGAAATTAACTCTTTTTCTGATAATGTAGAATTATTTTGGCAAAAAGTAGAAACGACGACATTCGGCGACGGAACACGTAAATTTAATTGTCTTACAAAATTTGTTTTTAATTTACTTTGTTTGCCGCATTCTTCGGCCAATGTTGAAATATTTTTTTCTATAGCCAATAATTTAAAAACTAAACAGAGAAACAAGCTACGTACGTTCAAATTTTATATTCTATTTAATGTATGTTACTTATATATTGTTGTAAATAATAAATAAAAGAAGATATTACTAAAAAAGCTGTAAATTCTTTAATCTACCGATATTTTCTATAATCTACCGAATATGGCCGACCTTTCTACCGATCTAGTAAGAGTCAGGGTTACCATCACTGGTTGATGCATCCCCACACTGGGCTTGAAGAGCACGGTTGTACGTCTCTCAGTTTTAATACAGCAGTCGCCTGTTCAAGTCCTTGCGTTAGAACTCGTCGAAAAAATACAAAGTGTTCAGATGGAGTAATGAGTTAACCTCAAGTTTTAGTGAAATTGGGGAAAACTGCTGCAAAAGTTCATGCCATGTTAAAGGAAATGTACAGAAGTGTCTCATCGAAAAAATGCCAAGAGTTCAGATGGACTAATGAGTTAACTTCAAGTTTTTAGTGAAAGTGGGGAAAACTGCTACATAAGTTCATGCCATATTAAAGGAAGTGTACAGAAGTGGATGCTTTTGCGCACACAAGTTTTTGAGTGGATCATACAGTTTACGGAGGGACTTGAAACGACCGAAGACGATCCGTGTCCTGGACGACCCTCAACATCCAAAATCGACGACAATATTCAGAAAATTGGTAAATTGATGCGTGAATGTAATCTGGAAGAGCAAGTCCTGGATCTCCACCAATACTGCAGATTATTTCACCTTGTCTGTGAAGGTGTTCTGTGCGAAATACGGCATCACCTTGTTGGACCACCTACAGTACTCGCCCGACCTGGCCCATGTGATTTTTTTTCTTTTCTAATATCAAATCGAAGCATCAGGCGACAATGTGGAAGCGATGAAAGCAAAAGAAACTGAGGTTTTCAGCAAGCTGACAGAAGCCGACTCTCACCACTGCTTTAAACAAAGGAAAATTTGTATGGAGCGTTGTAGGGATCGGCAAGGAGAGTACTTTGACGGCCATAAACTTTCTAATGTGATCAATAAAACGTTCTGTAGCACCAGTTCGGTTATTTAATTTACCCATTTTGAATACTAAATAAAATGTCTTTTGTTTTTCAGTGCTTATACAACTTTGTCAATAATATGAGAGGTTTAATATATAAAATTTAATTTATATTAAATATTAATAAAATTGTTGAAATGACGTTATAAATTTTACAACTATTATGTTTTCTAATCTTTGGTTAAACTACACATTAGGTCATTTAACACGATGTTACTATCTTTTCTAAAAAATCAACAATTTTTCTTTTTATGACTCTTTCAATATGGACATGAAATGCAAGCATAAATTAGCTTTAATATTGCAGATTTTCAATACATCTTTCAATTAGTACTATGGCAGTAGTTCAGCTATCAAATCCATTTAACACAAAATTTATTAAACCATGGAGTGTATATGAATCAAATTCATTATCAATGGGATGACTTAAATTTTACAGCAGTTTGTAATACTTTGTACATGCCAATAACTTTCATAAATGTCATTTGAAAAATAATGTTTTAAAGCAGCTACTTCTCAATAAAAAAAATCATCAGTCACATTTTCAAAAGGTAAATTTTTTATTATCTTCTTTGTTATTGAATATAAAATTGCGTGTCCACGAATTCACTGTTACGTCAATCCAGTATACAAAATACAAAATCTGTGTAATGGGATGATCAGTCAATCAAAATATTTTTTATGGTTGAGATTTTAGCTGCTTTCCTTTTGACATAAATCTCAGATAATATTACCTCGCTTTAGCTGAGGTTATATTTTGACACGTTCTTTTTGTAATCAGCAGACTGAGAAGAACTGAGATTTTTACCTTCCCTGTTACCGATTCTGAGGTCGTTCAGAACTATCCTCACTACTGAGATTTAAGTATCAATTGGTGGTGGTGGCAACAAAATGCATTTAATGTTTTAATAATTAATATGAAATTTGGATATGCTAGGCATTCTAATTGCTTTGGTTGGATGATTATGTACCTATAATTTCACATTAACAATTAATTTTACAGTTGGGTATTTTATTATAGCAATAATTTACAGTAAGTTAAGAGTTTGACGCATTATTATGTAATGACAAGTACGACACAAGCTTAAAATCTCATTTGACAAAATCTTTTAACCCAGTGAGAGAAACTCACTTGAAGTGAGGTATAAGGATAGGAAAAAGAATAAATAGAATATACAGAAAGTATCATAGCGCCCGAATGAACAAAATACAAGTTTGAGTAAAGAAACATTTGAAAGGGTGGATGCACGCCAATTATACAAAATGTTTGACAAACTATTTATTTGAAGCCACAAATTAAATAAAATTTATGTAAAACTAAATTATACATTTATTTTACATTTATAATTAATGTCAAATAAAGTTATTAACACATTATTAATTAAGAATTTGAAACAAAATGCAAAAGAAAAAATCCTTTATCACAAAAATTAAAAAGATATACAAAATACGTATTTCGGCAACCAAGTTGCCACCTTTAGAAGAAAAACAGAAAAGAGTGTTAATCGTAATGATTATGGTTAAGGTGTTACCTTAGAAGATATGCTCTTCACCAAATAACCAGTGGGATACCATTGATTTCTTAAGAAGCAACATCACTTTATATACTACCTAGATCCAGCGAGACTAAAACGGAACCGTGAAGCGTGATAAACTAACACTTAAACTTATAATAATTAGTACAAATTGGACTGGCAAAAAATTCGTGGTAATAAGTTTGTTTCTTTGCCGTATCATTCAGCCACACGAAATTTGAACTGCATTTTTAAAGAACAGGATCTTCAAATAGCGTTTAAATCGGACAGTTCATTAAAATCACTCTTAGGGAACGCTAAAGACAAAATCGATGTAGATAAAAAATCTGGGATTTATGAAATAACATGTAAATATTGTAATCAAAAATATGTTGGTTAAACTAGGCGTTCAATTTCAACTCGTTACACATTTCAGGTATAATATGCCGTGACCTTTATAGTTTAAGTATTTTTAAAATAGTTAAATAATTAAGCATTAGAATAAGAAAATAAATTTTTAGTTGTAAATATAGATGTTAAGATAATAATGAGTTGCATAACCTTTAAGGCGCAACATCATGATGAAAAGTATATAGTAATTTAAGTTAAAATGACAAATTGATATTTGATTTTGATAACCCAAAATATCAATTTGTCATCACATAACCGCGAAAACGTCATTTTTAAGTTAAAATGTATATACATTAAGAGGAATAGAAATAAACACAAAAATAAATTCATGTATTCTATATTTATAGAAAAGATGAGCACAAGATGTGGTTTGAGTATACAAAGGCCGAACCAAACTTTTCGCATTGTGTAAGAGTGGCATTAAATATATTGAAAAGTGAACCACTTTTCAAAATTAAAAATGTACTAAAAATAAATAACAGAGAGAGAGAGTGATGTTGAAAGGTAGAACAGTGAAGAGAGTGAGCCATTTAAATGCCGTAAAAATGTACGAAAAAGGTGAAATTCGACATGCTCGATATAAAAACGTCTTTCAAAATGAATAGACGTAGTATATAAATTTGTAAAAAGATTTTTATCTCTCAGACATTTTATGGTTACATGATAAAATACAATAAATACCTGATACTTATATTTAATAGCATTTTTAAAAGGATATACAAAAAAGTGTTCTTTATTCGAAACGATATACTAAAAGTATAGATAAAATCACATCCTTGAAATGTTTTAATAAAGTAAAGGCTTCAAGATAACAGGATAAATTTTGTTTAATTTGAATGATCTACAAATAAGAAATAATGTTAACATTGTTGACAGTTATGTGCAGATCAGCCTACATGAAGGCGAAAGGAAATGGTTGGAAAGCAAAGGTGATGATGTCGAAGTCTATGTTCCTGATGGTGCTGTCATAGAAAGAAGAATCCCATCTGTGTTCATTATATTTCCGATTATTTCCGACAAAGATACCTATAACAAGAAAATACGGATAGTTTTACACAATGGGAAACGAAAGTAGATAAACAATAATGAAAGAGGCAATGAATTCATTTACAAACAAAATGAGGGATGGCGTTAATAAAAGGAAGATATACCTACTGAAGACAAAGAATCGCAGATGTGCATGGACTTTATAAATAAACAATTTGTGTGTGTAAACATTTAGTGCATTCTTGAACTGCTATGTGTGAATATTCATTTCTAGTAAAGCGTTAGACATCATTAATACTTAAATAAAATAATATTTTTGCTAAATTAAATTAACTTTTGTAAATCATGGGAGAAATGTTAATGGTGTAGAAGGGCATTGGGAGTACTATGTGAAAATATTTGCTTGCAGTGTTTGCTGTGCACTATTAACAATTTATATTGGAAAATTTAATAAAATTTTAAGCATTTTGAATACGTAAAGCTACAAATATTCTTGATGGACAAAAGCCAATCTGTAGTATGTACAATCTGTGAATATTTGCATATGGGGATTGAATATAAATTCAAGGTATTTTGTTCTTTGCGAAATTTTAGATCTTCGGAGGCACTACGTGCGAATGTATGTCTCTGTGGAAATAAAATTTAGCGTCGTAGGGGAAAAAATTATTTCTTTAAATCTATGAATACAATATTAAAAGATTAAGGATAGCATAAATAATATTTTTCTTGAATCCACATAAAGGATAAAACTGAAACTTCATTTCTTGTATATATATATTTTTTTTGCTTGGAATAATAAAAAGACATTCCTAACAACCACATGTTGTGAATAGATTTTTTTACTGTGTTGTTCACTGAATAATTATATGAATATAAATGTTTATGAAATTTAAATACTTATTCATTATTAACCTTATTCTAGTTGAAATTAAATAAGAAATGTTGCTGATGCATAAAGGAAAGAAGAAGCAAAACGTGAGAACAAAAGTAAATTTTTGATTCAAGAAATCAATGATAGATCTGCCAAAACACAGATTAGTTTCAATAAGGTTGAGAACAAGAAAGATTCTCTTGAAATAAAAATTATAGATAATGAAAAAGAATATAAAGAACAGTTCCAACAGCTTTCATATAAAATGGAAGATTGTAAAAATAAGTGTAGTGCTTGTACTGTTACTATGTTAACATTACAAGACAAAACTTAAACATTTGAAAGTACAATTAAACAATTGGAGGACAAAGTAATACATATACAATATACCTTATCTTTGTCGCAAGTACCAGTTAGTGCGGAAAACATACCGAAATTCTCAGGATTCTACAAGGATAATCCTATGGCGTTCATGAGGACAATCAAAACCTACATGAGAGGCATATCAGATGAGATGTCTAAATTGCACTTCATATGGGGATGTCTAAAAGATTATGCACTTCAGTGGTATGATATGATCATTGAGGAAGTGGTAAACTTTAGAGATTTTGAAACCCGCTTTATAAGGCAATACTGGGGACAAACACAACAAAGAAGGAAAAGACATGATCTAGTATTTGGTAAATACAGAACAGGATCTTCCAGAGAAAATTATATAATAAGGAAATATTCTTTTCTTAAGCACATACAACCTACAATAGAAGAAATTGACATTGTATCGCAATTAGCTGCACATTTTGATCACAATGTTACGCAGGCAGTAGCTCTACAGGGAATAGATACTGTAGAAGGACTTCTAGAAATGGTTAAGAGGTTGGATGACGTGGATGAAAAGGGAAATGGATATAATAGAAGCAATCCAAATTCAGGTACAAATTATCCACCTCGACACCAGCAGAACAATAATGGACAAGTAAAGAAAGAAAATAAATTTTTAGTTGTAAATATAGTTGTTAAGATAATAATGAGTTGCATAACCTTTAAGGTGCAACATCATGATGAAAAGTATATAGTAATTTAAGTTAAAATGTATATACATTAAGAGGAATAGAAATAAACACAAAAATAAATTCATGTATTCTATATTTATAGAAAAGATGAGCACAAGATGTGGTTTGAGTATACAAAGGCCGAACCAAACTTTTCGCATTGGGTAAGAGTAGCATTAAATATATTGAAAAGTGAACCACTTTTCAAAATTAAAAATGTACTAAAAATAAATAACAGAGAGAGAGTGATGTTGAAAGATAGAACAGTGAAGAGAGTTAGCCATTTAAATGCCGTAAAATTGTACGAAAAAGGTGAAATTCGACTTGCTCGATATGAAAACGTCTTTTAAACTGAATAGACGTAGTATATAAATTTGTAAAAAGATTTTTATCTCTCAGACATTTTATGGTTACATGATAAAATACAATAAATGCCTGATACTTATATTTAATAGCATTTAAGGATATACGAAAAAGTGTTCTTTATTCGAAACGATATACTAAAAGTATAGATAAAAACACATCCTTGAAATGTTTTAATAAAGTAAAGGCTTCAAGATAACAGGATAAATTTTGTTTAATTTGAATGATCTACAAAGAAGAAATAATGTTAACATTGTTGACAGTTATGTGCAGATCAGCCTACATGAAGACGAAAGGAAATGGTTGGAAAGCAAAGGTGATGATGTCGAGGTCTATGTTCCTGATGGTGCGGTCATAGAAAGAAGAATCCCATCTGTGTTCAATATATTTCCGATTATTTCCAACAAAGATACCTATAACAAGAAAATACGGATAGTTTTAAACAATGGGAAACGAAAGTACATAAACAATAATGAAAGAGGCAATGAATTCATTTACAAACATAATGAGGGATGGCGTTAATAAAAGGAAGATATACCTACTGAAGACAAAGAATCGCAGATGTGCATGGACTTTATAAATAAACAATTTGTGTGTGTAAACATTTAGTGCATTCTTGAACTGTCAAAAAGCAATATAGGTATATTTTTGACCTCAGAAAAACTTGAAGAAAACAAAAATGAACAGGGCAACACCAACATAAAATTTATAGTGTTGAAGTTGTGGCGCTGTACGCGGATAGTCGTGTTTTGTTTGAAAACCGAGGTTATAAAATGGCGCGAAGGGCGAGAGAAAGGAAGAAGCTGCCGATCTTTTGAATTTACCAGACGCAAAAATTTCATTCGCTTGTGCAAATGATCGTAGGATTTTAAATACACTACATTTGATCAAATTAGCTAAATGTATTAAGTTTATTTTGAATTTCAGAATTTATTTTAGTTTTCATATTATTATTAATTCATTGTTATATTGATTATTTCATATTTAAAATTTATAAAATGGTAGACATGAACAAACAAGAATTTGATGATTTATATCAACAATATAAGTAAGTTTTCTTTGAAATAAATTTACGATTCAAATAATTGATGGTGTACGACGTGCGCTAGGGATGCTATGTGTGAATATTAATTTCTAGTAAAGCGTTAGACATCATTAATACTTAAATAAAATATTATTTTTGCTAAACTAAATTAATTTTTGTAAATCATGGGGGAATTGTTAATGGTGTAGAAGGGCATTGGAAGTACTATGTGAAAATATTTGCTTGCAGTGTTTGCTGTGCACTATTAATAATTTATATTGGAAAATTTAATAAAATTTTAAGCATTTTGAATACGTAAAGGTACAAATATTCCTGATGGACAGAAGCTAATCTGCTATTTTGTTCTTTGCGAAATTTTAGATCTTCAGAGGCATTGCGTGCGAATGTATGTCTCTGTGGAAATAAAATTTAGCGTCACGTAGAGGAAGAAATTATTTCTTTAAATCTATGAATACAATATTAAAAGATTAAGGATAGCATAAATAATATTTTTCTTGAATCCACATAAAGGATAAAAGCAATGTGTATTTCTTGTATATATATTTTTTTGGTTGGAATAATAAAAAGACATTTCTAACAGCCACATGTTGTGAATAGAATTTTTTTACTGTGTTGTTGTTCACTGAATAATTATATGAATATATATGTTTATGAAATTTAAATACTTATTTATTATTAACCTTATCCTAATTGACTTTAAGTAAGAAATGTTGCTGATGAGTAAAGGAATGATCACTGCCAGAACTTACGAAAATAGTGTGAATGTTAACAGGGATTAAGATTACAAATTTATTGGAGTAGTTCTTTTACTTTCTTATACGTAGTATAAGGAGGTATTGTGATGACGAAAATTTTCGACCTCGAGATTTTTGCAGATGTCCACGTTTTGAAGTCCCCTGATACCGAAAAAGTGGTTTTTAAAAAATCTCTCTCTCTCTCTCTCTCTCTCTCTCTCTCTCTCTCTCTCTGACCACGATAGCGGTCAAACCGCTGTAGATATCAATTCCAAATTTTGTATTTACGTGTATAATCTCCCTCTTGAGATCTGATTAGTTTTTCAGTAAAATCGGTAGACCGGAAGTAGCAGTTTACTTTAGTGAAAAAATCGAATTTTGCCAATATTTCGTCAAATACTAAGTTTAAACAAATTTATAAAGAATCCATATGTACTTAAAATTAAAATTGAGAACAATTTTATTTAAAAAGTTTTTCGAAATTCCTACCGGAAGTAGGTCTTTTACTCTTATCAAAAATCGGTTTTTTGCGAATATTTCGCAAGTCAAGCTTTTTAGACAGGTACGTTACGGGTGTAAAAGTATTTAAAACATACTTTTCAATATCTTTTGTATAAAAAAATGTCAAAATTCGGACCGGAAGTAACAGTTTTACTCTTACCGAATAGCGATTTTTTGCAAATATGTCGTAAATTATTCATTCTATATATATTTATTAAGGGTACAAAAGTATTTAGAGTTAGATTTGCAATATTTTTTGTATACATGAAATTTCAAAATTCGGACTGGAAGTAGCACTTTTACTCTTAGCGAGTAGCACTTTTTTTCGAATATCTTGCAAAGTATGCATTCTATAGAGATTTATTAAGAGAATGAAAGTACTTAGAATATGATTTTGAATAAGTTTTGTATAAAAAAATTCTTAAAATTGTATAGTTTGAAACGCTCATACGTATAAGAAAGTCGTGTGGTGGCCATACCTCATTTTTTTATATAATTTCAATCTCTGCATTCATGAAAATTTATGAAGTTTTGTATGATTAAGGCAGGGTTATAGCATAATTATTGTCATTATTTTAATCAAATTTTGCTGGTTCGGACTACAGCATAGATTATATGGCTATGCCCAACGTGTGGTAATAATACATTTATTTATACATTTTATTTTATACATTTTATTTTATAAACCATATGGCTATGCAAACCACTGCAATATGCTCCACATGTTTTCAACACGTGGCTCGTGGACCAATACCCGAGCCCAGTTTGTACGAATTATTGTAAGCTTAACCCTCTAACAGGCAAGACCGTAAAAATGATCGGATGAAGCCAATATTTTTTTTCTAAGTAATTATAGTTAAACGGAGAATAAAGTTTAATTTTCAGGCGGAAAAAACATACTGAGCGGATGCGAGGTAAAATATATTGAAGACCATCTGTAGACGGTCTTGTCGGTTTGTTCGTAATAAAACACCACAGGTAATTTTTTTCATTAAAAAGTTTTATTGAGAGAAAAGAGTAGAAAAAAGTTAGAATAAATATCACTTTTGATGGTGGTAGTCCCAGAAGCAATTTTTATTGACCTGACTGCATAAATGTAGCTCACATTTACAATAAACGACTTGTGTTTTTTACAATCTCTTTTTGGCTTTTCTGCCCACCCAAACTGGAAAATGATCGATACCATCAAACCGAATATCAGCAGGCTGAACAGCTCTTTTCCCAATACTTGATACAACAGCTTGTGCTGACAAAGGCTCAGCAAGATTTTGGGCAGATGGTCGTCCTGCAGCTATTTTTTCACGGAAATCTGGAAGCTTCAAAACTAGTTCTTCATCGGAAACATTGTCCGGATCATTGACCTTTTCAGCATGAGAACGTTTGTAGAGGCCATGTCTATAAAATGATAAAACAGCCTAACCATAATGTTGCGAGTCTTGGCTCGAATATGGTATCGGTCCATGAGACCATCCATGAGATCTACTCCACCTATGTGAGCATTATACTCTCGGATAATTTGAGGGCAGTCAATTTTGATGAATTTGTTTTGCTTTCTATCATACCGAGGAGCCATTGATCGCTGTTCATCGGGATAGGTTCTATAATACCTCCAATGAAACCACCGGGATTAGGTTGAACTGATGGTCCAGTAGCCTCAGCTGTCGGTAATGGAGATCGGGCCCTCTTGCTTTTAAAGACTGTTTTTGTTGTACTTGATGTCGATGGTTTTTGTGTCGCAACGGTTTCACGCGCTGCCACATCTTTGAATTTTGATGAAAAATCTATTGCCTCCACAAATGAATTCGTGGACTAAGCAACACCCATATTTTGAACGCATTCTTTGTGTTCTGCATCCTCCACCAATGTATTGGTCTCCATATTATCGAAAACGTGTGTGGAATCAGCAACGCTCTCATCGCTATCAAAACTTTCGTCTGTGCTTTCTACAGAACTCTCTACAGAATCGATGAATTCGAGCAACTGATCATCTGACATTTGCTCCAAATTGATTTTTTTCTTGTTAGAACGTTTACTGAGATCTATCTGCAACGCAATAATAAAATAAAAAGTCACAAATAGCAGAATAACGAGCAAAAATTGTGTTTTCATAAACAAAAGACAAAAAAACAATGAAAAAGAGCGGGAAATTTTTATACACACAAACCGGTAAGACCGTCTTGAGACGGTCTTCACTATTTTGTTCTAAAAGCACATTTTTTAACTTTTCACTTTAAATATATAATAGAACTTCAATATAGTATGTTATGTACTTACCGTAAAATTTTGAAGTCGATCACTTTATTCTAAATATGTTTTTTTTAAATAATTGTGAAACACTAAATTTGCGAAATAATTTTCAATGCTTATTTGTTGACTTTTTGCACTTGATTGATCACAACTGACAAACGGCTTTCCAGAAATTGTTGGAAAGAATAAGTAATATAAAAAAGTGTTGCCTTAAAGCAGTTTTCATTACTTGGAAACAAGCAAAAATTGTATTGTAGCAGTGGAGCCAAAAATTCGAAGACCGTCTAGAGACGGTCTTGCCGGTTAGAGGGTTAAGTGTTCGTCTGTCACGCTTCACGGTTCCGTCATTGTCCCGCTGGATTTAGGAAATATGTATATAAAGTGATCTCGTTTGTTCAAAAATCAGTGTTATCCCATTGGTGATTTGATGAGGAGCATATCTTCTAACGTTACACCTTATCCAAAAACACTACGTTTAACACTCTTTTCTGTTTCTCTACAGGTTTTTACTAAAAATGATTATTTGCCGAAATACGTATATAGATTTTTTATATCTTTTAAATTTTTGTGGTAAGAGATCTTTCCTTTTGCATTTTGTTTCAGATTTATGGAGTACAGCAGGTTCCACATTTTAAGGAGTAAGATAGTATTGTTGAAATCTGATATTAGTTTCTTAAAACGATGCAAACGGAGTAAAGTTTTCCTAAATTTATAAAAGTTGATGTATCGTCTAATTGAAAAGTTAGCAACCAAGTAATTTTTCACGCGAAAACCAAATGGCTGAATTTAGAAAATAAATATGAGTGTAGTAAACGAATAAGGTTAGAACTTGAATTGTATAAGTAAATTACACTTGTGTTTAACGAAGAACTTAAATAGCCGAGTCCAGTATGTACAGTCCTCTCAACAAAAAGGTTGCCAATCTACACGAGCCCAGCGCATTTAGGACAAACTTGAACTTGAACGCCTAGGCAACATATTCATTAATAAATTGATAATTCAAAGACACATGTAAGGCACATTACAAACGCACACAATAACCCGTTTGTCAAACTACTATCAAATACATAAAGAACAAACAATCTGTGTGCTCCAATACCAAGTATGAAATGTATAAATAGTTATTTACGAACCAAGTGCGGGAAAGCATATTTCGCGAATGAGTGGCCATTTTTAAAGCGCGAGCCGAAAGGCGTTCGTGTCCATAACTTTATGGTTATGGACACGAATTTTAATAATACTATTAATGTTACCTTAGCCTCACAATCGAGATCAATTGAAACGAATCAGCTAATCCCTGGAGTATCAATATCTGGTTGTGAAAATTGTGCTATCAAAATTTTTAATAATTGTTCTGTTTCAATTTCTGAAAAGAGTTAATAATGGTAATTTATACAATATTTGTTGCCGTTCTGACATTTAATTACATACCTTTGAAATATAACAATTTCTATTACATTGTGTTTTATTACTGTCATATCAAAACAACAAACTGGGCAGCGTATTGGTAAGATTAGGGGTTTATGGTTTTAAAATGTTATCAAGTTACAGTTAGTACCAACTTTACTTTCCGCACGAGTGCGGGAAATAGAATTTCCCGCACCCATATGAATGCGTAAAACTGTATGTTATGTCATATGAGTACAAAAATAAATTTACGATATACAATTTTGTGTGTATATGTAAATTCCTCTTGAATTGTTGAGTTGGAATAAAACACTCGTTTATGGAATTATAGTGGTATATGTTCGTTTTTCGTGGCTGGGTTTACACTTCTTTGGTAAAACGCTATTGTTATGTAACACTTTATTGATTCCGAACACAAATTCAGTAGTAATACATACTTATACATTTACAAAACATTGTTTACATGTTGTCGTTCAGATGCATCGATACAATACCATATTCTTTATGCCTTAATTCTCTAGCCCGCTTTTCACACGGAAATCATTCGAGTGCTAACGATTGGGCATTCAGATCATATGTGACAATACGCATACATATGAAATATTCATTCCAATACGAAAAGAGAGTACGCATAAATAATAAACCAACTAAGATTAAAAATAGATATAACAAGTTCGGGGAAAACTGAAACAGTATAAAAAGTATAAAAGTTGTTTTATTTATTTATAATAGGGAATATCATAAGGTAACCGCTTCCAGTATTAATTTTTATATATGTATACAGGCTCAGTTTTTTCCGATGTTTAGTACCAGGATCTCGGAAACTACAACAGATAGAGATTTGGTAAAATGGGAAAATAACTGCAGTTTTAATAGCTCTATTTAATTATAGATTTGTTTAGATATTTTGCATTTCCTAAAACTCTTTACTTTATACATTTCTTCTAAATCGAGCGAAATAACAAAAAAAAATGTTTTTTGTTATTTCACACGATATAGAAGAAATGTGTAAAGGAAAGAGTTGTAGGAAATTATATGGTAAATAACATACTTTAACCTATTTCTTTATTCTAGCTTTAGTTTTTGAGTTATGACACAAACTTGGGTTTTTTCTAAAGCAAACCATAGTAGGTCATGACTTTACAAAAAAATGTGTACTCAACTATTCACATGATGGATGTGCTACTTGATATAGTTATTTTGATACATACATAAATTATGGCTATTTTCTTATTTTAATAAGTAGATTAAACTGTATTATTGACCATATAATTTCTTAAAACTTTTTCCTCTACACATTTCTTCTAAATTGAACGAAATAACAAAAAAAAACATTTTTGCAAAGTATCTAGCTAGCACTTTTTCCAAAAACCAAAACGCTAATTAAAACTGCAATCCTTTTCACATTTAATCATATCTCTATCTGTTGTAGTTTCCGAGAACCCTATACTAAACATCGGAAAATACTCAGCCTGTATATATATAATTTCTAAATAATTACAGCGATAATTAAATGTTGTAAACAAAATATTTATTCAAAAATAATACGGTACTTAACATAAAAAGTATGAAGTCCAAAATTATAAAATTATATAAAACATGTAAGAGGTTCCAGGAAAAGAAAAATGAGGTGTGGCCACCACACGACTTTCTTATACGTATGAGTATTTGAAATTATAGAATTTTAAGAACTTCTTTATACAAAAATTATTCAAAATCCTATTCTAAGTACTTTCATTCTCTTAATAAATCGCTATAGCATGCATACTTTGCAAGATATTAGAAAAAAATGAGGTGTGGCCACCACACGACTTTCTTATACGTATGAAAGTGTTACTTCCGGTCCGAATTTTGAAATTTCATTTATACAAAAAATATTCCATATCTAACTCTAAATACTTTTGTACTCTTGATAAATATATATAGAATGCATAACTTACGACATATTTGCAAAAAATCGCTGTTTGATAAGAGTAAAAGTGGTACTTCCGGTCTGAATTTTGAAATTGTTTTTATATAAAAGATATTGAAAATGATGTTGTAAATACTTTTATATTCGTAACGTATTTGTCTTAAAAGCATGACTTGCGAGTTATTCGCAAAAAACTGAATTTCGATAAGAGTAAAATACCTACTTCCGGTTGGAATTTCGAAAAACTTTTTTAAGACAATTTGTTTCAAACTTAATTCTAAGTACATATGAATTCTTTATAAATTGGTTTAAACTTAGTAATTGACGAAATATTTGCAAATTTCGATTTTTTCACTGAAGTAAACTAGTGCTTCCGGTCTGCCGATTTTGCTTAAAATCTAATCAGTTCTCAAGAGGCAGATTATACACGTAAATACAAAATTTGGAATTGATATCTACAGCGGTTTGACCGCTATCGTGGTCACACACACACACACACAGACAGACACACACACAGAGAGACACACAGACATTTTTTAAAAACCACTTTTTTGGTATCAGGGGACCTCAAAACGTGGACATCTGCAAAAATCTCGAGGTCGAAAATTTTCATCATCACAATACTTCCTTATACTACGTATAACAAAGTAAAAAATGAGGTGTGGCCACCACACGACTTTCTTATACGTATGAGCGTTTCAAACTATACAATTTTAAGAATTTTTTTATACAAAACTTATTCAAAATCCTATTCTAAGTACTTTCATTCTCTTAATAAATCTCTATAGAATGCATACTTTGCAAGATATTCGAAAAAAAGTGCTACTCGCTAAGAGTAAAAGTGCTACTTCCAGTCCGAATTTTGAAATTTCATGTATACAAAAAATATTGCAAATCTAACTCTAAATACTTTTGTACTCTTAATAAATATATATAGAATGAATAATTTACGACATATTTGCAAAAAATCGCTATTCGGTAAGAGTAAAACTGTTACTTCCGGTCCGAATTTTGAAATTTTTTTTATACAAAAGATATTGAAAACTATGTTTTAAATACTTTTACACCCGTAACGTACCTGTCTAAAAAGCTTGACTTGCGAAATATTCGCAAAAAAACGATTTTTGATAAGAGTAAAAGACCTACTTCCGGTAGGAATTTCGAAAAACTTTTTAAATAAAATTGTTCTCAATTTTAATTTTAAGTACATATGGATTCTTTATAAATTTGTTTAAACTTAGTATTTGACGAAATATTGGCAAAATTCGATTTTTCCGGTCAACGAGAGAGAGAGAGAGAGAGAGAGAGAGAGAGAGAGAGAGAGAGAGAGAGAGAGAGAGAGAGAGAGAGAGAGAGAGAGAGAGAGAGAGAGAGAGAGAGAGAGAGAGAGAGAGAGAGAGAGAGAGATTTATTAAAAACCACTTTTTTAGTATCAGGGGACTTCAAAACCTGGACATCTGCAAAAATCTCGAAGTCGAAAATTTTCGTCATCACAATACTTCCTTATACTACATATAAGAAAGTAAAATGGGTTCAGATTTAAATATATACATGTATCGATAAATAGTCACGATCTTGTCCGATAGTTCGTTGGTGGTACGCGGAACAAATTCTTTCAACATATTGCAGTGATCTTGAGTTGGGTTGTAGATTATAAATAAGTATAATCAAGATCACTTCAAGATTTTATTTAAATTAATTTTTATTTTATTTATTTTTATCATGATGTGTATATAAATATTCACTATGTTAATAATTTGCCAAAATTTTATTTTTATTTAAGTAAAATAATAAAAGAATCGCAGTAAAATTTTTATAAAGTCATAATATTAAGTTACGCATCAAATGCTACGTTTTCAATAACGAGAAAGTATTTCCCGTCCGAAGAATACTGGCACCGGCAAAGATCGACCGTGTAGGTCGGCGAAAACAATATTGTTCGCCAGATGCATGGATGAGTCATGAACGTGTAGACAAGTTTATATTTACATATTTGTTTACCTTTTCAAAGATCGTTAATACGCTGCTTTCCTGAGTGGTGCAGCACTGCAGCAATGTAAAGTACGTCGAGTGACCGATAAGAGCAGCACCGTCGATGTGCAGTTTTGGAGGTGGTATCGGTATATGCCGAGAGTTACCGTACGTTTTTATAAAGAAATTTAGGCATAAAAGGGCTGACGGACAAAATTTCGGGGACAGCTGGTGCAAACCGCTCTCTTTAAATAGTCTAAAAGTAGGTGATAAACCACTCCCTCCTCTTTTAAAAAGGATTATTCTTAAATCCGGACTTAGAATATTTTTTGAGATTTTTCGACACTTATAAAATTTTTAACAAGATTCAACACTTGTAATATTTTCTGTAATAACATGCAACGTGTTTTACATTGAGATTTGTAATTATTTTGAATAATTATTTATGTATGAGATAATTTTATTTATGAATTCGGATTTTGAATTTATTTAATTTCATTTTTTTTATTTTCTTTTTCTAGAGTGTTTTGTTTTGCATGTAGGGGCACTATGCCATACATTATGACAAAACATTCTAGTGATTGTAATGACTACTTTGGATGGCATAATCATTTTATTTTTGTATAATTTACTTTTTCTTTTCAACTTTATTTATCATACAAAGGGATTTGAAATTAATAATTTTGTTTTATGTGTATATAGGATATATATAAGTGAATAAGTTTTCTCTGGATTTTTATCATGGATGAGTTTGAGATTATGTACGAAGAGTTAAGGTGATTAGATAATATTTGTTATAAATGTGTGTATAGTGGTGTACCAAATTCTTTGTTTGTAGTGGTGTTTTTGTATTGGAATTTCACGAGAAGGTAAAGTTTATTTTTAATGTATATATATTATTTCTTCTTATCTGTATATCAAGTATATTTTTGTTGTATTTGTGTGTTCAATGTTAACGTGTTGAATAATACATTAGGAATGTGTGAAATGAATTAAGTCGTTATTTAATTCATAGCATGGAGTCCTGGTGAATTTGAAAAACACGAATTGGTCTTGGTGGTACTGCGTTTGGGAGCGAGAAAAGGCACCAGGCAGAACTAATCAGGGCTGAGTTAATCTATTGAATACGCAAAAACATTATTTTATTTCATTTTATTTATATAAAATTTATTTATATATATACCTTAAGGAGTGAGCACATTGTGGTGTATGTTCGGGTTGTGTCCGACGAGTTGAAAAGACATACTCGTAGGGTGGAACTTTGGGGTACCCATCTGTGTGAATTTGCTATCTGATGGTACTGTGTTGGGAGCGAGAAAAGGCGCCGGACAGGACTAATTAGGGCAAAGCCATATCCTTAATGTTTATATTTTGTTCGCAAATAGTAAATCGCGTAAATTTTCGGTTATTTATATTCCAGTACAATTCATCATGTGTAATTTATTTTATTTTATTTAAAGATGTTGATTGTTTACATGTATCTATAGCAAATATAGTTCATAATAATCACGTTCACATTTTTAAGACATAAGCTTTTCACGACGTTATGATTTCATTCACTTTATTTCTTATAATGTTTTATTAATTATGATGTATAGATTTGAATAATGTTTCAGTAATTGTTTCTTTGTATGTAAATATATATATATATATATATATATATTTGTATAACTTAAAATTTTGAATTTGTTTTAATTTATTTTAATAAATTAGATGCTAAGATTTATTTTGCATTTTATTTTCTTTACCTGACCTGGAGATGATTAAAGAGCATTCAAATCGTTTGGAGAATCTATTCATATTTTCTGCCCCTGAGAGAATTATTTATTTTTAAACTGAGCTAGCTGTATGTAAAAATTTTGCTTAACCTACCATTCAGCGGAAAATTCATTGTATCCTTGTCTAGCATAAGGCCTAGCACTGGGATGGGTGCTTGATTCTTACTTACGCATTAATTGAATAATTTAAATTTATTTTTTATAAACCTTAATTTGTAAGAGTCACAGCAATATGTTTCTTCATGATACCCCAAACATTCTCAATGGGATTTAAGTCGGGATTGTTTGAGGGCCATGGTAAAACTTCAACATTTGGTGTTTGAAACCACTGTTGAACTAATCGCGTTCGGTGAACGGGACAGTTATCCTGCTGCTGGAACACAAAATTATTTTTATACATCACATTAACTGATGGTAGCATAATATTGGACAATATGTCTCGATACTGCAGACTATCCAACATATTTTCTATTTTCCATATTGGTCCCGTTCCAAGACTCGATATCCATCCCCATACTGTGACCACAAATCTACCACTACGGCTTCGTTTCAGTATATTATTTAAATGATAACCAGTGTTTTGTTGTCGATACACTTTCTGTTTTGCATTCGAATATGACTGGAAACTTGATTCGTCAGAAAAAAACAGTCTATTCCAGAAATCCATGTTTTTGTCGAGGTAGGTTTCTGCAAGTCTGAGTATTTCTTCTTTTTGTCCCTCATTTAGTTTCGGTTTTATAGCGGCAATATAATTTCCAATATTTAGTTTTACCAATCTGTTGCAACCTGTGCTTACACTTTCACCAAATCCTGTTACCTGAATAACTCTGCAACAGGTTTCAAAAGGATGTTGTTACCCTTTTTCGTCCTGAAGCAGGACGTCTTGCTGCAGAGTGGTCTACTAACCATTTCTGTCGAAGTTTATTCAAGTGTTGTCAACATGGTGTCAAAATTTTCGCAGAGCAATGAATTTATTATGTTCCAAAATATTTATTTGCCGCAAAGATTTATATTAATGCCAACAATTTTTCACAGAATAAGCAATAAATCAAATTATGTATAAGTATTGTGTGCTGGCATTAATAAAGGCATATTTCATTTTATTAATTATAATGTCGGACCGCACTCGTCGGACTGTCTACTTTGTCACCTCATTTGCCGAGAGTGTTTAAATATATAAGTCTCAATGATCTCGTACACTGGAGATTATTCTCGTGTTTACTATTCCCAATAGTTTTGAGAGGTTTCTAGAAGTTTGACTGAACGCCGGCGGCGCCTCACAGAAGTAATTTTTTAAATCCTAGGTGAAAAAATGAGGTGTGGCCACCACACGACTTTCTTATACGTAACATAACTATTTGAATATGATAATTGTAGTATTGCCATACATTAGGCCTTGCCAAATAAATTATGTTGTGTGCTGTTTCAGCAACATAAATAATTAAGATGATGATAATTTTTATTATCCTGATGTGTATTTTATTTATCTTAACAGCACGTACTTTATAAGTATTCGTGAATTCTTCAGTGTATCTGAATTTCTTCCCTCTCGTCTAATCTCTTGTTTTTATTTAGGATTGGGATAAGGTTATAGCTTATTTAAAATGAAAAACCAGAAATCATATAAAACATAATTGTCGAATTTATTTAATACTTATTACATAAAAATAAATATAGCATCGCTATACTGTATTCACTATATATTTTTTAAAAGAAACATAATTATAAGAAAAACGTTTGTACCTCGTTCTAGGTTGTAACGTTTCTTTATGATACGAATATATTATATATATACTTAATTAAACAGAACTCTAAAAAAATATTTTCCTGTTTATCAACAAATAAATCCAATTAACTTTTGTATATTGTTTATTTATGGTCAATGTTTGGAGAAAAGCTTGAATCTGATTACTATCTATAACCATTCGCACGCGTTATAGCTAGCATCTCAGAGTCCGCTACCCAGAAACACTTTCCTTATTTCAAATCTAATCTTAAATCATTAATTCATAATCAAAATTTTATTGTAACTATTAATGATGCCAAATACTGTGCCAGAAAATATACATTTGCACGCTATATCCTCTTAACACTCAACACCATTAATTATTTTATCTCTTTTAAACTTGAAACTAAAGAATGCTTATTACTATCTCAGGAAAATATTTATTATCCCTGTTGCATAACGTTATACTGAATATACGTTCGCACGATATATTTCAATACTCGTATAGCCACATTGATAAGTCTTTGCCTCTAACTTACTTTGAATCATTGAAAAACTTTTCTAATTCGGTCATTTGCATCTCCATTATTTTTACAAAATTACACAAAAACAATTAAACAAAGAAAATAGAAATGAATGAAACTTGAATGAAAATAAAATTAACACGCTAATACAAAAGAAATCAATATGAATCGTGGTGTATCTAACCCTACGATTTATATAATCAGCTAAACTGTGTATCAATTAATTAATATAAATAAATTGAATATCAATGAATGCACAATCAATGAATTAATGTCAATGAATGCACAATCAATGAATTAATGTCAATGAATGAATGTCAATGAATCAATGTCAATGAATGAATCTTGTCGATTCTTGTTTTCAATTTATATTCCCGGGAAAGACACGTGACCGTTCTCAACGCCATCTTGAGAAGCTACCATTTAAGTTGTCACCCTGCATCTTCAGTGCTCCTGGCTTTCAAGTTGCCGTAGTGATTTGAACACCCACACACACGCACTTGTTGTCTTTTTGACAGTTCCTCACCGCAAAAGGTCAACACCCCAAGAATTGTCTGTTTACAACTTAAAAACTTCCTATAAATTGTACAGCGTTTCTCCAACGTAGGTATATCTATCTGTAATAAACTACAAACCAAGTTTACATTATATTTTATTTTTATTTTGTAGGTTATCGAAAACCGTACAAAAACCTCTCTACTGTTTATGAAACATAATATTACATATAAAAATTCCTGAATGTATTCTATTATTACCAGCTGTCGTATATAAAAAAACACTACTGCTGATGTCTCAGAATATTTTTATTTATATCCTTTTTTATTTACTTATCTAGTCATAAGTTAAGGTAAATATTTATTCTTTTTGTATGATTTATTTAATAAATTTTATTACCTTATGCACGTTCTCAAGTTTACATAATTATTCAATTATTTTTCTCTCGTGCATATCGAATTCTGTTTATACACAAACCATACATCTTGTTTCTCTTTTCTATAAAAGAAATATATATACATCTTAAATTCTATCTCGTCTTTTATTTTAGTACTTATTTAAATTGTAAATATAAATTCAATTTTTATGTCTACATAAAAGTGTATGCAACCCAATATACTCAAAAATTTTCAAAATTCAGACCGGAAGTACCACTTTTACTCTTATCGAATAGCGATTTTTTGATAATATCTTGCAAAGTATGCATTCTATAGATATTTATTAAGAGAATAGAAGTACTTGGAATAAGATTTTGAATAATTTTTGTATAAAAAAATTATTAAAATTCTATAATTTGGAACGCTCATACGTATAAGAAAGTCGTGTGGTGGTCACAACTCATTTTTATTTCTTGTAATAGCTACAGCTGCTCATTAGAAGCACATTTTAAAAATATGTTGTGTTATACAGAGTGTTCCATAGCTTGGTGGCTAACCATAGTTATAGTTTTTTAAACAGAACACCCTATATATTATTGCATTTTTGTATTCCCAGTATAATTTTTAGGCAAAAAGTAATAAGATAGTATAGGCCTAAAATCTAAACTTTTTGACTTATTCCCATTTTTCTGAAAACTTCAATGTTTGTATAAAATTATATTTCTCGAAAACGACGTATTAGATGGACACATTTTCTTGCAGTATTGTTTACGATATGAGGTCCTAATAGAAGCATGTTTTTTTTTTCAGTTACTAACTGCATGTGCAGAAAATTGGATCAAAATTACATGACAAGTTTTTGTATAAAAGTCATTTTTTTTAAATGGGACACCCTTATATCAGTTCATTCTTGAATTGTTTATTAAATTTCATATCAGAAGCATGTAAGACGTTAATACTTTAAAAGTCACTATTACAGTGTTATTGTCGTTTTTTGATATGCTTTTGTTAGTTTTTGCAAAATAGTCAATTTTTTCAAATGGAACACCATTATATATTATTTCATTTTTGAATTCCTTATTAAATTTCACATCAAAAACATGTAAGACGTTAATCCTTTCAAAGTGACTATTACTGAGCTATTGTCGCTTTTTGATATAATTTTGTCGGTGCTATACTATATTAATTAAAACCATATAACCCATATACATGTTTTTGATATGAAATTGAATAAGTAATTCAAAAATGAACTGATATATAGGGTGTTCATTAAAAAAAAAAGACTTTTATACAAAAACTAACAAAGCTATATCAAAAAACGACAGTAGCTCAGTAATAGTCAGTTTTAAAGTATTAATGTCTTACATGTTTCTGACATGAAATTTAATAAACAATTCAAAAATGAAGTGATATACCGTATGTGTCAATTTTCATTAGGTATAGGGATTCAATTTTACATGCGATTTATACATATACAAGTAATATGTGGCAACGTGCCACCCCACAGCGTCCGTCACCAATCCCAGAAACAATCGACATCAAAACGACTTTCTCCGATCTTCCCACTTCTCCCGACCAGATTTTACATTCAATGTTAGCTGCGAATACGTTGCGATCTAATCTGCAATGCCGTCTTATTACTGGAACAGGAAACATTAAATGGCCGCCGCGATCTTTTGATCTAGTAATTTATTATTTTCAGAATCCTTTTTTATTTACCTTATTTTCAATTTTATTAGAATTACGCTTTTGTTTGTGTCATGCAGCTTGAACGCAGCTTAATAATTCTCTGCATTTACTAAAAGGAAAAAGAAAAACAAATCCTTGTAACTCTTAAATATCTCTGAACGCATTATAAACATCCAACCCGCTGGTCGAAGAGATACTGCTAACCACGCTAACTTGTATTTACTTACGAGCATGCATCGGTCGCGCTGACATTGGAAAGGAAAGAAGGGGTATACTATGTTGCCACATACTGTATGGATTAATCGCCTATGGCTAATGAAAATTGACACATGCTGTATATATATATATATATGTTCCATTTAAAAAAATTGACTTTTATACAAAAACATGTCATGTAATTTGAATCCAGTTTTCTGCACATGCAGTTAGTAACTGTATAAAACATGCTTTTTAGGACCTGTTATCGTAAACAATGCTGCAAAAAATTGTGTACATCTAATACGTCGTTTTCGAGAAATATAATTTTATACAAACATTGAATTTTTCAGAAAAATGGGAATAAGTCAAAAAGTTTAGATTTTAGGGCTATACTATCTTATTACTTTTTGCCTAAAAAATATACTGGGAATACAAAATTGCAATAATATATAGGGTGTTCTATTTAAAAAACTATAACTATGGTTAGCCACCAAGTTATGGAACACTCTGTATAATACAAAATATTTTTAAAATGTGCTCCTAGTGAGCAGCTATCACAAGAAAAAAATCGCTTCCAAATATCTTTATTCATAAAGGCATAATCGGCCTTACCCGCAGAGATGACTCACTCTGTATATGCATAAAAAACATTAAATATATTTTGGTTTATGACAAAATAATTGTTTATTATTGCATCTATATTAGTGTCTTCATAATAAATACAGACCAGACGTATGAGGTCGAAATTACCACGGATAGAAGAAATAATGTATAACATCAGGCAGTTACTGAATAGCACTATTCATACGGTGAACTGCAACATTTGTTTTTATCCAGAAAACGGGCATCAAAAAAGTAGTTTTTACTGTTAAATTCCTTTCTTCATCGGCGTAGGTAGAAGCTTGAGGGGTTTTTAAAGTTTATTATATTTCGTACGATAAATAAAGTACAGAGAATTTACTGTATCGGAACTACAAATAATAATGTATTTTGTATTTTATAGATCACCATCCACTTGTTAGTCAATTATATAAATAAAATCAAACACTTTTTAAAAATACAAAATTTTAATAGTGCGCCCGTGGGCGATGAGTCATCGGCCGCTCGTGTCCGGTCTTTAAATTCATAAAAGAAAGCAACCTCTAAAATCGTAAGAGTATTTCACATATACTTGCAATGAGGGTAAAAAGGCGACATAAAATTGTAATAACATCCCAAATAAAACCCCCGTGATTTATTATGTTTACATTAAGTGTATCTTCATGAATGTGTTATACCTATTCATCCCTATATTTTTCGTCGAAACTCTTTCAGGAAAGAATGACTACTTCATCCATAATAAAGTTATAGCTCGACCTACAAATACTAGACAGAATTTATACTTTATATTGGCAACCTTATTATTGAGAGAACTGTACGAATTATTGTAAGTTTAGGTGTTAGTCTGTCACGCTTCACGGTTTCTTTATTGTCCCGCTGGATTTAGGTAGTATATACAGTGATGTTATTTGTTAAGAAATCAGTGTTATCCCACTGGCGATTTGGTGAAGAGCATATTTCTGTTGTGTTTTTCTACAGGTTTCTACTGAAGATGGTGACTTAGTTGCCGAAATACGTATATAGTTTTTTTTATATCTTTTTAGTTTTTGTGGCAAGGGATTTTTCCCTTTGCATTTTGTCTCAGATTTTGAGCCACAGTCTCCACCCATTATTGGATCATAATTAAGAGTTTGCCAAAAACGTGATTAATATGTTCGTCAAACATGCTGTTTCATTTATGTGCATCTCCTTCTAACATTCCCATTTAATTTTATGGCCGCTGACGTACTTCAAAAATTTTGTTTATCTAATAAATTGTTGATAATGACAAAATATTTTTGACTTATGATTTTGTTCACATTTTAAAAAAAATTAGAAATAATTGGATAAACTTTAAAGATGCTGAAAAGTTATTTATATTCCCATCTTTTGAAAACCCTGCAATGGATTTTATGGATTTGCGTAATTTTTATAAAAAATAACTTAATTCTAGATGGTAAAATAAAGTACTGTATTCTATTCTATTCTATACACCCGTTATCACAGTAATTAATGATATACGAGGTAGGCGCCATAAATTCCCGGCCTGACAGGCTTATACAGGTTCAAACGTGTTCAAATTCCGTCACGTCATGCATGCGAGGTGTACACTATAAATATGACGGTTCGCAGCCTAGTAATTTTTAGTAACTAGCCAACCAACGTGACTAGCGCACGAAAATGTTCTGTTTTACGATCCTCTATCGAAAAGGGAGTCCATGGAATGGCGGCGACCTGATGAACCTCGTCTCAGAAAGGCGAAAGTCGTTCAATCAACGAATAAGATGATGGCCACAATATTCTGGGATTGTGAAGTGTGAAGGGCACACATTAGGCGTCTTTATTGCATAAATTAACGGACAGTATTCGTGTAAAACGTCGTGGAAAATTGAGAAAAGGTGTGCGATTATTGCACGACAATGCTCCCGTCCATACTGCCGCCATTTCACAAGCTTCTATCCGCGAATTAGAACATCCACCGTATAGTCCGGATATGGCTCCTTGTGATTTTTTTTTGTTTTCTAATTTAAAAAAAGACCTTAGGGGACGTAGTTTTAAGGACGACAGTGAGTTGCAAGCAGCTGTTATAGAACATTTTGATGGAAAAACTTATGATTATTTTTACAAGGGTATCGAATTATTAATTAATTGTTGTAATAAATGTATAGAAGTTAGGGGAGATTACATTGAAAAATAAAAATTCTTATATTGTTCCTAGTTTCTTTTTTCTATATCAGGCCGAGAATTTATGGTGCCTACCTCGTAGTATTCAAAATAATTTCTTGTTTACAGAAATTAAAATTGTTATGATGCTTTAATTTCCCGGCATAGCGCAGATAATTTTGCGTGTCATAAAAGATTTACTTGTTAAGTAACCCGCTCAAACAACTTTTTAGAATAATTGGTATACTTTAAAGATATGTTAGAGAAAATTATTATTTTAGAAAAAAATTGACCAGTTACAACACTACACTTAACAAACATCTGCACCTAAGCAATAAAAACACATTCAAATATTGTTTCTATTTGCATACATACCTTCTTCATCGTCTGGTATGGCAATAACTCCTGTATATTCCATAAAACGTTGTACCAGAAAAGATGGAAGTTGTACAAGGTCAAGATTACTTTTCAGATCACTTTCCATGCAATAGTCTCCCTTTTGATATCTGTTTACGTTGAGATCAGAGTCGACATCGTACGGAGCTGTTACATCTTTTGGTAAACTACATTCGTCATCTAAATTATGGTAATATCTTGACACCAGTTCGACATCTTTTGGATCAATCTCCAGTTCTAGACGATATTCTCCGCTAAGAGTAACAGTTATATCTTGTACCGGTGATTCGTACTTTGTATTAACTGCTTCAATTTTCCTAAGTATTTCTTCGCCTTGAATTAGTTGTCTATGTAGTTCGTAAGAAGAAATATGAAAGTATACAAAATAAATATATTCTAAATACTACTAAGTACGTAAAACCGTCTGTCTTAAAATCTCTTATTTACGACTAAAGGTTTAAATAAAATCTGTTGTTACTCAGGGTGTCTATTGAAAAACAACGAGTGACTTATGTGATATTTTCCATATAAGCTATCTTTTTTATTAACATTCCCGTATATAAGTGTTTAAAATTGTTTCCGATACCTTAATATAACATCAAAATATTATACTATTCCCTTATTCTTCCCTTACTTGAAGTTATTACTTTCCTGTTAAATACCACTTATTTTCTTTTTATGGAATGTTATTTTCTCAAAGCAAATGCTGCTCTATGGAATATGGTATCAATTCGTCCCTCGTGAGGTTGATCAAATGATACCATACATAACATATATATTAGATGGGTAACTAAATTCTATTTATTGTAACCCTATCAGACTCATCTCTTATATTTTTCAGGTACTAAATTAAATAGCGGAAATTTTTGAAATTAAACTTAGTACATACTTATCAAAAATTAATGGTTTTATTTTCATAGTTTTTGAACAAAACCTTAATACTTTTGTAATTATCTTCTTCGATCTAAAGTTGCTCTAATATAACCAAAAAAAGAGTTACATACTAAATATTTGTTTTGTCATAGATGTCTTATCCAAATCTCAATCTGAGTTTGAAGATAATCTTTTTTTTGGTAATATTTAATAAACTAACAATGTTCCATAAAGGTAATTGAAGAGTAACATAAACCTTACATTTGCAAAATACGCACAATTCCGTAATGTTAATTGTGGGAGATATACACATATATTTTAATTCAGAATATCACTTAAAAAAATTCAATAGTCTTTATTCAAACAAAAAAAAAATTATATAAAATACACAAAGTACTTATACATAAAACTCCTAAGCACTTGCGCTGGCTACGAAGCTTTCTAGATTTTTGCTTACATTATAGATCAGTCAGCATTTGACATTGTTATACTGTTTTACTTATACCTTTTCATTTATTGCTCTTTCATGTTTTTTTCTCCCAATTCTTAACACCTATATATTCTATTGATATCTGCTAGAATCTCGGCCGATTCGCCTCTCTATTTACTACATGACCTCCATTCCATCGTCGAGTAAGACACTTTCCTCTGTTCTTCAGACATACACCAACAATTCGGTTCTTTGTTCGTCTATTTTCTCCACCCCATTTTTAAAGTGTATCATGCTTGTATTCTTAGCTGTTGCTAAGGAAGAGAAATAAGCTTTGGTTGAATTTTTTTTGAAACTCTTTAATACGCATTGGCAAAGGAAAATATTATTACGGAACATTCAACACAAAATACACACCACAGCTTATTAAAAAAGTAACATGTGTAGTTATACCGCGCGATCATTTAAATTCTAAATTAGAGCAGGCTGTGAAATTTAAATTAAGTTGGTATATAAGTACTAATTTACAATTTGAATTGTCAAAGTGACGTTTCAAAATGTTAATTAATCAATAATTGACATTCTGGACAACCTAATAAAAAAAATCCCGCCTGCTATAATTTAGAATTTAAATGATCGCCTGGTATAATATAGCCCAGAAAAGTATATAGACTAATTTATAACTATATGACACCTGATATTGACACTAACAAACTATAATACCACGCGATCATTTAAATTCTAAATTATAGCAGGCGGGATTTTTTTTATTAGGTTGTCCAGAATGTCAATTATTGATTAATTGAAATTTGCGGTTATGTTATACTTTGTGACATTTGTGAATCTTATGTGTAATCGATTTAAATTTAATGGAAATGAAAGCATTACAAGATAAATTAGTTTTATTGTGAATTACAAAAGGTTTCAAAGTGTTCTCCCCCTGTTGCAATGCAACTGTTAACCTTCCGTTTCATATTTTCAAAAGCATTTGCCAACATCTGAACGGTTATAGCGTTACATGCATTAGAAATTGCCTCTTGTAGTTCTTCAAGATTTTGTGGGTTATTTTTGTAAACTGTGTTTTTCAGATACGGATAAATGAAATAATCAAGAATCGTTAAGTCCGGACTGCGAGGCGGAAATTCAATGACTCGATTATCATAAAACACGCGAATTCGAGCCATACTTTCCCATGTTTTGTGAGCTGTTGCATTGTCCTGTTGGAAATACCCATGTAAAAGTTCGTCATCATGAAGATTTTGTAAAAACGGTTCAAGTAAATTATTTCGATATCTCTCAGCATTTATCGTTCCTTCAAAAAACACAGGTTCAAATATACGCCTTCTAGAAACCGCTAGCCAAACACCAATTTTCTGCGGATGGAGAGGCGATTGAATAAACTCATGAGGATTCTCCGAAGACCAAATACGCATATTTTGTTTGTTTATATAGCCGGATAGGTGAAACCATGCTTCGTCAGAAAAAAATGTTAAATCCAAAGTGTTGTTGTTATTTAAATTATTCAAAAACCACTGACAGTATTCTATTCGTACAGGAAAATCTCGAGGGAATAGCTCTTGTACGACGTTAATCTTATAGGGATAAAGATTTAAATTTTCTTTTAAAATTTTTTGACAAGTTCCATATGAAAGGTTTATTTCTTGGGCTAATCTGCGAAGAGATTTTTTGGGAGACTGTTCCATTCTTTCTGCAACATCTGCCACAATCTCAGGAGTCCTTTTTTTTGGGCGCGCCACTACCAGCTTTCCTACCTACAGTTCCAACATTACGAAATTTCGCCACACATGTGTAAATTTGTTGGACTAATTTTTGATAATCCGCAGGAAAATTAGGGAAGGCATTTTGAAAATCATTGATGCACTGCGGTACTGAATATGTCCATTCACCATTCTCTTGTCGTTCGGCGTTTTTAAAATAACTTTCAGTAAGAAAAATCTTATGTTCTAAATCAAACATTTTGAAACGTCACTCTGACAATTTAAATTGTAAATTAGTACTTATATACCAACTTAATTTAAATTTCACAAACTGCTCTAATTTAGAATTTAAATGATCGCGCGGTAGCAACCATAAATAAATAGCAACAAAATTACTCAAACGAATGAAAGCAACACTAATTATTAAAAATAGTCAAATAAAATAAACCAAAACTTGTACTTAAACACGACAAAATATGATTAAATGAAAACGTATGCAGAATTGACTAATGTAAAGTTAACTCCGTCCTATATTCAAAATATAAGGGCGGTAAAGTATAGGTAGCTAATATAGTAATCTACATATTTTAATGACAGTACTACACAGAACTATCTCTGTTGACCTTTTCAGGTACCAAAAACTATAGCACCAAAGGTCCAGTTTAAGTTACGCCTCTCTGATGACACGAGATAGGAAACAATAGAAACCAAATCTGACATTATATGGGTACTCTGCGGGTATCTGTCAAATGGTAATGTAACAAATAATACATTATTATTAAATATGGATTCATATAGTAAACGTATTAAATGCATATATTTTATTTATATTTTGCATAAGACGCCATTATGTGGGTACAATTTACGTCAACTGATTATAAAGGCACTCTAGTTTAAGGTTGCTGCGTTCTCTATCCTTTAATACTCTACATGGTTTATCACCATTTGTGACCTAGTATTCACGATACACTTATACCGGTATGCTCACTTGAAGCAAGTCAGTTTTGATAGTTATCATCTCGGCTGCGTTTTGACACATAAGTCAATTTGTATACTTTTTAAAAATAATATTCTCTTTAATATGCCTAGATGTGATGTGTATGGTTGTAATTATAATAGAAAAAGTTGTGGTTGTATTTTAGCATGCATCTATTTCATTAATTTTGAGCCATCATGTCGTATCATATATCCTTTAAAAGCTAAAACAATCAGTGGCTGCTCTTGAGATTTCTGATAGGGTGGGCAAGTCGGTTTTGCGTCGTTTTTGTTCGAACAGACTTGTTCGTCGAACAAAAACGCAGTCTGTGGGCCCCTTTAATTTAGCCCTAGTCGGGCGCGCCCTACCTTGAACCACACATGTTGTGGTATATTATCTATTGGAATAATTCAAGGTACACTTAGGGCAATGAATAGGTGCCCCAGTGAAATTTAATATTTTTTTTGTGTCGATTGATTTTTCTAAGTTAAATTTTTGCATGTAAAACATTTCAAGCTCCAAAAAATTAGGGTGGGCAGTGCTCACCTTGCCCACCAGAAGGAGCCGCCACTGAAAACAATCTCTAACATTTTGAAGCTAAAAGTTTTGTAAATCTGAAAAATATGGAAGTGTTGTATTTTACAATTTTATTAGGACGTAAGCGTTATTATACAACAAAACTTGTTGTTTAATCTGGAATTGAGATTAATTCATGGTGGAAATCAGCAGAATTTATGCTATTAATTAAAAGTTCTAAAACAGAATTGCGTTGCGCGGTTTGTACTAATTTGCTTATGGTAAATTTGAATTTGTGTAGACATTTAGGGCATGATTGTGTTTTTGAAGTGGCACTTGGTAATTCATTTTCCTCATACACTTCTATTAAAAGTGATGCACGTTAACAATATCCAATACCACAGGCCAATACGTTAGGTAATTTGTCTATTTGCAAAATAGGATTTACATATTGCTATAGCTTTGTTTTCAAATTAAAAATATAATAATCTTATACTAACAGTAATTAACCAAAACAATGTCAATACAAAGCAGCATAATATATAACAAATCCAGAGATTGCGTTGACATAAAAAAAACTACTTCAATAAATTTATAAATCCAATCCCTATTAACATTTGTATTATTTTCGTAAGTTCTAGAAGTGATTTCTCCTCCATTTGCCGACAACATTTCTTACTTAAATTAAATGGATAAGGTTACAAAAAAAAAACTAAATCTCATAAAATATTTGTATTTTATTCAATACTAAATAGCATCGATAAATAAATTCTCTTGCCACATGCTGTAAAAGAAATTATCCTTTTACTTTCCAATCACAAAACAACAAAAAGTTTCATATTTTTACATATACGAAAAACACATTGCTTTATAAATGCGCATAACACATTGCTTTTTATATATATCATATAGATTCTTAAAATAAAATATTACTCTTTGCTACGTTTAAATTTTCTAATATTGTATAATTTCAAAGAAATAAATTTTTCCCTTTACGACGCAGAAATTTCATTTCAACAAAGACATTCATTGCACGAAATGTCCTTGAAGATCTAAAATCTCGCAAAGTAAAAAAAAACACCGTGATAAGACTCACCAATCGTCATATGCAAATATTCTCACGTTGTACATACCACATATTGGCTATTTGTCCATCAAAAATGCTAACACTTTTACGCAATTAAATATACTTGAAATCCTTACTAAGATTTTATTTAATAACTTGTTAATAATGCACAGTTAACATTACTGACAAACATTCCCACGTTGTGCCATCAATGCCCTTTTAACATTATTAACAATACTCCCATGATCTGTTAAATTAATCCACTTATAGCAAAGAAAATAATATTTCTATTCAAAACATTAACAATGTTAATCGCTCTGCTAAAGATGAATATTTTCACATAGCATCTTTAACATAATTTATTTAAAGAAAAACTTACTTATAATGTTCATACATTTCATCAAATTCCTCTTGATATTGATCTACCATATTAATGATAATAAGAAAAAATGAAATTAAACTAAATGACAATAAACTAGTTATGATATGATAAAGTACTTACTGAAAATCAAAAATAACTCAATACATTTACTACAAAATAAATGATTTCTATGCAGCGTATCTGTACGCCTGCAATCATCAAACTGAATTTTTACATTCGAGCAATTTAAAAGATTGGCAACTTATCTCAAAGATCAGCAACTTCTCTCATTGTTCCGTCGTTCCCGGTCTTTTATCAGTTCTCGGTGATCGGAAAAAAAACATTCTTCGTCTGCAGCGCCACAATCCACGCACTAATGTTTATGTTGGCATTGTCCTGCTCATATTTATTTTCTTCACGTTTTCCCTAGGCTGACCTGTACCCATATTATTTGGCATTTAGAAATTACACAAAAATACACGCACACAAATTATTTATTGTTTATGTCTTTGCACATTTGCGATTTTCTTATCTTGGGTAGGTACATTCTTTTTTCCATTAACGCCATCCCTTATTGTGTTTATAGATGAATTTGTTGCCACTTTCATCATTGTTTAAATACTTTCTTTTTCCATTGTTTAACACTATCCGTATTTTTCTTTTGCAGACATCTCCTTTAGAAATAATAGGAAAGACATTGCATACCCTGGACCTTGACAACTCTATTCCTGTCTTCAAACCATCTTCTCTCGTCTTCGTGTAGTTAAATTTGTATGCAGCTGTTAACAATATTAAACATTGTTTTTTCTTTGTAGATTTATTCAGATTAAACCAATTTTAACCTGTTATTTCTCGAATTTTCCTGGATTAAACTGGATTTAACCTGCTATTACTGAAGTTTTTGCTTTATTACATCGTGTCGAATAAAAAATTTACCTTTTTACATATTCCTTTTTAAAATTATGCTTAGATATAAGTGTCAAGTATTTATCGTATTGTTAAGTGTGACCACAGAATGTCTAACAAATAACAATCTTTTATAAACTTATTTTATTTCTTACGTCTACTCATGATGAAAGATGTTTTCATGTCGTAAATGTCTAATTTCACCCTTTTCATACAATTTTACGGAATTCAAGTGACTAACTCTTTTGTCTATACCATCCTTCATCATTACTCTCTCTCTGTTATTTATTTTTAAGACATTATTAAGCTTGAATAGTGGTTTATTGCTCAATATATTTAATGCCACTCTTACACAATACATAAAATTTGGTTCGGCCTTTGTATACTGAAATTGCATCTTGTGCTCCTCGTTTCTATAAATATAAAACACATGAATTTTATTTTTGTGTTTATTTTTGTACCTTTCATATAAATTTTGTTTCAATTTCAATTATCATATACCTAACATTATAAAATTACGCCGTTGCGGTTATGCACTTGTCAATAATTATGCTTACTACTAAAAATTGTTTCCTTATCCTATTACTTAATTATTTATTTATCTTATAATGCCTAACCAATATAGGGGTCACGGCAATATGTGTAAAAGGAAATATAAACTTTAAAACGTTCAGTGATATAAAATTTACTTACATTTAACAGTGATTTTATTCACAAAATGAAACATTTTTTTGCAATTTATATTTATAAAAATCATTATGAATAGCTCTAAATATCACAATACATAATGAAACTCTTTTCATTGTGTTTTGAATAAGTAATTCAAACACTTGCACAAAAAAGTTAAAAATTTCTTAAATTGCTAAGATTGCATTTAAAAATACTGTTACATAATTAGAGACTACGTTTAATGTGACTACAATAACTAGAAATAGCGCAAGCTGGAAATAAATGAACTTGAAATAAAGTAAATATGTCAAGTGTTAAAACTGACGTGCTTCGCAATGACGTCAGTGACGTTTCAAGTGAACATACCGGCTCAATTGTATCGGGCTCGTATTGTCAAATTATTTATATCATAACTAAAAAATCATACATTTTCGTGCGCTAATTTAATATACATTGAGGACGCGTGGATTGAAATAAATTCATTTAAAATTTTTGGTTTTGCTTTATGCAATAACGCTCGCATAGGTCGATTTTTATTTTTAGCTGCGGTTTTTCTGATGGTAAATTGATGTACAAAAGGTGGTCCAAAATAAGGTACGACCATCAATTCTTTTTTTCAAATGGAAACATGTTTTTTATTTAATTTGTTAATTCTACATCGAATCCCAAGTATGTTTCATGTACCATATCCTATACCCAAACTCAACAGTTATCGAGAAATTTACAATTGAACATATCAATAACTGCATGTTCAATTGTAAATTTCTCGATAACTGTTGAGTTTGGGTATAGGACATGGTACATGAAACATACTTAGAATTCGATGCAGAATTAACAAATTAAATAAAAAATATATGTTTCCATTTGAAAAAAAAAAATTGACGGTCGTAAATTATTTTTGTTGTTCTTGTTGTTTTTTATTTAATTTGTTAAATCGCTCACAGGGACTGGAATTATACTGGGCTCAATGGCACTCTGAAGGTGGAGGATGATCTACTCAAGTGTGTTGTGGAGAACCCAAATGGAGAAGACTACGTCAGCGGATCCAGACGAAGGTTAGAGGATGCCCACTAGCGAGTACGCCATCACACTCAGGATGCCAGCGACAGGACGAAGAATCGTTACCACGTGCAAGACGAGAGAGATGGTTACTGAGAAGAGGACCTTGTTTGGTTATATAATCCTCAACGTCGCCGAGGCCTGTCCCCAAAGCTCCAACAATACTGGGAGGTACCATACGAAATACTAGAGCAAATAGATGACGTCGTTTATCGCATGAGACTAACACCCCATAGTGAGCTAGGGATGGTGTGTTTCAACCAATTGCCCCGTACCATGGACGTGACAGCGGTGAAGTGGCGGATGTGTGACAAATTGCCGGAAAACCAAGAGAGCCAACTTATGGGAATCCCTTGTCGATTTACGAGGACGAACACTCGAGGAAAATGTGGGGAGGCTGGCAATTCCGAGGCTGGGCTGCGGATTAGACCGTTTGAAGTGGAGAATCGCAGGAAACATGCTGGAGGCGGTGTTTCAGCGTGCTGGTATGGAAATGATCGTGTTCTGCTGTCGGCCCAATCACCTCGGACGGTGGATTGCCATTTCCACAAGACGGCTGGGTGCATCCGTGGGTCCCGGTGTGGATTTCGTCATCCGCCAGAACATGAAATAGCGTGTTTCGGGACGAAACGCAGTTTTAGGAAGGGGGCAATGTAACGAAACCAGCAGACATTCGAGCGACAATAAAAAAAAGGTTGTAAATCATCTCGGCTCGACGTATAAACACGAAATGTAAATAGCCGTGAGTCATCTCCACGCCATACGGTGTGCATAGCGAAAGGGACTAGAACGTTTCTCGTACATGTGGAGAAAAAGCGGGACTGTGCTCGTATGTTCTAGTAATCTTCGCATGTGTATATAAGGCGCCTGGGTCACCGATGGATTCATTCATTGCGGGATGAGTAATTGCGGATGAATTCGGGAGTAAGACGTCCTTAAGTAGTCTCGAGTGCGAAGAAATAAATAGTGGTAGCCAAAGAAATAAATAAGTAGTGCCGTGTTATATAAATAGAAGTGTTACATAAATACGGACAGAGATATTAGTAATAGAAATAAATAAATACAAGTGTTAATTTTAATTTATTAATAGTAGTTTAAGTGTGATACATTAGTTTTATATTTTATATTCTTATGTAATTTTAAGTATATAAATATACAGACTGTTTTAAATAAATAAATTGCACGAGTTGTTTATTTGGAACCCGAAAACATTACAATATTATAAATCATTTCAAATTTCTCAGAAATACGTAATTCAATTGTTTTTTCATGAACTGCATACTAATCAGTGTCAAAAACACTAATAATTTGCTAATTTGGCTAAAACCGTAGCTCAAAAAATAACGGAGATAGCAATAACTTTGGACACGGTGTATATTTAATTGTTTAGAAATTATATAGAAAATTTTTTGCTTAAAATGGAATCCTATCAAATTCGTCTATTTGTGATCACATGTCTCAAAATAACCAATAAACTCATCATTTAACTGATAACAACCCTAGGGTAGTTTTCACTTCTGTCATCAAGAGGTTGCTACGCAATGGTTTTGACGCTTATTTAATTTAATTGTATAAAATTTTTCAAAATGTCACTTTCTCGTTTTGGTATTCAAAATAATGAGTCAATTGACAAAATCATTGAAGAAAATGTACCAAAAAATACTATTAATAGTAAAAAATACACATGGAAAACATTTATAGACTTTTGCAACACCAGGAAATATGAGTTGGATGGAAATCGTACAATTGAAGAACTTGCTTTAATACTGAAAGATTGGGCAGTTAATATGAAAAAGAGAGATGGCACGGACTTTAAGGAAGCTACAGTTAAAACTATGTGGAATGTGACAAGTAAATTACTACAAGAAAAATATTACAACGAGTATAATATCATGATAGACCCCTTTAACAGTGTTGCATTCAAACAAGCCCGAAATGCACGCGACGTAGCACGAAAAAATTTACAAATAGATCCCACTAAACGTAAAACGAGTTCAGTCCCATTAAGTTCAACCGAAATGAACAAAATTATAAACTTTTGGGATGAAAATACCCCTCTAGGTCTCCTACGCAAATTTTATCATATCGCCGCGGTGGAATTGGCATGGAGAGGTGGTGAGGCTGTTGCTTGCTTGGTTGAATATTTTCATATCGAGAAAAACAATGATGGCTCTCCAACTAACAGGGTCGAATACAATCCAGTTTTCAGTAAGACCTGCCAAGGAGGTTCAAAGAACTGCGCTTCTAGTAAATGGTTAGTTCAAAATAGTGACAGCAACGTTTGCCCTGTTAGATTATTTTTAAAATTATTATCGAAAAGAGGAAAAAATATCAAAACAAACAGACTATTTTTAAAACCGAATCGCCATTGGAAAACAGAAAATGATAAGTGGTACGACAATGTACCTCTGGGTAAGAATACCATCAACGGATGGACAAAATCTTCTGCTGAAGCAGTTGGTTTGGATACCAAAGAGAGGAAAATTACCAATCATTCCAATAGGGCAACTGCTGTTAGTACACTTGCTAAAAATGGAATTGACGAACAACAGTTGTTAAAAATTACAGGCCACAACAATGCAAATTCTATAAAACCTTATTTAAATATCGATCAAGAACATCACAATAGAATAATCAATAGTATGCGTGGAAACACATCTTCAGTAACCGAAGCGAATACATCATCATCGAAATATAATTTTTCGAATTGTTCTTTCAATAATTGTGTTTTTAATAAATAATTTTCATTGAATCGCAAAAAATTTTCTTACCGAATATCCCGCGAGCATTGATAAATACTCATAATTTTATCACAACTTCTCAAGCACGTTACTTTAGGTTAACAGCCCTCCGCCTACGGCGTCGGGCTGTTACCAAGTAACGTGCTTTCAAAAACTGTGATAAAATTATTTCGTACTGTTATCAATGCTCTTGGGATATTATAGCTGAAAAGCTCACGTGAGGGGGGAGAGGTCCTACCACATCTTACCAAGTCTCACTAAGGGGGAAGGATGATTCCAGATTTTGAAAAAAACACCTCACGTAATTAATGGACCCCTTATTTGAGTTTTGTCGACATTTAACTTTATGCCATTGCTGTTGCACCATTCCTGGACATTGGATGTCACATCACTAACATAGTGTCATAGGCATAGGTACTCACAATATAAATCATTTCGGGAAGGTCAAAAAACATAATTACTATACGCTTCTTATTATTTAATCCTTCATATATTTTATTGTGGCTTTCAATGATTGCTCTGGCAGTAGATTTAAATTGTCTACAGCAGGGGTTCTCAACCTTTTCGTATTTGCGACCCAATTTTCAATCACAATTCTCATCGCCGCCCCCCCTCCAATAATTTTCACTGAAATCGTGCGTTTTGTAATATTACTCTCTATTTAATTTATTTTTATTTATTTATTTAATTACTCTTTGACACTAAAGCTACACTACGACCTTGATAACCAAACTTAAAAAGTAGTTTTGTACTGAAATCTATTGCAATAAACGCAAGCGTAAGCATTCAAAATTTTCTCATTTTTTCGTCAATTATCACATCAATTCTACTTATAAATATTCAAAATAAATAAACGCATAGATAAAGTAACAAATAACAAATAACTATATCTAGATTGTCTCATAGAGTGACATTCTGTGGAAAAGTAAGGGGCGAGAAGCTTTAGACCAACGAGAGAGACGTCATGCGCAGAACGGCCTTGTTTCGAGCATTCTAGAACGTTTGCGTGGCGTGTATAAATGCTGCATCTTGTTCAGTTCCCACCAGTCGCCAGTCTCCCTCGAGTCGATCTTTCTACCTCTTCCTTAACAGTGAATGTGTATGTTGTAATTTGTGTGTTATCTGCAATTCACGACATTGGACTAGCAGCAGAATTACACAGTGACTATATACAGAATCATGGATAAATTTTTAAGTAGGCGTAAGCGAGCATTAGACGATAATAATGCATCAATAGGTGCACAGGCGACAGTGCTTCCGAAGCTGAAATCAAGAAAATATTCTCAAGAATATTTAAATTTTGGGTTTACCAGCACTGAAGTAAATGAAGAAGAAAGGCCTCTGTGTGTCATTTGGTCAAAAATTTTGGCAGCAGACAGCATGAAACCTAATAAACTTAAACGACATTTGGAAACGCTTCATGGTGAGTACGTTAGCAAACCCCGAGAATTCTTCGAATTAAAATTAAAATCATATGAAAACCAAAAATCATATTTCAAAAAAACATTGGCTATGAATGAAAAAGCTTTACTTGCCTCTTACAAAGTTTCATATCAAATAGCCAGATGTAAAAAGCCTCACACCATTGGTGAAGAGTTGATTCTGCCAGCTGCAATTGAGATTGTAGAAACTATGTTTGGAGATAATTTTGCCAAAAAATTGCAGTCCATACCTCTATCAAATGATACTGTTACCCGTCGAATTGGTGATATAGCTCAAGACGTACAGCATCAGCTTTTCGAGAAGTTAGGTGATAATTCTTTTTCAATTCAGCTTGATGAGGCAACAGATAGCATTAAAGATGCTCATTTAATAGCCTATGTTCGATTTTGTGATGGTATGTCAGCGGTAGAAGAATTACTATTCTGCAAACCAATAGAACTCAAAGCAACAGCACTTGCATTGTTTGCTATCTTAAATGATTTTCTAAACAACGCAAATATAGAGTGGACAAATTGCGTAGGAATATGAACCGATGGTGCTCGCACAATGTCGGGAAGATTCGTAAGTGTACAGGCACTTGTGAAACAAAAATCTCCACAGTGTATCTGGACACATTGCATGATCCACAGAGAAGCTTTGGCTTCCAAAAAAAAATGAGTCTTGGTCTGAATATTGTGCTAATGACGGTGATAACCGTAGTAAATTATATAAAAATGAGACCCCTAAAATCAAGAATCTTTTCTGCACTTTGTAAAGACATGGGTGCAGTACATTCAGCGTTACTATTTTATTGCGAGGCAAGATGGTTATCACGTGGGAGATTTTTACAACGTGTTTTTGGATTAATAGATGAAATCGCCATTTTACTAGAAGCGGAAAACCGACCGGAACCCGACAATTTTCGAGATGATTTATTTGTGATGAAATTGAGCTATTTGGTCGACATATTCGATAAATTAAATACCTTAAATCTTCAACTCCAAGGAACAAACACACATATGTTGGATACGAGTGATAAAGTTAATGCTTTTTGTAGAAAACTGGAATTGTGGAGAAGAAATGTAAAGCAAAAAAACCTAGAAATGTTTGCAAATGTGGATGAATGTGTTAAAACTTACAAGACTGAAGAACAACATGTGGAAGGTGCTTTTGTAACCATTGAAAATCATTTAACCATGCTGGCAAATAATTTTAAAAAGTACTTTTTTGCTGACTTCAACTTGATACATAGTTACGAGTGGGTTAGGGATCCATTTCAAAATACTCCCGAAGATCTCTCAACTGCCGAAGAAGAAATCTTTATAGACTTCACGGCAAGTGCCGAAATCAAAAGACAATTTAGTAATAAATCACTCTTTGAATTTTGGGCAGGGTTGGATGATGAGTATTTTGCACTGAAAACAATAGCACTTCGTATACTATTACCATTTTCAACATCATACGTTTGCAAAACCGGATTTTCTGCGGTGGCTGCTTTGAGCGCAGCTAAATATAGAAAAAGAGCTTAGAGTGTCAATTTCTAATATTAAACCTTCTTTCGAAAAACTTTGCGCAGCAAGACAGGCCCAAATACAATGTGCAGTACTGATGCAATCCTATTTAGTGTATTATAACAGAGTAAACGTGTATTTTATTTTTTATTATGTCACAATGTATTTTATTGTTTTTTTCAGTGAATTGATTATATTTTTTAATAATATTTTTTCTCATTTTTTCGCGATATACTCGCGCCCCCTATTTAGTTTTATCACGCCCCCCAGGGGGGGCGCGCCCCACAGGTTGAGAAACGCTGGTCTACAGTGTGTTAGATTTTATGTGTCAGAGCAAATATCTGGACTATTCTATAAATGATTAAAAAATGACATATGAGGAAGGTAGTTATATTACGGTTAATTACGCAGAATTACAAATTCGGGCCAACTTTTGTACCCGAGAAAAAGAGAGCATTTCTTAACGTATTTTTGCGCGCTGAATTGAAATTTGATTTTCACTCGTCAGAATTTTGAGATTTTGCATGTTGGCAGCATTGTGCTGTCACAACAGCTGTCAGCTGGTTGAATCCATAGATAAGGTATAAATAGATCGGAGTCTTAATGTATTTAGTTTGGTTATACGTCCTCAAGTGGTTGGTCGGAAAACTATTTGAACAAACGCGCGTAGTACTCCGTATTCAAAAATATCATTTAAAATTATATTATTGTATATTGTATTTAGTAATTAGTGTTATTTGTAAACACTAATTCAAAGTAGCACAATAACATTACATCATTATATTGTTTTCTAGAAAATAAAAGATTTATTTACTTATATTTTAGTTTCTTTTCATACTGTCTTTTACAATGTATGTACACAAATTACCTTGAAGTAATTTAGTAACTTTTCCATTTAACACATAGTTAGCACATTTAAAATAATTTTGTAGTATTATAAACAATTTAAATTCTTTTTCATGTTTAACACATTTTGTTTTTAAATGAAATGTAACATATAAGTCAATATTATCACATAAAATCCTATATAAATTTTTCTTGAAATACATATTTGGCAAGAGCCACCATGTTAAATTAAAGATTTCCTTTGAAATAGTAAAAAAAGAAGTGTGGCAATAAATGAGGCTGCAGTGCTCGTACTCTTTTAATTTGACATACAAATGTTCATTGCCTTCGCTGGGTTCTCCAACAACATTACTCGTGCATGTTTTGCAGTTCGCACAATACCGCCGTACCTTCTTACCTATAAACCTTCCCACGTAACCTAAAGCCATTTCATCTAATGCTGTCATATTTACGTCTTCACATTATCTAATAAATACACAGTTGTGACATTTTGCTGACCTTTCTGCACTTCTTGTTTCAAGTATTGTTTTATGTTTGTTAATAAAACACTGCAGTTATCACTAGCACAATTTGCTCCTAAACACGAAGGGGATACAAAATTTCTAATTAACAAACTTTTAAAATATTGTTCGAAAGTGTAGCAGTTAGGATTATTATTTTTTCCACCATGTTGCCGTACCGTACACAAAAATTTTTCAATTGGATCTTGATTAATCCTGTGAGTTTTCTAAAGTGATCATCCATTTTTTTAATGATGGTGGTACAGTTCGTTTGCTATTCATAGTAAACAATGCCATATCTCTTAATTGTTTTCGGAATTTGTTCCAAAATGCTACATGGTCGGAAGTTTGTGAAACTGCACATTTGTATTTTTTGCCTGGTGGAGGCCGGAAATCTGTACTGTTGATACTATCAAAGAGTTCATCAAAGAATAACAATAGATTTGCAGTTTGTATACTATCTGTCATCATCTTTATTACTGCATCCAAACTCAACAAATTTTAATGTAAGATAATGAACAACTCCTTCCCTTTCTTTGCATAATTTTCTCTGGTTCTTTTAATCAAGAAATTAATTGCAGCTCCATTTGTAGTTCCTTTGGTCACAAATTATTGCAAGTACTTTCAATCCCGTCTCATTAAGTAAATTTATTATGCTGCCGATTAAAAATACCAAAGTTGTTGTTTTGGTAGTACTTTCATAAAAAGTGTATGCAATTACTTGCTTCCAATTGCGCATAATACCCCTTATCATGAATTCCAGAGCATGGTCCGCAATTTTGTCCGTAGGGGCAGTACCTATATCTTCAACACCAATTATCAGGTCCTTCTTCTCATCCCATGCCAAATGAATTTCTAATGCTATCTCATCGAAGACTAACATGGAGTATTTCTCTTCAGGTAATGTAGCGGCCGTTATTTTGATATTATTAAATATCGCTTCATTGCATCCTGGCCCATTTGATATACGGTTTAAGAAATATTATGTATAATGTGGTTGTTGTAAATCACTTACTAGTAAGATAAAGCAAATAATATGTATATAAAACTAATAAATTGTTCAAACAACACTAACTAAGCTGAAAACACAAATACATACCCTTCAATAATGGATGTGTATTTTTGAGAACTACAAACACTTACGATATAAAAACTAAAAATACACAATTAAATATTCCCGGCACTATAAATAACAGCACAATAAAATATCTTGAATATCTTAACGACCTCTAAAAGCACAAATAAAGACGTAAACTGACGTACACAAAATAAAGACGTGTCACAAACTTCAAAATTTTCGATAGCAACGCACCAAATGCTTGGTTGGAAAACTAAAAAAACGACGCGCCAGTAAAAACCAGTGTTTTGTATTGTACTTTTCACCCCATGGTTGAATCTGTAGCGTGTTCATTTCAATTTACGCAATAAGTATTTGTAATAGAAAATAACATAGTAAAATGTCGAACAGATCGTGCAAAGTCGACACTGAACTGAATGATTTGGTTCGCGATTTGCATTTATCCAAAAGAAATGCTGAAATACTGGGATCGCGTTTGCAACAGTGGAAATTTCTCTTGAGTGAAACGAAGGTTACTCATTTTAGAAATAGGAATAACGTGCTATTTCCATTCTTCGAGAAGATAAATCAAATTTGTTTCTGCAATGACATCAATGGTTTATTTCGGACAATGAAGCAAAATGAATGGTGACTTTTTATCGACGTTTCCAAATACAGTTTGAAGGCTTCTCTCCTGCATATTGGAAATCAAATGACGTCAATTCCAATTGCTCATGCCGTCAACACTAAGGAAAGATACGAATTGATGAAAGAAATTTTGGGATTGATCAAGTACAACGAACATAAATAGAAAATTTGTGGCGATCTAAATGTATTTGATGATTTCGAAGTAGGGTATTTATTTAAATTAATAGACTACGCATGTATTTTATGTTATTGGCATGTTGATTGCAATGCAGAGCGGCTTCACGAAATACTGTTGCTTTCTTTGTCTGTGGGAAAGTCCGGCAATAGCGCATCATTACGTAAAAAAAGGAATGGCCATCTCAAGACCATTATTTACCAGAAAAGCAAGACATACCTAATAATCCACTGAATGATCCAAATAACGTTTTACTTCCTCCACTACATATTAATCTGGGCCTCATAAAGAATTTCGTTAAAGCGCTCGACCGAGGCTTTCCAGTCTTTATCTCGTCTGTATCCCAAGATTTCTTACGCTAAAATAAAAGAAGGGATTTTCGTTGGACCTGATATAAGGAAATTGATGGATGACGACAACTTTACGCGACGTTTAACGCCGACAGAAAAGGCAGCATGAGCATCTTTCGAGAGCATCGTTCATAACTTCCTTGACAACCGAAAAAGTGACGACTACAGACAAATTGTCGCGGAACTGTAACTAAATTACAAGATAATCGCTGCTCGTATGTCGCTAAAAATACATTTTCTGCATTCCCACCTGGATTTTTCCCCGGAAAAGTTAGGTGATACGAGTGACGAGTAGGGCGAGCGGTTGCATCAAGATTTGCAGAGAATTGAGAGAAATTACCAAGATTTCTGGGACGAGGGCATGATGAGCGATTATATTTGGAGTCTATTGCGTGAAGCAGACCAACAAGAATTCAAACGAAAAAGTTACTTCATTTCTAAATTTTAATTTTTTATTGAATAAAATGGCTATATGTACATGGTCGAAAATTGCAAAAAATTGCTATTTAGATTATCTCGAAAAACTGACGACCTACGGACTCCGGATTCGGAATCAGCGTCGAAAATTACCCTATTAACACACTTTGGTTGCTCAGGTACAAAACCGTGTATTCCTATGTTATTTTTAATGATGTGTCAAAATCGGAAAAACAATTGAACATTTAAATGGAACGTACCCAGTATTATTGAATATTCTGAAACTACAGGAATTTATCTTTACAGCGGTATGTCACATGTACTTATTTCATTATTTTTTTTCAATTTCTTTTAATTATAAATTTTGATTATTGTTGAGCCAGTTAGAAAATATTAACATCCTATCAGAATGACCAGCCCTTAAACTGTGAATCAATTTAATTATATATGGGGCCATTTCATGTTTTCTTACGTAGTAATAAGGAAGGATTGTGATGACGATATTTTTGTTTTAAAGTGGTCTTTGAAAAATGTCTCTCTCTCTCTGTATGTGTGTCTTTATCTCTTTTTGTGCCTCTCTCCCTGTGATCATGGTAGGGGTCATTCGGCTATCAATATCAATTCTAAATTTTGTATTTACGAGTATAATCTCCATCTTGAGATTTGATTAGTTTTCCAGTTAAATCGGTAGACCGGACGTAGTAGTTTATTTCAGTGAACAAATCGAATTTGGCCAGTATTTCGTAAATTACTAAGTTTAAACAAATTTGTATAGAATTCAAATGTACTTCAAATTAAATTTAAGAAAAATTGTATCAAAAATGTTTTTCGAAATCCCCACAGAGAGTAGGTCTTTTACTCTTTTCGAAATTCAGTTTTTTACAAATACCTTGCATGCTTTCTAGGCAGGTACAGTTCTGTGCAATAAAGTGGCGTACACGTCTTATTGCTGATTTTCACATATTTTGTTAGTGTGCAAATGGCTTATTTTTTCCTGTATTTGAAAAGTTAAATAATGCCTTCATTATTGACATTAGTTGTCAAAATGATTGGTTCCGATTATATTTTTTCTTGATGATTATTTTATTTAAAATTACAGTCATTTTCTTTTGCTTTTCCGCTTTTGTCAATTGCGTTTCACTATTTGTCAAAGGATTTTCCATGATTTTAAATGTCAGCTGAATTTGTCAAATGGAATTCCCTTTTTGTCAAATTACTGTCCCTTTATATCAAATTATTTTCTTGTTTATATGTAGGTATGTATACCTCTTACAATTTATGAAAAAATATAGCAATTTACACATTAAAGTGAGCAGTTTTTTTTTATTTAGATACAAACACAGTGTAACATCTATGTAACCTAAACATAACTCAATTCGAAATTTCATTTCTTTGTAAACAGTTGTGTAAATATGTCTCCATAATTCAAACAATTTTGTGGACGTATAAGCTCAGATGCATTGTGTGCCTCTGCTTCCATTGACTTCTAGTGGATTAAGAAAAGGGATATAAGCAGGAAGAAATACTGGAAAATGACCATGGCCTCTAATGAGGTTCAAAACTTCCTCACTTCTATGGAATCTTACATTGTCCACAACAATATGAGCCCCATTCTACACCGTCATTATGTAAATGTTGAATAACGTTGTGAGAAATTTAGAAAAGTGCAGTACATCAAAGGGCACATCTTGAGTTTGAAACAAATAGAATGAATTTACGTTCATTACAGCGGCAACAGAATAATTGAGCCCTTCTAACTGTGCTTCTATTTTTGATGTTCTGGTATTTTTCACAAATCTTCAGTAGGAAACACAAAAATATATTTGTATTCCGTATTCGTCAATGAAAAACATTTTTCTCTTTCCAAGATCATTCTGTTATACTGCACTGCGTAATCAAAGCGAGCTTCAATACCGTCCAGTGTATTTCTCCTTTCAGGAAGAAATGATACTTTTTTAACAGAATAAGGAAAGTTGCTCTATTAATCGTAGATAGTGCTATATGTTGAAGAAGTGGCCATTGGTTTAAGGGTGTTGTATAGCAAACTAAAAATTTCGACGTCTTCGCTGCGGGTATAGGGGGATTCTACTCAGGGGTGGAGCTTGCCAATACCCCACTACCACGTACTGTTTTGCTAAATGCTATAGTAAAAATCTAAATTGTATAGTTCCCAGTTTATAAGTACCGCCCTTATGGAGCGATGCATTCGAAATGACATACGTCTGATGCGTTAAGTGCTAATTGTCTCTTTTCAGGCTACACATACTCTACGTAACGTAGGTGCTAGTAATATTTTGTATGATTTATTTAGTCTGGTGTCTAGGCGCCACAGGAATGTAGATTGTAAGTTTTTTTAGTCTGACATGTGTTCAATAAGTTAATATGTATGTAAGATGGAATTCTGATTAAAAGAAATATTACTTAGTGCCTATGAATACTATATAATAATAATAATATTTTTTTGAAAGGCACTAATGTCATCGTCTTGATTATCTTTTCCATTGGCCGTATTGAAAATCACAGGATAATTATTTATATCTATAGGTACTATTATAATACAAGGTGACCAGCAAGGTATCCGAGAAACCTCGTACATGAATCAATGACTAAAGGGGCCCACACACTGCGGTTTTGTTCGACAGACTTGTTCGTCGAACTAACGATTTTTCAAATAAAATAGTCTCGCATATTTTTTTCCAAAAAAGATGCAGAATGACTGTACTTATAATATCATGTATTGAATGAAATTTCATTGTTTTATTATTATATATAATTATTTAAAGTTTAATGTTTATTCATTATTTTTATGTAACTACATCTGTAAAATAATAAGTCCTATTTATGTCTGTTCTTTATTTACCATAACACGAAGAGTAATGTTAAATTTTTAAAATAAAAGATATCCTTTCGGAGCAATTTCTGGTTTACTTCAAATCTTTTTATAATTGTCCGAACACTGAATCGTTTGAGAGTAATTTTTTGCTAGGTCGTAAATTACTCTTTTGAACGTCTACCAGTCTGGTACATGTACAGAGGAAGTAGGCATCATCTATATCCATCTCATTTTCTATATTTGTTTTACATTATTTTTAACTCACTTATAAATGTCAGTAGTATTTTATCTTGATAAATGTAAAATAGTGGAAGAACTAAAAAAGCTAGTATTATTTATGAATCATATGTAATGTTTTTGTTTAAGTTTGTATTTATGTAAAAGTTATAAAAGCCTGGCAGAGAATGTGTACAATTTTATGAAATGTAATACAAAATAATATAAGTAAATTTTACAAAAAGAAAATATACATTAATTTTATAAAGTTAAACCAAGGTTACTAGATAATGTTTTCAATTTTATGAAATGTAAAATAATATAAAAAAATGTTTAATCAAATACCTACTCAAAACCGTAACAACGATTTCTGTATTCCGAATATCGCTCGTAAAGTGAATCCCCACCTAAACAAAGTAACTCCGCCCTGTCTTGGATTGCAAGGATATATCAAATATTTGACTGCAGGTGGCGTATTAAAGCAGTGCCAAAAATGCATTTCGTTCTTATCAAATTACACATTTATCTTAATAAATACGAAAAAATTTTGCTAGAAATTAATGTTCACAATAATATGTTATACATCGGTACGCATTTTATTTTTCGATTATCTATTTATATTTAATTTTTTATAACAATTAATAAAAAATTGAAAAAACAAAATGCGTAGAGACGTGTAGATAAACATTATAAGAATATTTCATCTAAATCATTTTTGCATAAAGTTTAAAGATAGCCTGTAATCAGTAAATATTTTAAAATGTACCTATACAACACCCTTAAGCACTTCTATTGCAACTGGCGGAGGGTTAAAGAACAACCTAGGTCAATCCAGTCACAAATCTGTTCTTTTTGAGTATTTGATAATTTTTGCTGCCGATGTCCTGCACTTGATTTTGCAGTAAGTATTATTTGTTTTCCTGTATGTTGCATAAATTTTTCTAACCGTATCCGGCAAAACGAAATGAAATTTTGAATTAAGTTATATTTATAGTATATATATGTTACACTTTGTTTGTATCTAAATACAATATAAATTTCTCACTTTAATGTGTAAATTGTTATATTTTTTCATAAATTGTAAGGGGTATACATACCTGCATATAAGCAAGAAAATCAATTGATAGAAAGGGAAAGTAATTTGACAAAAAGGGAATTTCATTTGACAAATTCAGCTGACGTTTAAAAATATGGAAAGTCATTTGACAAATAGAGAAACTCAATTGACAAAAGCGGAAAAGCAAAAGAAAATGACTGTATCGACATTATCTTAACATTAAACAAAATTTATTATATTATATAATTGTTTAATATTCAACACGAAAAATAAAATACAAATAAAAGCAAACATAAAAACAAAACAAGACAATATTAATATTGTCATACTGCCATTTCCTTCAAAGACATTATTTAAACGATGGGGCATTGAATTAATTAATTGCCGCATGTAATTTTCATCTGTCGCTAATTCTTCCCACGCATGCATTTTCTATTGGATCTCAAAGATGATTCAGGTTTAGAAAACGAATATTTTGGGTATATTTTTTCTTCGTTAATAAACGCCATATATTCTCATTAGGGTTCAGATCTGGGCTGTTAGTCTGCGGCGTTATTATGTTCAAGCCATGTTCTAGCAATATAAGCCGTGTGCACAGGACAATTGTCATGTTTTTAAATCCAATTCATGGATGCTTCGACAAGCTGTGGATCGTGAGCCAGGAAAATTTACTGCAATTTTAGCACTTCTAACGGTATCAAAAGAATTTTCCCAGCGTTTCTTAATCTTTAGCAGAGTAGGCGGGCAAATTGAATATCTGTGTCTGTCAGTTAAGTATGAAAAATTGAATTGACGCTATATGACAAATTAAAAACTAAAGTCATATTTAAATAATCGTATATTTAGTGTACGTCAGTTTATTGCACAAAACTGTAAATTACGAGTATAAAAGTATTTAAAACATAGTTTTCAATACCTTTTGTTTAAAAAAAATTCAAAACTCGGACCGGAAGCAGCACTTTTACTTTTATCGAAAACCGATCTTTTGCAAATATTCATAATTACAGACTCTATATACCGCGCGATCATTTAAATTCTAAATTAGAGCAGGCTGTGAAATTTAAATTAAGTTGGTATATAAGTACTAATTTACAATTTGAATTGTCAAAGTGACGTTTCAAAATGTTAATTAATCAATAATTGACATTCTGGACAACCTAATAAAAAAAATCCCGCCTGCTATAATTTAGAATTTAAATGATCGCGTGGTATTTAGTAAAAAGGTATTTAGAGCTTGATTTGCAACTTCGGGCCGGAAGTAATACTTTTACTTTTAGCGAGTAACACTTTTTTCGCAAAGTATGCATTTCATAGAGATTTATTAAGAAAATAGAAGTATGTACTTAGAATAGGATTTTCAATAATTTTCGTGTAAGAGATTAAAAAAAGATTAACACTTTATAATTTATTTATATATCTATTATTTAATAATTCGTACAATTGCCGAGATATTTGCTGTGACACATAAAATCTAACACATTGTATAGCCGTGCTGGGTCTCACATATTACAGCATACTTTTTAAAGGAAATGTTTAATCTTTAATGAAAACTACCTTAAAACAGTTCATAAAACTGATTCTTTATACCGACAGGCCTACAATTATTAATATTAGTTCTGCCTCCCATTTTCTCGTATGACGGTACTACTTTAGAGTAATGCTGTCGGGAATATTTCTTGCTGAAAGGATAAATAAACTATCTTAGTCACTGAATCAACGATATATTCTTTAGCCACGCGGATACAATTTCTGGTAGTTTGTCACTACCTGACGTCATCTTTTTACAGCATTTGTCAATTACTTTGCCAATTTCATCTGGTGTTACTAGAATAAATATACTGTGCAATACCTTTATACCAGAAGACAGATTATTTGGGCATGCGTAATTGGTAGGTAGTTCAGTTCATAGTTTTAGTAGTAGGATTTCTATTATTCACTAGCTGACCCGTCAGATGTCATGTCCAAATATCAATTTTTTTTTGTGATCGTTTTATGTATTTGTGAAAAGCTATTGGAAATATGTAAACAAAGAAATATGAACGAAAAACGTATTTCTGAGTGATCATTGTATCTATTAACGATTGTGTCTAAAATGTGATCGACTTGGAAGCATGTGTTTTTATTCCAAAATTAAGTCACAATTGAATTAAGTCAGAATTTCTTGTCAACCAAATAGCCATTAAATTAGAATCTTAAGGTGTTTTATTTAGATTACGATTTCGATTGCAAGATCGATGTTCAAGTGAACAGTCGATATAAAGAAATGCTTTGTTTCTATTGCTTTGCTGTGACATCAGCCTTTTGTCCATTGCAATGCTTTATCATACACGGCATTTTTTGTATTGTTATCTGGCGCGAAACAAAGAAAATGGAAATAAAATAACTACATTTGTTGGATAGCTCGCGAAACAACACAATGTTACGTTAATTTTGAGCCCATTGTATGTATTTCGGAATTTTATTTTATTTATTTATAGCCGTAGAATTATGGTTTTATTGCCTGGCGCTTGTCGTTAACCGTTCCATTTGATGTATTTTTATCCTTCCGGTTTTCATGTTGAGAATATGACCTTCTGTTTTCAATTAAGTACGAATTAATTTTACTTATTTAAACTGTCTCGCCATCTATGAGTGGACTACGGACTATTCATATAGTAGCTATCTACTTTCGTGATTCCTCTTGCATGGTGTTAACGACCCTTGAACCCTTTTGTGTTTATTTGGGCTGGAGAATTTTTCTTTTAATTTATCGGTTCTGCCTTTAACAGATTATAGATTTTCTTTTAACTTTTGTGGTTTAGGGTATCGACGGAATAAATAAATTGTGTGTAGGTGGCAGTGTCATAGAGCCGCTAGTTGTGTCTTTTGTCGTCGTGTCTTTTCCGCTGGTGGGAAAGTGAAGCGTGACTGGATCACATTTGTCTCGAAGACTCTCGAAGTAGAAGCGGTTTGATTGTTTGTTCGTGCTTATTCCTTGCAAATTTGTCGAGGCAGTTGCCATTTCGTAGTAGTAATTTCACTAAAGGAGAGTGGATTATCTTCGCAAGGAATTAAGAATTTTATTGTGCTTTATTTCCGACGCCGCCGCGCCGCTCGGATTTTCGTCAATGCGAACAACTAGATCATCCCGCTTTTAGTCCGATGTAGAAACATCGAGTCCGATGTAGAAACATCGCATATATTTTCGAAACGGGGGTTCTGTGGCACGTGTTTCTCCCGACGCCATTTTACAATTTTACGTTCCTGTACAAAAAATCTTTGGAATTTTTGAAAGAGGTTATTTTTCCTCCATATAACCAGAGGATTATAATACCACCATATCGCCTACGAGATACCATCTGTTCCTGCGATCGTTCCGAAGACGAAAATTCAAGAATTTTCTCATTAGTGAAGCCACGCCCACCTGTTGACAAAGTCTTAAGTCCTTATGTTTTATGTTTTGATTGTTATTTTGGGTGTATTAATTTGTAATTTACTATAGCTTAATTCTTGCCATATTACGAAAAGTAATTTCTTAACTTCATTAAGTACTCTTATTCGAAATTGTTGTTTTGATTCCGAGAGATCCTTGTGTTCGGATGATTAGATCATCTTTAGGCCTTTTGCCATGTTCTTGTGACTTCAGTGCTTATACACGTGTTCTAAATTCTTAATTTAAGTTGTTACCGACGTAACTTTAGAATCTTGCCGGTTAATATCCGATTAGTAGTAACTACTGCCCGTTACAAGGGTTAAATGTAGTTACCAATTTATTGCTGTATTTGATTTCGAGTTGTAGGCCTTAAGACAATTTACTCTAACTTGCTTAAATTTTAACAACCCTCAGTTGCTAAATTTTCCTTTTTTTTCTTAAATTTGTGGCTTATATTTTATTTTATATCTACAGGGTGAACCTGTTGGTACATATTTGTAATCTGATGTAAAGCCAAGATCTTTGCTATATTTAATTAATTCATGTTTTTTTAATCTATTTAACAATATATTTTATTGTTATACAGAGTGACCGAATATCATTATATGTGAACTTTACATAATTTAATTTACTTTCTTCAACTTCCTAGTGATTCATAACTAGTGTAGTTTTGGTTCTATTCATAGTTTAAATGTTCTTTTTTATTATTATATCTACTTCAAATGTTTTTAAAATATTAGAACAATTATTATTAACTAATACATTTTGTTGTTGTTTGAAATTACTTGGCTCTGTCTTACCTTCTACTACCTGGATATTTTTAACTGATTTCCCCTGGATTAAAGATCTTTTGGGGTGGGGCATATTACATAATAGGGATGGCGTCCCAAATTCATCCAGATGCGGTTTTATGTAAGCCCACGGCATCGCGGTTGAGCAAGAGGCAGTTCCCCTCTCCATCTTTGTCAGATGTACCTAGGGAAGTGAAAGGTAAGGCATTCCTGAAGGTGAAGCAGAAACCTTTCGACACTTTGGTGTTGTATTTTGCGGCGTTGCCATTGTTTTAGGTTAGTCAAACATTTTATTTGCTAACTGTACCCAACGGATGAATATTTGAGTTTCCGTCGACGCCATTTTTCCTGCGCCCTTTTGAATTTACTAGTTTATATTCTTGAGGGTGTAGCAACAAAACTAAACACAAATGTAATTTAATTTTAATTTTGGTTGGAATGCGTTTTTGCAGATTTTTCTGACTTTTTTTTTCAATTGAAAACATTCAATTAAGTATTTCCATCCCGGAAGCATAACGAACAAAAACAAAGAATTAATCAAATATCGTCAGTTATGATCGAGAGTGCATACAAAAATTATGATTTTTGTTGTTTATTCCGAATTTTCCGACTTTCCTTTGTAATTGTCCCAATTTTTTTTCCTGAAAACTTTTTCAGAACCACGACAAACAAAACAAAAAATGAGGTGTGGCCACTACACGGCTTTCTTATACGTATAATCGTTTCAAATTATACACAAGTTGTTCTGAATTGTTTTAAATACTTTTATCTTAGAAAAATAAACGTGTAAATGTGTTACTTCAAGTTCAAATTTTAAGAATTTTTTTATACAAAAAATATTCAAAATTCTATTCTAAATACTTATATTCTCTTAATAAATCTCAATAGAATGCATACTTTGCGAGATATTTGAAAAAAGGCTACTCGCTAAGAGTAGAACTGTTACTTCCGGTCCGAATTTTGGAATTTCATTTATACAAAAAATATCCCAAATCTAGTTCTAAATACTTCTGTAGTCTTGACAAATATATATAGAATGCATAATTTACGACATATTTGCAAAAAATGGCAATTCGTTACGAAAAAGTGTTACTTCCGGTACGAATTTCAAAAAACTTTTTTAACCAAATTCTTCTGAAATTTAATTTTGAGTACATATGAATTCTTTATAAATTTGTTTAAACTTAGTAGTTGACAAAATATTGGCAAAATTCAATTTTTTCACTGTAGTAAACTACTACTTCCGGTCTGCCGATTTTACTGAAAATCTAATCAAATCTCAAGAGGGAGATTATATTCGTAAATACAAAAGGTGGAATTGATACCTGTAGCGGTTTGACCGCTATTGTGGTCACACACACACACACACACACACACACACAGACAGAGAGAGAGAGAGACATTTTTTAAAAACCACTTTTTCGGTATCAGGGACTTCAAAAATCTCGAGGTCGAAAATTCATATCACAGTACTTCCTTATACTACGTATAAGTCAAAAGAATTATACATATCTATCGTTCGAATCCTAAATTATGGTCTTTACTTCATTGAAAAGTGCTTTTTAGTTTTTTCTGGAATTTTCCACTGATAAATATTTACTTAAATTAGGTAAATTTTTAATTTTATAAATTTACTTACGGGTGAGATTCAAACTCACGACATCCCAATCGCTTGTCATGTGCGCTTACCTTTGCGCCACACGTGTATGTATGAGTTCGAGTCTTTTAAACATTGTGATTGCATTGTGGGTAGTCCGACGTATGTACTAAATTTTAAATAATTTTAAAATAATAATAATAATAAGCGCATCTGACTAGCGATCAAGAAGTGGTCAGTTCAAATCTCACCTGCGGGTAAATTTTTAAAATTAAAAATTTACCTAATTTAAATAAATATTTATCAGCGCGAAAGCAGAAAATTATAATAAGAGCATTTAATTTATATTTATATAGATTAAGAATACTGAAAAGCTAGAAGCCATGTATGAAAAGTTTAGGTAATTTATACATACATCCTTTGTTCGTTCATTGTTTATAGATAAAACTACTGTTTTACGATTAGTGTATTTACTGCATACATTAATAAATACTTTATGTATATTACCAGTATTTGATGGTAGTCATTATCGTTAATATTTGATGGCTTAATTTGTGCTATTTTTCAAAATCATATTTTTGCAGAACAATATGCTTCTTGAATTACATTAGGCAACCGTCACAGCAGTATATAAAAATATATGGTAACATAGTTCTACCTCCTTTCGTTTTATAAAAAAAATGTGGAATATAATAAAGAAAGAAACAAAGCTTTGTTGATCTCGTAAATGTATAGTAAGGGGAGGGGTCATCTTACTACATTAAACAAATCAATCGATCCAAACAATGGGAGAAAATGCTGTCTGGATTCGATTAGAATAATTATCCTTTAGAAAAATCTAAGCCGGCAGCATTCTCTAAACTCTAAAGGAAATACACATCTTCAATATAGCAATAGAAGTTATGATATCCACTAACTTGGTTTAAGTTTCCAAGTTTTCGAATCCAGTAAATTCAACTTGGTTCAAACAAATTTAGTGTTAGCTTTAGCTATGGTTTAAAGGAAAACGACCACCATTTAAATCAGTTCATCACTGTGTTAATAAAGTCACTATACTCCTTCGCTGAAGTATTTCTGAGCACTTTACTTACCATGTTAAGGTTAATTTTGATTTCGAGTTATTTTTTAGGTACAAATATGTAGACGACTTGCTGACGACCTTATGGCAAAGATGACTATTGCCTATATATCTTTAATAATTTTATTATAGACTGAAATTTACTTGAGTCTTAAATCATACCACTCCCTAAAAGATAAAATTATTCTAGCTCTGAATCACCAAACACAATTTTACTTATGGCATTGATCTGTTATTTCATTATTCTAACTAATAATATCTCTGCTAATAATTACATTAATAATAATTGTTGTTATCGTAAACTTCAATTGTTACCTAATATCATAGGATAATACAAGTGTTCAAGAATTATAAGAATACATATAAGAATTGTAACATACCTTACCTTAGCATTTCTTCTTCCGAATTGAAAGATGTTACTCAAAAGAAAGATCAATCTAATACCTTATACTGGATTAAGAGTATTAATTGTGATAAATGTTATATTGGACAGTCATTTTGGAATATGACTTTAGTTTTTAACATCCGATTGTCCAATATACCTTGGGGCACTAGGTGTTCTTTGTGTTGAAATCGACCTTTTGATTTTGACAACGCTAAAACTCTTGACTTAAACAGAATTTAGTTAAATGTTAATTCCTGAAGATGTGCTTAAATAATACCTTTTGGGATTCCATTAATATTAGAAAAAATATTGTAACTGTAAATGCTTGTTTTGGCAACCGTTTTTAACTAGTTTTGTTTAGTAGTTTAATTTTTTCCCAAAATTAAATATCAGATTCTATTAAAGTTCATTTTTTAATATGTAATTTTATTATCTTAAATGGTGATTATGGTTTACTGTTTATTAATTAATTAGTTCTTAATCTTTATTTATAATTGCTTAATATTACTAAACAACTTTTTCACATTTTAGAATCTATAACAGTCAAATTAAGTATTTTTCTTTTTTCTTTCTATCTAATTAATTTGCGAATTATATATAAATCATTCTGTTTCATCTTTGTTCTTTTTTATTATTATTATAAAATTCCTATTTTGCTGTTTTCAGTATTTTTTCATTTTACCTAACTTTGTCTGCTTTGTCTCATGTTTAAAACAACAGCAATTTAAGATAAATTTAATTATATGTATATAATTTGTCAATACCTAATTACTTTTAATGATGCAAATTTGTTGCTTTTAATTAATAGACACCCCGAAAAATAATATATTTGGACCGGCATGAATTGGACACGAACTACTTTGTGTATAATGTTTACACATGTATTAGGCACTAAATTTATAATTACTGTGTGTAGAAAATAATTTAAACAATATTCGAAAGTGCTGTGCACATACATAGTTTGAGAATCACATAAAACACGGAGGTTTATTTTATACAAAAATACAATTATTTTGTGCTGTTCTCTACATTCTGTCACAAAATGTTCTCTTTTCATAGTGTTGTGTTCTCTTGCTTTCAAGATGTCTGTAGAGTCTGTTGCACTAGTTTGTAGAACTTATTGCACTTTAATCTTTCTCTATAGATGCGGTTTCTTAAAGTTATGTCCTCTACAGTTAAAGTATTCACGACAGCAACATTATAGTTAATAACGCTGTGTATGACTTTTGCCGGTTTTTCGTCCAATTGTTCAACAGCCTTTTTTTGGTTATAGTATTAATTATTTGCCCGATTGCGTGATTGTGATTTAATTCTATTTTTGGCACGATATTTTCGTTACCAAGTGTCCACACTCTTGCTTTACATGTTCTAATACTGCATCGTCAAAACTTTTCATTCGTAGTTTTTAACATTTCTGTAAAGTAAAGTAAGTTATCAACCAACAGAAGTTGTTTTCCACGTCCACTTTCAATTATTTTAGATACCATGATGGTGTTTGGTGTTGATTGGTGCGTTTTACAACTACTTTCCTGTGTGAGATCTCTAACTGAACTAAAATTCTAAATAAGGGATATGGCACTTCCCCTCAACTTTTCATGTAATACTTTAATAACAATTTCATTGTGGTGGCCAGTTGTTCGTCCAGGTACGGAAAGGATGACTGTAATTAGGCCTTAAGAGAGTGTCCATTTCATGTCCGCCCACATATTTTATTTCAAAATTTGGTGGTAAATCAAAAGATTTAAAGCACATTTGATTTTACACTTTTTTATATCTTAATTCCTGGAGTTACATATGCGTTAATCTACTACTGTTCAATAGCCACAAGTTTTCCGTTACTTTTACTCATAATTTTTGCTAAGTATAACAAAATGATACTACGATAAACTTACCCGAATGCAACATATTTGTAATCCATCCATGGAGTAGGATTTAGAGAAATTATATATTGGACACTGTTGTCTGTATGCTTTCCATTGTTGCACATTGATAAAACACCTCGTCTATCGTGAGGAATTATATAATTTTCACAAGGAATCCGCTTATGTTTTAAATCAAATCCACCACCTTGTAACCAACAACCGTGGACAATTCTGAAGAATTATTTCGAGAAAAAGTGAGATTACGATTAACTAAAAATGTATGATGATCCAATTATCTTGAATTACAAAAATACATTGAACGCATTTAGGTGTGTTGAACACTGTGGCTAAATGTCCGCCGGTGGTCTTGCCTGCATAAAGTGAGAGTTCCGCCGACCGGGCGAACTCTCATTATACAACAACAATACCTACTACTTTTAACTTACTAAATACTGATTGCTTTCTTTCTACAAATTACATAAAAATTATTTTAAAAATAGACTTTAATAAACATATTTCCTATTAATTACAGCAACACATAATTTAATAATAAAAATAAAATGAATAACTAAAATATAAATAAACATATTACTTAGAAGTCAATTACTGCTATAATAAGAAAAAGTATAAGTTTTGTAAGTGTATCCTAATAAATCCATTTTCTACTAAGTACAACACTAATTTTCACAGTTGCATAATATTTCAAATAAAAAGAACACATATTTCATAGTTGTTAATTACTCACAAAATAATTTAAAATAGATTTTTTTGTTGATGTTTATTTGCTTGTTTTAATAGATGCATTGCTTTCTAATTATTACATTATTACAGATTAATAAATAAAACTATAGTATAATTACCCAACAGATGCAGTAGCAACATCGCATTGACGTAAAAGCTTAAAAAGGCAAATTCACTACGCCTAACGCACAGCCTTAACCATAAATATTTTGACATTAGACGTTATAAACAAATATGTAGTTCTAAGCACACATTTCGATACAAGGATTCTACGCATTCTCCTATATAAATGTAATTATGATAGAAATAGTAATAATGCAAAACTGAAACTGTCAAAACACAATACTAAATTCGTTCTATTGTGGCCGTCCTTGCAAACGAACCAACAGTAAGCGTTATTTTACGTATGACATTCAAGTGACGCATTTCTCGTGCGCTGTTGCTACTGCATCTGTTCGGTAATTCTACTATAGGTTATGATCATGACCGTTAAGATAACGGCAGAATTTTCATGTAATATAGTAACGTGCAGCCCACCGGCAAAAATCGACAAAACTAATAACTTATTTAAATAACGTCATATACCATCTGAATCTTTTTCGTATACATAAATAATTTTAATGTATTTTCGTCTTTCGAGATAAACAGATAAAGTGCTATACATCATTGCTAAATTAGTTGTAGTAATGAGTTTAGCTACATTGACAAATTTCTAGTATTTTTTTATTACTAAATTGGACAATATATGATTTAATGAAACAATCTGTATATTCTTACATATTTTGAAAGAACATTAAATTGTAATGAGTCATTAGTAGCCCCTTCTTAGATTGCTCTTTTGTGTTTTAAATAAAAGAAAAAACAATTAGTTGAAGATTCATGGTTACATGGGGAGCATATTCTAAATATATTTTAAGCTCTGATGCACTTCCGGTTTGTCAGGAAATCCATGGAACTTAATTTTTTTAAATGACTCACCCTATATATTTTTAGATTTTCTAGTACTGTATTAAATTGACAATTTACTGTTTTTTCTTTTTCAAAATTGAGCCAACAGTTTTTGAGTTATTAAGTTTTTTTTGGAAATTTTTGACGAAAACACGTGTTCAGAAAAAAACATTTTTTCATTGTTTTTCAAAGTAAAAAACATTAACTTGGTGCTTGTAGCCAAGAAAATTTTCATCATTTGGTACAAGTTGCACTCGGCAATATCTCAAAAAACTTTGTTTTTTCAAAGTCTACTTCCTGAAATTTTCACATACCAAAAACTTATTTCTTTTAAATGGAACACCCGGTATTTTATTGTGGTATTTTGTTCCCTTTTTTATCCTCTTTCGTTTTTGTTAATAATGTCCTATACCTATCTTTTGTAATTTCTGAGATAATCACTATAGGGGCAATCAGCGGTCAAATAAAGGACTACGAGCGCTGTTCTATGCTCCAAAATATTCGCCCAATAAAGGCTGGAATGAGTCAACTGTTAAAGAAAGTCAGTAAACATTTATGTCAAATTTATAAAGGTATCGCTATTAGTTATTATCCAAACGAATTATTCTTATGAAGAGTTAATAAATATGATTGACGTTGTGGGTAAATCTGAAAGAAACTATTTGCTAGCATCCAGACTTTGTGCATAGCCATCCCTGGTAGAAGTCAGCCGAAGCCAGAAACCTTCGAAAGTGTAAAGGAACGGTTCGAGTGAACAGAAAGTATTGAATATGAAAAAAATAGCGAAAAATATCAATAACTGGTGAGACATTTATGGTACTTGCGAGTGTAGCCGAACACCCCCATACTAGTACTACGAAAATTAGTCGTCAGTTAGATATAAGTCAAATTTGAGACTCCAGAATAATTAGGAAATATGTAATTCATCCGTAGCATATTCATACACAGTGTTAGATGAAAAAGAATTTCAGATTCGCCAATGGGTAGCAGATAAATTATCCTGACTTTCTCAATTTTTTATTGTTTACCAACCTTCTATTAAAGTGTATACGTTCATTGTCACAATTTTCGTTATTAGGGCACATAAAAACTCCCACTTCATTACACCTGCAAACTTTCAAAATTGTTGGTCATTAAATGTGTGGGGAGGAATAGTGGGTAGTTACATAACTGGGCCTAATTTCTTTGATGAAAATGTTATTGGAGAAGTGTATCTTCGTTTTCTACGGACGGATTTTCAAAACTTTTTGAAGACATGAACATTAAAATCAGAAAAGCGTTTACAAGAACATGTCGAAATGTTTTACGCAACGTTAGTACTTCTTTGGAAAACAGAATGTTGAACATATTCTTTAATTAATGAAATTAGTTTTTTTTACTTTTGATTATTGTTACGTTGGTCAATACTTTTAGGTTATTTAAATTGCGTTATTTTGTTGCTTAATTTTTCTTCTATAACAGTTTTAGGATATCAATTTATAATTTTGAAGTACTACAGCCTACTCTTATGAAGAACTTCAACAATGAAAGAATAAGAGCAATTAGGCAAATTAAATTGAATATAGCAGCTTTGTTTCATGCACCTTTTAGTGGGGCGGCATCTCCAAATATATCAGTAAATATAACTTTTATTTTATTTCTTTGTTAACCAACAGTGTAAAAATGAAATATTGCAACTGGACATTGTCGGAATTAAAAAATTGCGATGATCTTCATTATGTGAAATTATTACTTTTGGTATAGTTGGATTTAAGCTTTACTTTGTTTGACAGTTAACTGAGGAAGTCGGGCCCCTTTCCTGCCTGCCATTGGTTGAACGAATATTTTGGGGCATAGAACAACAGCGCTCGTAGTTTTATAATTGACCGCTAATTGCTCCTATAGTGATTATCTCAGAAATTACAAAAGATAGGTATAGGATATTGTTAGCAAAAATGGAAGAGAATAAAAAAAGAAACGAAATTCCTCAATAAAATACCGGGTGTTTCATTTAAAAAAAATAAGTTTTTGGTATATGAAAATTTCGGGAAGTAGGCTTTGAAAAAAAAAGTTTTTTGAGGTATTGCCGAGGGCAACTTACTTTAGTTCTTACCAAAATAGTACGCTCAAAGGCAGATAATTCGCAAGGTACTTCGGAAAATGAAAACTGATTATTCGAAATGTAGTATAAGGAAAATTCTTGATAAATAGCTATAATTTTTTGCATTTTTAGGTTAAATTTATGTCTTAATATTTGTAGAAATGTAAAGATCTAATGAAAAAACTGCCGAGCTGATGTGAAGCAGCTTTGCTAGACGTTATTTGGTCACTAATATTAACAATAAGTATTTTAGGCTGATTTAAAACAATTTTAAAAAGGATAGAAGTTGGTTTATTATGAATATTTCAACATTGCCAATTTTAGTTCTGTAATTGGACTGTTAATAAATAAAGATGCTATATTGTAAAGAAACCAGCAGACTTCCGAGCGACAATAAAAAAAAGGTTGTAAATCATCTCGGCGCGACATATAAAAACGAAATGTAAATAGCCATGAATCATCTCCACGCCGTACGGCGTGCATAGCGAAAAAACTAGAACGTTTCTCGTACATGTGGAGAAAAAGCCGGACTGTGCCCGTATGTTCTAGTAATCATCTCATACGTATATAAGGCGGCTGGATCACTGATGGAAAATAATTGTGGAGTAATTCCGAAATAAGAACTTCCTTAAGTAGTAGTCGCGCAGACCAAAGTAGAAATAAATATAAATAAATAGTTCTTTAAGTGGTAGTCTAAGAATAAACATAAATATAGTGTAATAAAGTCATAAATATTACCGTGTTATATAAATAGAAGTGAAATAAATATACGGACATAAATAAATAGTACTGGTAAATAAATACCTGTGTTAATTTAAATAGTAGTAGTTTAAGTGTGATACATTAGTTTTATATTTTTATATTGTAATTAATTTTAAATGTATGAATATACAGACTGTTTTAAATAAATAAATTGCACGAGTTGTTTATTGCGAACCCGAAAACGTTACAATATTAATTTTTAAAATGCTCTAATTGTTACCAATAACGCACCTTGTTATCATCGTAAGGTTGTGAAGTGCCAACAAGAAAGTGATTAGTCTTATAAAGCAAATTTTGGTCTGTCTTGAAATGTGTGCATAGAAATATTAACAGATTTGGTATAGGCAGCACTAAAGAGTGCTGCATCACCGTAACTAATTAAATTAGCAAATTGTAATAGTGCCAAAATGGAAAAAAAGTATATCAAATATGTACCGAAAAACACAGTAAAGAGATTTTAGTGTATATTATCTTTTTAACCTATGCTATTTGGAAATATTCTGAGTTTACTGTAATATTTGAGTATACATACTGTACTATAACGTTATTTTGTCTCAACAAGATCATTTAGTTGCAATTCCATAGAAGAAATCTTTCCACATGTTAGGCTTAAGGAGGTGCAAATGATACTACCGGTGCCAGAGAGGCTGAATATTTTATGAGGCAAATATTGCGATGTAAAATAGTAAAGCTTCAAAATCTTCCAATACAGTTGAAAGCGTAGCTTACGTTAGTACCGCAACATTTGTTAAAATTCAAGAAGACATATACAAAATCCAAACAAACACTTTACAACGCAATTAGTGTTTTCTTTTGAATACTTATAAAAGCTTCGAAATGTAAAGTAGGTAAAATTGTTATTCTTGACACTACCCAACAACTTCGTTTTTAGCAACACTTTTTTAATTTCATTTCGTTCTATTTCATTATTTTGAAATAATTAACATTAATTATTGTAAAGTTTATGTTTAAAGTGTTATTTTAAAGTTTATTTCAATAAAAATTCAGAAATCATTTCTTTTGGGTACTACTAGATGGGGTTACATAAGGATCAATATTTTGAGGTTACCAGAATCAAATTCATCAATGTAAAACGAAGTTATGTGACGGCCTTCTATTGCGCAGCGATATTGATACAGTTGGCCTGGATTTTTTAATTCAATATTTTAAAGCTTTCTTTTTTTTCATTTTATCCTGTAATTATTTATGTGCTTTTTTGACTTTTATCGTAATTAAAAAAATACTATAAAACATGTGTATATTATTAGCACAGATAGAACAGAACAAGGAGTAGTTGGTATGTTGTGGAAACGAGTCGGATATGTAAATCGGAAAATTAGTAGAGATACTGTTAATGTTAATTGTAAACATGTTATTTTAATTGAACTGATTGAATTTAGAGATCTACCTGTGTATTTTCCTGGTAGTCCAGCCATTTCGTTTGCTTTTACATCGCCTAAGAAATAAGTTTGTAGTTTTCGGGACAAGCTCTTCATACAACTGCAAATTTTGTTAAGCTACATTAAAAGTAATAATAAAATAAAGACGTACTAACCGCGAACATCATTGATCCAATACTTATTCCATCAATAGCGATAGCAAAATAGGCAAATTTTTGCTAAAAAATATATGTATGTAAAGAAAAGTTCATATAGCCATATGTTTGTATAAGTAATGAAGTTTTTATTGCAATCTACCCTCTACTATTTCCAACAAAGTTATTTTCACTCCATAAACCGGGTTCTTTAGGCATCTTTATTGTCCAATTTATGTATATTATATTGTTTCTTACTAATTTAAGAAAAGAAATCTATTTTAACTAGATATTTGATTACAATAGCATACTGATAGAAACAATATTAGAACTTGTATACAGGGTGTTTAAAAAAGATGCGGCAATATTAAAGGGGTTGATTGTCCAGGTCATTTTATACAAAAAAGTTTATAATAAATAAGGTCCGCAAACGCTTCGTTACCGATCTACAGCGTGTTGAAGTTTAATTAAAAGAAACAGTAAAAATTAGATTTCTCCGGCATTAAAAATCATAATAAAATTTTAGGCGTGTTATTTTTCAAGAAAAAAATAGGACGCCGCTGATTTCTCTAAAAATAAAAATATGTTTCTATTCTTTGTTCAATTGTGAAGAAAAAAGCTCTCTTAACTTTTTATCGTACGACGTAACGTTTTTTAGTAAAAAAAAACACATTTTAGTGCATGTACATTTTATCATGCTTACAAAAATATTTTTAAACAGTCCTGTTTTATTCACTGACATATTGAATGACATATGATTAATAATTTTGTATGTGTCGAATTTGTTGTATTTCCTTATCATGAATCGCTATACAAATGCAGAGATGACCGACATGCACTACATTTATGGACTTGCTGATGGAAATGCATTAGAAGCTAGGCGGTTGTATACTGAAAGATTTCCTGGCCGTATTGCTCCTGATAGAAAAACTTTCGAAAGTATTCATCGGAGTCTTTATGAGACAGGCACATTAAGACGAAATGGAGGAGCAGGAAGGCCAAGGACAGCAAGAACGGTAGAGCTGGAAGAGGATGTGCTAGACATGATTGAAGAAGATCGAGGTACTTCTACTCGAAAAATTGCTGACGCTTTCAAGCATTACTTCCTGCTGATTTTCCTCCTAGCATTGCATTCTGTCAATGGCTTTTGCAGAAAATGGTTCAAATCCCTCAATTCCTGATGTTGATTCTGTTCACCGATGAAGCGAATTTTTCAAGAAATGCAATACGCAATTTCCATAATAACCATGTATGGTGTGACGAAAATCCACATGAAATTGTTGAAAATCGTTTTCAACATCAGTTTTCCTTGAACGTTTGGCTTGGGATTGTGGGTGGCTGCCTAATTGGACCGGTATTTTTACCAAGACCGGAGAGGTATATCGCAACTTTTTGGAAAACACGCTCCCTGGATTTCTGGAGGACGTACCATTAGCAATTAGAGATGCAATGTGGTATATGCACGATGGCGCACCAGCCTACTTTAATCAAGTAACTTGTGATTTCTTAACACAAGCATACGGAAATCGCTGGATTGGCCGAGGTGGACCACACTTATGGCCTGCACGATCCCCGGACTTAAATCCCCTGGATTTTTTCCTGTGGGGCCATTTGAAGTCATTGGTGTACGCTACTCCATTGGAAAACGTAGAAGACTTAAGAAATCGAATCATTGCTGGGTGCAACTCAATTGAAACCGATCCTGTTATTTTTGAGAGAGTTCGCCAATCGATGAGGAGAAGATTGGATTCTTGCATCCGAGCTCGAGGTGGTCACTTTGCACAGTTATTGTAATTTTTGCTTGCTAAAATTGTTGGTATGGTAAAATATGTGTCTTTGCCCTTAAATAAAACCCTTGTTATTTAAAAAAAAATTCTGTAATAAATGTACATGCACTAAAATGTGTTTTTTTACTAAAAAACGGTACGTCGTATGATAGAAAGTTAAGAAAGCTTTTTTCTTCACAATTAAACAAAGAATAGAAACATATTTTTATTTTTAGAGAAATCAGCGGCGTCCTATTTTTTCTTGAAAAATAACACGCCTAAAATTTCATTATGATCTTTAATGCCGTCTTGGAGAAATCTAATTTTTACTGTTTCTTTTAATTAAACTTCAACACGCTGTAGATCGGTAACGAAGCGTTTGCGGACCTTGTTTATTATAAACTTTTTTGTATAAAATGACCTGGACAATCAACCCCTTTAATATTGCCGCATCTTTTTTAAACACCCTGTATATTTAGCTATACATGAAGTTAATGGAAATTGTAGATGTTTCGTCAAGCAATTTTGGCTGACAAAACACTGGTTAAAATTTCTTCGATTATCGTTTTTAATCAATGATTAGCGCTAACCGGTGTTGGAAAAAGGTAAATTTTTACTAACCGGTGTTTAATCAATTATTACGCTAACCGGTATTTTAACCGGAGTTGAAAAAATCGACCTTAAGTAGTCAAACGTTAAGAGAAATGGTAAGAGCTCAATACGCCAGTTTAGATTCGATAATATTTATATTTATTATATTATAATAATATTCAATCCAGTACACTATTTAAGCATAGATTTATGCATAAATCGTGTATACAAAGGCTTATTGATACCTTCGTATCAATAAGTCTTTGTGTACACTGGATTTACTGTTATTATACGTAATATAATTAAAATTTGTGCCTCAATTGTTTAAGAAGATACATAGAAGTAAGTAACAGCATCACTTTTGCAAAGAACGTTTAAACACGAGAAGCATTTGATCAAAAGTACACGTTACGCGTAAACTTGTTAATTTTATCTGATACCTGTAATATATCTATCAGTATTATTTTCAAGCAATTGGGAATTAAAAATATTTAATTTTACAGTAAAATATGCAAGTTTCATTATGCACAGTTCATCAACAAAATTCCAGGCCTCGTATGATTTTCTTCTTTCAAAAACGCATATATTTCCGGTATGAGCTCAGTTACTTGTTGTACAACATTTACACGTGATAATCACCGAGTTTCACAATAAAATAACAGTGCTCAATGATCAGTGCCCATATCGTTGAAGAAAATAGCCTTGCTATTGAGGTCTTGTTTGAAGATAATATACAAAAAATTTTCAGAAATGCATAAAACTTAGTTTTTGAAGTGACTTACCGTATATATTTTTAGACTTTGCAGTACTGGTTTAAATTGTCTATTCAATTGTTTTTTTTTCAAAGTTGAGCTAAAAAATTTTTTTTGGAAATTTTTGACTAAAACACTTGTTTCGAAGGAAAGTCATATTCGCATTGTTTTTAAAAATAAAAACATTAATTTTGGTGGTACGTGTAGTTAAGAAAATTCTGCATCATATAATAATATTTGTTCTATCAATGAGAAGGTTTGATAGAGATCCGACTGCCTGAGTGTCAAATAAAGTACCGACTTTATTTTACATTTATGTCAAATTTATAAAAGCATCGCTATTTAATTATCATTAAAATTAATTATTTTCATTTGGAGTTTATAGATATGATTTACGTTTTGGGTGAATCTGAAAGAAACTATTTGCTAGCATCCAGACTTTATACACAACGACACCCGAAGTCAGAGGCCTATGAAAAAATGAGGTGTGGCCACCACACGACTTCCTTATACGTATAAAAGTGTTACTTCCGGTCCGAATTTTGAAATTTCATTTATACAAAAAATATTCCAAATCCAACTCTAAATACTTTTGTACTCTTCATAAATATACATAGAATGCATAACTTACGACATATTTGCAAAAAATCGCTATTCGATAAGAGTAAAAGTGGTACTTCCGGTCTGAATTTTGAAATTTTTTTTATATAAAAGATATTGAAAATTATGTTTTAAATACTTTTATACTCGTAACGTACTTGTCTTAAAAGCATGACTTGCGAGATATTCGCAAAAAACTGATTTTCGATAAGAGTAAAAGATCTACTTCCGGTTGGAATTTCAAAAAACTTTTTTAAGAAAATTTGTTTCAAACTTAATTCTAAGTACATATGAATTCTTTATAAATTTGTTTAAACTAAGTAATTGACGAAATATTTGCAAATTTCGATTTTTTCACTGAAGTAAACTACTACTTCCGGTCTGCCGATTTTGCTCAAAATCTAATCAGTTCTCAAGAGGCAGATTATACACGTAAATACAAAATTTGGAATTGATATCTACAGCGGTTTGACCGCTATCGTGGTCACACACAGACACACACACACACACACACACACACACACACACACACACACACACACACAGACACACAGACACACAGACATTTTTTAAAAACCACTTTTTTGGTATCAGGGGACCTCGAAACGTGGACATCTGCAAAAATCTCGAGGTCGAAAATTTTCATCATCACAATACTTCCTTATACTACGTATAAGAAAGTAAAAAGGTTCGAGAGGACTACAAGTACTACATATAAAAAAAACAGCGGACAAAACCAATAACACTGGTCAACAGTGAAATTGCTTCTTAGGTGACAGTACCCAATCCTGAATGAATTCAACGTGCTGAACACGAATATCACATTGAAAAAAGTTGATTGGCTCACGTTCAAGAGATATTGACGTTGTATAGATGCTATTGCATAATGTAATGCAATTTAGTGAGAAATTACGAAATTTTGCGTCATATTGCATCACCCCTTCATGCAAAGAAGTTAATGCAGCATTTACTGTAAGTTTCCATTGAGAGTGTTGCGAAATTGATTGCGCAATATCAAGCAATAGCTAATTATAGTTTATTTATAAATGGCCGACGTGACAGTTAACTCGTGCAATGTCCGTTCATTCGCGCATATTTTTCGAAGCTCTAGCATACATAAGTGATTGCTATAGTGTAAAGTAACTAAACAGTAGCAATGCCTCGTAACTGTGTTAATAGTGCAAATAACTTCTGTTATATTTGCGGAGAAGTGACATTTGCTGCACAGAAAAAGAACATCAGTGCAACAGTTAAGAAAGCGTATCATTTGTATTTTGGTTGCAAGATAGGCGACCAGGACAAAGACTGGGCCCCACACGTATGCTGCCGCACTTGTGCCATAAATCTTTCACAGTGGCTTAATGGCAAAAGAAAGGCAATGCCATTTGCTGTGCCCATGATTTGGAGGGAGTCCACCAATCACGTTGACGACTGTTATTTCTGTATGGTACGACCAGCTTCTGGAGGCATCACCAAGAAGAAGAAGTGGACAGTTGAATACTCTAACATACCATCTGCTCTGCGACCTGTCTCTTATGGCGAAGGACTCCCAATTCCAGAACCTCCTACAGATTTTTCTATCAGTTCAGACGATGAGGATGGCCATGCGTCGGCGAGTTCTCCTCAACGTGGCAGTAAGGATGATGACTTTTCGTGCTTTGACGAAACATCTGCACCACATAAAATTACCCAGGATGAAATGAACGACCTTGTTCGCGATTTGGATCTGTCGAAAAGCAAAGCGGAGATACTGGCCTCAAGACTTTGACAGTGGAATCTTCTGGAACAGAATGTCCGAGTGACTTCATTTCGCACTCCCCATCAGCTCTTCGAATCTTTCTTTAAGAAAGAAGAAAGCCTTGTGTTCTGCTGCGATATTGATGGTCTACTACAAGCTCTCGGTATTGCACATGATCCCCACGAATGGCGGCTGTTTATAGACGCTTCAAAACTGAGCCTAAAGGCGGTTTTGTTGAATAATGGGAACCAGCTTCCATCCATACCTATTGCACATGCGGTCTACATGAAGGAGACTTACGGCAATCTAAAGCAGCTACTGGAGACGATTAACTACAGCAAGTATGGCTGGCAGATATGTTCTGACCTGAAGGTAGTATCTCTGTTGATGGGTTTGCAGCAGGGATATACAAAGTACTGCTGTTTTCTTTGTCTGTGGGACAGCAGAGCAATCGATTTGCACTACATCAAGAAAGACTGGCCTCCGAGAGCATTTTTTAAGCCTGGAGAAACGAATGTACAGCACCCACCATTGGCACAGCCACACAAAATCATCATTCCTCCTTTACACATCAAACTCGGTCTTGTCAAAAACTTGGTAAAAGCCATGGATAAGAATGGACCAGCATTCAAGTACCTGCATGACAAATTCCCTCGACTCAGTGAAGCCAAAATTAAAGAGGGCATCTTTGTGGGGCCTCAAATTGGACAGCTCTTCCGAGACCCCAAGTTTGAGGAACTTCTTCAAGGTAAAGAAAAACAGGTTTGGGATGCATTCTATCAAGTGGCAGCAAACTTCCTGGGGAATGACAAGGCAGAAAATTACAAGTGTCTGGTTGAGGATATGTTGGCTTTGTTTCATGAATTCGGCTGCAATATGTCCTTAAAGATCCACTTTCTTGATTCCCACTTAGATTTCTTTCCTGATAACTGCGGGCAGGTCAGCGATGAGCACGGCGAACGCTTTCATCAGGACATTGCCACCATGGAGCAACGGTACCAAGGCAAATGGTCTACGTCAATGCTAGCTGACTATTGTTGGACAATCAGTAGAGATGCTCCACAAGTCCACTACAAACGGCAGGCCAAAATAAGTCGAAAGCCGGAAGCAGACTAATGTTTTCTTACCATGTATTATAATATTGACATAAGTACACTTTTTCTGAAATATGCGTACATATTACAGAAAACCCGTAGCCAATTCAGCTTTTTCTTAGTCATTTTCGTGTTCAGCACATTGAATTCATTAAGAAATGACTATTTTCAGCTTGGAAGCATGAACTTTTCGAAAATTTGTTGCCCAGTGTAAGTGGTGAGGACAATGAGTTTATTGTGTTTGTGGGTATAGTCGAAAATCCCCATACCAGTACTAGGAAAATTAGTAGTAATTAGACATAAGTGAAACTTGAGTATCCTGATTGATTAGGAAACATAAAATTCATCCATATCATATTCAAAACACATAAATTAGATGATAGAGATTTTCAGAATCGCTTTTTTTCTCTCTCTAATGGGCATATAAAGTAGAAGAACGGTTTTGTTGTTTTATCGGCTATGTCACCTTTCATAAAATTGGATACGTTAATCGTCACAATTTTCATTATTATGGCACATAAAACCATCACTTTGTCAGACCTGCGAACGTTCAGAATCGTTTTCTACTGACTGATTTTTAAAACTTTTTGGAAAATCTTCCCTTGCATGATGTTAATGGTCTTATGTGGTTTCAATAGATCGGAGTCCCAGCTCACTATAGTCACCAAGTTCGTGAATATCTAGGTCAGGATCATCAATTTGAGGACAAGTAGATTGGGCAGTTAAATACTGCAACTGGACTTTGTTGGAATTAAAACACTGAAATGCGAGGCGCTTTGGTCTACAAGTTCATGACTTTTGGCATAGCTGGAGTTTACCTTTACGTTGTTCGACAGTTGACTCAAACAGTCACGACTCGATCTGGCCTTCCCATTGATTAAAGAATTTTTGGATGCATAGAAAAACAGCGCTCGCAGTTTTATTTGACAGTTGAATGGTCCTATAGTGACCATCTCAGAAATTACAAAAGATAGTTATTGGACATTCTTAATAATAATGAAAGAGAATAAAAAATGGAAAAAACTACCATAATAAAATACCGGGGTTTCATTTAAAAAAAATAAGTTTTTTGTATATAAAACTTTCGGGAAGTAGGTTTTGAAACAACATAGTTTCTTAAGGTATTGGACTGAAGCTTATACCAAATAATACAGAATTTTCTTGGCTTCACGCATCACCAAAATTAATACTTTTAAAAACGCTGCGAATATATAGTTTTTCGGAACACGTGTTTTATTCAAACATTTCAAAAAAAAAATTAATAACTCAAAAAATTTTGGCTCAATTTTGAAAAAGAAAAAACCGTTGGTTAGGCAATTTAAAAAAAGTGAGGTGAGGCATTTAAAAATATTAAATTTCATGCACTTCCGATGAAATCGGAAGTGCGTCAGAGCTTAAGGTATTTTTAGAATATGTGCCCCAAGTAGCCATAAATCTTCCGCTAATTGTTTCTTCTGATTTTCTTTGCAAGAAAAAATCGAGAACCAAACTTTTGGACAACCAGGACCGAAACAAACTTTCATATATATTAATCACACATTTTTAAAACCATTACAAGAAAATGGATCAGAATCAGTTTTGTGTGTTGGCACAAAAATTGCAAAACTGATGCCAAATGAGAAACAAACTACTTACTTTGTGGGACCAATTACTACACGAAATTCTAAAGACAATACATCAGAGAGGGATAGAGGAAAGCTAGTCGAAATATAGAATAAAAAAAAATATAGAAATAGATTACACTTTCGAGCCATACAAGCCACAGAAGACATGGTAATTGCTCACAAACCCAATGTTGGTTAGTTATATTTTAGTAATAGTTTCTTAATTTATCCTTGAATCGATGTTTCTGTTTTTTGTTTGTTCTATTTTTTATTACTATTACTATATCGTTAGATTTAAATACAATATCTGCTTGAAATGATTAATTAATACTATTATTATTGGTATTATTGGTACTATCAGATATTCTCTTGTCTGTGCTTCCAAGGGGCTGTAAAGAACACTCGTTTTGTTTCTTCACAAGCAGCAGTTCAGATGCGAAGACACAACAGTATCTAATAGTCATAATAATAATAGCTTTGAAAAATGTCTTTGTTTATATCATTGCACAAAGTGTAATCCTAGAGAGGTAAATCCACTAAAATCTGAGGAACGAGAAGAGCGGGATATAATGATTTGTAGTACTCTCGAAGTAGAGGATACGCTATCTACCAGAAGTGTTGCTGAGGAATTGGGTGTGAGTAATAAAACCGTCGCGAACATATGGAAGCGAAATAAATTAAAATGTTTCAAATACTCGAAAACGCAAGAAATATTTCTCGATGACAATTTTAGAAGAATGGAGTTTTGTGAAACCGTAATGGAAAAGACAAATGAAAATGAGAATTTCATCGCATAATATTGTATTCACAGATGAATCGTCATTTCCATTAAATGGAAAGCACAATCCTTCTGTTGTTCGATATTGGGCTCGGGAAAATCAGCACAGATATTTTGTTAAACACACCCAATATCCCCAGAAAGCGAATGTCTGAGCAGGTATTTTAAGTGACCATTTACTTGGTCCATTTTTTATTGATGGTACGTTAAATGCGGACAAATACCTCGGTATGCTACAGAATCAGATACTTCCCGCTATTGATAATATCGGAATATATCGGGATATCATTTGGTTCCAACAGGACGGTTGTCCTGCACATAATGTGGTCAGAGTAAAGTATTTTTTAATGAATACTTTTCCTGATCGTCTCATTAGTGGAACAGGAAACATTCGTTGGCCTCCGCGATCTCCTGATCTATCGCCAAATGATTTCTTTTTGTGGGGATACATCAAACATAAAATATACAGTGCACAAGTTGGCAAGAAAACTTAGATATTTTGAGAAGGCTAATCATAGTGGCTTTTGAATCCGTAACAGTCGATGTGATTCGTAATGTGCGAGAAAATTTTTATGATAGGCTCGGACAATGCCTTGCTGCTGAAGGAGGCATTTTTGAACCTATGCAATAACATTTTATTTTTTTAGTATTGTTTAGAGTATATTTTTTATGTTCATTAGAATTCCGTTCTTAATAAATTTATAAAATTAATGACCAAGAATTAATGTTTAATTAGAATTGTGCTTTATTTTCTTACTGTGTTGTATTGTATTTCTGTTAAAAAGGATTTTATTGAAATAGTGTCCTGTGAATCACATTTCAAAGGGACCACGAAAACTAAAACGCCATCGAACTAATATATTATTCTTTTTTCATATACAGGCTGAGTCATCTAAGCGGGTAAGGCCGATTATGCCTTTATGAGTAACGATATTTCGAAGCGTATATATTTCATTTTTGAATTTCTTATTAAATTTCACATCAAAAACATTAATACCTACTTTAAAAGTGACTATCTCTGAGCTATTGTCTCTTTTTGATATAATTTTGTCAGTTTTGTGGTTTTAATTAATATAGTATAGTACTGACAAAATTATATCAAAAAGAGACAATAGCTCAGTAATAGTCACTTTTAAAGTATTAACGTCTTAGATGTTTTTGATGTGAAATTTAATAAGAAATTCTAATACGTCGTTTTCGAGAAATATAATTTTATACAAACATTGAATTTTTCAGAAAAATGGGAATAAGTCAAAAACTTTACACTTTAGGCCCATGCTATCTTATAACTTTCTGACTAAAAATTATACGGGGAATTCAAAAATGCAATAATATATAGGATGTTCCATTTAAAAAACTATAACTATGGTTAACCACCAAGTTATGGAACACTCTGTATAATACAAAATGTTTTTAATATGTGCTCCTAATGAACAGCTATCACAAGGAAAAAACCGCTTCGAAATATCTTTACTCATAAAGGCATAATCGGCCTTACCCGTTTAGATGACTCACCCTATATATACCGTAACACTTTGTATTTTTATAATGTTATTATTGAATGTGTAATTGCAAAAATATATGATATGGTCACAGATAGTTAAAGAAACCAGAACAACTTACACCATTTGTGAAGTCTTTGGCGAGAATATCTTTTAATTGTTTGACACCCAAATTATGAAAATTAACGGCAATTCGTATTCTCGAATGTTCTAAGATATATTTAAATAAGTCGTCATCATCGCCAATGTAATCGCCGTCTAGAAATACTACACAGTTTTTCTTTAGAGACCAAATTCTTCCTCCAATTTTTCTACGTATCTATATTTTTTAAATGTGCAGTTTTAAAATTGAATTCCACTGTATTTATTTCATTATTATCCATATTTACCTTATTTAAATATTCACTCCAGGATACGTTCAAGTAAGCTCTGATATCAGGCTTTGCGTATTCATTAGGACAACTTTTATATAGGCGTTCAACATAAAATCTACTTCGTTGAAATTCGATACTGACGACCATACCAGCTACAAGAAATTTTGATTTTTTTTCAGCCATTTTTACCTAAAAATAATAACTTCCTTCAATTACAAATTTAAAAAGATTAGGTTATATATAACATCAAAATTATAATGACAGCTGAGTGACACTAGAATCCTCTTCTTTTTTTAACATAATTCAATAAATTTTCACTGCTGTAAAGTGAAATGTCAAGCACAGATCAATGTCATGTGGTCATGCGTGAGCATAGATAACCATAGATTACTTATACTCTATAGATGCACATATTTTGTATATAAAATGAAATCAAGTCAGAGACACCAAACGTGACTTTCTCCAACTATGTCGACTATACTGCAAAATTCAATTTCATGTTTCTGATTTATTCATAGGCAATCTTTTAAGTTTAAAGCCTGATAATATTAAGCAATAATGTTGCTACTACTGCTTAATCACTTTACATAGTAAGTAATACAATGTAACAAAGTAATTCTTGGAGAGTAAGCGCTCTCACACTATTAAATCACTCGAGTAAACATACACGAACAATTTTTCGTATATGAATAAATGTATGAATGCACATCTATCTTAAGCTGGCATTGCGAACAACAACAGGTAATTTAGGTTTTTATGGCATTGTGAACAACACGCTCGTGCACTGATGAGACCAATGTAAAGTCGAAACAGCTGTCTGCACGTTGTTGTTCGCATTGCCAGCTTAGGGCAGATGTGCATTCATACATTTCTTCATATACGAAAAATTTTTCGTGTATGTATACTTGAGTGATAGTAAATAATATTAATTACTAAGTAAAATCAAGAGAAAAAGTTTTATATATGAACTCTCTAATAATTGTAATGTACTTCAATATTGTATATAATAATAAAAATCCATCAAGTACATACATATTTAATCAAAATTAAGAAAATAATTCATTGCTCAACTATTTTCTTATGCAGTACAGATTTATAAAATATAATAATGTATTTTCCACGTAAATTCACTAAGAACACTGTCAACTGTCAACAACAAAGTTAGAATTATTATAGTATGCTTTATCTTGATTCTTGATCTCAAATGGATGTCATATATATGTTACTGTAAAAGCCCGAACTACGCTAAAACCTAAGATTTACCAACTCTTAATGGTAATAGTCCGAACAGTTCTATGGTCTTCGTTCATTTCGAACTTTCATCACCATTCACATTTACCGGTACACGGTACACGGTAAATGTTTAAAAAAAGACATATCATAACATGTTGGGCGCATCGTCTCCTACTCGTGGGCAGTCTGCAGCTCCCCTGCTACCCGTACCACCTTCGCTAGCCTCAATCCATCTTTGACACGTGTGAACGCGCACGTTAATTTGATTTCTGTGTGTGTTTTTGATGTCTATGTAATTTATGAATCAAAATGAGTGTAAAACATAGATTTTATGAAATAATGGACGAGCTCGTGGCAAACAAGAAAGATAATAACTTTTATCTCTATAAGGACAAATACGCAAAGTGATTAGAGGAAGTAAACACTGCAAAGAACGTGAAAAAGAAGGATGCTGTTCATTACAGGTTTATAAAGCGCTATGATATTATGGCTAAAGGCGGCGAAGAAAAGCTATTTGCGCCGATAAAAAAAGAGAATAGAGAAATCAAGTATTATGCTTGTTACGACTTATTCAACATTCCCGAAGAAAGGCATGTTGCTGTTAGACACAGTGGATGGACAAAAATGCTTAAAGATTGTAACTGCAAGTATAAAAACATAACATGCTATGCCAACCTTGTCAAGAGAAATAGAAAACTTTGAAAAAGGGCATTGTCATCAAACCTATACTTGGTAGTGAAATGAACTCATGTTGTCAAGTAGATCTCATAGACCTACAACCTGCCTGACGGAAATTATAAATTCATATTAGTTTACCAAATTTTATCTTACTAAATTTGTGACCCTTCATGCACTTCGAACTAATAGCGCAGCATAAGTTGCATATCATCTCTTGAATATTTTTACCACTTTTGGAGAGCCGAATATCCTTCATTCCGATAATGGTCCGGAATTTTGAAACCATGAAATTGAAAATTTATGCTCTATGTTACCAGATCTTAAAATCGTACGTGGAAGGCCAATACATAGCCAGAGTCAAGGATCAGTGGAGCGTGCCAATCAAGACATCGAAAATATGCTCAGCAAGTGTATGGACACCAATCAGTTATCAAAGTGGTCAGAGGGCTTGAAATTCATCCAGGCCATGAAAAATTACGAGGGAAATAAATGCTCCACCTACGAAGCATGTTTGGTAGTCCAGTGAAAATAGGCACTGCGACGTCAGCAATTCCTAAAGATATGATGGGACTATTAAGATTTAGAGAATTTGTTGCATTCGCAAAAAAAAAAAAAACGGAACAAATATTAACGTCGAAAATGTAATTGAACAGGGCAAGAAAGACAACGTTGTTAATGAGTCAGAAGAGGGTATAAACAGTGGAAATGTGAGGAAAAAGACACAAGAAAACGAAATGATTGTAACTGAAGAGATGAAGGAGAAGCAAATAACGAATGATATCAATGTAACGATTCAGAGACAAAAAACGCAACTCAAGCTCCAGAAAATCCAATACCGAAAAAGGTATAATCTGTCTAGACAATAAGAAATAAAGCAAAATTGAATTTGGAAAACCAAGCCGAAAAAATGAAAGCCATGTCGGCTGATAAATATTCAAATGTGAAAGTTGGCCAAAATGTAAGATTGAAAGTACCTGTCATTGACAGAGCTAAAACTGACCCGAAAAGCATTATCTAGTTGTGGTAGATGTAAAGGACAATGAGTTTTACCAACTGGGTACCAAAATTAGAGTACTAAAGCAGCTTTACATACAGAATCACTTTACCTCATGCTCTGAAGATTTTGTAAAGATAGAAGAAGTAAGGATAAAGAAATAAGTCTTCGAGAAATTGTCGGAAAATTGTCGTTGATTGGAGGACAAGGATTCAAAAAATATTTGTCGAAGAGGCGCGTGAAAGTTATTAGAATTACTTTGTAATATTAAATGTCACAATAGTGCTCCGTGTTGTAACAAGAATTTTTTATTACCTATTAATAAATGACAATTGATTAATTGTCTTTTTTTCAGTTTGTTTGTTAAATACCAAATAATAAGAAAAAATTTACAACTCATGTCGGTAAATCCAAAGATTTACTGGTAAAACCTAAGGTTAACCAATATACAGACTTTTACAGTAACATATACAGACTTTGCACGCGCATTTGACGCTATTAGATATGACATTCTGACGAGGAAACTTGATGCATTGGGATTTCATGGTTATCTGGTTAGTTTTCTGACGTTAAATTTTCTGGAACGAATCAATTATGTGTACTACAATGGATGCAAATCTGCTGAATTTACTGCCACGTCAGGCATTCCACAGGCTCTAATTTGGGCCCTCTGCTTTTTATACTATTTACTAATGACCTATTGGAATCGCTTTTTTGTGATGGGCTGGCATGCGCTGATGACTTGAAAATCTATCGTCGTGTTGATACTATCTTAGATGCTCTGCGTCTACAGTGTGACTTAGATATTCTGTGTGAATGGTGTCAGCACAATGATCAGGCACATAATATCAATAAATGTCATGTTATGAAGTATTTTAGAAGGATGGAACTCATTGACTTTGATTATAGCATTGGGGAAGACTGGTAATGACCAGCGTGCAGGAGGTAAAGGATTTGGGAGTGCTATTTGATCGACATTTATCCTTGGCCAAATATATTACTAATCTATGGACTCCTGCCTCTGGTACACTTGGTTTTATTCTTAGAAGTAGTAGGCATTTTGCTAATGCAGCCAATATTGAATTTCTTTATTTTTCGCTCGTGCGTACTAAGTTAGAATACGCTGCTGGAACCCAATTTATATCTGCTATAAATTGAAATTGGAGAGCTTCCAGAAACGACTTTTAAAGTTCTTGAGCTTCAAGGCCCTGTAGAAATACTGATCATGCAGTTTTGTTGAAGGAGCATAATTTCGTTCTACTGGACACACGCCGTGAGATTGCTAGTGTAATCTTTTTACATGGTTTAGGGTTTAAGGCAAAACAGGATTGATTATCCCTATCTGTTGGGTTTGATTCATGGCATGGCTTTCTACCAGAAGTTAAGTTACGTTTTTAAAATAATTTATAAATAGGTATATTATAATGATATAATAGAAACACTGACACAAATTTTACAACTCATGACAACAAAAAATTTGTAAAATAAAGCGTCTTTTTCACCATAGTCTTTTATTTTATGACTGCGCTGACTGCGCCATCTACACGGATAAATATGATATACATTTAAATATAGTCGAGTCGTTTTGGTAACCCACACGGCCAAAGTACGAACTAAAGATGACGATTCCATACCACTACAAATTTCGATCGGTCGGAACAATTTCTAAACAACAAAATTAAACTAATACTATTGGGGAAAGTGTCCTAAAATGACATACTTTTTTTTTAAAACGATCGATATTTTTAAGTACTGCTTTATTTTCCAAATTTTTTCACATAACAGCAAGTAAACCTTTATGAAGCACAAACTCTCTTAAGAAAATACCATAAAAGAAAAAGGATATAAAAAAAACAAACCTAAAATTAATTGGTTGCACTATGTCATTTTACACGTTGGGAGTGTCAAAAATGACATAGTATAAAAAAGATTCGGTGTCAAATCAGTACACTCTAAATGAGCCCATAATTGACAGGTCATGCACTGAATCCATTCTTCTTTGAATTTTGAAGCGCTAAATAACCCGTTGCAATAAATGCAGGACACATTCTCTTCGTCTTCATCATTTTCCTGAAAGGGCTCGTCGGTGTCATCTTCAAGTATTGCCCTGGACCTCTTCTGTGTTGTTTGAGATTTATCACGTAGACTCATTTACAGTTTAGAACAATGACTTTTTGCCAACTCTTCCTTAGAGTTGTCGCAATAAATCGTTCTTTTAATTTTTTGAGCACCAACTTTTGATTTTTTTTTCATTGATTGTTCTTGGTTTTGTTTTCAGTTCTTCAAGATTCGGCGAACATGTTAAAATAGTGTACTTCTTTGTTACATTTCTTTTTCTTGATTGGGCTATTGCTTTAGGTGGTGGGGATATTTCTAAAAATGATACTTTTTTGACTTCTGTTTTGTCTTCTCCATCATTATTGATCTGAAGTTCAGAAACGATTTCTGGTTCATTTTCTGCTCAACTTGATTGTTACCATGAAGCTGTTGGTCATTTTCCTCCTCAGCTTGAATGGTTTCTACCACAAGATCAGTTGTGTTCGCTGGTACAAAAAGGTAATCGGGAAAAATTGCAGAATTAAAGGGAATGATTCCTGTTTTAGCAAAACCGCTCAATGCATTTTGGATTGTCGCTGCTTTACCATATGCTTCGGAAAAGAGTCACTCACTTGGTAAGCAGTAATAACACGGCCTGGATGATTTTTCAACCCTGTGATACAAGCCTGATTATAATATCCCTTTAAAGGTTAAAAAAACTCACATCCAGTGGTTGCATGCGATGAGTGCAGTGAGGACATGAGAATTATGTTATTCTTTCTACAAAATGTTACAGCTGCTAAGAAGGTGTGACTTGAATGGCCATCAAGAAGAAGCAATACCTTACTCTCCGGGGACGGATTAGCATATTTGCAAAAAGCTTTAACAATTGAAGGAACAGTTCTGAGTTCATCCAACTAGACTCTTGACACAAACTTAAACTTCCGTGAGGTGCTTCATCAAAACGTTCATCTTTTTTGTTTTTTCTTGTAAATATCAAGGCTGGAGGGATGTAGTTGCCTGTCGCGCTCATACTACAAACAACCGTCACATGTTGGCCCCTTTCTGCGCATGTCAGAAATCCCACTTGTTTGCGTCCGGTTGTTGCCAAGATTTTCGGAGGCTTCTGAGCAGTAAACAGTCTACTTTCATCCATATTGTAAATTTGATTCAGGCATTGAGGAAAAATACTATGGAGACGCTGTAAAGCATTTCTACTGTACTCTCAAAACGGGAGCATTGGGATGGGCTAAGTGTGGGACCAATATGGCTGCCTCACCTAGTCCGGACTACTCAAAACGTAGTATCTGCTGTTGCAGCTATGTAGAGCACAAGAAACCATAATGTCTTTTAATATTTAACTTACTATATAACTTTAATACACGATGCAGTTAACAAACACTCCACTTTTTACCAACATTACTTGTTTGACGTAAGTGTAGTATCAATATGGCGGACCTGTACACGGTTTGATCACATGACGTCGTCTCCCTACCTATTCTTTCTCAATGGTTTCACGTCAATGGAATCCTCTTGCAGTACCGAATTTAAAACCTCAAAAATGTAGTAATTTGAGATGTTGAACGCTCGCGCCCTGACCGAAGAAGTGGGGTCTGGTTGTCGCATAGATATGTCAGGATTTCTTTTTCGAAAAGCTCTTAGACATTCCTTTTCTGCGATTCTCTGTTCACGGTTAAATCTATGATCTAATTTATTTTTGTCCACAAACTCATACGCTAAAGTTCTCACGTCGGTTGTTGTTAATCCAAACAGTCTAGATTCAAGAAACTTGATGTGTTCAACCAATTCTTTCTCTGTTTGAGAATCAAACGTAGTCGAAAATCGCCCTAGACCTTTCTGTAGACTTTTTACTCGTTTATTCTTGTTACCAGCTCTACGCCTAAAAGTTGCTTGAGGAACGTTATACAATTTTGATGCCTTTAACCAACCCATTTTTTCCCTCTTGTACATCCTTTATGACTTGTTGCATAGCTGTTTCATCCCAGGATTGTCTAGTACTCTTTCTGACGTATCTTCCAACCATGTTTATCTGCAAAAATTCAGGAACTAGACTAGGTAAATCATGTAGTGGGTGGTGTATATAATGACATACTACGTCATTTTACCGACACTTGAGGGTATGTCGTTTTAAACGCTTTTAAACGCTATTTCATTAATGTATAGGGTATTTTTCAGAATTTTAAAGTTAATATTGAAAAAAGCTACTTACCAAGCAGTTGTTCACTAATCATATGCACGAAACGCGCCAACACAGTATTTAAAACTAAAAAGAAAGTAATAAGAATAGCAATTCAAGGCACAGGCTGACAAAACTTTTTGCCGCATAAAACATAACCTTTACAACATAACAACCAAAGAAACTCGGAGAGTCTGTAAACTCATATAATACTTGACTAAGATATTTATCACTTAACACAACTATTGAATAGGAGATGTCGCCTCTAGTTCCTTATATAATACTTATATATAACGAGTATGTCATTTTAGATGCTATGTCATTTTAGGACACTTGCAAAATAACAGGTGGCCCAAAACAATAATGCACTGGCACCCAAGAGGGAGAAGGAAACAGGGAAGACCGAAACTGGAATGGCAGAAAAGCATACAAAGATCCATGAGTGAAAGAAACCTCACACCGGAGGAATGTGAAGATAGAAGAGGATGGAAATTAGGTGTCGGACAACGGATAAAAACGTTCTAAATCGGCATATACATATATGTATATACAGTGATGGGCAAATGTATGGAACCAAGTAAATATCTCTGGAGTTTCTAGAGATGTAGAAATTAAATTTGGTGTGTAGATATTACACTATATTTTGTATTTAGTTCGAATGTTTTTATCGCAATTCAACTTCCAGTTTAACCGGAAGTAATGTCAGCTTGAAATTTTTAAATAGAACACCCTGTATATTATTTTAGTTTTGAATAGAACACTTTATTGCAAGTACAAAAATAATGGGTTCGATATGTTTTATTTCATGGCCAACCGTGATATTAACAAAAAAAAAATTATTTTTGGATGAAAATGTAATAATATCTGGTAGTCCATGTAATAATTGTAGCAGTGACAGTTATTGTCAAAATAAGTAGTATTTTAGTTTTAACGCAAAAATGGCTCATTTAAGCGAAAGAGAAAGAATTGAAATACTAATGATGATTGGATTTGGCGACAGAAGAAGAACGCATCAAGAAGTTTGTGACCTTTTTAACAATATTCATCCGAATAGGCAAATAACACGTTCGATAGTTACAAAGACTTTGCAAAGGTACAATACAAATGGCACCGTCGGAAATTTAAGAAAAAGTGGACGTATAAATACTGCTACAAATGAAGAAGTAGCTCAAAATATTGCTATATCTTTAGAGGAAAATCATAATTTGTCTACTACTGAACTGGCCAATATGCACGAAATTAGCCGTCGTTCAGTAGGGAGGATATTAAAACGAGAAAGATATTACCCGTACAAAATTCGCCTTGTTCAAGAACTTTCCGACCACGACTTCAACAGACGGCTAGAATTTTGTGAATCAGTTATGGATATTTGTAACCGTGACGATAATTTTGTACAAAATGTAGTGTTTTCTGATGAAGCAACTTTTTGTTTGAACGGTACAGTTAATCGACACAACTGCCGTTACTGGTCACAAAATAATCCTTACTGGGTACAAGAAGCTCATACGCAACACTCTCAAAAACTGATCGTTTGGGCCGGTATTTACAATAACAGAATTATTGGGCCTTTCTTTTTAGAAGGAAATTTGAACGGGAACATGTATTTAGAACTTTTGGATGCACAAATAATTCCGGCGCTGGAGGAAAATGGACAACTGCCAAATAATATCTGGTTTCAGCAAGATGGGGCACCACCTCATTACGCTCGCATTGTTCGAGATCGTTTAAACAGGACATTTCCTAATAGGTGGATTGGAAGAAGAGGTGCTATAGAATGGCCTCCTCGATCATCAGACCTTAATCCACTGGACTATTTTCTATGGGGTTTTTTGAAGTCCAAAGTTTATTTTAATCGACCAGATAATTTGCAAGAATTAGCTGAGAGAATAACTCAAGAGATTCAAAGAATTCCACCAGAAACAAAGGCCAATGTTACAATGGCATTTAAAAATAGACTGGCCTACTGTCAAGAGGTAAATGGTGCTCAGTTTGAACATTTAATACACTAACGGTATCCTAACGCTTTGTCGTAGTCATGTTTTATTTTACTATGTTTAGCGCCCTTTTCAGTAATTTAAGTACTGTTGTACTCAATTTCAGTTTTGGTATTTAATGTTATTGTTACATTTGTGATTTACACTCGCAAAATACTAGATCTTAGCATTGTAACAAAAATCACTCTTTTGTTAATATCACGGTTGGCCATGAAATAAAACATATCGAACCCATTATTTTTGTACTTGCAATAAAGTGTTCTATTCAAAACTAAAATAATATACAGGGTGTTCTATTTAAAAATTTCAAGCTGACATTACTTCCGGTTAAACTGGAAGTTGAATTGCGATAAAAACATTCGAACTAAATACAAAATATAGTGTAATATCTACCCACCAAATTTAATTTCTACATCTCTAGAAACTTCAGAGATATTTACTTGGTTCCATACATTTGCACATCACTGTATATATACATATATTGATGTAGGTAGAGTTGCCTATTTTAAATTATTAAGGATACATTTTGAGGTAATAAGAGTTGCCTATTTAAAATTATTAAGGATGAGTTTATCTAAGATTTGAATTTTCTTTGATTATGACGGAGATAGTTAAATTTGCAAATATTAATAAGCTGGTTGTATTTTTGAAAGAATTTGTTTATTGAGTTAAAGGGAATTTTATAGTTACATGATGAAATAGAAAATTATTACTTTTGGAGATGATGTATATCTTCCATGTATATGTACCAAAAATCTGTAAAGAAAATTTTATATTAGTATTGTAATTGTTTAGAAATGTATTTTAGCATTGTGAAAAACTTGTTCAAGTGATATTAATGATGAGAATAGGATAAAAAGTTTCTAGAATATGAAAACAAATCGATAAAGAATTGATAAGAAATTACCGCCTTAAATTGTATTTTGGAAGTGTCAGTTAATTGTCAATGTGACAGATATTTATTACTATAATGAAGCAAAGTTTTAAGTGGTAAATAACGTGTAAAAAAACTTTATTAAATTCGTGAAATATTTTATTTTGATAGAAACATTGAATTATGTAAGGTATTTATAAAAGTATAACATATCTAAAATTTGTATTGATCTTGATTTTAATGTGGAATTAATTTATTGGTTCAAAAAGAATTGGGTATTATCACTAAGGTAATTTTAAAATAAATAATAGAGAATTTTTCGAATTCGAAAGAGATGCGGGTGTTATTATCGGGAAATTAATCATTTTCTCAGATAATTACACTATAACAGTGTTAAAATAATTAGAGAGTGATAGAATACATAAACAAACATATAGATAATTGAAGCAAAGTGAATTGTAAAAATTTAAAAAGAAAAAGTTATAATACTACATAAATATACCAATTACTCACCAATTTGGATTAAGAGACAAAGGAGGAAATTGGAATTTGTTCTTCTGGATTATTATATTTATCCAGAATCTTGAATTTACTATTGAGATCCAGAATTCAGAGGTTACTATCGAGTTCCAGAATCCAGAGGTATATCAAGAGTTAGCAGAGAATTTTCTGATACAGTACGTGTGATAGAAAATAGCGGATTTCTTCTAGAAGGAAACTATTGATATCCAGAATCCAGAGGTTACTATCGAGCTGCAGAATCCAGAGGTACATCAAGGGTTAGCTGAGAGTTTTCTGATACAGTACGTGTAATAGTAGATAGTGAATTTCTTCAAGAAGGCAACTATTGACATCCAGAATCTCAAGATCCAGAATCCAGAGGTACATCGGAAAGGAAGGCAAATATCATCATAACCATCCGGAACGAAGGATTTATAGCTACAAATAAAACATATTAATTACATGAAAGAATACGAGTGATAACTGGACATATATTTTGAAAGGTCGTATAAAGTTTTATAGTACGTTAAGAATTATAGGTAGACAAGGAAGAACTAATTTGATATATATTTAATTCTGTATTAAGGTCAAGTAACTATAAAATTACTATATTCAATTATACAAAGTCATATAATTACCTATCTTAAAATAATAAATTTCATAACCGTAAACCAGTAAATTTTATAGAAATACTAACAATTTCTGTCATATTAGAATACTTACATGATTAAAATCGTCGTCATTTAAAGAAGCTCATCCTAAATAGTCCTTATATAATTTGAACAAGTTTTATGAGTATTTAATATTGATTTATGATATAATCCAGATCGTCATTCAAATATGTATATGTGTTTATAGAGAAGCGAATATATTGTTAGATTATAGTCCGTGTTTCTTTTTATCATCGTCAAGGTTATGTAAATAATTGACAGATCACATTCCTAAAAGAAATAAAAGAAAAAAAATAATAGATTTGGTAATAGAATGTTTAGACTGAGTTATACTTACCTAATGAGAATTTCATGATGATTTATAGTAATCAGGTTTATTTCAAGGGATTTTAGAAGTTTAAATTATTATACGTAAAGTTAACGAAAACAGTTTGATTTAATAAGAAATAGAGTACAGTTGAAATCAGAATACCAACTTACAAATTATAAAAATACTATTATAAGCAAAGTTAGCTACTGAAGTATCCAGGACCGGATTAAGAGTATCAAGTAGGTATTTAATACAGATAATTTTAATAGTGAGTCTCATGTTCTTATTGTTAAAAAATATAGACAGTAGATATTATAAAAATATACTGAACTAGCACGAGGCATTTTAAAATAATCATAATAGTACTAAAAGATATAATACTTACCCTGAGATAAAAATTATAGAACATATCATTTTTTTTAATACAAAAAATATTATTATTGAGTTGCTAATTTGTGGGATATCTAAAAATAGCTTGTATATCCACTTTAGTACAATATATATGTATACGGCGTCTTTTAGTCTGAACAGCATAATTTCCAGAAATTTCATTTGCAATTCTCTCTATATTATTTATTTTTTTGTAAATAGCATTCTCAAAACATGTTATGGCTGCGTGTATTTGTACCGGGTCGGTTACTGTTTTTGTAGTTGATTATACAAAATATCAGCATGCGGCAATATGCGGTGAAAGACTATTAACCATAACACAAACTTTGAATCCTGCAACATACGACAAATGGCAGTTGCTTGATTAATCGTTACAGTTTGTCTTGAAGTGACTTCTATCTTTTCCATACATTCTATCTCGCATTCTATCAACGATCACGATGTTCATACACCGTACTTGCAGTTGAGTTTTTAAAATTCCATCGGGTGGCAGAGGAACGAGAAGCTCTTCGACCGACCATTTCATCTAAAATTGCTACTCTTTGCTGCAAATGAGACAAAAAAATTGCGATTTCACTTAAATTCGAAAAAAATACTCGCAATTCTTGATTCTGACTGGTTGCATTTGACGCTATTAGATATGACATTCTGACGAGGAAACTTGATGCATTGGGATTTCATGGTTATCTGGTTAGTTTTCTGACGTTAAATTTTCTGGAACGAATCAATTATGTGTACTACAATGGATGCAAATCTGCTGAATTTACTGCCACGTCAGGCATTCCACAGGCTCTAATTTGGGCCCTCTGCTTTTTATACTATTTACTAATGACCTATTGGAATCGCTTTTTTGTGATGGGCTGGCATGCGCTGATGACTTGAAAATCTATCGTCGTGTTGATACTATCTTAGATGCTCTGCGTCTACAGTGTGACTTAGATATTCTGTGTGAATGGTGTCAGCACAATGATCAGGCACATAATATCAATAAATGTCATGTTATGAAGTATTTTAGAAGGATGGAACTCATTGACTTTGATTATAGCATTGGGGAAGACTGGTAATGACCAGCGTGCAGGAGGTAAAGGATTTGGGAGTGCTATTTGATCGACATTTATCCTTGGCCAAATATATTACTAATCTATGGACTCCTGCCTCTGGTACACTTGGTTTTATTCTTAGAAGTAGTAGGCATTTTGCTAATGCAGCCAATATTGAATTTCTTTATTTTTCGCTCGTGCGTACTAAGTTAGAATACGCTGCTGGAACCCAATTTATATCTGCTATAAATTGAAATTGGAGAGCTTCCAGAAACGACTTTTAAAGTTCTTGAGCTTCAAGGCCCTGTAGAAATACTGATCATGCAGTTTTGTTGAAGGAGCATAATTTCGTTCTACTGGACACACGCCGTGAGATTGCTAGTGTAATCTTTTTACATGGTTTAGGGTTTAAGGCAAAACAGGATTGATTATCCCTATCTGTTGGGTTTGATTCATGGCATGGCTTTCTACCAGAAGTTAAGTTACGTTTTTAAAATAATTTATAAATAGGTATATTATAATGATATAATAGAAACACTGACACAAATTTTACAACTCATGACAACAAAAAATTTGTAAAATAAAGCGTCTTTTTCACCATAGTCTTTTATTTTATGACTGCGCTGACTGCGCCATCTACACGGATAAATATGATATACATTTAAATATAGTCGAGTCGTTTTGGTAACCCACACGGCCAAAGTACGAACTAAAGATGACGATTCCATACCACTACAAATTTCGATCGGTCGGAACAATTTCTAAACAACAAAATTAAACTAATACTATTGGGGAAAGTGTCCTAAAATGACATACTTTTTTTTTAAAACGATCGATATTTTTAAGTACTGCTTTATTTTCCAAATTTTTTCACATAACAGCAAGTAAACCTTTATGAAGCACAAACTCTCTTAAGAAAATACCATAAAAGAAAAAGGATATAAAAAAAACAAACCTAAAATTAATTGGTTGCACTATGTCATTTTACACGTTGGGAGTGTCAAAAATGACATAGTATAAAAAAGATTCGGTGTCAAATCAGTACACTCTAAATGAGCCCATAATTGACAGGTCATGCACTGAATCCATTCTTCTTTGAATTTTGAAGCGCTAAATAACCCGTTGCAATAAATGCAGGACACATTCTCTTCGTCTTCATCATTTTCCTGAAAGGGCTCGTCGGTGTCATCTTCAAGTATTGCCCTGGACCTCTTCTGTGTTGTTTGAGATTTATCACGTAGACTCATTTACAGTTTAGAACAATGACTTTTTGCCAACTCTTCCTTAGAGTTGTCGCAATAAATCGTTCTTTTAATTTTTTGAGCACCAACTTTTGATTTTTTTTTCATTGATTGTTCTTGGTTTTTGTTTTCAGTTCTTCAAGATTCGGCGAACATGTTAAAATAGTGTACTTCTTTGTTACATTTCTTTTTCTTGATTGGGCTATTGCTTTAGGTGGTGGGGATATTTCTAAAAATGATACTTTTTTGACTTCTGTTTTGTCTTCTCCATCATTATTGATCTGAAGTTCAGAAACGATTTCTGGTTCATTTTCTGCTCAACTTGATTGTTACCATGAAGCTGTTGGTCATTTTCCTCCTCAGCTTGAATGGTTTCTACCACAAGATCAGTTGTGTTCGCTGGTACAAAAAGGTAATCGGGAAAAATTGCAGAATTAAAGGGAATGATTCCTGTTTTAGCAAAACCGCTCAATGCATTTTGGATTGTCGCTGCTTTACCATATGCTTCGGAAAAGAGTCACTCACTTGGTAAGCAGTAATAACACGGCCTGGATGATTTTTCAACCCTGTGATACAAGCCTGATTATAATATCCCTTTAAAGGTTAAAAAAAACTCACATCCAGTGGTTGCATGCGATGAGTGCAGTGAGGACATGAGAATTATGTTATTCTTTCTACAAAATGTTACAGCTGCTAAGAAGGTGTGACTTGAATGGCCATCAAGAAGAAGCAATACCTTACTCTCCGGGGACGGATTAGCATATTTGCAAAAAGCTTTAACAATTGAAGGAACAGTTCTGAGTTCATCCAACTAGACTCTTGACACAAACTTAAACTTCCGTGAGGTGCTTTATCAAAACGTTCATCTTTTTTGTTTTTTCTTGTAAATATCAAGGCTGGAGGGATGTAGTTGCCTGTCGCGCTCATACTACAAACAACCGTCACATGTTGGCCCCTTTCTGCGCATGTCAGAAATCCCACTTGTTTGCGTCCGGTTGTTGCCAAGATTTTCGGAGGCTTCTGAGCAGTAAACAGTCTACTTTCATCCATATTGTAAATTTGATTCAGGCATTGAGGAAAAATACTATGGAGACGCTGTAAAGCATTTCTACTGTACTCTCAAAACGGGAGCATTGGGATGGGCTAAGTGTGGGACCAATATGGCTGCCTCACCTAGTCCGGACTACTCAAAACGTAGTATCTGCTGTTGCAGCTATGTAGAGCACAAGAAACCATAATGTCTTTTAATATTTAACTTACTATATAACTTTAATACACGATGCAGTTAACAAACACTCCACTTTTTACCAACATTACTTGTTTGACGTAAGTGTAGTATCAATATGGCGGACCTGTACACGGTTTGATCACATGACGTCGTCTCCCTACCTATTCTTTCTCAATGGTTTCACGTCAATGGAATCCTCTTGCAGTACCGAATTTAAAACCTCAAAAATGTAGTAATTTGAGATGTTGAACGCTCGCGCCCTGACCGAAGAAGTGGGGTCTGGTTGTCGCATAGATATGTCAGGATTTCTTTTTCGAAAACCTCTTAGACATTCCTTTTCTGCGATTCTCTGTTCACGGTTAAATCTATGATCTAATTTATTTTTGTCCACAAACTCATACGCTAAAGTTCTCACGTCGGTTGTTGTTAATCCAAACAGTCTAGATTCAAGAAACTTGATGTGTTCAACCAATTCTTTCTCTGTTTGAGAATCAAACGTAGTCGAAAATCGCCCTAGACCTTTCTGTAGACTTTTTACTCGTTTATTCTTGTTACCAGCTCTACGCCTAAAAGTTGCTTGAGGAACGTTATACAATTTTGATGCCTTTAACCAACCCATTTTTTCCCTCTTGTACATCCTTTATGACTTGTTGCATAGCTGTTTCATCCCAGGATTGTCTAGTACTCTTTCTGACGTATCTTCCAACCATGTTTATCTGCAAAAATTCAGGAACTAGACTAGGTAAATCATGTAGTGGGTGGTGTATATAATGACATACTACGTCATTTTACCGACACTTGAGGGTATGTCGTTTTAAACGCTTTTAAACGCTATTTCATTAATGTATAGGGTATTTTTCAGAATTTTAAAGTTAATATTGAAAAAAGCTACTTACCAAGCAGTTGTTCACTAATCATATGCACGAAACGCGCCAACACAGTATTTAAAACTAAAAAGAAAGTAATAAGAATAGCAATTCAAGGCACAGGCTGACAAAACTTTTTGCCGCATAAAACATAACCTTTACAACATAACAACCAAAGAAACTCGGAGAGTCTGTAAACTCATATAATACTTGACTAAGATATTTATCACTTAACACAACTATTGAATAGGAGATGTCGCCTCTAGTTCCTTATATAATACTTATATATAACGAGTATGTCATTTTAGATGCTATGTCATTTTAGGACACTTGCAAAATAACAGGTGGCCCAAAACAATAATGCACTGGCACCCAAGAGGGAGAAGGAAACAGGGAAGACCGAAACTGGAATGGCAGAAAAGCATACAAAGATCCATGAGTGAAAGAAACCTCACACCGGAGGAATGTGAAGATAGAAGAGGATGGAAATTAGGTGTCGGACAACGGATAAAAACGTTCTAAATCGGCATATACATATATGTATATACAGTGATGGGCAAATGTATGGAACCAAGTAAATATCTCTGGAGTTTCTAGAGATGTAGAAATTAAATTTGGTGTGTAGATATTACACTATATTTTGTATTTAGTTCGAATGTTTTTATCGCAATTCAACTTCCAGTTTAACCGGAAGTAATGTCAGCTTGAAATTTTTAAATAGAACACCCTGTATATTATTTTAGTTTTGAATAGAACACTTTATTGCAAGTACAAAAATAATGGGTTCGATATGTTTTATTTCATGGCCAACCGTGATATTAACAAAAAAAAAATTATTTTTGGATGAAAATGTAATAATATCTGGTAGTCCATGTAATAATTGTAGCAGTGACAGTTATTGTCAAAATAAGTAGTATTTTAGTTTTAACGCAAAAATGGCTCATTTAAGCGAAAGAGAAAGAATTGAAATACTAATGATGATTGGATTTGGCGACAGAAGAAGAACGCATCAAGAAGTTTGTGACCTTTTTAACAATATTCATCCGAATAGGCAAATAACACGTTCGATAGTTACAAAGACTTTGCAAAGGTACAATACAAATGGCACCGTCGGAAATTTAAGAAAAAGTGGACGTATAAATACTGCTACAAATGAAGAAGTAGCTCAAAATATTGCTATATCTTTAGAGGAAAATCATAATTTGTCTACTACTGAACTGGCCAATATGCACGAAATTAGCCGTCGTTCAGTAGGGAGGATATTAAAACGAGAAAGATATTACCCGTACAAAATTCGCCTTGTTCAAGAACTTTCCGACGACGACTTCAACAGACGGCTAGAATTTTGTGAATCAGTTATGGATATTTGTAACCGTGACGATAATTTTGTACAAAATGTAGTGTTTTCTGATGAAGCAACTTTTTGTTTGAACGGTACAGTTAATCGACACAACTGCCGTTACTGGTCCCAAAATAATCCTTACTGGGTACAAGAAGCTCATACGCAACACTCTCAAAAACTGATCGTTTGGGCCGGTATTTACAATAACAGAATTATTGGGCCTTTCTTTTTAGAAGGAAATTTGAACGGGAACATGTATTTAGAACTTTTGGATGCACAAATAATTCCGGCGCTGGAGGAAAATGGACAACTGCCAAATAATATCTGGTTTCAGCAAGATGGGGCACCACCTCATTACGCTCGCATTGTTCGAGATCGTTTAAACAGGACATTTCCTAATAGGTGGATTGGAAGAAGAGGTGCTATAGAATGGCCTCCTCGATCATCAGACCTTAATCCACTGGACTATTTTCTATGGGGTTTTTTGAAGTCCAAAGTTTATTTTAATCGACCAGATAATTTGCAAGAATTAGCTGAGAGAATAACTCAAGAGATTCAAAGAATTCCACCAGAAACAAAGGCCAATGTTACAATGGCATTTAAAAATAGACTGGCCTACTGTCAAGAGGTAAATGGTGCTCAGTTTGAACATTTAATACACTAACGGTATCCTAACGCTTTGTCGTAGTCATGTTTTATTTTACTATGTTTAGCGCCCTTTTCAGTAATTTAAGTACTGTTGTACTCAATTTCAGTTTTGGTATTTAATGTTATTGTTACATTTGTGATTTACACTCGCAAAATACTAGATCTTAGCATTGTAACAAAAATCACTCTTTTGTTAATATCACGGTTGGCCATGAAATAAAACATATCGAACCCATTATTTTTGTACTTGCAATAAAGTGTTCTATTCAAAACTAAAATAATATACAGGGTGTTCTATTTAAAAATTTCAAGCTGACATTACTTCCGGTTAAACTGGAAGTTGAATTGCGATAAAAACATTCGAACTAAATACAAAATATAGTGTAATATCTACCCACCAAATTTAATTTCTACATCTCTAGAAACTTCAGAGATATTTACTTGGTTCCATACATTTGCACATCACTGTATATATACATATATTGATGTAGGTAGAGTTGCCTATTTTAAATTATTAAGGATACATTTTGAGGTAATAAGAGTTGCCTATTTAAAATTATTAAGGATGAGTTTATCTAAGATTTGAATTTTCTTTGATTATGACGGAGATAGTTAAATTTGCAAATATTAATAAGCTGGTTGTATTTTTGAAAGAATTTGTTTATTGAGTTAAAGGGAATTTTATAGTTACATGATGAAATAGAAAATTATTACTTTTGGAGATGATGTATATCTTCCATGTATATGTACCAAAAATCTGTAAAGAAAATTTTATATTAGTATTGTAATTGTTTAGAAATGTATTTTAGCATTGTGAAAAACTTGTTCAAGTGATATTAATGATGAGAATAGGATAAAAAGTTTCTAGAATATGAAAACAAATCGATAAAGAATTGATAAGAAATTACCGCCTTAAATTGTATTTTGGAAGTGTCAGTTAATTGTCAATGTGACAGATATTTATTACTATAATGAAGCAAAGTTTTAAGTGGTAAATAACGTGTAAAAAAACTTTATTAAATTCGTGAAATATTTTATTTTGATAGAAACATTGAATTATGTAAGGTATTTATAAAAGTATAACATATCTAAAATTTGTATTGATCTTGATTTTAATGTGGAATTAATTTATTGGTTCAAAAAGAATTGGGTATTATCACTAAGGTAATTTTAAAATAAATAATAGAGAATTTTTCGAATTCGAAAGAGATGCGGGTGTTATTATCGGGAAATTAATCATTTTCTCAGATAATTACACTATAACAGTGTTAAAATAATTAGAGAGTGATAGAATACATAAACAAACATATAGATAATTGAAGCAAAGTGAATTGTAAAAATTTAAAAAGAAAAAGTTATAATACTACATAAATATACCAATTACTCACCAATTTGGATTAAGAGACAAAGGAGGAAATTGGAATTTGTTCTTCTGGATTATTATATTTATCCAGAATCTTGAATTTACTATTGAGATCCAGAATTCAGAGGTTACTATCGAGTTCCAGAATCCAGAGGTATATCAAGAGTTAGCAGAGAATTTTCTGATACAGTACGTGTGATAGAAAATAGCGGATTTCTTCTAGAAGGAAACTATTGATATCCAGAATCCAGAGGTTACTATCGAGCTGCAGAATCCAGAGGTACATCAAGGGTTAGCTGAGAGTTTTCTGATACAGTACGTGTAATAGTAGATAGTGAATTTCTTCAAGAAGGCAACTATTGACATCCAGAATCTCAAGATCCAGAATCCAGAGGTACATCGGAAAGGAAGGCAAATATCATCATAACCATCCGGAACGAAGGATTTATAGCTACAAATAAAACATATTAATTACATGAAAGAATACGAGTGATAACTGGACATATATTTTGAAAGGTCGTATAAAGTTTTATAGTACGTTAAGAATTATAGGTAGACAAGGAAGAACTAATTTGATATATATTTAATTCTGTATTAAGGTCAAGTAACTATAAAATTACTATATTCAATTATACAAAGTCATATAATTACCTATCTTAAAATAATAAATTTCATAACCGTAAACCAGTAAATTTTATAGAAATACTAACAATTTCTGTCATATTAGAATACTTACATGATTAAAATCGTCGTCATTTAAAGAAGCTCATCCTAAATAGTCCTTATATAATTTGAACAAGTTTTATGAGTATTTAATATTGATTTATGATATAATCCAGATCGTCATTCAAATATGTATATGTGTTTATAGAGAAGCGAATATATTGTTAGATTATAGTCCGTGTTTCTTTTTATCATCGTCAAGGTTATGTAAATAATTGACAGATCACATTCCTAAAAGAAATAAAAGAAAAAAAATAATAGATTTGGTAATAGAATGTTTAGACTGAGTTATACTTACCTAATGAGAATTTCATGATGATTTATAGTAATCAGGTTTATTTCAAGGGATTTTAGAAGTTTAAATTATTATACGTAAAGTTAACGAAAACAGTTTGATTTAATAAGAAATAGAGTACAGTTGAAATCAGAATACCAACTTACAAATTATAAAAATACTATTATAAGCAAAGTTAGCTACTGAAGTATCCAGGACCGGATTAAGAGTATCAAGTAGGTATTTAATACAGATAATTTTAATAGTGAGTCTCATGTTCTTATTGTTAAAAAATATAGACAGTAGATATTATAAAAATATACTGAACTAGCACGAGGCATTTTAAAATAATCATAATAGTACTAAAAGATATAATACTTACCCTGAGATAAAAATTATAGAACATATCATTTTTTTTAATACAAAAAATATTATTATTGAGTTGCTAATTTGTGGGATATCTAAAAATAGCTTGTATATCCACTTTAGTACAATATATATGTATACGGCGTCTTTTAGTCTGAACAGCATAATTTCCAGAAATTTCATTTGCAATTCTCTCTATATTATTTATTTTTTTGTAAATAGCATTCTCAAAACATGTTATGGCTGCGTGTATTTGTACCGGGTCGGTTACTGTTTTTGTAGTTGATTATACAAAATATCAGCATGCGGCAATATGCGGTGAAAGACTATTAACCATAACACAAACTTTGAATCCTGCAACATACGACAAATGGCAGTTGCTTGATTAATCGTTACAGTTTGTCTTGAAGTGACTTCTATCTTTTCCATACATTCTATCTCGCATTCTATCAACGATCACGATGTTCATACACCGTACTTGCAGTTGAGTTTTTAAAATTCCATCGGGTGGCAGAGGAACGAGAAGCTCTTCGACCGACCATTTCATCTAAAATTGCTACTCTTTGCTGCAAATGAGACAAAAAAATTGCGATTTCACTTAAATTCGAAAAAAATACTCGCAATTCTTGATTCTGACTGGTTGCTTCAGACAAAATCAAGTTGAGTTGATGGGCGTAATAGTAAACATACAATGCATACTTATAATCATTTTTAATAGGAGTTTGCGCACTTGAATGACATCCACTCACTACACTTGCGCCATCATAACTTTGTGAAATTAATATTATCTATCAGTTGTTTGAAAATAGTTCTTATGCATTCTGATAAATTGACCGCATCATGATCAGAGGGATTAGTAAAACACCAAAATCTTTCAATTGGTGTACCATCTGCTAAAATATAGGTATCTAAATATCACATTCATTTGATATTTATTTTCTACATCTGTAGTTTGATCAGATATAACGGCGACATATTCAGCTTTCAAAATTTCTCTTTTAATACGATCTTGAGCAACTACCAACATGCAATTCAACAAACAGCTCATTTTGAATAATTTTTAAAGTACCTTTAAAAATAACAGAATTTTCAAAATGATCTTTTAGTTAGCACTAATTCGGAATTAGATATAGCATCTAATTCTGAACTGAAATTTATTAGACCTCTGAAAATTCCGGGATTAGAGGAATCTTTCGTTTCATCGCGGCCTCGAAGTGCCAGCTCAAAAGCCCCGTCAAACTTTATGCAATCAATAATTTTTTAAAGAACATATCTATTTTTTTTACTTTCTATTTGGTTGTTGAATATTTCGTCTATATGCACTGTCGAGTTGTTGTCGTATATCTACTTCTCCCAGCAGCTTTATCTCTAAATGAGCATTAATGTGAGCTTGGGCATTCTCATGTTTTTTTTCATCTTTTGGGCCAAATAACTCAGATCCGTGATTCCAGTTTTTGACCAAGACGGTTCTGCAGCACCGCGACAAAATAACAAGCATGTTAAGCAAAACAAACTGTTACGAACACTGCACCCACAAATCCAATCACTTTTTCGTACATGTCCTTCTTAAATTTTCGTGTAAAGTCTCTAGATTTGCCCTTTGTAGTTTGCGTCAAATTAAGTTCTGGTTTTGGTCTGCCTACATTTATAACTTGAATTTTTTGTTCATAACTAAACGAATTAAAATTGACTTTCAAATATTGCACAGTCAAACTGTTCGCATCCATAATTCTTATTTATATATATTATAGTTTATCCGTAAACCACGATATCTGAACGTCGATGTCGGTCGATACCAACAAAACTTTAACCGCAACGAATCGAGCACAGACAGGAGCACATTAAATTTGTGCGCCAGCTCATATGGAATCTGCCGTATCCCTCTCCACCACCGCTACGTCCTTTATGCCGCTAGACACCGACAAAATCACCGTAGTCTCACGTACTCGGCGCACTTGCTCCGTCGCGTCGATGCGATGTATGGAAAAGAACGTCGTTTCGAATGTCTGCGTTATATTTTACAAATGTATTAAGGGGGGCGTTTCCCTATCGAAATATTAAGGCATCGCTGTTTCGCGTTTTTTAAACTCATTTTGTAATTTTAGAATCTCAAATTTCAGTTAGTGATGCAAAAGGCATCAATTTATAATGTTACCAACAAATAGAAACTTATACAACTTAAAATACTCGCGGGACGGGTAGACGCAAGGGGGTGTGAGTAAGTGAAGCTACACGATATTCGGTTTCCTTCACAGCGCTTCGGTTTTATTCATAGATTAAGGAATACAATAGATGGGAAACATATGTATAAAGAATGAGTACTTACGGAACTGTTGATGTTGATGTTTTATAATAAGCCAATTTTCGCTTGCTCATAACTGTTATATTATTATACACTCGAATATTATTTCAAAACCGAAAAAATTGCAAGTTGTAGGAATAGCACAAATCTTGTAAATTAGTCACTATAGTAATACGAATATAAATATCAGTGACACAAAGCTGCGACCACGCAAATCCGACTTGAAATCAGCACCTAAAGCATTAATAATAATAAATAAACATAAGAATGTATATTAAATTTGTTCATATTTAACGTTGTACATTACCTATATCAAAAAAATTCGTCCTCATCCTTCCTATATCAATCAATACCTAACCAAGTTGAATTCTAAAATAAAATTCTGAGTTCTGAGGATTTTACTAGATTATCTATTGAATTATCTAGATAATATTTTTCGGAATTATCTGTTACCTACCTTATGTAGATAAAATAATGGTTATGTGTGTAGAACACTAGTCATTATTACTGTCATCCACTCGCAAATTTGTTTACAGTTAGCCATAATATCGTAGTTGTGATTAATAATTGTTGTTATTGTTAGTGTTAATGTTATCTACTCTCAAAATATATTAGTCGTGGGGTACATCAAGTTGTGTGTTTCTTGTTTTCCTTTTGAGTGCTGCTGCATTGATTGGCAATCCCATGCAAGATTTGGATAAAGATAATAATTTGAATTCTTTATTACTGTATAGGCTAAAACAACTTTGTCACCTGCATTTCGATAATCAAGCATTGTTTTTGTTAATAATTAACGTATCTTCAATTCTTTTGCATTGTTGATTATACTTACTTTACTGTTTCATGTATTTTATTTATTAACTATTCTTAGTGCTTCTAGGTTTTTTATAATGTAATCGCATTCGACATAAGCAAGATTTGATAATTGCACACAAATTAATTTTTTGTTAATTACTGCAAGAGTTGCAGTTGTATGTGTGTCAATGAACAAAGAAATGTTTGTCGATATAATACCGAGCCTGTTGATTTTTAAAGATTATGAAAAGTTATCGTTAATGGAAATTTGAATTTATCGCTAAATTACATAACTTCTTCCTTCAGACACCAGAGCTGCTCATGCTTTTATAATGAGAGAGGTGAGACAGGAAACAATAGAAACCAAATCGGACATTCTCTAATGTAGTATTAAGTATGGATTGATATAATAAACTATATTTGGCGTGTTTAATGATTATGTATTTAAAAATTGTGATAATTAAAGATAAGAATGTAACTGTAACACACATTTTTGACAAAGGACGTCATTACAATTTTCGTCAACCTACCAGAAATAATCTCATCCTTGTCACCACTCTGATTATAAAGGACTCTAGTTTGAATTATTTGTGGTTTCCAAACAAAGAGGAATTTAAATGATATCTGAACAACTGGTGGAATTCTGTTTTGGTTGCCTTCCATACACTTAGTTGATAATAACACACAGACGACGTTATTTAACTGTCTCCTCGAAAACAAAATTGTTGTGTGTTTCCTTAAAATAAAACAATATATGGTCGAGGCGCGTTAAGTTCCGTTGCACGTCATCGATGACGTTTACATGTTGTCATAACTGTATTAGAGAAACTAAAAAAGTTACTTTGTTAAATTATACTTGAGGGCATTTATTTCATTAGCTTAAATAGAAGATTTATAAATTGATCGTAATATACGCATTCATGGCAAATAAACACATAATTTCCTTTTCAATATTAAATTTCTTTATTACATATTTTTAATAGACTAGTAGTTCAATTCGGTGTTGACAGATAAATCATATCTGTCAAAAAGACGTGCGTTGTGCATATTCTTCCTGTCAAATTTTTCATGTTTATTTTTACGTTGATATAAATTGTTTAAAAACAGTGCTTCATCGAAGTGTATTTATTATTTATTTGCGTCCATTGAATATAATGCCGAAAGGTTTCTGTAAACAGTCGAAGCTTTTTGCAAACTTTTCTATAATCATCTGATTAACGAGAATAGCGTAAGTAATGTTTATTTTAAATTTTATTATGGATACGTTATGAAACATTTAAGGGTTTTCGACAATCTAAATCAATATAATAAATAAGTTGAGAAAGACTGAAGTCTTAGAGCATTTCAATTACTAAATATATTACGTTATAGTTATTGTATTGTGATTGTGTATGTGTGATTGTGATTTTTTTCTTTGGTTATATCAAATATCACTGACAGAAATAAAAATAGATCCGGCAACATATACAAGGCGAGTCGTCATGGATCTAGTATGACGTGCAACGGAACTTAACGCGCCTCGACCATAGTTATGGATTTGACATTATTATATTCTTGCTTCAAATCACTTATGTATACAGTGGATGTACAAGTAATGATCTCTTAAAATAAAGTACCATTTATTTAAATCAAACCATAAGCTAGTTAAATTTAAGTAGATGTCCGGTTGTTTAAATCGAACTGAATGAAGTAAAGTCAATAAATTTAAATCAAGTGAATAGATGTCATGATTTACATATTGCCGTGAACTCGCATAATTTGTAAAATAAGAATAGTTTTAGAGATTGATTTAAGAATTAGTTTAAGCTTAGAAATAAAAAATAAAAATAATAAAAAGTCCTATTTAAATATTATTGAGTAAAACGATGCAACAAAACTTACATGAAGGTATACAAAGTTGCATACTTATAGTCAAATTTTTATTATAACAGTAAATAATGAAATATGCAAGATAAAAATTTATTAAATAAATATATAAACAAAAGATGTAGAATAAAAATTTATTAAATAAAGAAATATATAAAATAAAGACAAAATAAATATAAGTAATATATTTCTTTTGTAGAAAAGATACACAAAAAGCATGGGTTATAAATCATGAAAAGAAATGAAATTTATATGCATAAGGCAATAAAATGTTATGAGAGTTTATGAAATAGATAGTATTAAAGAATAAAATTTACCTTAGCTTAATACTAGATTAATAAAAAAGGATATAAAAATATGTAAGACGTAGAAGCAATAAGCAGTGACATATTTTTGTATTTAAAAGCTGACATCATAAGTAAATAAAAAGGTATCTGTGTTCATGGTTTGTTCGTAACACAATACTTCAGGGACTAGAGGCGGACGTGTTCTACAAGGACAAGGCAGTGCGGAATAATGGTTATCTTCGACGTGTTTCCCATTTTTCCAAGGCGAACTCCGGCTAAAAGAAAAGTAAAACTAACATAAATAAATGGAAAGAAAAAGTATGTGTCGAACAATGAACAAGGTAATAGGTTCATTGACGAGTACAAGGAAGGATGGTATTAGTAACAAGAATAAACCTACCATTGGGAATCATGTACAAAGCAGAGGGGACCTTTGAATTGGAAGGTTATGTTGACGTTTAAGTGAATTGTGAACTGTCAGAACAAAATGTGTATGTGTGCGTGAACCAAGGCGGCAACATATGGGCAGCGATTTCACGGGAAAAGTGTATTCCAGTACCAACCTAAACATGGACTAGAGGGCGCAATGGTCAACATAGTTTATTTTTGCCGCTATAAATAGGAAGACAAGATTCGACAAGACGGACTTTCTGATAACACCTCCGAGAAGTGAACTTCTCAAAACACTTACAAAAGGAAGATCTCTTAAAGAATAGTTTTTTTCATCGTTATATTGTAGTTTTTCATTATTTCTTCAACACATATAGTCACAGTAATTTATTTTATTTAATACATTTGAATTCATTTGAAGCGTTCATAATGGACATTCAAAATAGATTTATTGATGACAAGTAAGTTTATTATTTCTTTTGAAAATGAAATTATACGAGTTGTTGGACAGACATTGATTTTTACGTGCGAATGATTAATCAATGTATTGTTGGACGAAAAATAGACAAGTAAATAATTTATCCTGTAAGGTTTATTTTAAATTTATATAGTTGGAATTACAACTAAACAGGATTAATGGTGTTGGTCAGTTGGAGAGATGTTACGTGAAAATGAGCATTTTCTTCATCGTATTGTCTAGACATCATTAATTTCTTTCAAATTAAGCAAATAATAAATTAGAATTTCACAAGGCATAGATTAAGAGCTCGATACAACACGTGCAAATGGTTGTCTAAAGCAATTAATTGAAGCCTATCCATAAATATTATAACGTCGATGAGTATATTCATAAATGTACAATAAAAATTTACATTTGTTTATTTGCAGGATAAATATTTATTTTGTTTGATAGAATAAATAAATAAACAAAAGATTTACATACATTACAACCGGCATTAGGTATAAATGATATGAGCATTTTTCAATTATGTATCTTGTTTAGAGCATAAAGGTGTGTATATAAAGGAAACTATATTTTTGAATCCATAAATTACAAAATAAAAAATACATGATTATGTTGAATAGACATACAGTTTTTCTTTGAACAAAACTATTACCTTTTCCCTATAATGAGCAAGAGAAAAATCATCAGCAAATAAGAAGGAACCACAAACATTGCCAGGACCCACAATAGTTATAAGGTACATGACCCAACAATATAAGATAAAAAATACAAAACCAATTATAAGTTCTTGGTGTGTAAAGAATAATTTAAAGAGTATAATGTGTACAAAAGACTATACCCTACGTGTGGTAATACACACAAATATATGTTGTCACAGCATATAAATTATATGGCAATATTGTTATTTAGAATAAATATTTATATGTCACAGCATTAATTAAAATGGCGCCCAACGTGGGGCAATAACATTATTTATAATAAATATGAATAAACATATTTATATGCTACAGCATAAATAAACATTTATTTATGCCTCAGCATTAATTAAAATGGCGCTCAACGTAGTGGGGCAATGTATTCCTTTTCTTGTTGTTTATTAATCATGTATTTATTTAACGCCCAAAATAGAGAGGCAATGCATTATTTTTCATAATTGTTTAAAAGAAAAAAATATATATATATAATTAATGTTGCTTAACATAGTGGAGCATTGCATTCATTTTCTCGTTTGTCAATAATTATCTACATAACATTTAACGTTGTGAAGCAATGCAATTTTTGTTTTTTTAAATGTTTAAACAAAAAAATAATAATTTATTTTGTACAAATAATGGGTACAAAGTTTGTTTCATTTTTTTTATTTATTAGTAAATAGAATAATTATTCAGTGTCCAAGTTAGAGACAGATTACCTCAATTTTCATTTACTGATGAATTATCAATTTCTCTTGTTTAGAAAGGGATAAAAAAAAAAAAAAAGGAGGAATAGTATTTGATTAGATAAGTTTAGTTATTAATTTATAAGTTAGAAATAAGATAAAAATGGCAGATAAAGATAAGAATGATGGTGAAGGTTCACAATTCACACAATACAGGGACAATCGTCCAGTATCTTCTGATTCAGAGTCAGAAAAACCTGAATCAGAGGATCGAACACTTGATGGTAGCACACAAGCAGAAAGCATCAGTGGCGTAGCTGGTGAACAAAAACTTGAGAATCTTTTTAATAAACTATTCAGCAGAATAGAAGAAAACGATAGAAATATGAACAAGAAATTTGAAGAGAATAATCGAAAATTAGTAGAAAATAATTTAAGTATAAATCAAAAACTAGAACAAAATAATTTGAGTATAAATCAAAAATTAGAACAAAATAAAATAGAAATAAACTCAAAAATAGACGAAGGTTTCGCAGAGTTAAGAAGAGAAACTTTAGAATTAAATGCAAAAGTAGAATTAAAGTTAGAACAGTCAGTTTCAACTCTAAATAAACAAATAAACTTTAACGAAAAGAAATGTGAAAGTAAAGGCACATTCTTAATAAAAGAAATCAACGAAAGATCTGCCAAAACACAAGCTAATTTTGATAAGGTAGATGAGAAAATAAATTCTCTTGAAAATAAAGTGAAAGGGAATAATGTGCAACATCAAGAGCAAATACAAGAACTTTCACACCAAGTGGAAGATTGTAAAATAAAATATGGTGTTTGTACGGACACAATGTTGACCCTACAAAACAAAACTTTAAACTTTGAAAACACTATAAAAGGGTTAGAGAACAAAGTACATGGGGTTAGTACACCTAGTGTATCTTTGACACAAATACCTGGTAGCGCAGAGAATATACCAAAATTCTCAGGATTTTACAAAGATAATCCAATGGCGTTTATGAGAACGATAAAAACATACATGAGGGGAATATCTGATGAGATGTCAAGGCTACATTTCATAAGAGGTTGTTTGAAGGATTATGCACTTCAGTGGTACGATATGATAATAGATGAAGTAGTGGATTTCAAAGAATTTGAGATTCGTTTTGTGAGACAGTACTGGGGACAGACTCAGCAGAGGAAGATTAGACACGATTTAGTGTTTGGCAAATACAGAGCTGGATCTTCTAGAGAAAACTACATCATAAGAAAATATTCTTTTCTTAAATACATCCAACCAACCATTGAAGAAAGTGATATTGTTTCACAGCTAGCAGCACACTTTGACCACAACGTTACACAGGCGGTGGCACTTCAAGGAATTGATAACATTGAAGCACTCCTGGAACTGGTCAAGAGATTAGACGATGTGGATGAAAAGGGAAACAGCAAGAGTTATGGAAATATCAAATATACAAACGATCCACCCAGAAATGATAATAATAACTACAACAATGGAAATAATCCACATATAAACAAGACACCTCGTTACAATCAAGATAAACAGTACAATAATAATGGGTACAATCAAAATCAGGGTAAAAAGAATTATGGAAACAACCCTTATACATATAATAAGCCAAGCTATGGGAACAATCCATATTCATACAATAAAACGAGAAACTATGAAAATGAGAGGGAGAAAGAACAGAATTATGGGAAGGAAGAAAGAAACCCTGAGAGGGAAAGAAGAGTGAACAATGTTCAAATAAGTGAAGAAAAAGAAGAAATAAGTACGAAGAAAAAAACAGAATCAAAAGGTGTAATACCCAAGGATTCAAGACAATTATCGACAAATAAAGAATGGGTAAATTCCACCTACTCAAATGCGACTTCGTTGGATTTTTAGAAAGGCCAGTCAAAAAGAAAAAGAAGGTACAAAACGTCTATAACTTTGACGATCTAAAGAAAATCACGACGGAATTACCACACATAACAGTAAAAATAGGGAACGAAGAGATAGAAGCATTATTAGACACAGGAGCGCAATTATCTTTATTAGATAGTAGTATTATAAGTAAAGATATAGAAAAATTAGGATATTGTATGCCTATAAGAAAAGTAAATTTAATAAATGCAAATAAGAAACACATCATTACTGTAGATAAAGTTTTTTGGATAAATGTTAGAATAGGTAGTTTAAATTTATTAACAGAATTCATGATAGTGCCTAATTTGAACAGCAATTGTATTTTGGGGATAGACTTTTTAAGTCAATATGGTACAAAAATAAATATGGAAAACAAAACATTTCATATTAAAAATTCAATAATCTCCTGGTGTAAAGAAACACAGGAAGATGAGATATTAATTAATAATTTATATATAAATAATGCTGAACAAAATCTCACAAATAAAATGGATAGTAGTTTATTAGACAATAAGTGTGCACATCCTGTGAAGCATCGTCAAAGTGAGGACTTCACGCAATATAGGGATGGTACGAATTTAAATTGCGATAAACAATACATAAGCCATGTGAGCAATCTTGTCAGCAAGCATAAAGAGTTATTTGATAATAAACCTGGTTTAGCAAAAGGCTATGAACACAGGCTAAAAGTAGATGAAAAACAACCTTTTAAAGTTAAAAATTATCCTGTCCCCAATAAATACAAAGAACAAGTCAAATTAGAAATTAAAGAAATGTTAAAAGATAAAAATATAGAAAAAACAGAATCAACATTTAGCAATCCTGTAGTCGAAATAAACAAAAGGGGTATAAGTGATCAAAGGGACACTATACTACCAAAATATTTAAATTCTAGAAACTCACCTTATTTTGAAGCTCAACAGAGCGTTACATTTTTATTAACAATGTGTGTAAATATCGAACAGTTCAAAAGGACCGATCGGAGGCGTACTTTTTGGCTGGCAACAATACGTAATGATTCAATAAATGATTGTTCATTCTTAGTAATGTTATTTATAATTAGAAAGAAAGGAGTCAAGTTTAAAAAGACTCATGAAAGAAGCAAAGTACAAAAGGATGAAAGGAAATATTTTGCCTTCATGCTTACATTAATTGCAATGATAAAGAAGGGAGTAAAATTTAAATGGACTCCTGAAACTCTCAAAGCATTTGAAGAAGTGAAAGAGAATTTTTGCAAAGCATTAATAGAAAATTTACCCGATATTAATGAAGAATTTGTTTTAAGATGCGACGCATCAAATAATGCAATAGCTATAAGAAATTTAGCATTAAGTATCGTTAATCACGTATCTATGCTCTATGATTATATAGACGTAGAAAATTAATAATCATTTGTGCGAGTTGTCACAATGGTTATTATATGTGTCGTTCATGCTATAATAATCTTTGTTGACGATTCACGACAAAATATAATAACCAAGGGATATGCCGTGAACTCGCATAATTTGTAAAATAAGAATAGTTTTAGAGATTGATTTAAGAATTAGTTTAAGCTTAGAAATAAAAAATAAAAATAATAAAAAGTCCTATTTAAATATTATTGAGTAAAACGATGCAACAAAACTTACATGAAGGTATACAAAGTTGCATACTTATAGTCAAATTTTTATTATAACAGTAAATAATGAAATATGCAAGATAAAAATTTATTAAATAAATATATAAACAAAAGATGTAGAATAAAAATTTATTAAATAAAGAAATATATAAAATAAAGACAAAATAAATATAAGTAATATATTTCTTTTGTAGAAAAGATACACAAAAAGCATGGGTTATAAATCATGAAAAGAAATGAAATTTATATGCATAAGGCAATAAAATGTTATGAGAGTTTATGAAATAGATAGTATTAAAGAATAAAATTTACCTTAGCTTAATACTAGATTAATAAAAAAGGATATAAAAATATGTAAGACGTAGAAGCAATAAGCAGTGACATATTTTTGTATTTAAAAGCTGACATCATAAGTAAATAAAAAGGTATCTGTGTTCATGGTTTGTTCGTAACACAATACTTCAGGGACTAGAGGCGGACGTGTTCTACAAGGACAAGGCAGTGCGGAATAATGGTTATCTTCGACGTGTTTCCCATTTTTCCAAGGCGAACTCCGGCTAAAAGAAAAGTAAAACTAACATAAATAAATGGAAAGAAAAAGTATGTGTCGAACAATGAACAAGGTAATAGGTTCATTGACGAGTACAAGGAAGGATGGTATTAGTAACAAGAATAAACCTACCATTGGGAATCATGTACAAAGCAGAGGGGACCTTTGAATTGGAAGGTTATGTTGACGTTTAAGTGAATTGTGAACTGTCAGAACAAAATGTGTATGTGTGCGTGAACCAAGGCGGCAACATATGGGCAGCGATTTCACGGGAAAAGTGTATTCCAGTACCAACCTAAACATGGACTAGAGGGCGCAATGGTCAACATAGTTTATTTTTGCCGCTATAAATAGGAAGACAAGATTCGACAAGACGGACTTTCTGATAACACCTCCGAGAAGTGAACTTCTCAAAACACTTACAAAAGGAAGATCTCTTAAAGAATAGTTTTTTTCATCGTTATATTGTAGTTTTTCATTATTTCTTCAACACATATAGTCACAGTAATTTATTTTATTTAATACATTTGAATTCATTTGAAGCGTTCATAATGGACATTCAAAATAGATTTATTGATGACAAGTAAGTTTATTATTTCTTTTGAAAATGAAATTATACGAGTTGTTGGACAGACATTGATTTTTACGTGCGAATGATTAATCAATGTATTGTTGGACGAAAAATAGACAAGTAAATAATTTATCCTGTAAGGTTTATTTTAAATTTATATAGTTGGAATTACAACTAAACAGGATTAATGGTGTTGGTCAGTTGGAGAGATGTTACGTGAAAATGAGCATTTTCTTCATCGTATTGTCTAGACATCATTAATTTCTTTCAAATTAAGCAAATAATAAATTAGAATTTCACAAGGCATAGATTAAGAGCTCGATACAACACGTGCAAATGGTTGTCTAAAGCAATTAATTGAAGCCTATCCATAAATATTATAACGTCGATGAGTATATTCATAAATGTACAATAAAAATTTACATTTGTTTATTTGCAGGATAAATATTTATTTTGTTTGATAGAATAAATAAATAAACAAAAGATTTACATACATTACAACCGGCATTAGGTATAAATGATATGAGCATTTTTCAATTATGTATCTTGTTTAGAGCATAAAGGTGTGTATATAAAGGAAACTATATTTTTGAATCCATAAATTACAAAATAAAAAATACATGATTATGTTGAATAGACATACAGTTTTTCTTTGAACAAAACTATTACCTTTTCCCTATAATGAGCAAGAGAAAAATCATCAGCAAATAAGAAGGAACCACAAACATTGCCAGGACCCACAATAGTTATAAGGTACATGACCCAACAATATAAGATAAAAAATACAAAACCAATTATAAGTTCTTGGTGTGTAAAGAATAATTTAAAGAGTATAATGTGTACAAAAGACTATACCCTACGTGTGGTAATACACACAAATATATGTTGTCACAGCATATAAATTATATGGCAATATTGTTATTTAGAATAAATATTTATATGTCACAGCAATATGTTGGATTACATTGAAAATGGGTATTTTCTTAAAAGAGTGAATTCCGCTTGAATTTTTTTATTGATGATTAATGCATTTGAATCAGTTTATCTTTTATTACAATACCTTACTATAGTTTAATATATTGATACAAATTTTGTTTAGATATCTATTATTCGCTATTTATTAAAAGAAACCACATACATGCTTTCTGCATTATTCTTCCACAAGAAAGTAAAAGAAGGAGTCAACGTATCTTAAATCTTATTAAAGGTTTCACTATTGCATTTCATGTATTTATATACAATTAAGTAAAGTCAATAAATTTAATAATAATAATGTGTCACTTTACGATATAAATACTGTTATAGGTGCATAAAATGTGTTGCTGTACCTATCTTATTAAATGAAGTTCTAGTAGTAATTTACACATTCTCACACTTTTATTCTGAAATTTTCTTTAAATGTTGTATATTGAATTGATACAATCACATCGATTTAACGTTATATTTGTTTGTTTACATTTTCAAGCAGTAATGTACCGCGAGATCAAAAATTATATTGTTAGAGGTTTGCCAATGGAATGTAAAACGTCTGTCTTAAGTTATATCATTAAGTGTCATAGTGACATTTGCCTGACATAAAATTTGTAAATATATAATGACAGTATGACACTTAATGATATAACTTAAGACAGACGTTTTGCATTCCATGGCCAACCTTTATCAATATATTTTTTGATCTCGCGGTATTTCCACGTTGCTAGTGGTGATTTTGACAAGAAGATGTTGGTAATATATATTTAAGAATGGGAATAATAGATCATGCCTTAATTTTTTATTAAGAAAATTGTTTATAAAAGGCATTGCATGGTATTTTTCGGAGAATTCTATTTGCAGGATAAAATCGCTTAGAATACAAATAAATATAGAGTGTCTGTACTAAAATTTAATAATTTACGAGACTTTCAAATAATATTTTTATAAGGACTTTGAATAATTGCATTGAATTGAATTGAATTATTTCAATTAAGGGCTGGAAGATGGTAAAGATTTCTGAGTTTGTAATTAATTTCGACTAAGTACGTTTTACTTTTCACTTTAACATAAATTTGAAATAAGGATGCAGACACATTATGTTTTTTTTATTTAGTTATACAATTTAAAGCAAATTTTGTTATATTTTATAATTTTAAGTATTTGGTTAAGTAAGAACATACAAATATACAGTGTTTTTGTTTGGTGTGGCGATTTATATACCGTAGTCGTCAAGTTTTAATTTCGGTTTACACTTCTATCGCATGCAGAATATGATCTTATAATATGCAACGATGCCTGCTTGCTAACAGTGGTGGGAGAGCAACGCAGTGTCGATGTCGGGGGACACTCACGAGAGTGTACTCTCGGCAGCCTCGCTTATGTTTATCTTTAGTTTAATTCGTCGCGCTCTTTTCCTCTTTCTACTTTCGTATCAGAAATTAAAATATATCGACCCAGGTATATGTAGATAACAAGGTTAGTACTTTTATTTAGAATTTGTAATTAATTTTATTTAATTTTGTGTTTATGTTTGGAATTATACATGTTGAGTTTTTGAATTGGGGATGTGTTAGATAAGTTTGCAAAAATGAACGTATAGAATGGAGCCCTAATTGATTCTCTGACATGAATTTGTGTTGAGAATGCCATTCCGAAGTGAAAAAATGCATTTAAATGAGATTAATATCAGCGCAGCGTCGGCGTTTTAATGCTTATAAAAATACATTTTGAAAAAATTTATAATTTTATTTTAGAATAATTTTTCATTCATTCCTTTTGAGCATTAGAAATTGGGCATGTTGTGACGTGGATCAAGTGTGCGTTTGATGAGTTTTAAAACATAAACTCATAAGATGGAGCCTTGATTGACTCATTAGCGTGAATTTGCCTTGGGAATGTTATCCAGAAGTGAGAAAATGCAGGTCGATAGGATTAACATGAAAGCGAAGTCTGCGTTTATTAAATTGTCCTCTTTGCTTATTATGACATCTGTAATAAATTTCTGTTTTTTTTTAATTCTGTGTAGGAATCATTGAACTCAACACGTGCGAGTAGGTTATACTTATTTATATTTTTAAATATTATGTAAACTTAGTTTTAAGTTATATACAAGTGAATATCCATCGATTAATTTGTTTCATTTTGTTAATTTTTGAATTATGTAAATAAATTATTTTGTAAGATATATTTGTATTTTATTTAAAGTATCTGACCTGTCAAAAAAGTAAAGAGGACAGTCTTCTTAATTATATCGGCAGCTTACAAAAGGTGACCTACATTATTACTAAAAGGATTAGGGAAAGCTAAGAACTAGAAAGATATAGATTTACAAGTGTAAAATTGTAATTGCTATAACTAAACAAGACTATATTTCAAAAACTGATAATTTCTTAGACCCGGATAAATATACTTTGTTCAATCATGATCCTAATACTAACAAGTTCCAAGAACAAATTATTAACACCATTAATAACTCAAAGAGCCTGTTTGACACAAGTAACTTTTTTGAAAGAAAAAAATTAAGAGTGATGAACCCACAAGCCCCAAAATTATATTCCCTAATTAAATTACATAAAGAAAATTACCCGATTAGACCGGTAGTATCATATGTTACAGCCCCAGCGGTTAAAATTTCACCTTATAGACATTTTCAATAACCATACGAGATTTAAACCCAAATATGGTATAAAAATAGTTATGAATTAATTAATAATATTAAAGATCTTAAGTTACCGAGTGAAACCAAATTAATTTCATTTGACGTTAAAAACTTGTTTCCAAGTGTTCCACTGGGGGAAACGAGGCTACTAATTAAAGAGATTCTAGAATTTAATAGAACTAACCCCGTAATAAAAAATGAGATTTTACAATTATTATCTCTTTGTTTAGAACAAAATTATTTTACATTCAATAACAAATTTTATAAATGTAACGAAGGTCTGATTATGGGTAATCCTCTTTCCCCTCTACTAGCCGAAATCTTTATGGATAATTTAGAATGTAAGATCTTTGAAAATAAAAGTTTAACTAGGAATGTGTTGTTCTGGTTTAGATATGTAGACGATATATTAGTAGGATACACAGGTACAGATAGACAATTAAATAGTCTTTTTAATTTTATTAATTCAGTTAATAAAAACATTACTTTTACTATTGAAAAAGAAGTTAATGGAATTATAAATTTTTTAGACCTCACACTTAAACGAGTTAATGACAAAATAGATTTTTCAATTTACCATAAAGAATCACACACCGACACTACCATTCATTATAAATCAAATCATCCTCATTCACACAAATTAGCCACTTATCACAGTATGATCCAGAGGTTAATTAATATTCCAATGTCGATAGATGACTAAAACAAAGAGTACTACATTATAAAACAAATTGCGAAAAACAATGGGTACGACCCAAATTTAATAGACGAATTAATAACCAAAAAATTGTTTAATAAAACGTTACTAGAGGTGTATCCGACTACCAAAGACTGAAGTATAAAGGATTTTCCTATTTAGGTCATGAACAAGATAAACTTATGAAATTACTTAGAAAAACAACATTAATATTGCTTTTAGAACAAATAACAACCTAGCTAAATACACCAGACAATAAATCTGGAGTTTATAGGTTAAATTGTGGATCTTGTACTAAGAAATATATAGGTCAGACTGGGAGAGCTTTTAAAAAAAGGATAGGTAATCATTTTTTTGCGTACACTAATAAAAACAACGACTCAGCTTATGCGAATCATTTGATTGAATACGACCATTTTTAATGATAAATTTGATATTCTTCATGTACAAAACAAAGGTAGAAAATTTCGAATGTATGGAAATTAACAAATTTAAATATTCAGACAATTTATTAAACAAGAAAGTACATCTGAATCAATCGCCTTTGTCAAATCGATATCTTTCTAGTTTTTAGGTTTTCCCTAATCCATTTAGTAATAATGTAGGTCCCCTTTCGTAAACTGCCGATATAATTAAGAAAAATCCTCTTTAACTAAATACATTTAAATTACCTTTTGTAAATATTTTACAGATATTTGTTAATGTTGTCATTATATTTGTCTATATATAATAGAGTTGTTCTCTGATTGTAATAATTTAGAATTTGTTGTCACCTGAAGAAGCTACAATGTAGCGAAACAGCTGTTGTGATTTTAATTTAAATATAGTCTAAATCTGAAACAATTGTTTGTGTTTTATTTCTATTGGAATATGGATTTACATCGCATGTCACCTGGTACACCACTAAGATTAATTTATTGTCTGTTTTATCCTTATTGTTTTTTATTGCTTTTTGTATGGAAATGGTTTTTGAAATGAAATAGTTTGGTTCCCACTTGTTTTAATTAAGTTCTCTATTGTTCTTGAAATTTTACTAATGTATGTAATGGAATTATAACTATGGGTTCTATTGTTTTTTTTATTAAAGGGGTAAATTAGGGATAGAATTGTAGATTCTTTATTTTTGCTAATGTATTATTAATCAATCTATCGAAATATCGTTATTTAATGTATACTGTATATTCTGTTTAGTTCTAAATCAATGTTTTCTTTATTCAAAAGACCATTAATAAGCCTGTAAAGCATTGAGTGATAAGCTGATAATTTTTGTGTTATGGGATGAAACTAATGTGCTTGTATAATCATACCTGTATGTGTAGGTTTGTGGTAAATTGAAAATTTATGTTTTTTGGATTATAGTTAGATCTAAAAAATTAATGGTTTTATTTTCTTCTATTTCAATCGTAAATTTGATATTTGGATGTATGCTGCTATTATGGAAAGTTTTTAATTGTCTGTCAGATGATATTTTCTTGAGAAGTAGCAAAAAGTAGCAGCTGACATTTTTAGGGTTAATACTAAATATTATATGTATCATATATGCAAAATACAAACTTATAAGCTATTTGTTTATGCCTACTAAAAACCTATACGAATTTTGTTACAGTAATAACAAAGGAGTAATAAAATGCAACATTCTTCAAAACGTATTATAATTCTTTCATGTCATAAAAAATACTATATTTTAATGAACTTTGATTATTTAGTTAATTATTTGCTGTAAATACATAGTAAACTTATTTTTTCTCAAAATTTACGTTTTGCTGATCTTGAACCATTGTACTATCAATATTCAAAATGGGTATTGTCAACTTATTGAAGAAGCTGCGAAAAAAACTGAATGCTAAAATGCCAACGGTATCCGTAAAATATAGGGAGGGAGGAGTGAAGACACTGAACGCGGCTCAGAGACTACTTTTGTGCTCTACAAGTCATAGAAGGGAAGCTGCTTTTGAATATAGTTGCACATGCCAAGTGGAGGAGCGAATGCGAGAGAACCAGATCTGAATGTGACAGAAAAATTAGGCTCGACGAACGAGTGCAGTAATAGAACAGGAGATCTGTATAAGCAATAGACGGATGGCATTATCATGCGTCGAAGAAGAACGGAACACCAGGAGTGTCTGTAGTGTGGCGCAAAGATGACATACCCAAGGGAAAAGAACACTATCGACTACCAGACTCTACGCCCATCACTAGAGCGAAGTTGATTGGAATGTCACGAACTCGTTTTCGGACTGCAACAAGAGAAAAGTACGATCTTATACCGAATCCAAAATCGCAATTGGGTTAGTAACACGATATAGTGCAAGAGGACTCCTAGAGAATACATTTGAAAAGATATGATAGCAGCAAGTGACATGGGACTAACCATGAAGATAGGGTTTATCAACAAAGCAAAAAAAGGCAAGACAAATGGATGATGTGAACCTGATCGTGAGAAAGGAAATAAGAGAAACGTGAGTTGGAGACAGGAGTAGATGCAGAAAGAATTGCAATGCGTATGGGATAATGGTGTAACAGGAAGTCAAGAAATGTTCAGCTAATGTTCTCAGAAGTCAAAATCAATAAAAAACAACTGACGAGAAAACCTATTCAATTAATAACAGGACATGGTTATCTAAAATTCTACTACAAAATATTTAATTTAAGAGAAGACGAGGGAACTTGCAGTTATGGCAATGCTATGAGGACGGTAATGCACGTGATAAACTGTAACATAGATAAAAGAAGGCGGACTAGAAGAATATTCAGAGAAGAGTGGAAGAAGGGAGGAGTAAGATCACTTATACAAGCTTTTAATAAATTTGCGGAAAATTGGTATAAGGAATATTAAAAAATATATGAAGTACATAAAAAATTATAAAATTATAACAAAAACGTTATAAAAAGTATAAAAAAGGCAAATAAAAAAATAATAAATAAATAAATAGGTACAAAAGCATACATGAAGAAGAAACCTGCACTTGGAAGAAAGAAATAAGAGACCAAGGAGCATGAGACTGCAGTCTCAAAATAGATGGGGAAGTGAGAAATTGGTAAAACGAAATAAATCAGGGCAATATGGGCAATGGATTTACCGACTGGGGACCAAGGGAGGCCGTATGTCAGTCGCCCTCCATAACAGGGTGCGACAAGCAATTACATCGGTATCCATTTTCATGAATTTATTCCGTGCATTTGAAGCGTGGTTCACACTATACTTAGTTATTTATCATGGTTTTCAGGAATACTATTTACGCTTGGATTCAATTAGAAATCTATTTGCTAATGATGTGCTGTTGGTGGTAAAGATCTGCAGCAGCCAAGATTTTGATAATACTTTGAAAGAAAATATAACAAAATTGGGCGAATAGGTTACTCAAAATAATTTAAATTGGAATGTGGCAAAAACCAATATACTAAAATTTGGAAGCAGTTATACAATCATAAATATTGAATTTCAATATAATGATTATTTATTTACCAATTTAGAGCAGGTGTCCTTCTTGGGATGAATACTGAAATGTCTTGGAGGAATCAAGTCGACTATTTAGCGGAAAAATGTTTCTGTTTCTGCTGTGCTTTAAAGTTATATTCCATAGCATTAGTAGCGAAGCTCAAATACGGTATCATATTCTGGGAAAAATCAGTGAATTCTAAATGTACTTTCCTGCAGTAACAAGTCTCTGTTTTCTCCATTTTCCACATGAAGACTACAGATACTTATAGAGCGGTAGTTATAAGCACCAATTTACTAACTTTTCTAGCACTGTACATTTTCGAAAACACTTTTCCCAATAAAATTTTCTCGTCATCAAAACATTTGGCAAGAGTTCAAAAAAGTGTCGTTTGTGTGTTCTTCATATTTGCATATTTATTATTTGTATTATTATTATTATTATTATTAGTAGTATTATTATTATTATTCTTATTTTTTTTTTTTTGGTAGGTGGAAAATTCTTTATGGACATCAAGTGCTAGGTCTATTGCTACTTGATAGTGTGGGACTCCCAGTTGACGTGTGCAGTAACTGGTATACCCACTAAAAACCACCTTGTGGCGTTTCTCCTTAGACATCCATGGAACCGTCTTCTTAGACTTCAACATCATGAATGCCCTGAGTTAGTTATCTGCTCCTCACTCCCTTTAGCTTCTAAACTGATCTCATTCTTTCCTCCTCTTCCTTAGTTTTTATAATTGTCTTAATCATCCTATGCAAAATGCCCCAGTCTCTCTAGATTGTAACATTTCATCGACTAAGTTATCCACAGTTGTTTCCGTTCCTAAAGCGACCCTCGTGCGCTCCCTTATCGCATTCCAGCGACCACATATAAAGATTGTATGTTCAACCGTATCGGTGTTTCCACAGTATATGCATGCGTCATCCTCCAACTTTCCCATCCTTCTCAGATATTCTCTAAATACCCCATGTCCCGTCAGAGCTTGTGTGAGATAGAAATCCACGTCTTTATGTTCACATTTATTCCATTTTCCTATGTCTGGTATCAACCTCTTGGTCCATTGTCCTTTGGTTTTATTCTTATTCCATCTCTCCTGCCACATCTTATGTGTACGTTCCTTGGCTTCTCTGTATGTCATATCTTGGTTATTACCACATTTACGCAGCCTCTCCTGCACCAGTAGGTCTAACGGTGGAACCCCTGCTATAACCTGCAGAGCCGCCGTGGAGGCGGTCCTGTATGCCATAGCCGCTCTAATCAGGACCTTCCTTTGCGCCTTTTCCATCAGGAGAAAATTTCTTTCAACCTTCATTGCCTTTCCCCATATTTGTGCCCCATAGAGTAGTATCGAATGCACTACGGCCACCAACAGTCTCCTTTTATATATATTGGGTCCTCCGACATTGGGCAATATGCGCTGTAGTTTTCCTATTCTTTCTTCAGCTTTTCCCATCACCCTAACTAGGTGCTCTCTAAAGGTAACTTTTGTATCAAAATATACACCCAAATATCTGATGGTTTCCTTCGGTACTATATCTACTTTGTTGACCTTAAATACTAAACCATCTCTCTTCCGTCTCTGCGTCACAACAAGAGCCTCCGTCTTCTCCGGTGCTAGAGTTCGTTCGTTTTGTGTCATTCATCTCTCCACCCGCCTCAAATTCTGATTTGTAAAGCTCATCAGCTCGTTCTTGCTATTTGCGGTAACAATCATAGCCAGGTCATCAGCAAATCCGATGAGTTTTGCTTTACCAAGTGGCTCCAATTCCAATACGTCATTGTACAAGACGTTCCACAGAGTGGGGCCGAGAACGGACCCCTGTGGCACTCCCGCTCTCACTGCCATCTTTCTGCACCTTGTTGCTTGCATACTCCGATCTCTAAGATAGTCTGAGATGACATTTATCAAGTACGTTGATATTTTCCTCTTTTCGAGCTTTTGAAGAATTAGACTCCAATTTGCTGTATTGAATGCATTTCTTACATCCAATGTTACCAATACATTCCATCTGTGCTCGTTGGTCGAGTACCTTCCTAATCTGTTCCATAGCATGGATCGTAGACGTTCCTCTTCTAAAGCCATACTGGTGTTTTGCCAACCCCCCCTTTTTTCTATTTCCTCCTCTAACCTCTGTCTAATCAACGCTTCATAGACTTTACTTAGTGTGTTCAAGAGACAAATAGGTCTATACGAATTAGCTATCCCCGGTTTACTTTCTTTTGGTATTAAGATGATCTTAGCGGTTTTCCATTCCCTCGGAAATGTTTGTGTCTTTAGGAGCTCGTTAAATACTCCCAGGATCCAATCCCCGTTTAGTTTCGCTACTTCTTTAATTGCCTTTGAAGGTATTGCGTCCAGTTCTGGGACTTTACCTGTTTTCATCTTACCTATAGCTTCATTCAATTCCTTTATAGTGAAGGCTGGTGCATCTGCTGCTCTCTTTCCATATTCCCATGTTTCACTTATAGGGTAGGGGAAAAGCTCTTTTAGTATTTCCACTCTTCGTTTATCTGTTATCTGGTAAGGCTCCAGATTCTTAATTCCCTTTACTGCTATTTTATATCCATCCCCCCACATATCTCTGTTGAGATTTTCACAAAGTTCCTTCCAATGTCGTTTTTTGGAATCTCTTATTAATTTCCGTAATTCTTTCTTGTGCCTTCTGTGCTCATCGAGGATTTTCTGTCTTTCCTCTTCCCTGATGTTTTTACCTGTTCTTGTATACTGCCTCCTGATCATATTACATTTTTTCTTTTCTCACCTATCTCGGTGTCCCACCAGTACGGTACTGCCCTCTCACCTCTTGGCCCTTCACTTCTGCTGTTCGAATATGCTTCCTTTACTATTTCAGTACACAATTTGTATGACCTCATTTCTTCATTCGTCTTATTACTCAATCTCTTTAATCCCATAACCAATATAGCGGTGATCCGTTAGGTTTTCTTCCTCGATCACCCTCCAATTTATAATTCGTTTTGCCATCTTCTGAGTAGACAGTGTCACATCAATGAACGACTCTGTAGGTCCTCTTACGAACGTTGGTAATCCCCCTCTATTATGTACCACCAGGTTCAGGGCTGCAATCCACTCTAGCCAGTATTCACCTCTTCTGTACGTGATTGGAGATTCCCACATATGAGATTTCGCATTTATATCACCTGCGATAACTGCATCTCGTTTGGTAGTTCTTACCCTATTGGCCATTTCATCAACTATTTCCGTATATTCTTCCATGCTTATGTTCGGTGATATATAGCAGCAGTAGAGGTCCCATTTTCCTAGATTCACACATATATATCCTTTCTTCACATTAACATTTGACACAGCAATACACCGGTTTACGAACAAAACTGCAACGTCCTTACTGTTATCTGTCACCCATTCCTTACCATCGGCTATTTTTTTGTTTGGCTCACCAACTATAAGAATATGTACGTTTGTCTGCTTTGCTGTAGCATAAGCCAAATCATGCGCCTTTTTCCCTCTTCCTAAATTCGTTTGTAGGATCTTAAGACTCATATGTATTTCTTTTGTTCTCCCGTTTCCCTGCGCTCATCGATTCTATTCTCGCCCTTCGTTTTTCTTCAACCATTTTTCTAAAGTACGGGCACTTAATTTGGTCCGCCCTGTGACCCCCCACGTTGCACTTTAGGCACTTCTCCTCATTTTTACATTCTTTGCTCCTGTGTCCTTTCGCACCACATTTGTAGCACTCATCACTTCGGTCTACTTTTGCTGTACAATCACGTGTTTTATGTCCATATTCTAGGCATTTAAAACACCTCATCATGTGTATTCTTTCTCTTACACCACATTCTACCCATCCCACTCGCAGTTTCCTTTGTTTGATTAAGGATGTCGCTCTTCCCCTTGGCACTTCTATTATCGCCGTCAACTCTTCATATCTCCCTTTCCTTATTGCTTTTATCTGTATCTCAACCTCTCTTAGATTTATTTCTCTTACTATTGCCTGTTTTATTTCCTCCTCCGTTGTGGTTGGATCCATGCCCATTATATATAACGTGGTTGTTTCTACCGCTCTAGACGCTACCCTAACATCTTCTATTCTGTTTTTAATCTCCTTTTCCAAAGTGGATGCCATTTGCTGTCCTCCCTCTACTACCAGCATAAGATCCCCCTTTCCGGTTTTTCTGATTTTTCCAATCTTAACACCTATTTTCCCTATGTCAACTTCCTCCTTAAGCTTCTTAACTACTTCTACGTAGCTCTTACCCTCAGCCTTGACCGTTATTATACTTTCTTCTTTTTCCTTTTTTCTCGCTTGTGGTTCCGATCTTATTCCCTGTAACATTATATTTACTTTGACATTAACTTTCCTAAAGATATACTGGCAAATTTTCCTAACGTACGTCACTTTTAGGCCCTCGCCTATTACCATATTAATCTTTTCTACGGGATGCACGTTAATATTCTTTACCAGGTCTTTCATTTGATTATACACAGTCTCCATGTCATTTACTCCAGACCGATCAATTTTCATTGGAACTAGGTAAACGGCACTAGTGTTTTCCTCCTCCTCGCTTATCCTCGTTTTCGTTTTTGCAGTTTGCATGAGGAAATCTACTTCTCCTTCATTTCTGCTTATCAATTCCACCAGTCCGTTATATTTCAATACTAACTTTTCTACTATTTTACTGCCCTCCATGTTGCCCGGATCCATTATAATTGCGTAGTCCCCCTGACACCCAATTAGTGTATCCTTACTCGCTGAGTGTATCCTTACTCGCTGCATCTAATTCCGTGATTTTATATACTTCCTGTGGCCATTTCTCATCCAAAACTTTTGCAAGACTATCAAAGTCTCCATTTTCCTCTAAAACTGCTTTAATCTTATTCACAGTTGCTAATCTCCTTTCATCATATGCTTTTTCTATGTCCAGTGGTTCTGTTTGTACCGCTACAGACTTCATCTCCTTTCCTGGTTTTACTAGCCTAGTTTTATCTTGTTTACCTATTTCCTGTAGGTCCCTATCCACATCTTTTGCCTGTCGTTTCAATTTTTGCACAATGTTCTTAATTTCTACTTTCGTTTTAGTACCGGCTTCTGTGATTTGCGTCAATTCTCTTATAGTTTTTATCATTTTCTCGACACCCTTCCTTAGTTCTTCTTGCGTTCTCACTATCCTGCCTTTTGCGTTTTGGCGGATTTTCTCTAAAATTAACATTCATCCTCTCTATATTTCCCATATCCCTCAGTTCCTTGGGTGACGGTAGTGAGCTTCTCCTTTGTAGCCCTCTAGGTGGTGTTCTAGCAAGGCTGTCCCTTCTCGCAAAGGGGTCACCAATAACTTCTTGATCTCCACTCACCTCTTTCTTCTCTTCCTCTTTTTTTTTGCCTTCTGCCTCCTTCCTACTTTCTTCTTTTTTATCTTTTTTCTCTTTTATATCTTTTATATCTCTATTTTTATTTTTGTTTTTTTCTTCCATACTTATCCCACGAGTTGGGACGTTACATAGGTCCGACGCGGCAGTGCGCCGTTACCGCGTTAAGGCTATGTGCCCCTGGAGGTCGCCAGGTATCCAGGGCATCGCTTATGACACACTTTCGGGGTCCTGTGCCATGCATCCCCTCAGCACGATGGTGCTACACTTTGGGATTAGACCACCTATGATCCGACGATGGAAGGATCCGGGGATACTCCCCTCTCTCAATGGCTAGGGTCGGAAGGGGACGCCTTTATCAGATTCCCCATTTCAGCACAGATGTGCTGCCCATACCGAGGCTATACGGTATCATATTCTGGGAAAAATCAGTGAATTCTAAATGTACTTTCCTGCAGTAGCAAGTCTCTGTTTTCTCCATTTTCAACATGAAGACTACAGATACTTATAGAGCGGTAGTTATAAGCACCAATTTACTAACTTTTCTAGCACTGTACATTTTCGAAAACACTTTTCCCAATAAAATTTTCTCGTCATCAAAACATTTGGCAAGAGTTCAAAAAAGTGTCGTTTGTGTGTTCTTCATATTTGCATATTTATTATTTGTATTATTATTATTATTATTATTAGTATTATTATTATTATTATTATTATTATTATTATTATTATTATTATTAGTATTATTATTATTATTATTCGTATTCCCCTAAACAAACAATTCTATTCTTAATATTCTACATACCGATAACACATTCAGTACACTATACTTGAATACTGTGTTTAAATTATTCATTAGTACATACACAAATTATTTTCGCTGCGGATCTCATAACCATAAATCTGCGTTTCGCTAAAATAAGTGTACATTTACAGCTTGCTTGATTTACAGTCAAAGATTTCTATTTCTCTGTGAATTGCAGTTCATTCAGCAACTTGTTTACAATTCATCATACACTTTATGGCTTATACAAATTTTAACACGTAATAAAAAATGATTTAGTCTCAATATTGTAAAAAGTGTCGACAGTGACAGTGATATATTTTACATTGTCACAATAGTATGCGCCAGTAAAACGTTTATCGGTCATCTTATATGCATTGGACACAGATATACATTTCGTTATAGATCGCTGAAAGGCAATTCGGGCGGGTTCGTGGATCAAGTATTGCCTTTTGTTTATTATTTTATATATTTTATTTTGTACAAACTATAAAAGTATACAGCACAAGTAAAAATTCAATATTATTTAACAACCAATTGTATTATGGATATTTAGTATATCGTCATCAAATTTTGTAATAATTATATTTTGTCTCAGAATAAGAAGTGATTCAAATATCGTGTTAAAATTGTACATATTTTTAAGAGATTTGATTGATTTTTGGGTAGGCAAGTTTAATGTGGAAAAATAAGCCCGCCCAATCCGCCATTTTATGTTAATAACCAAGCCATAACCATAACCAGGTCTCTTACATTTTTACTTTGGTTAGTTATATTTTACCGTATATTTAATTAGTATCAAGTACGACACAAACATCACAAAAACGAAACTGTTTTAAGTATGTATAAAATGTTGAAGATAAAAACTCCAAAAAATGGGAATAGCAGAAATTGTAATCAACACCTCCAAGACGCTAAGTAAAATATTGGTTTTACTTCAGTGACAATATATAATAAAGATGTATTATATAGCAGGCAAATCAACTGTACACACCGCATAACTAAATAATATAAAGAAACAGGCGAATAAATTAAAGACACTTCCAATATCACCTTGTTTGTCAGAATAGATTAAGTCAAATATGGCATTCAATTCAAAGAATAGCTTTTGTACAATCGTTATATTAATCAAATTTTCTACTACATATAATATAATAAGCTATGTGTTTTGGCAGGATATTTGAATCACTCCTTCTTATTATGAGACAGAGTATGCTAAAGCAATTTCGATTAACTTCATGATGTTAAAGTGGGATTAAATTACGGAATTATTAAATATCTGAACACTGTTACTTATAGTTTATTATAGTTGATATCGTTTTTTGTAATATAGCAAGTAATTTTCTTTAATGTAACTTTCCTAAATCTAGACCTAGGTTTGAGAATAATAACAAACAATATACCATGTGCTTGCAGGCGACCTGCGGATACAGCTTACTGTAAGATAAAACGACGACACCGAGAGTTTGTATAAGTTAGTACGAGAAAGCAATATACAAACTGCAGTACAGTGCTATCTATCCTTGTTGCCCTGATTAAACGAGAGCCAGCCTAGCCCATCTAGCCTCAGCGTAAATGTACTCGAATCCCCTCTTTTCCAACACTACACTCGACCAAAAACAGTTTGAATATTACTTTCTCGTACTAACTCATACAAACTCTCAGTGTCGTCGTTTTATCTTACAGTAAGCTGTATCCGCAGGTCGCCGGCAAGCACATGGTATGCTCAAAGTATAAGTAACCGATTTTATGAAGTATTGTATTATATAGCTACTTCAAAGTGCTACTTTTTGCATATTTCGATATAAAATTTACTGAAAACCATTTCTACCAATATATTTAAATGTGCATCTTGAATTTTGTTATCCACAGTTAATACCTAACTTTCTACTGAAGGCTGTCATACTCTTGCTTATGAAGTTTATTATATTACAGTTATTACGAATAATATTATGTCGAATAGCATACATCACTAAAACAATATCAGCATTCTATTAAATTAGTATTCAGTGGTATATATGCGTCTATAATTTTCACAAGTATATACATCACACAATGGAAGAAGAGTTACATGGTTTAAAAGTTCATGTTATGCGTCATAAATATTACTTTTCTTGTTATATGTGGTCACCTAACAATGAAGCATAAGTGATTTTTACTACTACTTCTTAGTGTTGACTATTGTTAGTTTACAAATACGGTTCTTCATAACAGCAGAGACTTTGAATACTTTGAACTTACAGTCCATTATTATCTGTTAAACGCTATTTTGTGCTAGAGGTTTATAATTAAGAAAGTTCTTTATTAAATCATTTCAAATACATTGGCTGGATTTGCCGTATTTTAAACATGTAGGCCTCATTGCAAGTATTAAGTGACGGCTTTTGTCAATTTTCTACGAACCAACACGTAAGTATTGCCGTCAAAAAAATTTTTTTTTAAAAAAATATATTTTCTAATTTTAAATAATAGTCAGGCATGTTTCAATTCTGTTAATTCGTAAAATACCTTGTGGTGATATTTGAAATTTCGGCTTAATAGATTATTTTAGGAGGTTGGTAATTTTCTTAAATTGTTGTAAAATAATATCAAGTGTTTGAGGTGTTGTCGATTTAAATTCAACCACAAATTTACTCTTCTCGTCATATTGTTGAAAATATGTAGCATATCAGGAGTAATACTGTTGGCAGCTTCAGCAAGAGCGTTTCGTAGTTCTTATAATGTATTCCATACATTCTGTTGTTTAAAAATCTAAACTTCAAATAATCAAGTGATGTCAAATCTGGAGATAGAGAAGACCACCGGTTTCCGCTTATTAATTTAACCCCAAAGAACTGCCTCCCAAAATTTAATGTTACTCATTTAGTAGGTGCTCTGTCCTGGTAAAAGTAGCCATGATACATCTCATAATCTTGAAGTACGTCAATAAAAAGATTGAATAACATATTTTGATATGCAATTGCTTCAATATTTTGATAAAAAAAGGTAGATTATTTATTTTCTTTCTTCATATTTTCAACCATACACCAATTTTTTTAATCACCAACCATATTCTACGACTTTATGGGTCTACATATCTGCCGTGTAATACTCTGTATAGCATATTGCATTGTATTTTGTTTAAAAAGCCAAGTCAGTAGTTTAAATAAACATGGTTACCTAAGACATGCATACTTGCAACTCTAATGTAATGATCAATGTAAACAATTATATGTATATATGGAATGTAGGTATGATCTATATAGCACACTTATTTAGTTTTAAGTTATAAACATTAAGATATAATAAACCAATTATAAATAGATAGAAATATACAAGGAACAATACCGTTCTTAATTAAAGAACCTAAAAGTAATCAAGTTACTAGATGTTGATCCTACCAATTAGCGTATTCTACCAGTATTAAATTGTAAACACTTATTTTTTTGACTGCAATTATTTATGATGACATTCAATAAAAATGGGACAAATTAAACATTCGATACAAGAATACACCGAAACCGCGATCGTCAATTCGAACTTTATAGTACAACAAGAGGAATATAATTGTAACTAGGGATGTTAAAATGGTCTTGTATGTGACGGTGACAATAATGATTTTCTTCTGAAAATCTTGAATATGAAGAAGGTTATGCACCGAAACTGGGCAACATCAAGAGTGAACATAGAAGCCTAGAGGAGGTCCAACGCACGAGACCTCAAATTATCCAAACGTGCTGGTGATAATCTTATTAATTATAAGATAAGTAACTGGTAAGTCTACCTATATTATTATTGGTCAAACGCGCGATAAAAATGAGTCAATTACTAGACAAGGAATTCGAGATGCTCTTATCACAGTATTTAATGATACTGGTAGTTACATAAATACTTTGTGCATAATTTAGATAATGAACAAAAAATTGTGTTAAATTAGTATATTATGCAATGAGCATTTAATGATAGCTATTAAGACACGAGTAAGAAAATTACAATACGAGTCGAAGGCATCTGATGTATATATAGCATACAGGTGAGGGGAGAGGGTTGATCCCTGGGGAACTCCTGCAGATAATATTCTTGTTGAGGAGAGGGTATTATTGATTTTGATGTTAAAGTTCCTTCTGTAGAGATAATCGTGAATTATTTTAAAAATATATTTGGGGTAGCCAAATGCGTTCAGTTTATAAATTAGTCCCTAGTGCCAGACGCTATCGAAGGCCTTAGATATGTCTAGAAAAGCTGCGGCTGTTGTTGTGTTTTTGTTAAATCCTTCGAATATTGTTTCAGTAACACGGGAAAGTTGAGTAGTTGTAGAATGATGTTTACGGAAGCCATGCTGTTCGTTGGGAATAATATTATTGTCTGTGGTATGTTTGTCTAGAAGTTGTAGGATTATTTTATCTGTGGAGAGTAAGCTGATCGGTCTGTAGTTGATAGGGAGAGTGTGGTCTTTTCCCAGTTTCGGGAACATGATAATATTGGCATTCTTCCAAACTTTTGGATATGTTTGTAGTCTGAGAATAGTGTTAATGATGGCGAGTAAGAACACAATGGTTTTGATTGTGAGGTTTTTGATCATGGGGTTACTGATGGCGTCTAGCCCAGGGGCTTTCATAGGTTTCATACGATTACATATAACATATACCTTTACATACGCAAGTACCCAACATTGCAGTCCGTACGCAAACATAGGAGGTCTCGCAGCGCTATCGATGCATAGTTATGTAGCAGGGCCGGCAGCCAATGAACGGCCGCTGAGATAGCATGTGATTCGGAGCGGGCTCCGTATATGTATTCTCACAATATCTTTAAATGCGCAAGTAAGAAAGACATTAAATATGATAATATAATTAAAAGTGAAAAAGTAAAACATACGTTATAAAAACATAATAATACATACAAATAAACAAAAACATTCATATATAAAAGCAAGGAACAAAATATAAATAAAATAAAAGATGCTTTAGTTCCTAACACTTTTTTTTGGAAATATATCTCAAATTGTGTATCCTATAGAGGTTTGTTAGAATAATAAAGACACTTTGAGCTGGATTTGGGATAATTTCTGTACACAAAAAAATTTAAAATTCGAATCGCAAGTAATATTTTTACGCAGAGGTTTGTTTCATTAAATTATGTCATTACTATCTACATTGTATCGTTTTATTATTAGTTTTTGAATGGAAGAACCTCTGATTTTATGTACTTACCTATACTTCCTTCTTATCGTAGCTCTTTACCTTTTGTCTTTTGGACTGTGAATTTGTAAATATCCTTTTTCCGTATTGTCATTATGTGAATTTGCATTTTAACTTAATCAGATATTTTTACAGTTGGATATTTTGCAATGCATCTTCATTTTTAGTAAGCTAGCAGTAAGAAATTTGCTTCTTTGATTTAAAATTTTTAGAATTTCCAATTTTACTTTGCAACGAACTTTCGTCCGTCACTGTAGAAAAACAACGAAATAATATATGTATATTAAGTAATAATTTTGATTCTTAGCTGAAAAGGTTCGATATTTTTGTACGAACATATTGTCGTAAATTAATAATTAATTTGTCATTTATAGAAATGTTAATTACGTATACGTGACTATAAGCATATCAGTTGCTGTAACGTAGAGGCCCGATGTGTGCATTCGCACGTGATCATGGCGTGCACTTCACCAAAAATACTATTTTTAAATATTATTTATTCGAAGAGACACCTACATAAAGGAACAATTTTGTATGTAAATTGGTCATTCGTTTTGTCACTACGAAAACGGATGGATATTTGCCGTGTCGCTATGAAGGAAAGTCCTCTTGATGTGCTATCACCGCCAAGAAAACCCCGTTCCCGTTTTCCCGTCGAAATCCCTCCCACGTTGTCACCACGGATGTGGAAAACCCGTAATTACCTATAATGTGCGATCACGTTTGTAGGTAATTAATCCAGTTAAAAATCCCGCAAATTACTTTTCACGATGCCCACTCGCCATCGAAGGAAGAAATGTTGTTTCCCTGCATTATCTGTACAAAGACGCGCCGTCATTTTACAGATAGTCACTAAACCCGAAAACATACGATTTGTGCTTTCAAGGGTTGTCTTATTATTATTATTTTCCGGGACTCAAGTCACCGGCCGTACGCATACATATATGTCGGTCGAGAAAGTTTAATTTTTATACGACTTACGAAGAAAACACAAAGATATTATTGATGTTATAAATAGATTCGTACAATTTCAAAACTGCCCTTACTGATATTATTCATGTGTAGTTTCATATATTTATTCTAAAATTCACATTCATGATAGGTTAGGTTTTGAATAAATGAATTTATGATAATTATTGATGTTACTTCTTACGATATTATGAGATGGGTAATTTAAATTGTAAACTTATGTTAGTTTCAATGAAAGATTTTTTTTTATTTATTTATGTGTACATTTATCTTGCAAAGCGTTTATCTTTAATGTATAATTAACTTTGAATATGTATAAGTAAACAAATTGTTTTTGAAACACGTTGACTTACATTTGCTGAATGAGTTTGTGTATGTATTAATTAATAAGAGAGCTAAAGTCCTACCAGCAGTTCGCAGAGAGTGACAATTTGGTGTGGATTTTGGTAGCATTATTGATCTTTCTTTTTAAAGTGCTACCTGAAGCGATATTTCGGCCAACGGTGAGCGCTGCAGAACGATGATTACCGACTTTTTTTAAACTGGAATTGAAGACATGGACTTGGACGGGCTTTGGTATAACCAGGATGGCGCGCCATGCCACACACCCCTCAAACAATCGATCTTTTGAGAGCTAGGTTCGCTAATCGTTTTATAGGCCGTCTTGGCGATGTCAATTGACGGTCTCGGGGCTGTGGTTCGATCCCGCTACCCTTTTTTTTGTTAGGTGCCCCAAAAGACTGATCTTATGTGGGCAATCCAGACACGATTCAGGCCCTGAAAGCGAATATCGTCCGAGCCATTCGTGAGATATATCCAGAAACCATCAACAAAGTCTTGAAAAATTGGGTTGACATCGCGTTCCATAAATAATGGGAATGTTCTCCTCTTTTTAATAAAGCCATAATATACCGAAAAAAAATAATTGGTTCATTTTATTTTATTTCTAAAAAGAAATTTGTATTTGGGCCACCCGATATTTGTTAGTAAGGCTCTACAGGTTCAATGCTTCATTATGACTTTTCTTCATTTTTCGTGTGTTCAATCTCTCTCGTAGTTACTCACACTTCTACTGTCTTTAATAACACCACCGTTGTTATTTTTTCTATAAGCATACAAAACTAATCTACAGTGAACATGTATCTTACTTTTAGTAGGCTAGCCATCCATCACTCGTCTGCATAAAAGAAGATTGGATACTAGTGCTACCTGATATAATAACCCCACCTGCTATATCAATTTCGGTATTAGGATTATTTATTAAATAGATTACATTTTATAAGCAAAAAAAAAGCAGTTTATTATCGAGATCATAAAAATTGGACCCAACAATTTGTAGATCTTCATTTTTCGGAGTCCCCTGATTATCAAAGAAAATTATTTCAAATGATATCTCTGTCTTAAGTTAGTAATCTTAATTGTAAGAGCTGTTTAGTTTTTAAACTAGGGGTAGTAAAGTAGTAGGTTTTAAATCAGGAGTAGTAAAAAATAATAGGAGAGAAGGTAATGTAAAGCAGTTTTTTTTTTGGCAAATACAAGTACATTTATGAAATTTACGAATTTGTTTTAAAATTTGAAAACCTTTGAATAAATTGTTTTTAAACATTGTAACTGTACCGGGTGACCAACTAAGAATGGCTGCTAGCTATATCTCAGAAACTAGTAGTCAGATTGCTTTCGGGTAAATTTTTTCAAATAAGAGTCCCAAAATAAAATTCTGGAAGTTATTTTCGAGTTTGTAAAATGTCCGCCAGGGGGCGTAACGGTAATGATCGATGTTAAAATTAAGAATTTCTTCATCTTTTAACTAATTGAGTGGTTTTGAAAACACCTGCATTTTATTCCTGACATGTTTTTTAATATTTTTTGCCTTACACATTTTTTACCTAGGTATATAGTAAAATAAAGTGGTGTAGTCAATTCAAATGTTTTTTTTAAAATAAACTACAATTTATTTTTTAACTAGTTTAGACTAATTTAAAAGAGCTTTGTTTGCACTATAAACTGGGTTTATGTTTTTGTATCCTGGAGTTTTTCGGTCGCCATTAAATGGCTTTACCTGAAATATATACAAATGTTAGACTTTTCCCCAAAAATGTTAAATGCATTGATACATTTCTTTTTACACGACATAATAAAGAATTGAAACCTCACTTTTGATAAAAAAAAACGCAAATTTTATCTTTATCCGACCGGGATATATCGAACAAAATAGATGTAAATGTATTAATTCTTCTGTTTTCAGACTTTTTCTAATAAATTCAACTAATTTGTGTCAAACCATTATATATATCACACTGAACCCCGGCAAATACCGGGTGTCCCGTAAAAAACGCCAACAATAATAACTCCGTTATTTATTGTCCGATTTTATTGAAACAAAAAGTCAGTTAATTAGCATCAAAAATACTACAAGAAAGTAGTGTTTTAGTTGTTTTCAGTTGTTTTCATTAATGTCAAACGATAGTCAACTTTTTTATTTTAAATGGAAACAGATATATTTTTGGCAATATTCGGATTGGATTTTCTTTTCTGAATTCATCGATGTATAACATGTCTATTTTTTTATAAACGATTATTGAAAGTAACCATTTATTAAAATTGACCATGTTTTTAATAAATTATGTATAACATTTCGAATGTGCTTTGAAACATTGAAAACGTAAGTATTATAAGTATTATTCTAAAAAACAAAACAAAACACTTCACAATAATTGTTCAAATTGCCCGCCACCTTGTTCAATACATAACGCACATTTCCTAATTACTCCACGAGTCGCATTTAATAAGACAAACGGCAGGTATTTCTTGACAAGTGTTAATAATTCTTTGTCTTAAAATGTCAACATTTTCTGGAGGTGTCAAATAAACTCGATCTTGTAGATAAGTCCACAACCAAAAATCTAGGGGCGAAAGATCGAGTGAATGCGCAGGCCACTCGATAGGACCGGATGTTCCTATCCACCTATTTCCAAATTGGGTGTTCAACCAATCAGTATTTACTCTGGCGTTGTGAGCGGGGGACCCATCTTGTTGATAAAATATTCTATTTAAATTTGCCAAAGGTAATTCATCTAAAAAGTTTTGGAGATTTTCGTTTAATAAAGTGTGATACTTTTCTTGATTTAAGCAACCATCTGTGAAAAACGGCCCAATTAATTGATCGCCTTAAATACTACACCAAACATTTACGCTGAAACGTCTTTGAAAATTATTTTCAATGACAAATCTCGGATTGTCTTGGCTCCATTGTGGATGTATGTTTCTATTAAAAATACCATTGTTGCTAAAAGTGCATTCATCAGACCAAATTATCATTCTGTAAAAACTCCGGTCTTGTTCTAATGCATTTAAAAAAAGTCGACAAAACTGTATTCTTCGGCGTTGATCATTTTGTTCTAATGCATTAACTTTTCGAGCTATGTACGGTTTAAATTTGTGTTTTCTTAAAATACTATGGACTGTAGTTTTTGATACCCCAATATTATGTGCAATTTCGCGAGTCGAAGTTCGTGAATTTTCTTGTAGTGCAAGAAGAACATCATATTCCGTATCTTCGGCGAATCTACGTCGCTGTGTTTTAGGTTTTTTAAATGATCCATAATTCCTCAAATTCGTTTCAATTCTCTGAAATATTTTCGAATCTGGAACTTCTCTGTCCGGAAAACGAACGCTGTAAAGCCGAACTGCTTGAAGACGATTTTTATTACATTCAAAAACACTTGCAACATGTCTGTTAACTCATTGTTATTCATTTTTACGAATATACTTTTTTTGTGGCAAAACGTTCAAGCAGAACAATAAATAAGACTTAATAGACACTCACACTGACGTTTATTGACGTTTATCGCATTTTTGGTTTTTCATGGCCCATGGCACATTCCAAAATTTATAAATAATGGAATACAAAGATGAAATTTATTAAGTGTTTTATATTTTTTTTCAATAATTGTTTATCAAAAATAGACATTTTATACATTGTTGAATGCAGAAAAGAAAATCCAATGCGAATATAGCCAAAAATATATCTGTTTCCATTTAAAATAAAAAAGTTGACTATCGTTTGACATTAATAAAAACAACTGAAAACAAACAAATCACTGCTTTTTGAAGCATTTTTGATGCAAATTAACTTTCTTTTTGTTTGAATAAAATCGGAAAATAAGTAACAGAGTTATTATTGTTGGCGTTTTTTACGGGACACCCGGTATATATATTATTTCGTTAGTTCCTGGCTAAAAGGCCGAAATATTTAAAATACTTACTTAAACTTAAAAATATGCTATTAAAAATAAAAGACTAAGCTTTGAAAAATAAAACAATAAATTTTATTGTGTTAAAATGACGTAATATTGTTGGTTAGGTCATTTAATCTTTGTTTTTTTTTACCGAGATATATTTAAGGAATGAAGAGGCATTCGATATGATTGGCGTTTATTTCGAATGCAAGCGAAATGCAACAGTTGCTTCCAGGACTTCTGCCATCCTGATTCATGGAAGATGACTACGGTTCAAAATATATTGAAATATCACAAGTAAGTTTTGGTAGTTTTAAGCTGAAAACGATTTGAATCTTATATCGAGTGTCATATTTTATGAGGCCTTTGTCAGACTTGCTTTATCTCTTACTGTTTGTTTGAAATACTTTCCCTTACTCTATGGACGGATGAGGCATGAGACATTTAATAGCAGTGGTAAACTTATATAATATGCACTATTGACAAATTCGCCTTAGATACAGGAAGTTCAGCACCAAGGTAAATGTGTGGTGCGGCATTCTACGAGGTAAAATTATTCAACCCGTTTTCTTTAACCGACATCTCACTGTAGAGGTTTATTTAAAATTGTTAATAAATGAGCTGCCCCTTCAATTAGAAGCTGGTAGGTGGATTGGATGAGGAATTATATTTTCTTGGCCACCTAGGCTACCAGACCTCGCCGTCCTAGAGTTTTAATTATAGGAAAGGACATTGCTTTTGTAAACCGGCTTACAACTAGAGAAAATATCATACAGATAATTAAAGTAGCAGTAAGAACCATTCGGTGGCGGAAATCAAAACTTTTGCAGCCTTACCAGGGTGGTACGGAAACTACGTGGCCTTACACAGAGATAATGCGAATTCGCGGGTACCTGCTTTACCATTCTGGAGAATCATTCTTTAATAGGTTAAATATGACAGTGCAGAGCGATCTGTCCAGTAGTCAGTTTTTGATAGTACGGCAAAGTGAACGACTCGTGCGATTTTGTAGTAATGGAAAAAACTGAGTTGAGCAGTGATAAAGTACTTTTATTTGAAAGGCTTAACAGCAACCGAAATCAAAGTAGAGCTGGATTCAACACTATTAGAACCTGCTCCTTCGTTTTCAATGGTTAAAAACTGGGTTGCCGAATTTAAGTGTGGTCCTATGAGCACAAATGATGAACCCCGAAGTGGACGTCCAAAAACTGTTACTGTTCCGTAAATGACCGGAGCAAAAACTGAACCGTTTAAGTGTTTCTCGCAAACTGTTGTCACGTTCTCGCGGCAAACAGAATGACTTTGTACGTCGTTCCATTACCGTCGATGAAATCTGGAACCACCATTACACACCTGAAATCAAAGAACAACCCAAACAATGAACAAGAAAAGTTTCTCCGCCACCAAAGAAGGCAAAAATGGTTTTGTCAGCAGGAAAGGTTATGGCAACTGTTATTTTGGTATTCTCATGGTGTTATCTTGGTCGATTACTTAGAAAAGGGGAAAATAATAAATGCGGAGTATTATGCGAATTTGTAGTAACAATTAAGCGACCAAATCAAAGAGAAAGGCCCCCATTTTGCAACGAAAAAGTGCTTTTCCATCAGGATAACGCACCTGCGCACAAGTCTGCAATTGCTGTGGCAAAAATTCATGAATTAAGATTTGAATTAGTGCCTTATTAGCCCTATTCCTCAGCTTTTACTCCCAGCGATTATCATCTCTTTCCAAACCTGAAAAAATGGCTCGGCGGCAAGAGGTTTCGCCTAATTCAGAGGTAATCGCTGCTGTAAATATGTATTTCGAGGATTCATCGACCTACAATGAAGGTATTACTAATTTGGAATATCGTTAGAATAAGTGTGTTCAGCCAACAGGAGACTATATTGAAAAATAAAATATATTCGTCAAAATTAAAATGCGTTTTCTGTGTTATGCCACGTAGTTTCCGAACCAGCCTCGTACATTAGCAATGATGGGCGGGATTTTGAACAATTAAGCAATCATTCATAATTTTACTACCCAATCATTGATGTTGTGTGTTGTAATTATTGTAGTGCGTAATGTTACAAAATTTAAAATATAAGTGTTTTTAAAAATGTTGCATAAAATTTTAAAATATTGTATTCGTTATTAATATTTTTTTATTCTTTCTTAATTTACTATTAATATGGATTAAAATTATCCAATAAATAAAATAAAATGCCGGCGAAACGGAAGAATTTGTATATGTAATTTATTGTGCTCAATATGCTGCTGTAATATATCCTCTACGTATTCAGTTTTATTATATATAGTTTTTAGTCTGTGCTGTCTTGTAGAGTCTTGTTCATATACTTAATTGTTGTTTTCTTTTATTTATATGTAATCTTAGATTATTTATTTATTTATCTATACAATGATGACAATTTCTGATACTGTATCTGTCAATCTGTGTACACTATCTTGAAATAAATGATTGATTGAATGAAACAGATACAAAGTTTAATATTTGCTTACATTTCAGTTAACGCCATCTAGGGGAGCCGGAAAAACTAAAGGATACCAAAACAAAAGCCCAGTTTCTAAGGCAAATACCGATCTTTCAAATGAGGCAAAGCTTGTATGAATTCAAATTCATGCCAAACCGGAAGAATCGTAGTTTATTTAAAGAAACATTTGAATTGCCTCCACCACATTATTTTACTAGATGGTAAAAAAAGTGTTAAAAGTATTTAAAAATGTGTAAGGAATAAAATGCAGATACTTGACCATTTTACAACTAAAAAATAATTTTCAGCATATTCCCTTGGGCACTTTTACTCGAAAAGTTTTTACCGGAAAGCAAGATGACTTCTAGTTTCTGATATAGCCGGTCGTCATTCTTAGTTGGTCACCCGGTACATACGTATAAGAAAGATGTGTAATTAATTAAAACAAATTAATTTTTAATGTAGATAGGTGTTAAAACAGAATTTTCTAAACACTTCACGTTATAAATGTTATACAGCGTCTAAACTGATGTGGTTTTCTATAGGGAAAATATTTTAATATGAGTTTTAGGAGAAAAACTTATTCTTTATAAAAAAAATTGATTGTAACGACACCCCTTTTGGTAAATAAAAAAAACCAGTAATCATTTAAGATAAAGAAAACTTGAAACTATGTCGAGTTGCTGATTTTAAATATGACCAGGTCCGAATGTTATATTACATTATTAATGTTAGACAAAAGGCAAATATCATATCGATAAAACTTTTATTGTTTTTGTGTTTGTAAAAAAGGACGACCACTAAACTTTAACATTATTCCACATAATCTCCTCCACATCCACCGCAAACTTCAACTCTTTTTCTAACTTGTTTGTAAATTTTGTTCAACATTTCAACATTAGTTTCTCGAACAGCCTCCGTAATCCGCATTTTTTTGATAATTTAAATCATTTCCCATTATTTGTCTTTATACTTTTTGCTTTAGGTAACCCCAAAGAAAAAGATCTATGGGAGTTAAATCCGGCAACCGAGCTGGTCAATGTATTGGTCCATGTCGTCAATCTATTAAGAAAGTGTAAATTTAATAATTCTCTTACAACAAGATGGGTGTCCATCTTGTTGGAAGTGGATTCGTTGCAATTCCTGTTGTTCAAGTGATGGCAATAAAAAATTCTGAAGCATTTCCAAGTAACAGTGTTGATTTAAATTTCCATTAAAAAATAGGATCGAATGATTCTGTTTAATAACATTTGGCACCAAAAATTGATTTTTTGATATTGCTGATTTCAGACATAAATCTAAAATCTGGATTATCCTTTGACCTCTACAATTTTGTGAGGAAACAGTACCATTTGTCGAAAACGTTGCTTCATCACTAAACATTAAATTATGATAAAAAAGGTGGTGTTCCATAGTGTTCTCACCAACGCATAAATAAAACTGGAGTCTGAAAGCGTGACCTGCATAGTCTTAGGTGTGCCTAAATCTAGGTTTATATGCTTTATAAATTGTTTGCAATAATGTATCGGATGCCATTTCATCAAACTAATCAATTAATTTGTTCAATGCTGTTCTGCTTACGCTTACATTCGGGTATTTTTCATTAAATAGCTGTATTGCATATTTATACGAGAGTTCTCCTATACCATGACATTTCACCAGGTATATTCGCTGCTTTAACGTCAATATTTTTCACAAATAAAGCCTTCTGAATTGTGAGGCAATGTCGTTTGTTAATGACTAATACATGGGGTATTGCGATACTGATGTAACATTCGGACTTCATATTTAAAATCAACAACTCGACATAATTCCAAGTTTTTATCTTATCTTAAATGATTACAGTTTTTCTTTTATTTACCGAAAGAGGTTTCGATACAATCAACATTTTCTATAAAGAATAAGTTTTTCTCATAAAACACATATTAAAATATTTTCCCTTATAGGAAACCACTGTACACAGTGTATTTATAATTCACATCGAAAACTAAGAAAATCATGCCAATATATTTTATCATAAATACTAATAACAATGCCAAGTCAATACATATTTTTATTGATAGTGCAAATCGAATTTCTTCTAATTTTACTAAACAAAATTTTATGTTAAATACTAAATACCTAATATATTTGATACATGTAATCTTTATATAGGCATGTTTTTTCTGAATCATTATAAGTGAAACATTAACATATCAACGACTTGTAAAAATAACATGCACTGAATTAATTAATTTTATGATTAATTTGATCTTACTCATCTTGGAAAACCATACTTTTTATCGCGATTGGTTCTTCCATTGTTATTTTATTGTTATTCAAAGTATAATGCAAGTTCATACTTTTGTTTTCTATTTAGATAATATTTTTTTTTATATAAAAGAACAGTTAGAAGCCATTAAAACCCGATTTGTATACCTTACTTACTCGGCTCTGACTCATCCTAGGAAATGTTTGCCTAGATATTCTTAAGAAGGGGAGTGTTCAAACGGTTAAGTGGCTTTAAATGATTGGCATAATTTGATGAATGGACGTAAATAATGTTGTTTTGTGTATACCCTATATATGTTGGCTGATATATTTGACACTTTTGCTTCACATACGAGGCCCGCTCAATGTATTCTCGGTATCGCTACGAAAAACAAAACAAATAAAATTTATTTACATTTTATTTTTCAATGTAATGCCCCATAACCGCAATAGATTTATTATATCTTGGAATTAACTTTTCAATACCCGGTAAAAAATAACCTTCTTCCTTTTAGAAATAATGTGCATTTATTGCCGCATTGAAATCTTTATCGCCACAAAGTCGTTTCCCACGTAGATCTTTTTTTAAAAATTTGGGCACAGATAATAATCATAAGGGGCAGTGAAGGCTATAGCGTGGGTGGTTAATTTCTTCGAAAGCGCATTCTCTCACAGCAATATTAAATTACGCAAAGTGGTTGAGTAAGATGCTGCGTTTATGGGTTTACATTTTTTCAAATACTAAATAAGAAAAAGTCCCAAAACACTATAGCCATAACAGATGGATCGATTTTAAATTTCTTAGGAACCATCTCAAGCAATTTCATAAACTCCTGCTTACTTTCAGGGTGATAGTGATGAAGTCATGTTTCATCTCCAGTAACAGTGCAGTAGAAAAATCTTTCTACTGTACTCGATACGCACTCGTTTCTGGGGTGTCATGAGTATTCGCGACATCCATCTTGCACTGACTTTTGAGAGGTTGAGATGATCATGAATAATAGTTTGTGTTGTACCAACGAATAGCTTAGTCCTCTCTGCTAATATTTTAACCTTTATTAGGGCATACCTATTTTCACATTTTTTTCTGTAGAGGCAGTAACGGGGCGCTCGAGCGAGGGTCATCTTCAATGCTGTTCCTGCCCCTTTTGAATTCATTTGACCACTTTTGAACTGTAAATAATGAAGCTGCAGAATCGTGATAAACAGCCATCATCTCTACCTCAATGATTTTTTGACTCTGTCATTGCTTTATGAGGACTTGAATCACAACGCAGTGTTCGATTTTCTTTAACATTGTCGCATTAGTTAGTACGATCGAATTTTACCGAGGAATACTAGAGAACCAGTCATCATAATTATTTGAAATTTTGTTTTTATACCCTCAGATAATGTAATAATTTAATGTAGCTATAATATTACCAACTTAATTAGTTTATTACCCGATAGCCAGAATACATTGAACGCATGTTTTCTTATTATATGTGTTAAACTGTTTACCTTGGGCACGTTATTAATTATATATATTAAAATGAAACCTCATAAAAATATATTTATACAAAAATTAAGGACAGGATGAATTCGTAAAGCACAAATTGCTGAAAATGTCTATTACATATGACTGTGGTTATGAGTAGATGAGATGTAATCATACGATTTTCTTATACATATTGCAGTGATCTTGAGTTTGGTGGTAAATTGTAATTAGCATAATCAAGATCACTTCTAGATTTAATTTAATTAATTACTATTTTATTTATTTTATCATGATGTGAATATAGATATTCATTAAGTTATTATTTTGGCAAATTTAAATTTTATTTACGTAAAATAATATTAGAATAAGCATAAAATATTAAGTGAATTATGACAAGAAAGTGTTTCCCGCACGAAGAATACTGTGACCGGGAGAGATCGACAGTTTGGCCCGGCGAAAACAATATTCTTCGCTAGATGCATTGGACAAATCATGAATGTGTAAACAAGTTGATATTTAAATATTTGTTTACCTTTTTGAAAGATTAGTAATGCGCTGCTTTCTCGGGTGGTGCAGCACTGCAGCTATGTATTTCTGGAGGTGGAATCGGTATCGTACCGAAGATAACCGTACGTTTTTGTGAAGAAAAATATGCATATAAGTCGTGACACGATCAGAAAACGTTAGATGCTTGGTGTAAACCGCTCTCAAAAGAAAAATTAGACGTAGGAGGAAACCTCTTCTCCCTCTTAAACACAAATGTTATTTTAACTAAGTTTATTCATGAATCGGAACTTAGAATAATTTTTCTGAAACGGATTTACGATACTTAGAAAATTTTTAATAAAAATTAGAAATTGTAATATTTTATAGGTTAAACATTATTTTAACATAGAAATTTGTTCACGTATTGGAACTTATGATATTTCTTTAATAACTTTATTGTACTTAAAAATTTTTAAGACTGAAGTGGGAATATTTTTATGAATAGATATTATTTTAATTCAGGAGATTCGTTTATATTGGGACTTGTAATTATTTTTCGGAAATAAATATTTATATTTGGAACAGTATTTAATTAGAACTTTGAATTTTTTTTTATTTTACTAGAATGTTTTATTTTTATATGCAGGGTTATTACACCGTGTGCTATGGTAAAGCATTTTAGTGTCTGTAACGATAAAATTAAATAGCCTAATAATAATTTTTTTTGAATTAAATATAAACACTTTGCGTTTTTAATAAAATTTTCTTTATTATTTATTTACAAGATTAGATGATTTATAGTTTAATCATTTTTGTTTTATGTACATATAGGATATTTAGACTGTGACAAAAATTTAAATATATATATATATTTGAGATGGATGAGTTCGAGGTATTACATGAAAAATTAAGGTGATTTAGTAATGTTTATTATTTATTAGTGTATATATATATATCGTGTTGTGAAAATTTCTTATGTGGTGCTTTGTATTGGAATCCTAGAACGAGGTAAAATTTTATTTTGTTTATATATATTATATATTTTCTTTATATTAATTATACTTTATCGTGTTTGTGTATTTGATATTGACGTGTTGTGTAATGGATCAGGGATGTGTGCAATGAATTAAGTAGATGTTTAATTCATAGCATGGAGCCTTGGTGAATCCTTAAATCATGAATAGGTCTTGGTGATACTGTTTTGGGAGCGAGCAAAGGCGCCAGGCAGAACTAATCAGGGCTGAGTTAATTAGTTGAATACACAAATACATTTTAAATTAAAATCAAATTTATATATATGCCTTAAGGGGTGAGCACATAGTAGTGTATGTTAGGGTTGTGTCCAACGAGTTGAAAAGCATACTCGTAGGGTGGAAAATTTTCTTTAATATCCTTAATAAACTATATTGTAAGGTTTATTTTGCATTTTATTTTCTTTACCTGACCTGGTAATAACTGAAGAGCATTCAATTTGATTGGAGAGTTTATTTATATTTTCTGCCCCTGAGAGAAAATTTTCTTTAGTCATTTTAAACTGAGCTAGTTAAATGTAAAATTGCCTAACCTACCATTTTGCAGAAAATTTATTGAAACTTAGTCTAGCATAAGGCCTAGCACTAAGATGTATGCTTGATTCTGCTCTTACTGATTGATTGAACAATTTAAATTATTTTATATAAATCTCAAATTGCAAGAGTCACAGCAATATGTATGTATGGTTTGTGTTTGTATACATATACACAAAGTTTAAATTAACATAATATAAATTTTGACTTTCATGTTCATGATTATATTACATGATCTTTATAACAGTATCCATTTAATAATACAAATAAATAACCTTATGGTGTAGTGATTTTGTGTATTTTGTATGCTTCTTTAATGTAAAATTCCTATATGTCCATCCTTCTTCAACTGCTAATGTAATTTTCTATTATACAACTGCTAATTCAATGGTCCTAGTATTGGTATACTTGTGATTGAAAAGAACACGCTGTTCTTAATTTATTTCTTAATACTGTTACGTCATGAAAATTATAATAAATTGCAAGTTAATGTAACCCCCAGACTTGTATGACACAAAACGTTCAGAGTCTGATTGATGCAAGTACCAAAAATGCTTCAATTCTCAAAATTCTCCAAAATGGATTAAAAGAGCACCATTTCGTTGTTTTGAGAAAATTGGAGGAAACTGTTCTGGAAATATTTGGGCAACCAAATTGGAAATAATTGTACTCAAACCTTTCACATTAATAATCAAATGAATAAGTAGGTAATCAAAAAATACAAAATTAAATGTACTGTTAGTTTAAAATTTATATTTTTGTGGATATTCGGCCTTTTTCCAGATTAGTGCTGGTAGATGTGGTGTATTGGCCCAAAGTTCGCCCTTGGGTTAAGTGTTATATTCATTCGCCCAAACCTCTAATTAAGAGTTGGTGAGAACTTTTAATGATTATTTACAATAAAATCATCATAAATAGTTATAAAATATTTCAGTAAAAGTCAAATAAAAAAAAGTTGTTTTTAAAAAAATATGGAAATACAAATGAAATTAAAGTAACAACTTTTTCCTTACTTTTTAAATCCTGTCGCAATTTTGGTTGTTAGATGCAGATGCTGTAACATTTAAATGTTCGTTAGGATTGATATTTCTTCCCATAAGTTTGGTGTTTTTTAATCTTTCTATTACTAATGTTGGTAGTACAAGTTTCCCTAAAATTCCAAATTTGAAACTGTTCGGACCTTCAGGATTTCGAACCGTTCTAGAACCAGGATTTGGTCGGACATGCGCATTATTATCAGAACTACTAATTCTAGAACGGTTACGGAACTGTTCAGAACTGGAGGTTTGAACAAACCTTATGTTGCACTGTTGGGGTTATATCATTCCAAACAACACTCAAATTTGACATACTGTTGCAATCGTTGTCGTTATACATCGTATTAATTATATGTTGATATTGATCGTCATATATTGTGTTATAGTGATTTCACATATTGTTCACCTACTAATAAAGTGCCCGATAGCTATTTGACAAATAATTTTATAAGGTACTTTTATTAGTCAGTTTGTCCGAGTGTGTCTTTTAAACGTTTCCAAACCCGCTAATAGCTATTAGGCAAATAACGATTAATGCAAAAATATTTCTTATGTTGGTATCAGAAACTTGGTAAGTAGTCCGAAACATCTTCAAGTCGATTTTGACAGACAAGATAAACTGCTGTATACCTCCAATAAGTAGAGAGTGATGAGTAAGAGAACATGATTATTTTAATTATCACAATCCGTTAATGTACGTTACACATTCAAGTATTTCATATCCTATTTATTTATGATTATTTTATTTTGGGAGTTTAGTCTCAGTGTTTACTGTTTATTATAATCTATAAATTTATTGGACTATTAATCAACAAAAGTGACAGAAAACATTTTATATTACCGGTCAGCTGATCACTAAATTTAACTCTGCTGTCTTATAAATGATAGAAAGCATATATTACCTGTCAGCTGATCACTAGGGCGTAATAACTCCCTAATAAATTAAAATAGTAGGTTGAAGTAGCTTATAAGTTATTTGCCAAATAAGCGTTGTTATTAGGTGAATACTACTTATTAGGAAGTGGAAACACGTTAAATTAAATTATTTGGTAAATAAAGGTATTAGGAGGTTTAATGGCAGATGGAAAGACCGGCCCTAGGTATAATAACCAAATAACTATGATGGATAAACCTAAGCATTGGTATTTTTGAAACGTACAAGTTGAAGGTGTTGATTAAAGGAATATATAAAGATGCGCAACGCTATAGTAAAATTGCGTGTCTTTCCGTTAAGTCGTCCCGCAAACCCCTTGCCGAGAAACATCATCGCTGTCTCGGGCTGTTTCGAATCTCGGACCCAAACGACTGATGCAGTCGCTATAGATCTCGGATCCAGTTTTGGCTACGTTCAGTGCTATGTAGTTGCGCATCTTTATGTATTCCTTCAATCAACGTTGAAGGTATATGTGATTGTCCAATACTAGCGTATTTGTTTGTATGGGTTATTGGTTTCTTTGTAACTTTCTGACCTAAAATACGAAGTCACATATTTAATATGTAACACCACAGAATTACATATAAGATGCTAAAACTATAGCTCTTATTGTTACAGTAAGTACCATTTATTACCATAGATTTAGTAACTTTTGTGTATGTTTCTCTTACATAAATAACGTATTTAATAGGTATATTCTAAAAACCTGCTCATTTCAAATTTTTTTTTCTTCCAAATAATTCTCTATATTCTAGATCACAAAGTACCTTCTTCTGGAGTAAGAAGTTTATTTCTGCAGACGGGGATGCTTCCCCAAGCAGAATTCCATACATGATCCTGCTGTGAAATTAGAAAAGTAGGCTTTTCTGGTCGCTTCATATGTAGAAATGCTTTTCATTAATTCTTACAGAGTATATTGCGGATGTTAATGTTTCTGCTAGGTTAGATGTATGAGAGCTCCACTTATTTTTCCTATAACCATGCTGATTACTGGATATAAACTTTTTTCTTTCAAGATATTCCATTAGACTGATATCAAAGATTTTTGATATCACCGGAAATATGGTAATAGGCCTATAATTGCTACAGTTGTTTACATTGATCTGTTTGCAAATCAAAAGCATCTTCGCTAATTTAAGTTGTGACGGAAACAATTCTCCTTCTATATATTTATTCAATACTATTGTGGTGGTCATCTCCATCATTAAGCGTTTACGAGATTCTTTGTAATGTCATATCTTTAGTGTTTCCAGTTTTTATTTTTTGTATTATGTTTCTAATTTCATTTTCCTCAATTGGACCAAAATACATTGACTCATTGTTATTTATATTAATGTTATTCGAATAAGCACATGGTTCTATATTAAGTACAGGGTCTTGCGCAGTTCATTTCCGATATTTGAGAAATAAACACTCATATTGGATGCTGTTAATGTTGTTTCAGGTTGAATCGACTTATTGATCTCATTTGCCTCTGAATTAATTACCGCCTAGGTGGCTTTTTGTTTGTTGTTTGATTCATCTATAAATCTTTGATTTGCTGCTTTAACTTTATTGAGGTATTCCTTCTTTAAATTTCTATACAAGTTATAGATGTTTTCATCTCATAGAGAGCCCACGGTATTGGAAATCCACTGTAATTCAGGAGTATTCGTTTCTATGTTCCGGGTGTTATTTTTGTTCCCATTAGTTGTTACTTTTGCCGGGAAGCAGTTGTTAGAATAATTGAGAAAAATATTATAGAAGGTATGGAATGCTAATAATAACAACATAAGGAGATAGGACGGTTCTAGGATCTAATGTTTATAAGAATATATATTAATATTTTACACTTGCAATATTAATAAAACACAAATAGCAAGGAACAGTTATTTATTAAAACTAATTTCCAAGGATCTATAATTGCATGTACATTATTTGCAGTTCTTTAGGAGCAGTTTACTAATATTACAATCACAAGATTTTGATATGTGTTTTTATATAATAATATGCATCTCGCTATCTTAAAAAAATAGGTACAAATATTTAATAATACTGTTACAGTAAATTATGGTATATCAGTTTATTTGGCTCGCTAATTCATCCATTTGCGACAATAAGAAAATGATATTCAATTTTAAATATAGAACTTTAGTTATGCTGCTGTTTCTAAACACAACCATTTTAATAACGTTTATTATAAAAAATATTTTAATTTACTAGGACATTAATTAATACTAGAGTATAAAAATATATTCAAAAAATTTTAATTGATAAAATAACAAATGAAATTATATAAATATAAGAAGAATATACGAGAGTACATGTTAATTTCATAGCTCTGATATATTACATTCTGTACAAAAATAAATAGTCGAATTCATTTTTCTAAATTTAATCAGTTCACATTTGTGGATATAGTTGAATTTAATATGGCCTCCAAACACCAGACGGATCGGTAACTTGCACTTGCGTCCTATCACTTTCCTCAATTTGACCGTGTCCTTGTTGTGTTACATCAGCCTCATTGTTGCTGTCAGTTTGCCCAATTTCTAAGGTTGTTCCTCTAGGTGGGGTCAGCGACAGACTCTCATTGAAATTCAAATACTGGTCAAGTTTTTCCGTGTTACCGTGTAAATGGAAGTGAATTTGATTTTGATTCGTCGTCGAATATTGTATTTGAGGATAAATAATCGCTGTTCCACTAGTCAAATACTGCTGGTTATTGTTTGGCGGGTTATAATAATTGTAATTGCCGTATGTCGTATGTGTACCCCAATTATTTGGGTAATACGCGCAGTTGTCCAAGTACCTTCCGTTTGGAGAAGTCATAGGATCCAAATCAGCCTTGGCGCTGTTGAAGATTTGTGCGGGTGATGTAAGTGACGAACTTATGTACTCGTGTTGAGTCTGTTCAGGTAATACTGAAACATAAGAAATAAATATTACTTCAAATTGCAAATTAATAATTAATTGCACAATAATAGATAAATATTACACTTCTATATCACTATATCAACATTTAAGAACTGGCATGGGTAACATTTTTACTGCCTGGTAGCTAGTGTTTTCGCAAATTTGAAAATCTATATTGATCGTATATTGATGGAATGCCTTAATAAAAAGAGAGAAGCGAAAATGAAATGGTTGAAAATAGGTAGAACCGAAGATTATAAAAATTATAAGAAGAAGCGAAAACAGTACGAGAATAAATAAATGGAAAAGGGAATATTGTTGGAAAAATTATGGCGGAAACAGAGGCGGATAATAAGAACAACATTGTTATATCAGAAACTAGAAAAACAGAATGCAAAAAGTGTGGCAACATACACTGAGAATGAGGAATGGGTGAAACACTTTAAGACCTTATTAAACCATAAGTACGAAGAAGGGAGTATTGTGGAAAATAATATGTTTATTACTTATGAAACAGAAAAAGACATCAGACGGACAAGAGAATAGTGATATGAAGTTACTAACAACTTGAAAAAGAACAAGGAGACGGGTCCTGGTGAGATGACAGAATGGAGGTATAGAGTTAAAAAATAGATTATATGCCTTAATTGAGTAAATATATGTACAAGAAAGAATGTCCCAAGGATGGAACCTTGGACTAACAGTGCAATACTGGAAAACGGAAATCCAACGAGATGCAAATTTCCGATGAATTTGAATTTAATGCAGGTCACTCTTGCATTAAATTCACTTTCCTCATTGGGAGGGTGATGGTTTATTAGCAACTTTACATAATATCGTACTAGAAGGTAGAGGTTGGCAAAACGGTTCATTTCTTTGACTCAGCTCAGTCGGTTCAGCTCCTCATTGTGAGCCGGGTCACGAAACCGACTCATTTGAATCGCGTGTATTCGTAATAGGATACCGTTCATGAATGTGTAGGACATGTAATACTCGGCGCCGTCGTCGGCTCAAACGAACCGGGATGATAATTTAGGCTGCGCGCACACCAATTATACAAAATGTTTGACAAACAATTTATTTGAACGACCCACCTCTACTAGAAGGTTTTATGAGAGATTATAGTGTTAAGGGAAGCATAACAGAAAAGGCAGTGCAGGTGATTGTGTATGCTAATGATCTCGCAATTATAGCAAGAGAAGAAAGAAGAGTGGAGAAGCTGTAGGAAAGAAGAAGCTGTCAGAAAGAAAACCAATGGATAGGAGCATTTAAGTTTGATGTAGTAAAAACTTTATATACGTGGGCACAATGGTTAAAATTAAAAATAATAAAAGTGGTAAAATATCGAAAGAGCTAATATAAAACGTTCATGAAAAGCAAGAGACTATGTAAAAACACTAAATTAAATGCCTATAGATCAGCAAGACCTGTGGTAACGTAGGTATACTTCAGAAACTATGTGCCTAACCAAAAGATATCATGAAAAATAAGGATTTTGGTGAGGACGATTATAAGGAGGATATGTGGAGGTTTGGACACATCAATAAGAGGGAAGATATAGCATTAGTAAAAAGAATTACGAAGTGGAAACCATATATTGAGTTAAATTAAGAGGTGAACCGAAGGTGGAGAGGACCTATTTATATAGGACATTAGAACACTACAAGTTGAGAGATGGAAAGAAACGGTACAGGACAGGAGAAAGTGAAGATAGATTGGAGAAAGCAAAAAGACATACAAGGCTGTAAGAGGAAAGCGTATATATATCTGTCGTATACCATTCTTGTGGGTCAATTATGTCTTGGTTTACCTAAGTTGAACATCTAAAACAAATAATACTGTGTCAAAGATATGAATTGTGTAATTCAAATATGACAGTGTTAAATATGTGATAGTAGTCACAGACATATATGTTTCCACTTTATTTGGTTGCATCAGATATATGTGTAATTAAAATAATATGTGCAGTATTACCTATCCATAGATGTCTAATCTAAGTATTGTGTAATGCCATATCTTACCAAATGGTATACGACAGCTGTAGTCTTAATTTTTAATTTCCCTACTCTTTTAATTGTGCAATTTGCGTTGATATTATTTGTGTAGTGGCGTTGAATGCATGTCTTTGATAAATCAAGACCAGTTGATGAAACTGCATAGATAATAACAATGGTTCTATGCTTAATTGTTCACATTTTCACTTTTATACATATGTATATCTTGCTAGTCATTGAAACTTTTTAGATGACAGCATGCTGACAAATTGTCATTTTATTATTAGTTGTCTTTACATTGCCGGTGCGCTGAGATAATAATTGCAAAGAATTTTATATATATATTGTATGTAAGATGACATTAAAAAGCCTATAATGCATAGTACCAAGCGACAGAGGACCATAAAATACAAAAAAAAAGTTCTTATACACTAATGTCTTGAAGTTTTTGTTTATTAGTTTGAGTATTATTAGAATATTATCATTGTTGGCTATGTAATTATGGCATTAATAATTGATTCAAGTTTGTCGTGTTTCTGATAACGTTTGTGTTTGGATTTGCTGTTTGTCGTTTTTTTAAATTAATTTTAAAAATGGTTCTCTTTACTTCTGAAGAATACAGGGACATGATTATGTCTTATGGCGAAGGTCGATCAAATTTTCCCAAAGCTCAGCGTATCTATCCAAAGAGATACCATTAAGATATGTTCCTAATGTTAGAACATTTATTGACGTGCATAGACGTTTGGGAAAAGAGGAAAGTTTCAGAAGATCAAAAATTAATAGTGGAGTTACTAAAACTCATCATACTGTTGAAAATGAATAAGATGTTTTGCAAATAATAGAAAATAATCCGAGAATAAGCACCAGAAAAATAAGTTTATTTGTACGGAATGTTAACCGTGAACCAGTTAGACAAGTCCTCAAAGAGCAGCTTTTTTACCCGTTTCATTTCCAAAAAGTTCATCACCTATTGGAACAGAATTAATTATGCCGTGTACAATATTGCGAAGGGTTGCTAAATCTAGGGCATAATTTTCTATCAATTTTGTTCACTGATGAAGCAGGTTTTAGTCGCGAGGGTGTTCTAGACCTACATAACTTGCAATGTTGGAGAAGAAAACCGTCATCAAACCGTAATACGGAATTAACAATAATAATCGACAATTACCTAATTCGTCCATTTCGATTGCCCAATCGATTGACAAGGGAGTTCTATAGAATTTTCTTGGAAAAAGAACTAAACAATTTATTAGAAAATGTTCCACTGAACATCATTATTCAAAGAGTGTACTTCATGCATGATGGAGCACCAGCTCATTTCTCGAATAGCAAGTGAATTTTTGCAAAGAATTGGAAATAGGTGGATCGGTCGTAGAGGACCTATACCATAGCCAGCTCGTAGTCCCGATCTTAATATCCTCGATTTTTCTTTTTGGAAGTTTATGAAAACAGAAGTGTATGCCGTAGAAATAAATAGTGAATCCGGGCATTTATGAAATATGTCGTGAGTCACAAAGATTGGAAAAGAAGAAGGCTATCAATTTGAACGTCTTTAGAGATAGGTATCTTTAAAATATTTTTCAAATTTACATGATCGTTTTTTTTATGTTTTATTGTTATTTTTAAAGCTCATGTTGACCAAGTAGCGATTCTTCGAGTTATGAGCTATTGAATGGAAATAAATGTTATAATAAAGTATATAAAGCTTTTTCTTTAATCAGAAGTACGACAAATTTTGATACATTATTGGAATAATTAGGTTAACATCTTGAAAACAAAAGGCGATCGGACATTAGTGTATAAGTATTTTATGGTCCTCTATCGCGTAGTACTATGGATTGTTGTTTTATCAATGTCACCCTGTATATATATATATATTGATCGTACTATAGTCCATCTCAACCCCATTATGCAGTACAGGTTAAATAGGGATATTGCATCTTTTATTATCTTTAGTAGTCTCTTAATAACGCCATCTTTATATCCGGTTGCCTTGTTGCAAGTTCTATTATGCAAGGTATATGGGTATATGAGTAATCGTTGCTGTCAATTGTCAAATTGTCAGTTTTTCAGTTTTTGCCGTAGTGTGTAAACTTTTATATTGTCTTTAATTTATCTTATAATTTCTGTTAAATCGTTCTTTTTAGCAAGCATATTATATTTTTCATGCATTTAAAAGTAAGTATGCATACCTATATCTATAATTCTGATAAACGTGATAACCTATATACATATACCTACATATACTTTTTACAGATTGCTACATGATATGGGTTTTGAATTTTAAAAAGTGGGACGAAAGAGTATTCTTATTGAAAGAGATGACATCATTAGCTGGAGACATAAATACTTACGAGACATCAGAAAATTCAGAGAAGAAGGTATAGTTTATCATTTAATTTGTTATACTTTTATGTTCATTAGGCATATTATTATTTGCTTGTGTTTGATTGTGATTGTTTTATTTTTAGGTAGAACTATAATATATACTGATGAATCATGAGTGAATGCAGGACAGTCGGTAAATAAAGACTGGACTGACGCTACTGTTCAAAGCAGTCGACAAGCTTTTACACAAGGACTCAGCACTGGTTTAAAATCACCAAGTGGTCTTGGGCCTCGATGTCCATTGATTCATGCTGGAGGCGAACAAGGTTTTGTTGTTGGTGTTGAATGTACATTTCTTTGTAAGAAAAATACTGCTGATATTCATAGCGAAATGTATGCAGATACATACGGAGATTGATTCAAGAATAAATTGCTTCCAAATATACCAGAGAACTTGGTTGTTGGTCTCGATAATGCCTCATATCACACGAGAAAGTTAGAAAAGTTTCCAGCAGTAGCACGGAGAAGACCAAATTATTGAATGGCTTACTGAGAAGAATATACCACTCGATAATGACATGTTAAAAAGAGATTTACTGGCTTGTGTGTCAGAAGTTAGGTCTCAGTATGACAGAAACAAAATTGATGAATTTGCAAAGAATAAAGGGGATTATGTTCTTCGGCTTCCAGCTTATCATTGTGAATTAAGCACTACGTTGAAATGCACAATACGACATTCAAACAAAGAGACATTGAACAATTAATTGTGGAGGGTTATCAGAATGTAACAGTGAACAACTGGCAGAATTACATTGGCCACCTTGCCAACTTGCAAGACGATGTTGAAGAGTTTATAATTAACATCACACATTCATCATCAGATCAAGATTCTGTAAGTGATTGAAGAAAAATAAAACAATATGTGTACCTACTCCTTTGTATGGTCATGGTTAGGTTTTTCATAAATGTTATCATGTATTATTAACTTGTTCTTATAAATGGGAAAGTATGTTTTTGCAAAATGAATTTGTGTCTTTAAATGTGTATAACGGAATGTAAATTAACATATTAATATTCAATAAGACTATATAAGTCATGTAACATATTAAAAAATAAAAGTACATGTGTATGTGTGGTTATTGTTATTCTTTTCATAAATATGTATTATTTAAGTTGTTTTTATAAATAGAAAAGTCTTTTTATGAAAAATAAATTTGTGATTAACTTTGTCTTAGTCTGAATTTATAGTGGATAGTTGATTAAGTTGTCAATATTCAGTACCTTAAGTGTTTCTTTGAAATATTAATTTATTTACTCTGGCTTACTATATTCAGTTAGATTTTAAATAATGTTCTACAGAACAATCCCAAAGGATTATATTATTACAAATATTTTAACCAATCCACCTTCCCATATATTCTCCCCTTTTAGTGTTTCAAATTACTATTAATTTTTTGTATGCATCAATTAAATGACAAACAGTCGTATAGGTTATGTTTTGATTACAAAAAATGTCAGATATTGAACCGGAAATGTAACGACATTATACAATGAGACGATTTGGCAACCATGAAATCAATTGCCATAAGACCTGTACTGCATAATAGGGTTGAGACGGACTATAGTCGATTGAGCTAGAGAAATCAGGAGAAACAGTTGAATGTTTCTGATTATTGCAAATCTAAACCAAGCATCTGTTGCACAGTTCAGAAATACTTTAAGTTTGTAAAAATTCTAAAACTGTGATACAGAAATGAAGCAACAATCAATGATTTGGATACTTGAAACTGAAGAATTGTCAAAAAGATGAAGCTCACATAGAACGTAACTGTTGTTTATTAGCAAATAATTCCATGGCATATGCATATTACTGTGTTATAAGTATGATCAAGTACCTAGGGAGTACTAAATCTTTCAACTGTCAGAAATCAGGTCTGTAAACCTTTTTGGCATGAGAAGATTTTTAAGAAGAACTCAAGGTTGTTAAAACCGCATGGGAATGGATATATAGACTCGAAATTGTTTGATAACCGAAAGTAAGTTTATACAACAGGATGCTGTATCACAAGTAGTAAAATACCACGAAAAATTCTAATTTTTGGATAGAATTCGCGATCAAGTACTTACTCAATAAAGAAAAAATACCTCACACTTACAAGCTGTCAAGCTGTATAGTTTTCACTTATTTCAGTATATTTATCACAATGCCAGGCGGATAATATTTTCCTCAAATGATTGTATTTGTATAAATCAGGACTTCAATCAATACGTAATGTAATTATTATTTAATAATATTGTATAAATACTAGTTATATGGCATTATCAATATAAACGTATCAAATAATGTCAAACGTTTAAATATAACTATAAATAACCAATTCGTTAAAGCTGTAGGTCAAAGCACGCATTTAATACTAACGTGAAAATAAGACGTCATAATGCCATATGACGTATGTCGACTGCTTTGTAAATTAGACTGTATATGTACTGCATATGAATATAATAATATATGTATAGATATTTGCAACGTAAGACATACTAGTCAACATGAATACTAACAAAAAAGTATATTTTTTAATTTTTATCTATGCGACAAATTTGATATTAATATTCGCAATAATTTCCTCATATCACACATAATAAACTGAAGCAGATATACTATGGAATTTATTGACCAACAAACCACATTCACTTGACATAAATATTTCTGCAGTTCGTTTTGTTTGCCCGAATAACTAATCAATTATTTTACCACTGCATCACATAATTGTGGTCGTTTTGAGGATATCGTGTTGACTGAGGTATTTCTTTAATGCGGAACCACCAGTATTGAAGGTAATAAATTTGTCATTTTCGACGTGTTTCTTTACCTGTAGGTAAGTGTAACGTTGAGTTGTGCGAAAATTCCGATTGACCGTCGTAGAATGTGGAGGATTGTGGAGGCGTATAGGGCGTATAAGTTGCTGTTTCCCATGTTGGTTGCGTACAATGTGAAGATGAGGTTGGATTCATGGCGGTTGGCGATGTGGTATCTGTAAAAGAAAATGTAAAGGGATTAATATTATATATAAGTATGCTTGCTAACTGTAATAAAAGCGCTTCATTAATTGATATACACGGTGAAATGAAATGTATTTATGTCATTTAAATTTAATTTTAAGGCAATGCTACGGCTCTTTAAACAAAATGATCTTTTCTGAGCTTTTTGCCATAGTTATGATTCTCATTTACATAGTATTCTACCTACTTCATATAGTAAAATGTATATCCTTGGATATAGAAGCAATAAATGGAAGGCTATTAGAATACAGACAAAGTTTCAGCCTGAACAACCTTGAAGATATCACCAAGGAACAGGCATCGTCAACCTGCGTGTCATCCGAATCAGGAGTAATAAATAATGGAGTTAACATACATGCATACATAATACCATACAAGAAATAATTAACCGGAATTTACTCTACAGCGCACTTTTGAAGCTAATTGCATGCAAGTTGATAATGTCTGCCTCGCGGCGATGCCAATTGTAGTACTTGCATATTTGAGCATCTTCTGGCTAAATCTACAAATGTCTTCTTGATGATTTTCAGCTTATTGTTTCTATCACCAAGAATATTCCACTTTACTCTTTTATTAGAAAATTTGGTTGTTTGGATTAATATGTAATAGAATGTTTTTTCTCACTAAAATTTCTGATATTTATTTTCGTAATTTATAATTCAAATAATAATTTACATTCGAATTAGATTTTTATAAAAAACGAATTTGAATCCTTGCATATTTTTTATTTACTTAGTAAATTTATAGAATAATTTACTAAGAATTAGTATTTAATAGCAGTATAATAAAACTCGCAGAAATATTTTGAATTCTTATTTGGTACATATGAGTAGTGTACTTAGGACAGTTCTGGACCCCCCCCCACTCCTACCACCCCCCCCCCTCCCCGCAAGATAGGTAGAACCCTCTACCAACCCAACTGATGTGGCGCCCCCTCGCGGTCGCCAACCCAACTAAAAATTGCAGATTTCATCATTACCAACCCAACTAAAATTGCAGATTTCATCATTACCAACCCAACTAAAAATTGCAGATTTCATCATTACCAACCCAACTAAAAATTGCAGATTTCATCATTACCAACCCAACTAAAAATTGCAGATTTCATCATTACCAACCCAATGTGGCGCCCTCTGACGGCCACTAACCAAACTAAGAAATGGCAGATTTCATCATTACCAACCCAATGTGACGCCCTCTCACAGCCACTAACCAAGAAATGGCATCTCTCATGATTACCATAATGCAGCATCCTCTCACGGTCACTAGCCAAACTAAGGTGACGTCAGACAAAATGGCTGACCATCAAGATGGTCTTTGTTTCTAGAGAATTCCTGAATAAATTACCAGGCTTGCTATCGCGCTTCTCAATGTACTTCAAACAGGTCTAAACATGCTTCCAGCGGAAACCGCAACGGCTGTATGCTTCTGTGATAGCCGCATGCTTGAAATGTATATCTTACTTATAAAATAAAATAAAACAAACAATGTATTTATTATTATTAATTAACAATATGACCAAGTTTCATACCCTCAAGATGGTCGATAAAAATATAAACTTTATATCTAAGATCGGCATACCATTTCAAAATTATAAAATAAATATACAGTATGCTTCTGTGATAGCCGCACGCTTGAAATGCATATCTTACTTATAAAATAAAATAAAACAAACAATGTGTTTATTATTATTAATTAACAATATAACCAAGTTTCATACCCTCAAGATGGTCGATAAAAATATAAACTTTATATCTAAGATCGGCATACCATTTCAAAATTATAAAATAAATATACAGTATGCTACTGGACGAGATAGCAACCAAGTATGAATATACAGGACGTTTCAAAGGTAGGATAGAATAGCAAGATGGCCGCCAAAAATCTAATAAACTAAGGTGACGTCAGGCATCCAATCTATCAAAACCATGCACTCAAACTCCTATGAAACATCATCTCAAAACCATCGCTAGAATCAGCTCACAACCGGGTCATGAAGCAGTTCTGAAACCCCTATATTAAAACCACACATTCAAACCACCATCAAATCCCTCTTTTCTCAAAAAGCCATCCAACCATCCATCAATCCATCCATCCATCCATACATCCATCAATCCATCCATCCAACCATCAATCCATCCATCCATCCATCCATCCATACATCCATCCATCCATCCATCCAACCATCCATCCTCAAAACAATACTTTCAAGTCCATTAATCCATCCATCCATCTGGACGAGATAGCAACCAAGTATAAATATACAGGACATTTCAAAGGTAGGGATTTTTAGAAAAGCAAGATGGCGAATCCAAGATGGCCGCCAAAAATCTAATAAACTAAGGTGTCGTCAGGCTCAATCTCTCTATCAAAACCATGCACTCAAACTCCTATGAAACATCATTTCAAAACCATCGCTAGAATCAGCTCACGTCATGAAGCGGTTCTGAAACCCCTATATTAAAACCACACATTCAAACCACTATCAAATCCCTCTTTTCTCAAAAAGCCATCCAACCATCCATCAATCCATCCATCCATACATCCATCCATCCATCCATCCATCCATCAATCCATCCATCCATACATCCAACCATCCATCCATCCAACCATCCATTAATCCATCCATCCATCTGGACGAGATAGCAACCAAGTATGAATATACAGGACGTTTCAAAGGTAGGGATTTTTAGAAAAGCAAGATGGCGAATCCAAGATGGCCGCCAAAAATCTAATAAACTAAGGTGTCGTCAGGCACCCAATCTATCAAAACCATGCACTCAAACTCCTATGAAACATCATTTCAAAACCATCGCTAGAATCAGCTCACGTCATGAAGCGGTTCTGAAACCCCTATATTAAAACCACACATTCAAACCACTATCAAATCCCTCTTTTCTCAAAAAGCCATCCAACCATCCATCAATCCATCCATCCATCCATCCATCCATCCATACATCCATCCATCCATCCATCCATCCAACAATCAATCCATCCATCCATCCATCCATACATCCATCCATCCATCCATCCATCCATACATCCATACATCCATCCATCCATCCATCCAACAATCAATCCATCCATCCATCCATCCATACATCCATCCATCCATCCACCCATCCATCCATCCATCCATCCATCTGGATAACATAGCAACCAAATATTAATATACAGAACATTTCAAAGGTAGGGATTTTTAGAAAAGTAAGATAGCGAATCCAAGATGGCCGCCAAAAATCTAATAAACTAAGGTGACGTCAGGCGAAATGGCCGACTATCAATATGATCGATCAAAATATAAACTCAACTTCTAGAAAATACCCAACTCCATATCACGCATCACAACAACAACCACCACCACAACCACCCAACATAGTTTCAAACGCCACAACACCAGACCAACTTAAGAAGATACAGCTAGGTCAATCCCCAACACAACATACTTTCAAACGCCACCACCGCGGATTTACATCTAAGATCGGCATACTTTGTCAAAATCATAAAATAAATATATAGTATGGTACTGGATAACATAGCAACCGAACATGAATATACAGGACATTTCAAAAGTAAGACTTTTAGAAAAGTAAAATAATGAGCCCATATTTTTAAGAAAACAATTTATTAAAAATAAAACAACTACACACATCAAACAAACCTCAACCATACTTTCAATTTCACAAATATCAAAATTTAAACAAAACAATCAAATGCAAAGGCAAGGAATGTTCTCGAGATGACCCATATAGTGCAATATAACAATGCAGTAAAACGATAGAGGTGAGATACATGGTCTATCAAAAATTTTTATTACCCACTTTTTTTCAGCAATCAAAACTTTTTTGACAAAACACTATACATATGAAAATAGACATAACATTAAATATTTCCATTTTAGAGATACCCCAGTTTAATCTCAATTTTAAATAACATAATTTCTTAAATTGATTTAGTTAACTTTCTTATAATATTTAAAAAAAGGTTGAAAAAGAAAACATACTAAGTCCCACAACAGATAAAATATGTACTATCTTTTTACACTTCATGTTTAGTACTATCATTAGAAGAAATATGCTTGAGGTACAGCTTTTAATATGAAATTTAGAGGTTTTTATGCAAAATACATAGTTTATCACTAATAAAACTAATTTTGAAACACATTGTCCACATAGCAAATACCACTTCCTGTACATTTTAAAAAATAACAATTTTTATATATCATAAAAGAACCAAACAAAAAACTAATATAAAGACAGCATTAACGTTCTAACCAAAAGATTTACAAAAATATTAAATATATACTTGTTCTAAAAATGCTTCTATCTCTCTTTTACAGTTTATGTTTGTACAGCAGCGAATGTATTACATTTCCTTTGAAATTACATAAAAATCCATGCAATACACTTAAAACATTTGAAAAATCATGTTTGGTAAGCCCACTATATATCAATATTTAAGACAAAAAATTATTATTAATTTTCCATCTACAGATACCCCTGCTTAATATCAATTTGAATTAACATAAATTCATAAAATGAGTCTATCTTTTACAGTTCGTGAGTTGTACTATCATTAGAAGAAATATGATTGACGAGCGGCTTTTAATATGAAATTTAGAGGTTTTTACACAAAAACATAGTTTATGCCTAATAAAAACTAATTTTGAAACACATTGTACACATAGCAAATACCACTTCCTATACATTTAAAAAATAACAATGTTTATACATCATAAAAGAACGAAACAAAAAAAACTAATATAAAGACAGCATTAACGTTCTAACCGAATTCGAGCCATACTTTCCCATGTTTTGTGAGCTGTTGCATTGTCCTGTTGGAAATACCCATGTAAAAGTTCGTCATCATGAAGATTTTGTAAAAACGGTTCAAGTAAATTATTACGATATCTCTCAGCATTTATCGATCCTTCAAAAAACACAGGTCCAAATATACACCTTCTAGAAACCGCTAGCCAAACACCAATTTTCTGCGGATGGAGAGGCGATTGAATAAACTCATGAGGATTCTCCGAAGACCAAATACGCATATTTTGTTTGTTTATATAGCCGGATAGGTGAAACCATTCTTTTTGTATATATTTGTAGAGTAAAAGCAGCATTCGATCGACTAAGAAATAACAAAAATTATTATTTATTTCCATTTACAACAGATAGCCCACTATTTATCAATATTTAAGGGCAAAAAATTATTATTAATTTCCCCATTTACAACAGATTTCCTTGTTTAATCTCAATTTTTGAATAACATAAATTCTTAAATTGATTTAGTTAACTTTCTTATAATATTTAAAAAAGGGCGAGAAAGAAAACATACTAAGTCTCACAACGGATAAAATATATGCTATCTTTTACAGTTCATGTTTTTGTACTATCATTACAAGAAATAAGCCTCGCGATTAGCTTTTAATCTGAAATTTAGATGCTTCATAAAACCACCTCAGAGACACTAAAAAATTATGATTTTCAGCTCAACCAACCATTCAAAAAGTTGATACATCAAATTCATGAATATTAATATCACTCTACACTCTTAATAAAAAATTTAGCAGAAGTATCACATTAAATGAATACAAAATTTATATATGCACTACATTAAATGAAGATTGAATTTTATACACTGCTTATATCACCAGAAATTTTGTTACAAGATTATATGATTAGATAGACTCATGACTAAGCCTAAACGGACACCAGGCTTTCAATATGTAGTAAAGTTTTTTTTCTTCATACATTTAATATAAACTAATGATCTATCTTTAGAAAGCATCCACAGGTCCATTAGAACTTGTGGGTGGTGCAACATCTACTTTAACCCTCTTCTTAGGCGGTCCGGCAACATGCTCACATGTATCCACACCCTCCCTACAAATACCGCAAACAAAATTGCGGTGGAGAGTATTCACATGTCGCTCCATGCTATCACGCCGGGTGAAGGATTTTCCGCAAATGATGTAATTCATTCTATGAAAAACAAATTAAAAATAATTAATATAATAAATTTAAGAGAATAAAAAGCTATTGAAACCTAATTTTTAATATATCTAAATTGCTAATTTATTTGAAAAGCTCCTCGTATATGAATTGCTATAAAATACTAATTATAGACCTACATATATAAAAATAATATTTTAATACATAAACTTTGACTGATACCCGTATATTTAACTAAAAATACTCTTATTGTTCAGAATTTATTTAAATTATTGAGAAAAACCTTTAAAGAACCGTATGAAATAATCAACTTAATTATATAAATTTACACACTTAAACATTAAAAAACAATTTAAAGAAAGCACTAAATGCAAAAAATACTTTGAAGCACCCCTGGATTAATTGTATATAAAAATAATATTCAATAAAATTTACACCATTAAATTATTAAAAATAACCTTATAATTGAGAAAAAACAATTTTTAAAAGTCCTATAAAATTTTAGAGTAGTAGAAAAACTATGATCAGCGTATATTTAACTAAAAAATACTTGTATTATTGAAAATTTATTGATAAAACCCTTTAAAACTTTATAAAATAATCAATTTAATAATATAAATTTACGCACCTAAAAATTTAAAAAAAAGGAAAAAAAAAAAAAAAACAATATAAAGAAGCTACTAAATACAAATAAAATACTTTGAAGCACCCTGGATAATTGTATATAAAAATAATATTCAATAAAATATTAATAAAATATACACCATTAAATTATTAAAAACAGCCTTATAATTGATAAAAACAATTTTTAAAAAGTCCTATAAAATTTTAGAGTAGTAGAAAAACTATGATCAGCGTATATTTAACTAAAAAATACTTGTATTATTGAAAATTTATTGATAAAACCCTTTAAAACCTTATAAAAATTAAAAAAAGAAAGAAAAACAATATAAAGAAACTACTAAATGCGTATAAAATACTTTGAAGCACCCTGGATTAATTGTATATAAAAATAAAATATTAATAAAATATTAATAAAATATATACCATTAAATTATTTAAAAAATAACCTTATAATTGAGAAAAAACAATTTTTAAAAAGTCCTATAAAATTTTAAAACTAATGTAAAATATTGCAAGTTAATATTATATAAATTAGGCTTTCTAAATACCTTGTAGTAAAACACTAACAAGCACTAAAAACGATTTTGACTGTTCGAAGATAATGAAATTAAAGATGCCGATCTACGTATATATAGATACACATCTGCGTCAGATTCCCACGCAAATGGAGTGATGCATAAAGAGAAAGACCTTTTTTTCCCCGCGCATACATATATATACATATATACGTATGCTGCCAGAGGCAATTAGCGGCGGGCGCATTCCGTCCCCATGGTCGGGCTGTGTTTTAAGGAATGCACTTAATTTTTTTCGGTCGCATACCTGCATCTAATGAGGGTTGCGAGTCCGGGAATTTCGTCTTTCTACCTGTACAGATAGATCTGTCTTTATATAAAATTCGTATATATTATCTATGATTTTAGTTTTAAAATAAAAAATAATAAGAAGGTTAAAATAATTCGTTATTTTGTAGATAGTTGCATTATTTTGCATGCATATACATTCTCCATTAGTTTTATTATTATGATAAAAACAATGATTGACATTTTAATAAGCTTTGATACATCATTAAAATATTCCAGTAAATTAAATGCTAATGATGTAAAAATACCTAAAAATATTTCGTAAAACAAGAGTATTTTAGTTAAATATACGGAGATCCATATGAAAAACTACGAAAGTTATATTAATGTTAAATATTAAATAATTTAATTAAATGAAAACACATCGTTTCACAAAAATTATGTTTTATTAAACACTAGATGTACATCTCATTTACCATAACAGTACATTATAAACCTTTCTTAATATTGATGATGCAGGATCAGTTAAATTAGTATGGTTGTTAAGAAATTGGAGGAGCATTTGATAGTATTTTCTTCATAAAAGTAGTATGTATTATAATATAAGATAGTGTTATAAACTATACAATAAATATTATTCAGTATTGGAATACACAATGAATAACACAAATTTTGAGTAGAGAAAGATAAATATTTCTAATTGCACATGTGTGAATTTGAATTTATCGGGAATATACAGAGTAATTATTTACATCTGATGGTGAAACATGGTCGCGTATTTTATATCATTCAGTAATTTAATTTGCTCTATAGCTAGACAATGAGGTGGATGCTAAGCATTAATTTGTACACACGTAATGTTATGATCGTCAGTGTAACATATATATTCAAGTCTAACACAAACTTTTTGATTTATTGAAACCCCAATAGAAATTATCACTATTTCGAGAAGAATAGTCATGTACCTCTACATATTCAAAGCCGCTGAAGTATGAGTACATTAACAGCTGTATACGCGTGTCTTTATCATCCACTTTAATGTGTTACTGTAATTCCAGCTACTTTTTTTATTTATACGTACATATATTGTGAATTATTACACTAATTATAAAACAAAATTAATTATAGATAGACAAACATTATACAGGTATATTGCAAACATGTAATGCTAAGATAATCAGAGTGATATATACATACATGTAAAGAAATTTATAATTTATTCAATCTCTTATTAAAAGAGTTATTAATATTTTTCAAATGAATACCTGACAGTGGTGGAAAACTGTTGAAATTTGGATAGATTAATAGTTACATATGCGAGCTTCAGAATAGCTTCTGAACATGTTGGGTTGTAATTTGGTATACAATAAAAGGCAGCGGGGAACTGAACCGCCTCCCAAAAAAAAGGTATTTAATATTAAAATCGTCGATTCCCCATCACAGAAAAATAGTGTATCATACAAGGGAAAAAAGTATTAGATTTTAGCTCGAGGTAAGATAAATTACCGAGAGCTAAAATCTAATTTTTTCCATTGTATAATACACTATTTTCTGTGATGGGAAAACGACGATTTTAATATTAAATACCTTTTTTGGGAGGCGGTTCAGTTCCCCGCTGCCTTTTATTGTATACCAAATTACAACCCAACATGTTCAGAAGCTATTCTGAAGCTCGCATATGTAACTATTAATCTATCCAAATTTCAACAGTTTTCCACCACTGTCAGGTATTCATTTGAAAAATATTAATAACTCTTTTAATAAGAGATTGAATAAATTATAAATTTCTTTACATGTATGTATATATCACTCTGATTATCTTAGCATTACATGTTTGCAATATACCTGTATAATGTTTGTCTATCTATAATTAATTTTGTTTTATAATTAGTGTAATAATTCACAATATATGTACGTATAAATAAAAAAAGTAGCTGGAATTACAGTAACACATTAAAGTGGATGATAAAGACACGCGTATACAGCTGTTAATGTACTCATACTTCAGCGGCTTTGAATATGTAGAGGTACATGACTATTCTTCTCGAAATAGTGATAATTTCTATTGGGGTTTCAATAAATCAAAAAGTTTGTGTTAGACTTGAATATATATGTTACACTGACGATCATAACATTACGTGTGTACAAATTAATGCTTAGCATCCACCTCATTGTCTAGCTATAGAGCAAATTAAATTACTGAATGATATAAAATACGCGACCATGTTTCACCATCAGATGTAAATAATTACTCTGTATATTCCCGATAAATTCAAATTCACACATGTGCAATTAGAAATATTTATCTTTCTCTACTCAAAATTTGTGTTATTCATTGTGTATTCCAATACTGAATAATATTTATTGTATAGTTTATAACACTATCTTATATTATAATACATACTACTTTTATGAAGAAAATACTATCAAATGCTCCTCCAATTTCTTAACAACCATACTAATTTAACTGATCCTGCATCATCAATATTAAGAAAGGTTTATAATGTACTGTTATGGTAAATGAGATGTACATCTAGTGTTTAATAAAACATAATTTTTGTGAAACGATGTGTTTTCATTTAATTAAATTATTTAATATTTAACATTAATATAACTTTCGTAGTTTTTCATATGGATCTCCGTATATTTAACTAAAATACTCTTGTTTTACGAAATATTTTTAGGTATTTTTACATCATTAGCATTTAATTTACTGGAATATTTTAATGATGTATCAAAGCTTATTAAAATGTCAATCATTGTTTTTATCATAATAATAAAACTAATGGAGAATGTATATGCATGCAAAATAATGCAACTATCTACAAAATAACGAATTATTTTAACCTTCTTATTATTTTTTATTTTAAAACTAAAATCATAGATAATATATACGAATTTTATATAAAGACAGATCTATCTGTACAGGTAGAAAGACGAAATTCCCGGACTCGCAACCCTCATTAGATGCAGGTATGCGACCGAAAAAAATTAAGTGCATTCCTTAAAACACAGCCCGACCATGGGGACGGAATGCGCCCGCCGCTAATTGCCTCTGGCAGCATACGTATATATGTATATATATGTATGCGCGGGGAAAAAAAGGTCTTTCTCTTTATGCATCACTCCATTTGCGTGGGAATCTGACGCAGATGTGTATCTATATATACGTAGATCGGCATCTTTAATTTCATTATCTTCGAACAGTCAACATCGTTTTTAGTGCTTGTTTGTGTTTTACTACAAGGTATTTAGAAAGCCTAATTTATATAATATTAACTTGCAATATTTTACATTAGTTTTAAAATTTTATAGGACTTTTTAAAAATTGTTTTTTCTCAATTATAAGGTTATTTTTTAAATAATTTAATGGTATATATTTTATTAATATTTTATTAATATTTTATTTTTATATACAATTAATCCAGGGTGCTTCAAAGTATTTTATACGCATTTAGTAGCTTCTTTATATTGTTTTTCTTTCTTTTTTTAATTTTTATAAGGTTTTAAAGGGTTTTATCAATAAATTTTCAATAATACAAGTATTTTTTAGTTAAATATACGCTGATCATAGTTTTTCTACTACTCTAAAATTTTATAGGACTTTTTAAAAATTGTTTTTATCAATTATAAGGCTGTTTTTAATAATTTAATGGTGTATATTTTATTAATATTTTATTGAATATTATTTTTATATACAATTATCCAGGGTGCTTCAAAGTATTTTATTTGTATTTAGTAGCTTCTTTATATTGTTTTTTTTTTTTTTTTCCTTTTTTTTAAATTTTTAGGTGCGTAAATTTATATTATTAAATTGATTATTTTATAAAGTTTTAAAGGGTTTTATCAATAAATTTTCAATAATACAAGTATTTTTTAGTTAAATATACGCTGATCATAGTTTTTCTACTACTCTAAAATTTTATAGGACTTTTAAAAATTGTTTTTTCTCAATTATAAGGTTATTTTTAATAATTTAATGGTGTAAATTTTATTGAATATTATTTTTATATACAATTAATCCAGGGGTGCTTCAAAGTATTTTTTGCATTTAGTGCTTTCTTTAAATTGTTTTTTAATGTTTAAGTGTGTAAATTTATATAATTAAGTTGATTATTTCATACGGTTCTTTAAAGGTTTTTCTCAATAATTTAAATAAATTCTGAACAATAAGAGTATTTTTAGTTAAATATACGGGTATCAGTCAAAGTTTATGTATTAAAATATTATTTTTATATATGTAGGTCTATAATTAGTATTTTATAGCAATTCATATACGAGGAGCTTTTCAAATAAATTAGCAATTTAGATATATTAAAAATTAGGTTTCAATAGCTTTTTATTCTCTTAAATTTATTATATTAATTATTTTTAATTTGTTTTTCATAGAATGAATTACATCATTTGCGGAAAATCCTTCACCCGGCGTGATAGCATGGAGCGACATGTGAATACTCTCCACCGCAATTTTGTTTGCGGTATTTGTAGGGAGGGTGTGGATACATGTGAGCATGTTGCCGGACCGCCTAAGAAGAGGGTTAAAGTAGATGTTGCACCACCCACAAGTTCTAATGGACCTGTGGATGCTTTCTAAAGATAGATCATTAGTTTATATTAAATGTATGAAGAAAAAAAACTTTACTACATATTGAAAGCCTGGTGTCCGTTTAGGCTTAGTCATGAGTCTATCTAATCATATAATCTTGTAACAAAATTTCTGGTGATATAAGCAGTGTATAAAATTCAATCTTCATTTAATGTAGTGCATATATAAATTTTGTATTCATTTAATGTGATACTTCTGCTAAATTTTTTATTAAGAGTGTAGAGTGATATTAATATTCATGAATTTGATGTATCAACTTTTTGAATGGTTGGTTGAGCTGAAAATCATAATTTTTTAGTGTCTCTGAGGTGGTTTTATGAAGCATCTAAATTTCAGATTAAAAGCTAATCGCGAGGCTTATTTCTTGTAATGATAGTACAAAAACATGAACTGTAAAAGATAGCATATATTTTATCCGTTGTGAGACTTAGTATGTTTTCTTTCTCGCCCTTTTTTAAATATTATAAGAAAGTTAACTAAATCAATTTAAGAATTTATGTTATTCAAAAATTGAGATTAAACAAGGAAATCTGTTGTAAATGGGGAAATTAATAATAATTTTTTGCCCTTAAATATTGATAAATAGTGGGCTATCTGTTGTAAATGGAAATAAATAATAATTTTTGTCTTAAATAGTAGGCTTACCAAACATGATTTTTCAAATGTTTTAAGTGCTACTATTTCTTAGTCGATCGAATGCTGCTTTTACTCTACAAATATATACAAAAAGAATAGTTTCACCTATCCGGCTATATAAACAAACAAAATATGCGTATTAGGTCTTCGGAGAATCCTCATGAGTTTATTCAATCGCCTCTCCATCCGCAGAAAATTGGTGTTTGGCTAGCGGTTTCTAGAAGGTGTATATTTGGACCTGTGTTTTTTGAAGGATCGATAAATGCTGAGAGATATCGTAATAATTTACTTGAACCGTTTTTACAAAATCTTCATGATGACGAACTTTTACATGGGTATTTCCAACAGGACAATGCAACAGCTCACAAAACATGGGAAAGTATGGCTCGAATTCGGTTAGAACGTTAATGCTGTCTTTATATTAGTTTTTTTTGTTTCGTTCTTTTATGATGTATAAACATTGTTATTTTTTAAATGTATAGGAAGTGGTATTTGCTATGTGTACAATGTGTTTCAAAATTAGTTTTTATTAGGCATAAACTATGTTTTTGTGTAAAAACCTCTAAATTTCATATTAAAAGCCGCTCGTCAATCATATTTCTTCTAATGATAGTACAACTCACGAACTGTAAAAGATAGACTCATTTTATGAATTTATGTTAATTCAAATTGATATTAAGCAGGGGTATCTGTAGATGGAAAATTAATAATAATTTTTTGTCTTAAATATTGATATATAGTGGGCTTACCAAACATGATTTTTCAAATGTTTTAAGTGTATTGCATGGATTTTTATGTAATTTCAAAGGAAATGTAATACATTCGCTGCTGTACAAACATAAACTGTAAAAGAGAGGTAGAAGCATTTTTAGAACAAGTATATATTTAATATTTTTGTAAATCTTTTGGTTAGAACGTTAATGCTGTCTTTATATTAGTTTTTTGTTTGGTTCTTTTATGATATATAAAAATTGTTATTTTTTAAAATGTACAGGAAGTGGTATTTGCTATGTGGACAATGTGTTTCAAAATTAGTTTTATTAGTGATAAACTATGTATTTTGCATAAAAACCTCTAAATTTCATATTAAAAGCTGTACCTCAAGCATATTTCTTCTAATGATAGTACTAAACATGAAGTGTAAAAAGATAGTACATATTTTATCTGTTGTGGGACTTAGTATGTTTTCTTTTTCAACCTTTTTTTAAATATTATAAGAAAGTTAACTAAATCAATTTAAGAAATTATGTTATTTAAAATTGAGATTAAACTGGGGTATCTCTAAAATGGAAATATTTAATGTTATGTCTATTTTCATATGTATAGTGTTTTGTCAAAAAAGTTTTGATTGCTGAAAAAAAGTGGGTAATAAAAATTTTTGATAGACCATGTATCTCACCTCTATCGTTTTACTGCATTGTTATATTGCACTATATGGGTCATCTCGAGAACATTCCTTGCCTTTGCATTTGATTGTTTTGTTTAAATTTTGATATTTGTGAAATTGAAAGTATGGTTGAGGTTTGTTTGATGTGTGTAGTTGTTTTATTTTTAATAAATTGTTTTCTTAAAAATATGGGCTCATTATTTTACTTTTCTAAAAGTCTTACTTTTGAAATGTCCTGTATATTCATGTTCGGTTGCTATGTTATCCAGTACCATACTATATATTTATTTTATGATTTTGACAAAGTATGCCGATCTTAGATGTAAATCCGCGGTGGTGGCGTTTGAAAGTATGTTGTGTTGGGGATTGACCTAGCTGTATCTTCTTAAGTTGGTCTGGTGTTGTGGCGTTTGAAACTATGTTGGGTGGTTGTGGTGGTGGTTGTTGTTGTGATGCGTGATATGGAGTTGGGTATTTTCTAGAAGTTGAGTTTATATTTTGATCGATCATATTGATAGTCGGCCATTTCGCCTGACGTCACCTTAGTTTATTAGATTTTTGGCGGCCATCTTGGATTCGCTATCTTACTTTTCTAAAAATCCCTACCTTTGAAATGTTCTGTATATTAATATTTGGTTGCTATGTTATCCAGATGGATGGATGGATGGATGGATGGGTGGATGGATGGATGGATGTATGGATGGATGGATGGATGGATTGATTGTTGGATGGATGGATGGATGGATGTATGGATGTATGGATGGATGGATGGATGGATGGATGTATGGATGGATGGATGGATGGATTGATTGTTGGATGGATGGATGGATGGATGGATGTATGGATGGATGGATGGATGGATGGATGGATTGATGGATGGTTGGATGGCTTTTTGAGAAAAGAGGGATTTGATAGTGGTTTGAATGTGTGGTTTTAATATAGGGGTTTCAGAACCGCTTCATGACGTGAGCTGCTTCTAGCGATGGTTTTGAAATGATGTTTCATAGGAGTTTGAGTGCATGGTTTTGATAGATTGGGTGCCTGACGACACCTTAGTTTATTAGATTTTTGGCGGCCATCTTGGATTCGCCATCTTGCTTTTCTAAAAATCCCTACCTTTGAAACGTCCTGTATATTCATACTTGGTTGCTATCTCGTCCAGATGGATGGATGGATTAATGGATGGTTGGATGGATGGATGGTTGGATGTATGGATGGATGGATTGATGGATGGATGGATGGATGGATGGATGGATGGATTGATGGATGGTTGGATGGCTTTTTGAGAAAAGAGGGATTTGATAGTGGTTTGAATGTGTGGTTTTAATATAGGGGTTTCAGAACCGCTTCATGACGTGAGCTGATTCTAGCGATGGTTTTGAAATGATGTTTCATAGGAGTTTGAGTGCATGGTTTTGATAGAGAGATTGAGCCTGACGACACCTTAGTTTATTAGATTTTTGGCGGCCATCTTGGATTCGCCATCTTGCTTTTCTAAAAATCCCTACCTATGAAATGTCCTGTATATTTATACTTGGTTGCTATCTCGTCCAGATGGATGGATGGATTAATGGACTTGAAAGTATTGTTTTGAGGATGGATGGTTGGATGGATGGATGGATGGATGTATGGATGGATGGATGGATGGATGGATTGATGGTTGGATGGATGGATTGATGGATGTATGGATGGATGGATGGATTGATGGATGGTTGGATGGCTTTTTGAGAAAAGAGGGATTTGATGGTGGTTTGAATGTGTGGTTTTAATATAGGGGTTCCAGAACTGCTTCATGACCCGGTTGTGAGCTGATTCTAGCGATGGTTTTGAGATGATGTTTCATAGGAGTTTGAGTGCATGGTTTTGATAGATTGGATGCCTGACGTCACCTTAGTTTATTAGATTTTTGGCGGCCATCTTGCTATTCTATCCTACCTTTGAAACGTCCTGTATATTCATACTTGGTTGCTATCTCGTCCAGTAGCATACTGTATATTTATTTTATAATTTTGAAATGGTATGCCGATCTTAGATATAAAGTTTATATTTTTATCGACCATCTTGAGGGTATGAAACTTGGTTATATTGTTAATTAATAATAATAAACACATTGTTTGTTTTATTTTATTTTATAAGTAAGATATGCATTTCAAGCGTGCGGCTATCACAGAAGCATACTGTATATTTATTTTATAATTTTGAAATGGTATGCCGATCTTAGATATAAAGTTTATATTTTTATCGACCATCTTGAGGGTATGAAACTTGGTCATATTGTTAATTAATAATAATAAATACATTGTTTGTTTTATTTTATTTTATAAGTAAGATATACATTTCAAGCATGCGGCTATCACAGAAGCATACAGCCGTTGCGGTTTCCGCTGGAAGCATGTTTAGACCTGTTTGAAGTACATTGAGAAGCGCGATAGCAAGCCTGGTAATTTATTCAGGAATTCTCTAGAAACAAAGACCATCTTGATGGTCAGCCATTTTGTCTGACGTCACCTTAGTTTGGCTAGTGACCGTGAGAGGATGCTGCATTATGGTAATCATGAGAGATGCCATTTCTTGGTTAGTGGCTGTGAGAGGGCGTCACATTGGGTTGGTAATGATGAAATCTGCCATTTCTTAGTTTGGTTAGTGGCCGTCAGAGGGCGCCACATTGGGTTGGTAATGATGAAATCTGCAATTTTTAGTTGGGTTGGTAATGATGAAATCTGCAATTTTTAGTTGGGTTGGTAATGATGAAATCTGCAATTTTTAGTTGGGTTGGTAATGATGAAATCTGCAATTTTAGTTGGGTTGGTAATGATGAAATCTGCAATTTTTAGTTGGGTTGGCGACCGCGAGGGGGCGCCACATCAGTTGGGTTGGTAGAGGGTTCTACCTATCTTGCGGGGAGGGGGGGGGGTAGTAGGAGTGGGGGGTGGTGGTGGGTCCAGAACTGTCCTAAGTACACTACTCATATGTATTTACGAAGCGTGTGATGCTTAGATAAATACATGTACATCCATCGACTGACTGTATGCGACTGAATTATAATTGTACTTCACTACGACCACGACCTGGGCGTTGTTGCCGGTATGCATAGTATACACATATCCTATCCGCAATATGTTTTACACATGCTGTATAACTCATGGCATAAAGAGCTGGCGCCGCTAATATACGCAACATACACAGGCATGTATCATACCACCAGAACAATGTTGTAAACGCAGTAGTAGATAAGCTGCCTAGTACTGTCACAAATTGGTTATAGCATAGATGTAGGATATATTTCACTCCATATCCTATTGTGAGATAGTAAGAACAAATATACAATACGGACCAGATCACTACCAACAATATTAGATATTTACCATCCTTTTATCGCCGACATTTCCTGATGAAGCAATAAAATAATTGGAGAATACTGAGGTTTATACATATAATACGTTTTATTTAAATCAATTCCAAAATTAATTTATTTCATTCCAATATCTGCGAGGATATATAAATACATCCATCCACATGCAAATTTCATAACTTATAGTGGTACGTGTTAATTGAAATTAATGTTAGTTTACAGTGTCCTGTTTATTGATCACATATAATAATTTTTTTTCATTTCAAATTCGAAGAACACATGCCGTTATTGAAATTTGTATCCTGAAGAATTTCTATTAATTAATTAAAATTAAATTAATAAATTACGTATCATCTTATTAAATTATTTATAGCTATAAAATTAATTTTAGTCTTTTATTGCATGAGATTTATGTCTCATGCAATAAAAATCGCAGGCTAACTCCAATTTCATTGGTCTTTCGACCGTTTCCACAATGAAATTGAAGCGATTTCTATTGCATGAGACAAAAATCTCATGAGATATTTTCATTGTGGACTGGCACCTTACGGTTTGAAGTAGCGATAAAGGAACATAAAAAAAATAATGATTACACATTGTTCATTCTAGAAGATATTGGGCTTTTTGTAAAGGTAAATTTGGCAACACGTTTGATTTATCCTAATAAGAGATAAGGTAATAGAGTTGCCCTTATCCATGAAAATAAGAGAGAATAATGAATTACAAATTTTAATGTCAATGACAAATACGTGAATGTCAAAAGAGTCAAGGAGATGAAATTATAATAATAAAGTTATAATAAATGTTCAAAATTATGTCCGTGCTGATCTCTGCAAATTTCCTCTCCTCTAATTATATTCCCCAGCACTCTTTCTAGCATTTCTCCATCTATTGAAAGAGCTGCTTCAAATATCCGGTTAACTAATCCGCTTCATTTAAAACTGGTGTTCTGTACACCAATCGATTAACCGATCCCCGACAATACCTGTACAGATATTTATGCTAAACCTCTGCTGGTGGTTAGCTGGTCTAAATACTTGAGGATTTTCCAAAGCATAAAAATGTGAATTTCGTTGACTGTAAAATTCATCTCTTGAAAAAATAGCTTTGTCCGTCAATAAGATATTTCTGTAAAATTGAGGATTTCTTTGTATTTGTTCTAAAAACGACCTCTATCCAGATAAAAGGCACCTGTTGGTAATGCGCTTCCTATTTCTCTTATTTCTCGGTCAAAACGTTTAAAGACATTACTACTAGGACGTCTTCTCAGAGGATACCTTTCGCGGTAGACTCTATCAGCAGAAGCAGAAGCATTGTTTCCGCATTTCCCCACCACCAAATGCATGTCTGCATATTCGTCGCGAGTCGTTTGAAAACATTTTAACATAACACTAAAGAACTAATCAACGGGAAATACAGCTAAGAACTTGAACATCCAAAATGCAACGAAAATTAATAAGGTACATAGTAAAAGGGTTGAAATAAGCAGGACAATTTAACAACGTCAAAATGACATTAATAAGCAATTTTGATTTCGATATTTTTTACGTTAAAGTGGTTTAAGCGTAAATTCAGGACAACGTTGCCATTTTTTTTTCCAGGTAAAATAAGCGTAAAATTATTTTCTGGAAATGGTTTAATTAGAAGAGTGATTAATTACAAACCTGTTTAGAGTTGTTCAAAATTGTTATCTCATTGACTATATCAAAACTAATCTTTAAAATGTTTTACAGTAATTTCGATAAACGACATCTAAAGTGTTAACTTTGAATATTAATTTCTTTGAAATAACAGCGATGGAATTTTTTCCATATTTTTGTCATTATCATTGGTCCTCACATAATAACGTATGTACCATCCAGCTGTTTCGTGAATTTTGGGACACGCATTCTTTGATCTGATTTAAAACAGTTTCAGTGCCAAGGGCTTTGCTTTAATAATTCTCTTAATTTCTCAACGTTCCTTTTTTATGAACACGTGTGTCAATTGTGTAATTAGAAGTTAACACAATAAGTACTTTATAATTGATTATTTATGTTAACTAATCAAAAGAATACATAACATTCTTTCAAATTCTTTTAAGTGAAGATCTTTATATTAATAGTCAGTTTGCGCGCCAAACAAGAAACGACAAATTAGTTTTAGAGAAGTTTGAAATCTTATATTCATACACGCCGCAATATTAAGCACTTGTGTATAATGATATTTTTATTCATTAATAATGTCTATTATATTAAAATATTTATATAACACTCTTTGGAACAACAAGAAATGGTGATATGTTTATTAACATGAGTGCATCTCTATTACCTAAAACATATTTATAATTAAATGATCATAACCAGTAAACTTAGCAATGTCTAAGAAAATATCTGAATTTAAAATGGACTGAATTAGAAATAAGTTACATTATTATACATAAATAAACTTCTTCTAATTTGCAATACTATTTGGTTCTAACATAATAAATAATACACTGACACCCATCAACATTTTATTCAACCAAGACTTGAGAACAATGAACGATATTTCTTTAGAAACTTGCCTTGTATCCAATCGAGTAAACATTGTCCTAATAAAATATGTATTAATTGTAGTGTCTTTGTATTTCAATTCAAAGTGCATATGTGATCATACATACTTATAATTTGTATAGTACTCGATTCTGAAACAATACATGTGAGTCATGATCAGCACGTTGAAATGCATACATAAACAGTGAATATGAACTCATTATGGATTAATTTTACTAGGGGATTATTGAACTTAAAATAGCATATTATTAAATGATTGGACCAACATATGCATGATATAGTAGTAGGTATATAATTATATTTAATTAACCTACTGTGTTTTTTGTTGGTATACTAAAGCATAAGATACATTCAAACGTATACATGAATATTATTGAGAAGATAATGGAGAAATTTTAAGCGGGACGCCTAACATTTCAGGGAAAACGAGTATTTTACATATATATTTGGGATCATACCAAGCTGGTAGAGGTAAATTATACAGTGCCCAATATCATTCAAAATAATCTTCAAAAATGTTTTTTGTTTTATACAGATATCTACTGAAGATGGCAACTTAGTTGCCGAAATACGTATTTAGATTTTTTGATATATATTTTTTTTGGTAAGGGATTTTCCTTTAACATTTTATTTCAAAAATGTAGGTTAGACTTAATTTTATGAGTAAAAAGTTGAAGATATATTATTTATTATTTAGGTATCGCACAAGGAATCTGCCATGTTATGATACGAGGGTGCGTTTTTAAGTTCGCGAAATAGGAAAAAAGGAGAGAAAATAAAAATACAAAACTGTTTTTTTCTTTCAATATATTCACCTGAAACCCTAATTCATTTTTCCGACCTTTCAATAAATTTGTGTATGCTTTTATAAAAAATGTTTTACCTTTGTTTGAAAAATAAGCAAAAACTGCGTTTTCATCGTTCGTAAATTTCTTTCCACGCAGGTTTTTTAAATTTTGTGAACAGATAAAAATCGCTAGGAGACAGGTCTGGGCTATAGGGTGGGTGATTTAAAATATTGAAGGCCAGTTAATGCAGGGCAACCACGGCTCTTGTTGACTGGAACATTGTCGTGCAGGAGCAGAAAAACTTTCGTCGATTTTCCTATTCTTTTTTTCTTTAATGACTTTCTTTACCAGCTCTAGGATTGAAGCGTAGTATTTGCAAGGTATGGAAACTCCTTGATCTTGTAATCAATTAACAGGAGTCCCAAAAAGCCGGAGCGATTTGATTTTCGGCCGAGTTCTTGGGTGGTGGTGTGCCTTTTTATTCCACTGTTTGGAGTGTCTCTTGAATTCATATTCATAATGATAAAACCAAGTTGCATCCCCAGTAACAATTCGACTCAATACACCACCCTGCCTTCATTCCAGAGGTCCAAAAATGTACGGGCACATTCATAGCGCTGTTGATTTTGCAGGCGTGAGCATTCTCGGTACTCATCTTGGCTGACCTTAGTCATGCCAAGATGATCGTCAAGAATTTTAAAAATGATTATATCAAATACTACAGTCATCCATTATTACTTTTTCCACTTTTTTAGCAAGTTCTGGAATGGTTATTTCGATAGGCCGCCCCGGCCGTGGGTCGCCTTCAAGTAATGCTCTACCTTGCTTATAGCGACTGTGCCACTTAAAAACCATAGCTTTTCCTGAGTAATAAACCCTATAAACGATGACATCTCTTCCAGTATGCATGTACAGACCTTCCTTGTTTTGTAAGAAAGTTGATAACGGCGCGACATTCGATTTTCTCCATATTTCACAATTTCTTCCCGTTTAAGTTGCTTGTTCGACAATAGTTTAAAGCCTACCAACCCGATTGTTTTAAAATTTTCTATTGTAATGACTAAACACGTTACGACATGAAGGAGCTCTTGCACTACCATCCCACATATCCAGTCCGCAAACTTAAAAATGCTCCCTCGTATAACGAGCGTCTGTAGTTGATTTACTGATTTTAGCAAATTTTGCGTTTTACATTTTTTGCCTTTGCTTGAATTGCATTGATAATGGTAAATTTGACATTATAATTACATAAGCGCAGTTTAAAGAGTTTTTTTAGAAATAGTTATTAATGCTATTTGATAATATTGGTAATGTATACTTGCATATAAGCATAATCATATGGTTATAAAATAATATTTATTTTGTAAATTAGATATTTAGCCACGACTCCTGTAGTGAAAAAAAAGAAGGAAATTTCTAAATCGCACTGCGTAAATCAATTATACCCTGTATATTATATAATACTATTCTACACCTTCGTTAGATTAAGTATAGACTGTATAGGAAGCAGCACTATCGTCCCTTGGTAAGCAACATTTGAAGATTCAAAATAGAATTATGTAATTTCTCAAGGTAGAAATCTATTAGAGAGAAGCGTTTTTATGTCAACCTTTAACGAACGGAAACGGCTACTAAATACCGTACTTGAACTGTTGTTAATAGTTTGGATTATTTTTTGTGCTATATTTGTAAAAGTATATTGGAGTCTCATTTCTCTATGAGAAAAAATGATTATATGGAAAATAAAAATATATGAAAACTATTACAGTTTAGAAATTAAATATTGAAATTTTAATTTTTGACAATAATTGTAACAGCAGACGGAGACGCCACATATTTTTAATATTGAATAATATAATTTCAAACAGTGTATACTGTATAGTACAAACCAAATCAAAGAATAATAAGATAGTAAGCGAAACCACACTGTTTAATACGTATCTACTAAACGTGTATTATCATTCCGAAAAACAATGTATACAACAGAACAGATGAACACATTAGTCGGAGGTGTCCTATAGAATAGTGTTTTATATACCATGTGATGAAGCGAGAAATGTTAGAAGCCAAAATGCGGGCACTCGTCACCATTACTAAACAATTTCTGAAGAAGTCTTGCAAACAGGTAATGTCGTTGCTGGATACTCTTAATTCACTGACTATATTTTACAGGTTAGCACAAAGCGCTGAATAGTTCCCATATATTTTGTATGCCACAGATGAAATAAATAAAAGAGTATTTAGATATTTATTGATATTTACCTGAAACTTGTTTTCTCACCCCATTTAGCAATCATGTCCCGAATGTGCTGTAGTAATGCTGATTCATTTAGTCTATTGATATTCGATAACATTTTCAGACCATTAGCATAAGTAATTTCTGGACATCTGATAGGTGGCGCTGTAGTCAGGTTACTAACAAATTCTATATTTGTGGACCAAAATGACATATTTACAATATATGTTGGTATAGTTCCAAAAAGGAAAATTGCAATATTGGATAGGTAGGTGACGCTGTGGTCGAGTTATTAATAAATTTTATATTTATAAACCGAAATAATTTATACAGAGATCAAAATAGGTTGACCATGCCCCTTCATAGTCATGGTGTACTTGCCGCATATATCATATTCTGAATTGTATTTTGTCCGTGCGACATCTATTATTTTAATACTTTCAAGAATTTTTGTTAAATATACTTGTTTTAATAACTTAAAAAATACATTCAATAATTTAAAATATCTTTAATCTTTATTAAAAATAATTTAATATAAAGATCGATTTTACATATAACATTACATATTTAGAAATATTATAACATATGTTCAAAATGAGATCCTTCATTTTCTAAACATACATTTATACGTCTTTTTAGAGAATTAAAAACATTTTAAATCATTTCTTCTGTTACACTGATAACAGCATTTGTAAAGCATCTTGTAGTTTTGGTAACGTATGTAGTGGAATCTTAGAAAGTGTTCTTTAAATACCCAAAAAGAAAAAAAAATCCAGGGGAGACAAATCTGGTGATCTAGGAGGCCATCTATTTCTGCTAATTAGTCGATTATTACTAAAATATCTTTGGAGGAATTCAATTGTACCATGTGCATTGTAAGCGGTAGCACCATCCTGCTGAAAATAGCCAAATTGTTTTTCAGTGTGGTCAAGTTGTCAAATAAATGGTTCTAAAATAAGTGTTCTATATCGTTCTGCATTAATTGTATCATGGAAGAAAATTGGACTTATTATTCTTCTGCGTGATATTGCACACCTGACACCTATTTTAGTAGGATGCATGTCAGCTTCAATAAAAACATGTGGGTTTATGGATGACCAATGTCGATCATTTTGGGAATTGACATATTCACTTAGATGAAACCAAGCCTCGTCTGAGGAAAATGTGATGTCCTACAAATTATCATCCGCAAGGTTATTATTAAACCACGTACAAAATTGTATGTGTTTCTCAGTCTGTTGGCAATAATTTCTGTACAGCAGATACTTTATATGGATGTAAGTGTAGTTTTGTAGTCGCTTTATGGCATGTTCCATAAGATATGAACATAAAATCATAATTAATAAATTTTCTGTACATCAAACAAAGTAATACTTTACTTACTGTGCTGATAGTTGACTTAATAATTTCTAGCCGTTCTTAAATATCTTCTAGCACTTCCTCTGTTAGTAAAGTAGGTCTACCAGAAGGCTGTTTCTTAGATATACTGCAGTTTCTCGAAAACTACTAATAAGACGGTTGACATACCTTGCAAAAATATCGTATTGGAATTCCATTTCTGGGAATCGAGTGTGAAATTGATGTCTACATGTACCAGTAGAATATTTACACTCTGCACTCGGTAACAGTTCTCCGCTACGAAAATAAGCCTCCACAATAAACTTAACTTGTTCTTCCGTAAATGGAATTGTTGATCTCAACCAAACTTTAAAATTAAGCAAAAATGATAATAATACTCGTACAAACGCAAAAGAATAACTTACAGTAACAACAAAATGTACCTTTTATTACCTTGAGAAAGACAGTTTCTAATACTTAATTAAACGCAGTAAACCAAAGGGAAAAAGAAACGACAAAAAATATATGACTGACAAATATTAATAAACGACAGAATATTGGATTGACAACCACTTTAGCGAAGTTAGGTACAAACTAAATATTCATACTACAACAATGACCGTGTGGCAATCTCGCGCTAAGCTTGATATATAGATGAAGTGGCCAACCTTTTACGATCTCTCTGTATGTACACTATGTTTCAAGTTAAATGGGCATGTGAAAACATTTTTAGCAGCAGCCCACATACCACCGGTGTATTGTGTGTGGTATTGATAAGTATACAGGGTTATTTAAATACAAATATTTCTGTCATATATAATAGTAGTACTTCGTGGACGTTCCACTTTAAAAGATAAATTTGCTTATATAAATCATTCCTTAAATATACGTATTCACATTTATTTTGAATTGAATATATTCTCCTTATTTGTCTTGATATTTACAAATGCAATCATTAAAAATTACATATTTGTATTTAAATAACTCTCTATACTTATCGATACCACAAACAATACATCGGTGATATGCGGGCTGCTGTTAAAAATGTTTTCACATTCGCATTTAATTTGAAACATAGTGTACACATTATGTTCGCTTGGTCAAGAAATTGGTTTGATATATGCTGCTGACCGATAGATGGCGGTATTTTTTTGCTAGAATTGAATTTTGACTTATGGACATTATTTCCCTTGTATTCGGACGATAGGGACTTTACCAAATCGAACTCATCGCACCACCTATCAGAAAGGGTAGAACAACGTTTGCCGAGCCAGCTAGTTATATATATTATTTTTTAAATTTCCTTGTTTGTATTAATGTCTAGTTCCTGTTTTTTTATTGTTCTTTTATTTTTCTTCACAATCTCTGTTCTTAATACTTGTGACAGCAGAAAAAAGATATAACGATTCTGAAATTACGTCACGTATTTTAAATTCACTTTTACTAATATCAAAAGCAATTTTGACATTTAAGACTTTTAATTAATCTAATTTAATGATAACTGACGGCAACAGAAAGAAAGTTATCTAGCTCTTGCTCTTCTGATGCACACGGGTGTGAAACGATGCGGCAGCAATTTGATGGGTGCTGTAAAATTTTAAATTTCTTATGAAGGAAATCACACGGCTCTGCGGTTTGCTTGCTCTGCTAGCCCATTTTGGCGTGCGCGTGATGGCGAATATTTCAACTGTCGCGTGACCATGATCACTAGCGTTTCATTGGTTACAAAACTCCTTGCAGTTGCATGCGCACCCTTAGCCGTCGCAGGGCCTTATCAGGGATTTTTAGCGACATAACTAACGAAATAACTTGTACACAACGAGCAGTTTTTGACTCGACTGTGTTATAAAAATAGTAACCTTCTATTTTGCCTGTTGTTAAATTGCTTCTAAGTATTAGGCAATGAATCAAAGCTTTTAGTATTTATCTTGAGTACGTAAGGCAAGGCATCATGACAATCATGTCACTCCTTAGAGAGAGTTTTTGGCCACGAAAGAAACTCCTATACAATCACAACCTGTTTCAACTGCTACCACAGGCAAAAACATATAACGTATTGCATACATAATATTTTTACCGTTGCACACCACCTGGTTTCAATTTATTTTTCAAAAAGATGATATTGAACTGCCTCTATTATTAATATAAGAATATTATGATTAATGAAACTAACTCTTTCTTCCCGAACAAATTCATAATGAATTTAAATAGTTCATTATATGTATATACAAAGCATATGCAATTTCAATATGCATGAATAGCTTTACAGTAGTATTAAAATGTATTGCATTTATTCACATTTATATTAGAACGTATTTTTACATTAATAAAAATCCAGACAGAAATGTATTTGAATTATATTCTTTAGTACATAATATGTATTATTATCAAAGTATTAATGGGAATAATGGTTTATGTGTCATTCGTCCTACTTTGCATACGTCAGAGTCCTATTCAATATGCCATTTTTATAGCATACTATATGTAAATATATGCAGAAGAAAATAAATTTAAACTGTCGCAAAAGGCGTGTTCGTAAATTGTACGTTAAATTTATCATGTACTCCGCTGTTTATGCTTGGATTTTCCCCAGAAATTTTCTTAGAACAAGAAAGAAATCAGATAGGCGTTGCTGTATATGAACAATGAGGAAGTACAGTCAATAACATACTGATATTGTTTTAAGATTAGTTGGTATAAGTTTTCTGTTGTCCTACATAAAATGTAATTGACTAGAAGAATGAAAAGTATATGAATGTATAATAATCAAAAAAGATACTTTGTCAATCAGTACAGCTTTGCAGTGTAATAGAAGAAAAGCATGATAATAATTACTGACAGTACAAAGGTATCGAAAGTTAGTATAGAAAATAAGCAAATAAGTTCGGTTTCAGGTAATATACTCATGTAAGCGGTAAAAACCAGAATGTTGACTGGAGGAGATAAACTTGTTTTCCACAATCCTTATGCAAATTTAAGTGAAGTTCTAGGGAAAAGGTAAAAATCATTACAAGCAGGCTTGGATTATAGAGTGGGTGATTTAAAATATTTAAGCCCTCTTTATGCAAGGCAGCCACGACTCTTGTGGACGGGAGCATTGTTGTGCAGGAGCAGGTCACCTTTTGTCAATGTTCCCCTTCTATTTGCTTTTATGGCCTTTTTTAACATCTCCAGGATTGAAGGGTAGTATTCGTCATTTATGAAAACGCCTTTATTTTAGTAATCGATTAACAGGATTCATCATGAATTTTAACACTAGTTGTACCAAATACTTCAACCTGAGTCATTAAAAACCTTAGCTTCTCCAGGACAAGATTCCCCGTAAACACTTCCGGTATGGTATGAGCAGACGTTCCTTGTTTTATGAAGAACTTGATAACGGCACGATACTTCTTTTACTTTCTTATACGTAGTATAAGGAAGTATTGTGATGACAAAAATTTTCGACCTCGACATTTTTGCAGATGTCCACGTTTTGAATTCCCCTGATACGGATAAAGGAGTTTTTAAAAAATATCTCTTTCACTTTCTCTCTCTCCCTCTCTCTGTGACCACGATAGCGGTCAAACGGCTATATGTATCAATCCCAAATTTTGTATTTGCGAATATAAAATCCCTCTTGAGATCTGATTAGATTTTCAGTAAAATCGGTAGACCGATAGTAGTAATCGAATTTTACCAATATTTCGTCAACAACTAAGTTTAAATAGCTCTATAAAGAATTCAAATGTACTCAAAAGTAAATCTGAGAAGAATCTTATTAAAAAAGTTTTTCGAAATCGGTAAGTCTTTGAAAATCAGTTATTTGCGAATATCTCGCAAGTCATACTTTTTAGGCAGGTACATACATTACGAGTATAAAAGTATTTGAAGCTTGAATTTCAATACCCTTTGTATAAAAACAATTTCAAGATTCCGATCGGAAGTAACAATTTTACTCTTATCGAATAGCTTTTGAAAATATGTAATAAATTATGCATTCTATGTATATTTATCAAGAGTACAAAAGTATTTAGAGGTGAATTTGAAATATATATTGTATAAATGAAATTTCAAAATCTGGACCGGAAGTAACACTTTTATTCTAACCAAGTAGCACTTTTTTCGAATATCTCGCTATGTATGCATTCTATAGAGATTTCTTAAAAAATAGAAGTACTTAGAATAGGATTTTGAATAATTTTTGTATAACAAAATTTTAAACTTTAAGACACTTACTCATAGGGTTATTTTTAATTAATTTTTAATTTTTAATTAATTTAGAATAAGTTTTGTATAATTTGAAACGCTCATAAGTATAAGAAAGTCGTGCGGTGGCCACACCTCATTTTTCTCCATATTTCGCACTTTCTTCCCGATTAAGTAGTTTGGTCGACGATAGCTAAAGACTACTGACGCGTTTGTTTTAAACTATATATCAATACTAATAATAAGTCACTGAATACTTTACGAAACAAAGGAGCTTAACTTAAAAACACTCCCTCGTATGTGAATTAATTTAAAATTTATATTCCACAAATATTTAGAAAGTCCTCAACTTCTTATTAATGCCGATTTATCATTTCGGAATCGTGTTAAAAAATATTTGTGAATGAATATTCATTTGAACAATTGTTGAAATAATTGTTACCTATTTTAATGTTTATATTTATTGTTATTATATAGTTTCAGTTCCACTAATTACTCATTCATTCACGTAAGATTTCCTCTTTCTGCACCTACTAGAATCAAGTTATTAATTTGTTTGGTTTTAAAATTTGTTAATTGTACAATATTCTACATACTTCAAGAAATATATTACAAATAAACTTTTTGTATAAAAACAGCTAGGTGTAGAATGAGACACTAACATTATATAAGTAAAACAAAAAAAAGAGTAAAATTGTATATTATATATTTTTGTAATGCAATTTTATAAACAATTCAAACTCTTTAGTTAGTAAAAAAAATGTTGGACATTCCCCCAATACATTCAAAGAGCATATCTCTATATTTATTTTACATAAATTCATTATAAAATCATACTTGTCAACAGACAATCAACGTATTAAATGTTGGAAAAAGTATATCAACTAATTACAATAGCTCAGCTCATTTTTAAAGTAATAACTTCTTACATGTTTGTGGTGCGAAATTTAGTAAGCAATTGAAAAATAAAGCGATATACAGGGTATTTCATTTGAAAGAATTAAATTTTGAACTAGTTTTATGCACATGAAATTAGTATTTGAAAACAATACGCCTTATTAGGACATTTTATTATGATTAGTGCTACCAGAAAATGTGTCCATCTAATACGACGTTTTCGAGAAATATAATGCTACAAAAACACTGAATCTTATTATGTTTTGACTAAGAATATTACGAGAGATACATAAAATATACAGTGTTCCATTTAAAAAAAACCATAATATGGTTAGCTACAAATTTATGGAACACTCTGTATAAAACAAAATAAATTTAAAAGATGCTCCTAATGAGCGGCTATCGTAGGAAAAAAACGCTTCGAAATATCTTTTCTCATAAAGTCACAATTGCCTTCCCCTCGGAGATGACGCACCTTGGATATCGTTATCAGCATCTGATTTGAAGAGAATTTTCCCATTTTAAAAATCATGGAAATACCTATTAATAAAGTCACGCATTACTAAAAACTGATGTGTGTAGCACAAGATTTCTTATACGTACATTACGTGCGCTCTGAATTTTGTAATATTGTTCTAAATTAAATTTTACGTTTGTTTATTGATAATTGAGTACACATAATAGTAGTTTGCCAGATATTTGTAAAATATGTTGGTATACAATTACTGATACCTTCGGTTTACCGATTTCACTGAAAGTTGACTATAGTTCGTCAACAAGTTACAAAATAAAATTCGAAATATTATTATAATTTACCATTACGTATCTACTACATTAGAAATACATGTCGGTAGACATTTCGACGCATGTACGAAATGTGGCGAATATTAAAAATAAAGAAAAACGATTGATTACTTATAAAGAAAATTTATGTTTTTGAATTAATACTGCTTCCTGGAGCACACGTTTGCTTAATTAGTGGAAAATAGGAAGATGTATGTTTTCCTTTGAATATGTAATTTAAAGTAGTTACTGTATTTATTTTTCCTCCTAGGTAGAAAAGACCTTCCGAATACGTTCGAAGTGTCGCAATTTGACCACCCGGTAGAATTGATATAATTGGCAGGTCGATACCAGACTAGCAAAAAAAAGGAAGTGACAAATTAATCGTGGATTGCTTCAAAATGTGGTTTCCTAGTGTGTGGTAGAACACTGACACGAGAAATGCCAATATATCTAATGCAATTTTGAAGAAAGTTTAAAATTCTTGTTTCCTGCATTTAAGAAACATATTTACATTTTGGGCTATTACCTATACCTTTATAAAGGGTGCGTTTTATATCCCAGGTGAATGTTTTTTTTTAATAAATTTTAATCGAAATACAATTTATAATTTATATTTTATTGATTGATTATATGGTCTTTAACATTATATATGGAATATGAAATCGGTCATGACGCAAAAGTGAACATATTTTTTATAACAATTTTGCAGATTTCTGGTGTTATTTCAGCAATTTCGTTTTGAATGCCGCCCTTTATCATCGCGGTTGTGGTGGGTTAGTTGGTGTGCACCTTTTCCTTAAAGTACCCCCATTGGGTGGGGAGGGGTGAAAACAGGGAATTGTGGGGGTCAGTCAAATTATTCCGCCGGGAAAAATTTCTCGCAAAATTTGCATCGTAGCACGACCTGTGTGATGTGGCATCGTCTTGTTGGAACCACATATTCTGTAATCTTAATTGATCCAATTCAGACAAAAGAAAGTTTTCCAACATGTTCCGATAGCGGTCACCATTAACTGTTACAGCATTGCCTTTAGCATCCTCAAAGAAATATGGCCCAATGAAGCCGCCGGCCCAAAAGCGCACTATACAGTTACTCTACGAGGGTGTAGGTCTTTGATGTATCAATTGAGAATATTCAGTGCCCCAATAGTGGCTATTCTGTTTATTAACAAAGCCAGCCAAGTCGAAATATGCTTCGTCGCTCATAGTGATTTTTTTGCCAAAAATGGTAGTGTTACCATTGATTGACCCCTCACAAACAGAAAGACGCTATTCGGCTTGATCTCCATATAAAATATCATGTCGTCAAATGATGTTTTTTTAGAAACATCATTAAATATATAAAAGTCAGTTGTCAATTTGACATTTTTGTCGCATTTTGAACGTGAATATTATTTATTGTTTGATTAGTAAAAGGATAATAAAAATTGTGTTTAATCATTTAAAAATTCTTATCAAGAGATAAGCCGTGGCCCACCTACTGTGGATAAATCTATAGGTAACAGTAGTCGTAACTGTAAAACTCGACCACTTTAATCTCGCCGCCGTTCATCGTTAGTTTTCTGCAGCTGAGTTGTGTTAACTCAATTTTATACGCATAAAAATGCAAATCTTTTTTTAGAATTCTTAACAAATATGATGGAGACATTCCCAATTCTAGTGCACGGTGTCGATAGGAGGTACTCGGACATTCAGCAATACTGTTTGACTGCATCCACCTTTTTGAAGTGTAAACTTCTTTAGGCGCGTTGCGCTGATTGTAGGCAGTGAACAAGACTGACCTGCAACGCTCGGATATGTAACGCCCTTCGGGTAAAGTCGCTAAGGGAACAAGATAAATAAATATATCTTATAGAGGTATTTAATTTCAATTAAATTGAAATTCATGTCCCAGAGCAGATGTGAACCGGAGCCGCCTGGGTGAGAGGCCAGCACTTAACCATTAGACCAAGAGCGGGAGTCGAAAGCCAGTATTCATATCGTCTATTTATATAAATACATGCAACCGAAAATCTCCTTATAATGCTTGCGGCCGAGGCAAGACAATCTCGAGTACGTTAAAGTTTTTCGCGGACAAGATATACACACAATTTTTTGGGCAACCGTTAAATTTTTCAATCGATTTAATTTAAATTGAGACACAATTTAATTTAATTTAGTTCTAAAGGTGCTAAATTAAAGTGGTTTACTTGCTTTACATGCGTTACCATGGAAATGAGACGAATATAATAAACTACAAATACTTGATAGTTGTCAAAATAAGTCGTAGGATGTGTGATTAAACATGTGTTAAAATGTCTATTTACTTTAACGGACGCTGCCATAGCAACGGCCGCGAAATTGTATTTCGCGAAATGTGTTGCGTTCGCGAATTGGTAACTTCGCGGACGATTAACCAAAAAGTTTGTTGTGTGTGTATGAGACATTATCTCTCTTCATAAAATATAGTTTGATATTTTTTAAATGTAATATAGAACGAAAAAAAAAGTTGTAATTCGTATTATTAACCTCGCCTTGATGAAGTTTACACTTCTGCTGTGTGGTTTTAAGCACACCCATTTTCTTGTTTGGTGTACGTTGACTTAATTGTCGGCCAACTTTCTCGGCGTATTTACAATTGAACAATTATTTAAATATTTTTTTCAATAATCTCAACACGTTGTTTGGGCGTTTCGTGCTCCATAATAAATTGTTATCAACCAATCACTATGACTGTCAAATGTTAACTGACAAACGTCATCCGAACCATAGTGGCGACCAAACAAAATCGACCTGGAACATAGAACGCACCCGGTATTACAATATAACTTTGAATTAGTTCACTTGAGAATCAAATCAATCGATCAAATGGCAATATATAAATGTAATTTATAAACATACAAGCTTTATTGTGAATTTTTGACATCAGGGGTTGTCTTGTATCTTACTGTACTACACATTATCATTTGTCTGTCATGCGTTGGTAATCATGTATTTGGTTAGTTTGTAGAAAATATAAAGTATCTTCTAGTAGTCTAAGTAATTAACTAAATTGTATTTAAGTCAAAACAGCAACTACATACTTATCTATAGCGGAAAAGAAAGAAACGAGAGAGCCACATCTGGTGTGGGACTTTTGATACACGAGAAGTATGAACAGCACATAACGAACATAGCCTACATAAATGACCGACTAATACATGTAACATTGGAAATGCAGAGGAACCAAACTGATATTGTGAGCGTAAACGCACCGGACATTAGTAAATCCAAAGTCGAACAGGAAGAGTTCTACAGCCAACTAGAAGCCCTACTAAACACCAGACCCCGAGAAAATAAACTCATCCTAGCCGGAGACTTCAACGCTCGGATCGTCAACAAGGTCATCGACGGGATTTCGCAAAGATTTAATGAAGACGCATCAAATGAAAATGGTGAACTCCTACTAGGAACATGCAGTCAGTTTGAACTACGAATAAATAACACATTCTTTCGCCACAAGATTCAACACAAGATAACGTGGTCCAACTCTAGAGATCAACAGCCCACTACAGAGTACATCATAACCAATAGAAGCATCCACCCAACGCAGGTCCTGGATGTGCGATCGCTTGCCTCTCCGGACATGGGAGGTGGACACAGAATGGTCCTATGTAAGACGAGGCTAGGGGTACAACTAATCCATAAAAAACCACCAGTAATCCGTGAAAATTTCAACATAGAATCCTTCGACAACGACAGCACGAAGGACTTATACAAATCACGATTAAAGGTAAAAATAACAGCAAATCAAATAACAGCTGGGGATACAGTCGATACAGCTTGGTCCAGAATCAAAAGTAATATCATAACAGCGGCAGAAGAAGCGATTGGCAAAAGAAAGGTCAATGTGAATGCAAAAGTCAACAAACCACGGTTTACTCCGGAAATAAAAACCCTCGCTGCAGAGAAAAGAGCAGCCTACATCAAATACCTCACCAACAAAACAGACGAACAACGTCAGCAATACACCACCGTAGGAAACAAAGCCAATGCTAAAATAACACAAATCAAAAAAAGACTATTGGGAAAAGTTCTCCACCGACATGCAACATGATCTGTATGGAGGACAACGGAGAATATGGAACTTCATTAGATGTCAGAAGAAATCAGTTAACGAACAAATCGCAGTCAATATTACCGGTGAGGAATGGACAAACCACCTCAAGAGGCTGTACAGCACCGAAGAACAAGCAGATCTATGGACCATGCCCAACGATATCGACAACTACATTATAAACAAAACAGAGATCAAAACAATAGCCAACAAATTGAAGAACAGAAAATTACCAGGTCCGGATAAAATAAGAAATGAAATGCTCAGATATGGGGGCGACGAGCTGAAGCTACAACTGTCACATCTCTACAGTATGGTTATGTCCACAGGGGAAGTACCCCAGGAATGGAAATCTAGCATTACAATCCCTATCTACAAGAAGGGAGAAAAGAAAGACCCAAGTAACTATCGAGGCATAAGCCTGCTCAACACCACCATGAAGCTGCTCACCAAAATAATAACCCAAAATCTATCAAGCACAGTCAGTATCAACGAAGAACAACAAGGCTTCAGGCAGAATAGATCAACAATCGACGCTATATTCATACTGCGACAAATCATCGAGAAGTCCATAGAATTTAACAAACCTGCGTTCCTCAGCTTTGTTGGCCTAACGCAAGCATTTGATAGAGTGCAACTAAAGGATGTGCCAAAGATCCTGCAAGAACGAGGAGCCAACAACAATATAATCCAGGTAATAAAACAATTCAATACCAACAGCAGTACAAGAATACTGTTTGAATAGGAAGTGCAAATATCGATAGGTATCAGACAAGGAGATAGCTTTAGTCCGATGCTCTTCAGCCTGGTAATGGACCGCATCATAGACCGGGTAAAAGATGTGGGACGAGGTTACAGAATGGGACAAACCGAATTCAAAATATTGTGCTATGCAGACGATGCGGTTATCATAGCGGAAAATGAGGACAACCTGCAGCGAATGCTATTCGAGCTAAACCGGGCCGCAAAGAAATATAACATGAGCATCTCGACACCGAAAACCAAATCCATGACCATAAGCAAGGAACCGATACGATGCAAGCTGGCACTAAACGACCAACCAATCGAAGCTGATGAGCTTTGAATACCTGGGGATAATAGCCTCGAGCAGTCAAAATACATACGACGAGGTGAAAGCACAAGTAAATAAAGCAGCAAGAGTGTCTGGCTGTCTGGATAATACTATTTGAAAAAACAAACACATGTCGATAACCAGCAACGCTAGGATCTACAGAACAGCAGTGAGACCCATCCTCACCTACGCAGCGGAAACGAGAGCAGACACCAACCGGACGAAGAGAGCACTACGAACGACCGAAATGAGGAACCTACGAGCGATCGCAGGCGTCACATTGCAGGACAGGCAGCGAAGTAATGGGATCCGGGAACAGTGCGATAGGATGCCAGATGTTGTTGGATGGTCACGAGGAAGAAGAAGAGAATGGAGAGAGCATGTTGACAGGATGGGAAACGATAGACTCGCCAAGGCCGCATACAAGGAAAAACCGAACACGACCAGACCCTGAGGAAGACCACCAAAATGATGGGCTGACTCCTGGACCTCATCGTCACAGGACATTGAATAAAAGTTGGAGAAACAGGACATAGTGCTATTAAAAAGAAGAAGAAGAAGAAGTATTTAAGTCCAATAATGCTGTGAAAATGACTTGTTCGATTACAATGTGGGCAATAACATTTTTGGTAAATTATTAAATAAATAATAATGGCGTAATAACAACAATTTTTAATTAATTTATGTGTTTATATTGCTTTCGTTTGTTAAATATAAACGCCACCCTTACGAAGTACTTAATTAACTATGTAGTGGATTGTTATAATAGTCTCCAAGATTTAAACTTTTCCAATGTTGATTTCAGTGTTAGTGTTAAACTTGATGATCTCCTTTTGAGCCTGTGAATCTTATTCATCCGTAATTCTACCTTTGAAATTGCTTTGTATCTTACTGTATTACACATTATCATTTGTCTATCATGCGTTGGTAATCATGTTTTTGGTTAGCTTGTAGAAAATAGAAACTATCTTCTAGGAGTCTAAGTAATTAACTAAATTGTATTTAAGTCCGATAATGCTGTGAAAATGCATGTGTGCGATTACAATGTGGGTTGTTCTGCAGTTACACATTTGGTAAATTGTTAAATAAACAATAATGGCGCAATAACAACAATTTTAAATTATTTTATGTATATATATATTTTTTATTTAAATAAGTATTATATTAATAATACTATTATTTCTTGGCCTTTATTATATTCGTGTAGGTAAATTCTTGGTATTAGGCCTTTTTAACGAAATGCAATAAATACTAGGTTTTAACGTTTCGACATTTTTTAATATTAATGTCTTCTTCAGAAAACTGAAATTATAAGTATAAGTTACAATAATGGTTCAAAAAATTAATACAAAACAAGATTACTTACTTAAGAATAGGTATAACAGTTAAAATTGTATAAATAAAATGTTTCTCTTAAAATTTTGTCAAAAGACTTGACATACATCAAAATATAATTGTAAATGTCAGCATATGATTTCTAGATTAACAAATTAACATTGCTGACATATTCTAATAATAATGTCATTACAAAAATTTTTACAATGCAAGTATCAAATAAGCACTAAAAGAACTGATTTTTGAAAATATAGAGGGGAAATATTTGTTTATGTAAGTAATGAAAAATAAATTTTTGAAAGTGCATTAATTTCACTTCGGTCATTCACACAAACTGATTCATTTTTCTTAATTTGGATGAGTTCTAATATTGATCGAGATTTATTGTTAATTTCAATATTTAGAATTTTAGTGTTATCAAAATTGAAATTATGTTTAAATTGTTGACAATGTTTTTTTAAAGCCGTTGAATTTTTGCAATATTTATGACCTTTAATTCTTTCTTCTAAATATTGCATAGATTGTCCAATGTAAATTTTGTTACAATTATTACAAGGAATACTATAAACAGTGTGGGTTTTCTTTAAAAAAGGAGTTTTAGATTTAATATTAGTATTGATAAACTTTAAATTATTATAATTTGTATGTGCTACTTTAATATTAAATTTACTAAACATTTTAGTTAATTGTTCTGATAATTTTGGTACATATGGGATAGATAAATATTTAATTTGACTATTATTTACATTTTGATTGTTGTTTTGTTGTTGGTTGTAAAATTTATAAGTTCTTTTTTTAATGATACTTTTAATTAAATTTATTGGATAATTATTATTTGCTAAAGTTATGGTAATGTTTTCTAGAACTTCTTTTCTAAAATTTGGGCTTGTTAACTTAATTGCCCTATCAGTAAGATTTATGATAACACTTTTTTTAAAAGATAATGGTTGACATGATTTCTACCTTTGAAATTGCTTTGTATCTTACTGTATTACACATTATCATTTGTCTATCATGCGTTGGTAATCATGTTTTTGGTTAGCTTGTAGAAAATAGAAACTATCTTCTAGGAGTCTAAGTAAGATTTTGTTAATTGTTATATAGTAGAATAGTAATTTCTTTATTTTTTTATCACGTTCATTCATAATAGTTTTATTTTATTAATACATTTAAATTCATTTTGAAGAGTTCAAGATGGACATTCAAAATAAACAATTTGATGAAATGTTTGTAAATAGCAAGTAAGTTTTTTTTGAAAAGAGTTATCTAAACTGTTAAACAAATATTGGTTTTGCGTGCAAATGATTACTCAATATAACGTTGAACAGTATAGATACGCAAATATTATCCTGTAAGGTTTTCAATTCATTAAGTAATTACAAAAAGATATAGGACTAATGGTGTAGGGTAGTTGGAGAAATGCTGCGTGCGAATGAGTACTTTCTTCAATAATTTATCCAGGCATCATTAATCTTTTTCAAGTCATGTTAATACACAATTAAACGTTTTACACGGCAAAGATTAAAAGCTAGAAACAACGCGTGCAAATGGTTGTCTAAAGGAATTAATTGAAGCCAATATCAAAACAATTATGTTGATAAATAAAATTATCAATGAACAATAAAAGTTTACATTTATTTAAATACAGGATAAATATTTATTTTTTTGTTTAGCATCATGAATGCATAATAAAAAGATTTACATACATTACAACCGGCATCTGGTATAAATGATATATATTTTCAATTATGTATTTGTTTAGAGCATTAAGGTGTATAAAGGTATTTGAATTTACAAATGATTAAATAAAAAGTGTATGATCATGTTATATAGACATTCCGTTTTCTTCTTTAAACAAAACTATTACCTCGTCCCTATTATAAGTAAGAGAAAGGTTACCAGTGAAGGAGAAGGAACCACATACATTGCCAGAACCCACAATAGTTATTAGGTATATGCTATCACAATATAAATTAAATACAAAACCAATTATAAGTTTTTGGTGCAAAAAGAATAAATTTTAGAGCACAGCATATACAGATGACTATACCCACAACATATAGTGCAGCATGTTCTCATATTTTTATAAGAGGGCACTGTATATATATATATATATATATATATATATATATATATATATATATATATATATATATTAATAAAAGGCTTACCATGTAATGTCTTCCATTAATCAAATTATAAATGTCCCATGTTGGACCAGCCAATAATTAATAAAATACAACCGCTAATGTATTTATTAATAAAAAAAAACTCCTGTAGCTAAATTTTAAATTACTACAGATATATAAATTAAATGCTTTATTTCAATATTTAAGATAAATTCTCCGGCTAACTCCTAATTTAAATTATAAATGTTTATTAATTTATACTTGTAATAATTTTGAACATGAGACTCTTTTACTTTTATAATAAACATCAATTATCTTTATTTAGTATTTACTTAAGAAAATTTACTAGTTCAAATTCAAATTAAAACACTTTCCTGTAGCTTATACCACCAATTATACATCAATCTTAGTAATGTTTTTATTCGAAGTTGGTATTAAATTCTATTCTTCTATATTTATGAACGTTCAACTTAAAAAAAAATATTACTATTTATTAGATAACTATAATTTCTCTTCAAGATCGTGTGATACAGGTCCGATAAGCGAATAATATTTATTAATACTTTGTAGGACTATTCCCTTCCTATAAATTAGGTAAGTAATCAATTAATTTAGAATACAATGTGATAATTTTACATGTTACTTTTATGTTTTAAGGTTATCGATATGTCAATAGACCAAGAATCCAAAAAATTCCCAAGATGCAAATAAAGAAATCAAATAAACAAAACTCTTCAGATCTTATACAATTTAATGAATATGATGAAAATTAATATAAACGTCTTTTTTGTATATTATGCAATAAATTTCAATTTCACAAATAATATAAACCAATTTATATGACGTTTAAAAAATATGATAATATTATGATACGATGTCAACACAGTTTTATAAATAACCTTTCAGGTAAAATTTTTTTATGTACTTCTAAAATGCTTTTATAGATATACAAATACACTATAATTCTTTATAATATGTTCCATTCCTTTATAATACCATATTAATAATGTATTTATATATATTTAGGTATGAAAATTATTTATTCAGTATGGAAATTTGTATCTTAAATTTCAAAAACTTTATCAACATGAGATTCAAATATTAATATTTGAAAGTAATTTAACCTTATTTGAACATAGATAAGATAACTATTACAACAATTATAGGCTTTAATTAGCTTCAATGACTCCCTTATTTGGACAATAATTTATACAACCTTATTTGGAACATAACGACATGTATGTTTCTTGTTTCCATTAATTTTAATGTAATCCTTTTTTTTTCTTAGAAATCTCCTATCCTGGTTTGTACTCTTGAAATAGCTGTCTTACTGGACACCTCGGCTTGAATATGGTTAATTTCTTCGTAAGACTGACTACGACGATGAAATTCAGGTTTCTGGCTGCTACTACTCGACAAATAAATACCTTCTTGAATTTCTCTGTTTTCTTTGGCTTTATGGACCTTGGATCTTCATTTTATATTATTAATCAAGAACTGGATCGGCCAATGGAACTTCTGTACTTCAAATTCAAATATTATGGCTGAAATAAAACACTGATTCCTGAGTTCTGGATGTAAATGGACTTCTATAACTTTTGAATGTAAATGCATTTCTGTAACTTCTGGATGTAAATGGATTTCTGTAACTTCTGGATGTAGAAAATTCTTCCTAATGGCTTCTTCTATTATTGAATATCGTTTTCTCAAAATTGTAAGTATTCTTTTAATTATAGATATTAATCAATTCCAATTCTTTTTCCTTAAGAATTTCTATTCACTTTTTATTATTGTACTCGTATAATAACTATCCCTTAAAGCTTTCTTGGTCGTAAATGTTATATAAAAGTTCTCTTGTTACCATTAAACTATACGTATCTTCTCAAAATTTCATGTACCGATGTATGAGGAATTAAACACTTTTGTTATTCACAAATATATCAATTCGGACAATTTTAGATGTATTTTTTTTCACATCCAAAATAATGCGTCCGCACTTAATTATATCTCTGAAAATTCCCTTTTTTAACTCTTTTCAACAAATCTCCTTAGTGATTTTTTAAATTTTCAAAATCAGCCAATTGATATCTTTTCTTACTTTGTCCAGACAATATAGTTTTTAAATTTGTTTGACTATTTTTTAATACTAACTAATCTTTATAAATTTCATTATTTCAAACATTTTGAATTTTAATTAAGCCTTCCCATACTTTTAATATTCAAAAATGAAACATTTTCAGTAAAATTATATATCAGATGTCACTTTTGACATTTTACTCTCCATCCGGTTGTACGATATTTAAAATGTACTTTTAATTCAATATTGATCATTTACCTTACAATATTCATTTTTAATCATCTTTTACCTCTTTAAACGTCATTTAAATGAGTTTTTACAAAATAATAACATTTCTTATAGTACAATAATTAATATTCAAATCTCTTCTGTACAGATTATGGTAAAGTCTAATGAAAAGAAGAAAATAGTCAACTAGAAAATATACTGATTGAATCACCAAGTAATGTACCATACTTAACAAATATTTCTGTACCACAACTAATAACTTTACACATTAAATTCAATTACATACGACCATACTATTATCATTGTCTTCTTCAATAATTAATTAAATTTTTATATAAGTTTTTTTAAAAAAAATATTATAAGTGTCAATAATGGACCTTTAACAATATATATATGCTATCATAGCAATATGTATACTTTGTCAAACTGGTGTTCCAAGTACAAATTGCATTTAAATATAAGTAAATGCTGTTTTATATCATTTACACGTAAAGTAGGCCATCATAATTCTACTTACATAATAGATGGTGTTTTGATGGAAAGGGTAGACACTTTCCGGGATGTTAGGGTCCTTTTCGATAGCAGATTAAGTTTTTTCAACCCTATAAATCATGTTTGTGCAACGGCCTCAAGATCTTTTGGGTTTTATTATGCGTTCGTCTAGGTTCTTTTAGCAACCCATTAGTTTTGAAGACGTTATATTTTAGTTTTGTGGTCTGTAAGATTGAGTATGCTTCACAAGTGTGATTACCGCCATATATTTACTTGCAGCTCTCCATTGAAAAGGTTCAGCGGCGATTTCTGAATGATCTTTCGTTCAACATTACTGGGACTTATCCTCAGCGAGGTGTTGACTACTAGCACCGACGCGATGTCCATGGAGCGCGATTTATAAGAAAGCTGTGTAACGGATAGATGGACTGCCTAGATCTCCTTTCCTCTCTCAAACTTCCACTACGATAACATTTTCTGCACCAATGGCTAATTACACTTAATACCGTATATAAACGCCACCCACACGAAGTACTTAATTAATTATGTAAGAAATTGTGATAATAGTCTCCAAGATTTAAATCTTTCCAATGTTAATTTCAGTGTTAGTGTTGAACTTGATGATCTTCTTTTGAGCCCGTGGATCTTATTCCTTCGCCATTAGCTTTGAATTGGCTTTCCATTTGCCTCATCCACTCAATCGAATTTTCCTTCAAATCCTATTAAAAGATATAACTTCTGTACTTTTAAAATTTGAATTTTGATTTATTACTTACTGATATTGTTGGAATAATTTAACGATATAGAAATAGTGTTGACAGCTTTTACCGTGGTATAAATATATAAGGTATGTTCTAAGTTTGACTTAATTTCATATATTTCGCGCAAAGCAGACAAGGCTCTCGGAATGTTCTGTGCATTGTAATTGGATATGATTATATTTTGACTTTGTACCATTGTTTTATAGTGTTTTTTGTGTATTTATAGATGTTAGTTATGGTTTTGTGTATATAGTATAGAAGATCTTAAAAAAGCGTTTTATAATTGCAACTTGATTTTCTTAACAAATAAAAAAACAGTTTCAAGTGTTTGGTAAAAGACATTATGGAGTCACCGGAAGTAGTAGTAGAAGCATACGTGAGAGTCCGGCCTTAGAGAACTAGAAAGATTAAAAACAACACGGAATCAGAAAAAGATACTTTAGAGAAAACATGATTTGTGAGTCTTTCAATAAGAGTAAAAGACCTACTTCCTAGTAATGCAAATGCTATTTAAAAAAAAAAACTTTTTTTTACAGGAATATCAAAAGCTGCCGTAGATATGTAATGTTCTACAATAGACGACAATATCTGACTAAACGAAAACAATTAAAAAGAGAAAATAGGAAAATTTATTTTCTCGATGAGGTATGGGTAAATGAATGCCAGACGATATCAAGAGTTTGGGTTGACGGGGGCATTCAAAGTGTATGCAGCTTTCAATGGGGGTCTATCAACCGATTTAAAAAATCCAAGTGGATAAGGATGACGATTGATATTAGTACATATTAGGAGTGAGGATGGTTTTCTTGAAAATGATCTACTATTATTTTCATCAAATAAAACACATGAGCACCATAATGAGATGAATGTAGATCTTTTCGAGAATTGGTTTGACAGAATTTTACCTCGTTTAGATCAAAATTGTGTGTCGTCGTTGATAATGCTCCCTATCGTTCTAAAAAATTACAAAACATACCAAATTCATCAAAGAAGAAATGTTATGTTCAAGAATGGCTGACTAAAAATAACATTCGATTTGAACCAAACATGTCAAAAGTAGAATTACTGAGTTTAGTAAAACAACATAAATCAAAATATGACAAGTATGTAGTAAACGATCTTGCAAAGTCCAAAACAAGACAGAGACTTCCGCCATATCAATGTGAGCTCAATCCTATAGAGCTAATTTGGACACAAGTGAAAGGAGAAATGGCTATGAATAATACCACATTTAAATTGACACACGTTCAAACTTCACTTCATGCTGCCATTCATCATGTCAAAAGTATTGAAGCTAAAATGTGGGATCTAGATAGAATACAAGAGAATTTAGAAGAATTTATCATACATGTAGTATATTCCATTACCACCGATGATTCTTCTAGTGAATAGACTTCCATTAATAATCTAACAATAATTATTTATAGTAAATATACCTGTACTTATTATGAAATAAAATATACTACAATTGATTTTTGCTTTAAAACCATTAATTAATTGAAAATAGAAAAATTAGTATACAAGCCATGTCCTATTATGATTGCGTAAAAAGATTTTAATAACGAGGTTAATGTCATATATGGTTAATTTAGATTCAACATAACCTGTATTTGATTGCAACATTTATTATAAAATTAGAACAAACCGGTTTTTATTATTATTGTTATTATAACAATTGATTTTTAACATTTTTCTTGATTATGGGTAAATAAACAATAACATAATTATTACGGATGTGTAAATCGAACTTTTACAGTTGATACCTTGTATGTACGTTACAAATTAATGTTCACGTGATTTGGTCGTGATTAGTCTATTTCTTCGTGATACAGAGTACATAGTAAAAGATCTATAGAGGAAGGCATTTAGGTCAGACCTTGTAGATATAGTTTAGATTAGTTTAGTTAAAGTTATTAACGTTAAATAATAATTTGAATTTGTAAATAGTTTGAATGATATTTTCTTGATTACTTCTCGGTCCTTCAAATTTTGAGTGAAATTTAAATGGTTCCAGGAAAGCAAGTTAGTCACAAATACAAACTTTTAGGAACATAAATTAGAATAATGAGCATAAACAAGTTCGCAGAAATCTGCGACTCGTCTAGCGTACATCAAAACAAAAGACTGTTTTACAATTACTGCATGTACAAAACTATGCATGTCTGTCTATTTGTTTATATATGCAAGATATATGTATATCATAGTCATAATTTTTGTATGTCGGGATTCCTTGTTTTGAAAGATAATGACGTTATATTAATTTCTATATATATTTTAATTTTAATAACCAAAACCAGTTCTACTTTTAGTAAAGTTTAGAACATTAATTATATCATTGGTTATAATTATATTAGGCGGTATAAACAACAATAAATAGACATTTTATTTTATGACTTTTAAATCCTAACAAAGAAATTGCAATTTAATTATTTTGTTATTTTGAGGTTTGGTTATGCTACAGTGTTTTTAATATTAACACATCAATTTACATAGAGTACTTCACCAAGATATTATACAATAAATATTCGATCATAATTGAGAACTATGTTACATAATTGGATTAACACAATACATACATTTATTACGTTTTAAATACAAAACAATAAAGTATATTATAAAAGAAATATTAACTTAATTTTCATGCTAAATCTTAAATGAAATTGTTAATAGCAACTTATTCAACATAGATCACGATACGTATGAACATCTTAACACTCTCTACCATTTTAAGGGAATTTAGGAATAATGGATATACACCTCACAAAATTCGAGGACGTAATATATTACTACTACTACTACCACTACTACTACTACTACTACTACTACTACTACTACTACTACTACTACTACTACTTAATTTAATGGAAAACCACCCGTTAAATCTCTCCTTCGATAAAGAGTTATACTCGTATGTAGTGTTATGATCGGTTTTCGCTAATTAAAACATAACTAAATCTGTCGTAGCAATGAAGGTCTGCCACAGTTTAGGAGATTGTATCTATATGTCTTTTACAAAAAACGAATTTTTTCCATGTATGTTCTTCCTTTTCTTGCTCTTTGATTAATATATTGTCCTGTTACATTCCGCTACTGTCTTATCACGTATTCGGATCTTGTACCACAGTTTACTCACCATACGCATAACTGAACTATCTAGCTGTAGTTTTGGCCCATTTACCTAGGCTGTCACTTTGTGAAAAGTTGAATGCAGCTACTATGGGTGTAAAGCTATTTCTTTACACTTTTTGAAAGTAAATAACTAATTGTAGTGTTGTTAGACTTCAAGATAAATTTTCTGATCAGTTTAAATGAATGGTATGCGACTGCTATTTTTTTTACAATTACTCTTTTAATTACATAATTCGCGTTGATATTATTTACTGCCTATGATAAATCTAGATCTTTTGATCAAACTACATAAATAATAGCGGCTGTTATATGCTTAAACGTCACTTTTAATTATATTCTTAGATAGGCATATTTCTATGCCTATCATTAAACACGTAAGTCGTAATTGTTGCTTTATAATATTGTTGGGTGTCATTTTCGATATATCAAAGGCTTTCCAATGATTCTACTTAATTGACCTACTTTCCTAATTGTTATTTTTGCTATTAATTAGTTAACATAGCCACTGAGTCATGCATGATGACAAAATAATTTGATTACATTTTTTGTATACTGGCTAAGAATTTTAATTATTTTATTTATTAACTATATATATATATATATATAATATAATAGATGTTTTTCTTGGGAATAGCGGCATATGTGAATAAAACTATAATTGATTGTGACGTTTCAACATTTATTTATGTTTTCTTCAGACCTATTTATTTTGTTTATTTCTCTATTAATGATCATCTTTTGTATTATTTCTTTTTTTTTTTTACTTCTACATTTTTACTTTCCGTTGTATTTTCTATTTTCTTAGTGGTAATGCATTTTAATTTGAATTTAGTATATACTAATTTTAAATTAAAATGCATTACCACTAAGAAAATAGAAAATACAACGGAAAGTAAAAATGTAGAAGTAAAAAAAAAAAAGAAATAATACAAAAGATGCCTTGAAGGTTTGACACAGAAATAACATTGACCAATTGATAAAAATAGAATTTAGTATATACTAATTTTAAATTAAAATGCATTACCACTAAGAAAATAGAAAATACAACGGAAAGTAAAAATGTAGAAGTAAAAAAAAAAAAGAAATAATACAAAAGATGATCATTAATAGAGAAATAAACAAAATAAATAGGTCTGAAGAAAACATAAATAAATGTTGAAACGTCACAATCAATTATAGTTTTATTCACATATGCCGCTATTCCCAAGAAAAACATCTATTATATTATTGAATATACGGCAAAGAAAAATCTAATTATATTATATATATATATATATATATATATATATAATATAATAGATGTTTTTCTTGGGAATAGCGGCATATGTGAATAAAACTATAATTGATTGTGACGTTTCAACATTTATTTATGTTTTCTTCAGACCTCTGTAATTTTATAGAAAAAAGATAAGCTTTACATATAATTAAAATTAGATCTATAGAGTTATTATTAATTTAACTTTGTTTAAAATTGATTTGTATAAACACTCTGTACACATAAGTTTATAAAGACTAACTATACATATAACATATAAAAACAATTGTATGAACGATGAAAATATACATTAAAACTACTTACATTTATTTTTGTTTATTTCTCTATTAATGATCATCTTTTGTATTATTTCTTTCTTTTTTTTTTTTTTTTATACTTCTACATTTTTACTTTCCGTTGTATTTTCTATTTTCTTGGTGGTAATGCATTTTAATTTAAAATTAGTATATACTAAATTCTATTTTTATCAATTGGTCAATGTTATTTCTGTGTCAAACCTTGAAATGAGAAACTCTAACATCTGCATTTGTTGTTAAAAACATAATGAAAGAAAAACAGACAAAAATAATGCACACACAGAGTATTTATTCGTTAATACGAGGGTTACACCAAAAATAAGCTGCTTCCAATTTAGTACATTTACAATCTAATCAAATAATTCCAAAATAAATGTCAGAGAGTCCCTTGATCTCTGTTCGATCATTCACAGCATGTTCCTCCTTTTTTATGTGGATCATTTCTAACACGTTTCGCACTTTGGTATTTTGTGCTTTGCTTAAAATACTTGTTTTATCAAAATTAAAACCATGTCCCGTGGTGTTACAATGTTTTTTTAATGATGTAACATTGATGTAACATTGTTAGCATATTTATGACCCTTTAATCTTTCTGCTAAATGTTGTTGTGTTTGGCCAATGTAAACACCATTACAATTTGCACAAGGAACCTTATATACAACGTGTGTTTCTTGCGTAATTGGTACTTTGTTTTTGGTTTTGTCTGTTTTTCTTTCATTATGTTTTTAACAACAAATGCAGATGTTAGAGTTTCTCATTTCAAGGTTTGACACAGAAATAACATTGACCAATTGATAAAAATAGAATTTAGTATATACTAATTTTAAATTAAAATGCATTACCACCAAGAAAATAGAAAATACAACGGAAAGTAAAAATGTAGAAGTATAAAAAAAAAAAAAAAAGAAATAATACAAAAGATGATCATTAATAGAGAAATAAACAAAAATAAATGTAAGTAGTTTTAATGTATATTTTCATCGTTCATACAATTGTTTTTATATGTTATATGTATAGTTAGTCTTTATAAACTTATGTGTACAGAGTGTTTATACAAATCAATTTTAAACAAAGTTAAATTAATAATAACTCTATAGATCTAATTTTAATTATATGTAAAGCTTATCTTTTTTCTATAAAATTACAGAGGTCTGAAGAAAACATAAATAAATGTTGAAACGTCACAATCAATTATAGTTTTATTCACATATGCCGCTATTCCCAAGAAAAACATCTATTATATTATTGAATATACGGCAAAGAAAAATCTAATTATATATATATATATATATATATATATAATACAAAAGATACTTTCTTGGGAATAGCGGCATAAATTAAGAAAACTACTACACTTAACTGTGACGTTTCAACATTTTATTTCATGTTTTCATCAGACATTCTGAAATGGTTTAAAAAAGGACAATTTAATTTTTTCCTTATACTTTACAAATAATTAAAATTAGATCTATTGACTTTCATTAGTTTGTATAAAACACTCTGTACAAATAAATAAAAACAAGTTTCACATATAATATATAAACATTGTATGAACGATGAACATATACTTATAAAATCAACTTACATTTAGCTTTGTTTATCTTCACATTAATAATCGGGCTTTAGACTTATTTGTTTTTCCTTTCTTCATTATTACCTTTAGCTGTCTCTTTTATTTTCTTGTTAGTGTCGTTTTGTAATTTCAAAATTAGTGTATTCTAAATACTATTCGTGGTCAATGTTATTTTTATATTAAACCTTGAACAGAGAAACTCCAACATCTGCATTTTTGTTATAAACATAATAAAAGAAAAAGAAAAAAGGAAAAAAAGAAAAAACCAGACAAAAATAAACGCACACATAAATATTTATTCGTACATACAAGGGTTACTTAAAATAAGCCATTATCAACTTAGTAATTAATACAATAATCAAATAATTCCGAAATAAATGTCGGATAGTCCCTTGATGTCTGTTCGATCATTCACCGCATGTTTTTCCTTCTTTATATGTATCATTTCTAACACGTTTCTTACTTTGGTATTTTTTGCTTTGCTCAATATACTAGTTTTATCAAAATTAAAACCATGTCCTGTGGTGTTACAATGTTTTTTTAGTGACGTAACGTTACGTCACTAAAAAAACATTGTAACACCACAGGACATGGTTGTCCATATAAAGAAGGAAAAACATGCGGTGAATGATCGAACAGACATCAAGGGACTATCCGACATTTATTTCGGAATTATTTGATTATTGTATTAATTACTAAGTTGATAATGGCTTATTTTAAGTAACCCTTGTATGTACGAATAAATATTTATGTGTGCGTTTATTTTTGTCTGGTTTTTTCTTTTTTTCCTTTTTTTCTTTTTCTTTTATTATGTTTATAACAAAAATGCAGATGTTGGAGTTTCTCTGTTCAAGGTTTAATATAAAAATAACATTGACCACGAATAGTATTTAGAATACACTAATTTTGAAATTACAAAACGACACTAACAAGAAAATAAAAGAGACAGCTAAAGGTAATAATGAAGAAAGGAAAAACAAATAAGTCTAAAGCCCGATTATTAATGTGAAGATAAACAAAGCTAAATGTAAGTTGATTTTATAAGTATATGTTCATCGTTCATACAATGTTTATATATTATATGTGAAACTTGTTTTTATTTATTTGTACAGAGTGTTTTATACAAACTAATGAAAGTCAATAGATCTAATTTTAATTATTTGTAAAGTATAAGGAAAAAATTAAATTGTCCTTTTTTAAACCATTTCAGAATGTCTGATGAAAACATGAAATAAAATGTTGAAACGTCACAGTTATGTGTAGTAGTTTTCTTAATTTATGCCGCTATTCCCAAGAAAGTATCTTTTGTATTGTTGAAATTACGGCAAAGAAATAACCAATTGTAATTATATATATATATATATATATATATATGTAAATTAGAATTTTAATTATTTTTAAAATTCTGTTTTTCTCAGCGTAGAAATATCTAAATTGATTTTTCTGCTTCGCACTGAGTAAATTAATTAGGAAATTTTATCACAAAAATTTGCCCACGATGAGATTTGAACTCATGACCTTCTTACTGTCGATAAGATGCGCTACCAACTGCGCCACGAGGGCCTGAGTTCATATCTACTTTAAACGTCTTGATCTCTTCAAGTAACAGTTGAAATATACATCTTTATCCGGCAGTTCGGAAATGTATGTGTAAATTAGAATTTTAATTATTTTTAAAATTCTGTTTTTCTCAGCGTAGAAATATCTAAATTGATTTTTCTGCTTCGCACTGAGTAAATTAATTAGGAAATTTTATCACAAAAATTTGCCCACGATGAGATTTGAACTCATGACCTTCTTACTGTCGATAAGATGCGCTACCAACTGCGCCACGAGGGCCTGAGTTCATATCTACTTTAAACGTCTTGATCTCTTCAAGTAACAGTTGAAATATACATCTTTATCCGGCAGTTCGGAAATGTATGTGTAAATTAGAATTTTAATTATTTTTAAAATTCTGTTTTTCTCAGCGTAGAAATATCTAAATTGATTTTTCTGCTTCGCACTGAGTAAATTAATTAGGAAATTTTATCACAAAAATTTGCCCACGATGAGATTTGAACTCATGACCTTCTTACTGTCGATAAGATGCGCTACCAACTGCGCCACGAGGGCCTGAGTTCATATCTACTTTAAACGTCTTGATCTCTTCAAGTAACAGTTGAAATATACATCTTTATCCGGCAGTTCGGAAATGTATGTGTAAATTAGAATTTTAATTATTTTTAAAATTCTGTTTTTCTCAGCGTAGAAATATCTAAATTGATTTTTCTGCTTCGCACTGAGTAAATTAATTAGGAAATTTTATCACAAAAATTTGCCCACGATGAGATTTGAACTCATGACCTTCTTACTGTCGATAAGATGCGCTACCAACTGCGCCACGAGGGCCTGAGTTCATATCTACTTTAAACGTCTTGATCTCTTCAAGTAACAGTTGAAATATACATCTTTATCCGGCAGTTCGGAAATGTATGTGTAAATTAGAATTTTAATTATTTTTAAAATTCTGTTTTTCTCAGCGTAGAAATATCTAAATTGATTTTTCTGCTTCGCACTGAGTAAATTAATTAGGAAATTTTATCACAAAAATTTGCCCACGATGAGATTTGAACTCATGACCTTCTTACTGTCGATAAGATGCGCTACCAACTGCGCCACGAGGGCCTGAGTTCATATCTACTTTAAACGTCTTGATCTCTTCAAGTAACAGTTGAAATATACATCTTTATCCGGCAGTTCGGAAATGTATGTGTAAATTAGAATTTTAATTATTTTTAAAATTCTGTTTTTCTCAGCGTAGAAATATCTAAATTGATTTTTCTGCTTCGCACTGAGTAAATTAATTAGGAAATTTTATCACAAAAATTTGCCCACGATGAGATTTGAACTCATGACCTTCTTACTGTCGATAAGATGCGCACATACATTTCCGAACTGCCGGATAAAGATGTATATTTCAACTGTTACTTGAAGAGATCAAGACGTTTAAAGTAGATATGAACTCAGGCCCTCGTGGCGCAGTTGGTAGCGCATCTTATCGACAGTAAGAAGGTCATGAGTTCAAATCTCATCGTGGGCAAATTTTTGTGATAAAATTTCCTAATTAATTTACTCAGTGCGAAGCAGAAAAATCAATTTAGATATTTCTACGCTGAGAAAAACAGAATTTTAAAAATAATTAAAATTCTAATTTACACATACATTTCCGAACTGCCGGATAAAGATGTATATTTCAACTGTTACTTGAAGAGATCAAGACGTTTAAAGTAGATATGAACTCAGGCCCTCGTGGCGCAGTTGGTAGCGCATCTTATCGACAGTAAGAAGGTCATGAGTTCAAATCTCATCGTGGGCAAATTTTTGTGATAAAATTTCCTAATTAATTTACTCAGTGCGAAGCAGAAAAATCAATTTAGATATTTCTACGCTGAGAAAAACAGAATTTTAAAAATAATTAAAATTCTAATTTACACATACATTTCCGAACTGCCGGATAAAGATGTATATTTCAACTGTTACTTGAAGAGATCAAGACGTTTAAAGTAGATATGAACTCAGGCCCTCGTGGCGCAGTTGGTAGCGCATCTTATCGACAGTAAGAAGGTCATGAGTTCAAATCTCATCGTGGGCAAATTTTTGTGATAAAATTTCCTAATTAATTTACTCAGTGCGAAGCAGAAAAATCAATTTAGATATTTCTACGCTGAGAAAAACAGAATTTTAGAAATAATGAAAATTCTAATTTACACATACATTTCCGAACTGCCGGATAAAGATGTATATTTCAACTGTTACTTGAAGAGATCAAGACGTTTAAAGTAGATATGAACTCAGGCCCTCGTGGCGCAGTTGGTAGCGCATCTTATCGACAGTAAGAAGGTCATGAGTTCAAATCTCATCGTGGGCAAATTTTTGTGATAAAATTTCCTAATTAATTTACTCAGTGCGAAGCAGAAAAATCAATTTAGATATTTCTACGCTGAGAAAAACAGAATTTTAAAAATAATTAAAATTCTAATTTACACATACATTTCCGAACTGCCGGATAAAGATGTATATTTCAACTGTTACTTGAAGAGATCAAGACGTTTAAAGTAGATATGAACTCAGGCCCTCGTGGCGCAGTTGGTAGCGCATCTTATCGACAGTAAGAAGGTCATGAGTTCAAATCTCATCGTGGGCAAATTTTTGTGATAAAATTTCCTAATTAATTTACTCAGTGCGAAGCAGAAAAATCAATTTAGATATTTCTACGCTGAGAAAAACAGAATTTTAAAAATAATTAAAATTCTAATTTACACATACATTTCCGAACTGCCGGATAAAGATGTATATTTCAACTGTTACTTGAAGAGATCAAGACGTTTAAAGTAGATATGAACTCAGGCCCTCGTGGCGCAGTTGGTAGCGCATCTTATCGACAGTAAGAAGGTCATGAGTTCAAATCTCATCGTGGGCAAATTTTTGTGATAAAATTTCCTAATTAATTTACTCAGTGCGAAGCAGAAAAATCAATTTAGATATATATATTGTAACAATACCTTTAATTAATAAAGGTACGATTACACTCAGATAAATTTAATAATATTTATTCTTACTATGTGTTTGAAACCTGTACTTATTCTCGTCTATATATAAAATTGAAATCTTTATGTACTTTTTAAATCTATTTTCAAATTCTCTCAGGTAATTTTTTTATTTATGCCCTCACTAACTCAGTTCTTATATAAAATATTTAAACTAATTATTTTATATGTTGCTAACTTCCCTTGAATCATCAAAGCCCAAACAGTTGCCTATATGTAACTTTTTCAATATCTGCCTATATCATAGGATATTTACGTTTTATATTTCTTAACTTTATAAATCAAAGTTTACAAAACAGTTATTCTTTAGTGAATTATGATGTGTATTTCAACTTTATCTTCAAATAACAATACTTACTGTGAACTCAATCTCAAGGTATATATTATCATACTATTCAAATAATAATATAATCACTGACAGTTGTTTTTTCTATTTATAGGTTACGGTTCTAAGCGTCATATCTGTTTCATCAATTTAATTCAAAAACCTTCTTTATATACCAAATAAAAACAAATGTATCAAACTAATTTGTTTAATAAATCAGGCAAATTATAAATTATATGGTAGTTCTCAACACACACAACCAAATAAGACATTCATGGAAGTACCAAGCTTGTTTACGTAAACATTCTTTTGACAATTTATATGTGCATGAAAATACACCTTTCGTGGATCGAAAAATATACAAGTAAGTATATTAATTATATTATTTTAAAAATACTGTATAGTTTTTGTATGTAAATCAAATACCCACACAAATTAATCAGTTTTAGTTTGCCGATCAGTTTTTTTTTTAACTTCTAAAAATTATACAAATGATGATACAAATTAATGTTGTGCACAGAACTTACAAAATATCTTTTCTTGATTATCAACACAGTTATAATGTACGTATAAATAATAGATCTCTAAATTTTGATATACTTTTCAATTCGAAACTGATAAATTCAAATTATTTCAAAGAATTATACGACCTGTTATTACTACTGAACTGGTATTCTTATTTATACACCAAACGATTTTCTTTTTAGCTTGTCGAAGACATTTCCTGGAATCAATGAGGGAGATCCTTTCCTTTTCCTAATTGTCTGGAATGCTCGGAATGTGGACTGTAATGACTGCTATCCTGTAATACCTTCAACCTCTGCAATCAACTAGAATCTCGAACCGTCAAACGCTTTCGTGAAGACCTTTGAAACCTGCCTTTCCTCTACTGGACTGGAATACCTGTGTTAGCTGCTATGTTGAATATCTCGTATCTTTCAAGTCCTGGACTAAACTATTTGTATAACTTCTGGAATTTCACCAACTCTCCAATGCAATAAATCTCTCGCCAAATATGGAATAATATTTACCAATGCAGTAAGTTTATTTTTAAATTGTAATTATATATTTCTTCGCTTTCTTCTCAAGTATGAATATTCTTCAATTATTTCTTTATTCGTTACCGAAATTCTTTCTTCTAAAAAATATCTGCTTTCTTTTCTACTATCTCCTAACCACTTCTTTTACACTTTTGTATAATGATGAATCTCTTAATTATGTGTTTTTCGGAAGGAAAATTTCGTTTTCCGAAAACACATCTACCGCTTTTCTCAAATTATTTTCGAATCTCCTTATTTTTTTCCCATATCCCTGGCAATAATTCCTTAGTTTCTATAATATCCAATCATATTGTTCCACACATTATAATAATCCAAAATATGTTTTATTTGTAATTGAATATTTATAATACCTTTTTGTAATTCCAAAAATTTATCAATTTAATTCTTTACTTTAATTTTCACAACCTTTTATACCCTTCGGCAAACCAAATACTCAATACTTTAACTATATTATTTTAAATGTCAAAATCTGACACTTCATACATTTGAATTTTAGCGCGTAACTATACATCATTTTCCAACCTTTATGATTCAAAATCCATACTAATATTCTCTATTTTTTCAAAAGTGTTAATTAAACAAGCTTTAACAAATAATATTACATATAAAAATACAACAAGTAACAATTACAATTCTACTTTCAGAAATGGGAAATATTACTACAACAAAGAAACCTGATAGGCAACCAACCACTCGATGCAAGGCGAACTTCAACATAACCCGATATGTAACCAACTTTACACGGTTCACAAAAACTATAGGGAAATACCCAATTAATATTCTCACAATTATTTTAAGTATAATTTAAATATTCTCACATCTATTTATTTAATTATAGTTTGGTCCATATAATATTACCATCTTTTATTTTTTTAATACTCACTACAAGAACATATACAGTATATTTTATTAACATTAGTACTTCCATCATATCCTTACTCATCTAAGTTAGTGAACTACCACATATGCCCCTTTTTTAATAAATCTAAATTTCTATAGAATATATAAATTTATATTTATTCAACAATCTATACTAAAATGATGTACTTCAATTTGTACTACTTCTGTAGCATAACTATACATTCTCATATAAATCCATGTACATTTCTTAATATTTGGTATATAAGATAATTATTTACCTCACTGTATCTATTTTCATTTTTAACTCTCAATTATTTACAACAAACCATTTTAACTAATCTTATTCTCATAAATATATTAATTTATACCAACATATTCAAAATTTACATCTTTATCCATTTGTCTTCATCAATAATGTCATAAAATGTATCTTTTAACATTTCTATGCTTTCTATATAAGTAACTTTATTCCTTTTCTTATCCAATCTTATACCTTCTTTGTATTATCCTATTCATGACTTTAAACCCTCTAAAAATTCTTATCAATATTATAATCGAAACTACTTTTAACATTTACTGGTGATTACTTTTAAGTTGTATCTGTTACTTCTTCAGATATTTAATAGCCTCTACAAAATATGCTTTACATATGCTCACTTATTCTTTATTATTTTATTTTATATAACTGTTCCTAGCTGAACAAAAACCCTATACCTATAATAGACATTTTCGTCTACCTTTTCAAACTTTCACTTTTGGAAAGTACACAAATTATATTTTCGTTTTTTAAGGCGTACGTGACCTACATATTTCTTTTATACATTATTATTCTATATATTTATTATCATTTTGGGTTTTATTTACCCTTTCATACATAATCTCTATAAATTATTCCATATATTTTTATGTTTCCCTTTTATTATTTATTATACATAGCAAGCATTCATTATTATCTTTTCTATACATATTTTATTTTATAGGCTTCTTCTATTTGTATATCACATTTTTTTTATAACTCTTAATGACTTTAATATTTCTTGACCATTAAATGCTTTTATTACTCCGATAAATATCCTTTAAAAAATTTTTTTTTTTTTTTTAATAAGGTTCCTTCTTACTCATCTTTCATATATCTACTTTATACATTTCTTCACATTTTTATACTCGTATGTTTCTTTACTTACTGTAAAGTTACTTATATACTCCTCTAACACTTATATTTACAAATTTTATAATGTAAGGAATGAGGAAAATAAATTAAATATTACTAATTTCTTCATACTAACTAATCTTTACAACTTTTCTTCGTCTAAATAATTCTATCCTGATTCAATTAATTTAGAGCAAGGAAATAAAATACATAAACCTTTGTTAGATCATTTTAGCTAAAATTTCTTACATGATTAACTCAATTATAAAAAAAAAATTAAATGCACATACTTATATCCCGTTTTTTTTTTATGACATACTTTTATAGAAACAAAATACATTAACCATGCCCCTAAATTTTGGTTCTATTAACTTTGATGTAGCTCTGGTGGGTGGTAGCGCTATTTACCAACGGTTGTCGCCCTATGAAATTCAACCGCCATGCCCCTAAATTTTGGGCTTTATTATATACAGTGTAGCTCTGGTGGGTGGTAGCGCTATTTACCAACGGTAACTGGCCCTTCAGTACCGCCATGCCCTTAAATTTTTTAACAATTATACTTCATCAATATAATCATGTAACATTGAAATATGATAAGTTCCTTTAAGATATCCCGTTTCTTCATCAATTAATTCATAATTGTTTAATCCTATTTTCCGATGTATTAAATACGGTCCCGAATATGGCCTTATGAGTTTTGCTATAATTTTATTCCTTCTATCCGTTACTCGTAACGCGCGTACAATAACTTTATCGTTCTCATTATACACCTTATATTTACGTTGTTTTTCTTTTTTCTTCTGCTCCCATTTAATTTTTCGTCTCATTAATTTTTGTTTAATTTGTTCATATCTGCCTCCTATTTCTGCAATTTCATCATCTTGCCAAGGCCTTTGTGGAGGTTGTCCTGTGAAAATAGTTATTGGACAAGCTTCATGTACGGTACTTGGTGTGTTATTCATTACAAATTCAATTTGTTTTAAACATCTGGCCCATTTATGATGTCGATCTTCGATTAATATCCGTAAATATTTAAGAACTTCTTTTATATACCTTTCCGATGGATTAGCTTGTGGATGACGAATCGATATGTGATGAGATTTAATATTTCTTTCATCTAAAAATTCATGATATCTCTGATTCATAAAATATGTTGCATGATCAGATAATATTGTTCTTGGAGTCCCATACTCAGTTATATATTCTTGTAACGCCTGTAATACAGTATCTGTATCACATTTCTGTGTTGGTATTAATCGCACATGTTTCGAAAATATATCACATAACACTAAAATATTTCGATATCTTCTCGTGCTCGGAATCAGATTTGAAATAAAATCAATTGCTACTAATTGTAATCTATCATCAGCAACAATACTTAAACTTATATTCTGATTTGTATAATTCTTTTCTTTTGCTAAAATACAAATTTTACACCGTTTAATTTCTCTTTTAATTATCTTCTCGTCATTCCGGCAATAATAAGCTTCTCGGAACATTAACCAACATTTCCTAGCTCCTATATGTGTATACATTACATGTAAATGTCGTATAATATTAATCGTGTGTTCTTCATTCGTAACATATACCTCCAGATCGCCTATCTTCTTCAAAATTATCCCTTCATTCATTCTCATTCCTTTATATGTACCTATTGTCCGTAATCTATTTTTAATTATCTCCAACTCAGGTGTATCTTGAGCTTCTCTGATTCTTTGTACTGAAAAAATACCTTCTGATCCCAATCTTACTAAGTTTATATGTACATTTGTTGTTTTTGTTTCACCATGTTTTCTACTCAGTACTTCAGCTGCAATCATTTCTTTACCTGGTCTATATATAATTTCCATATCATACTGCTGTATTAATAACGTCCAACGGTAAATCCTGTTATTATTTAATTTCGTAGTCATAATATTCAGCAACGCCTTGTGATCTGTCTCCAATCTGAATTTCTTCCCTATGAGGTAATAGCGTAACTTAGTTAAAGCATAAATGACAGCAAGCATCTCGAGTTCTGATATCCCAAATTTCCTTTCGCACGGTTTTAAAGTTCTTGACGCGAAATATATTGGAACCTCGATACCATCTTTGATCTGTACTAATTCGGCTGCTACGGCTACACTTGATGCATCTGTTCGTACGATGAAATCTAAATTAAAATCCGGATGATACAACTTAAGATTTTCTACAAAATTTGATTTTAACTGTACGAAACAATCCTCACATTCTTCAGTCCACTTCCACTTCATTCCTTTCTTTAGTAGATTTAACAACGTACTTGTCTTTTGGCTATAATTAGATACAAATTTCCTATAGTAATTCAACAACCCAAGAAATCCTCTCAACATTTTGAGTTTATTAGGTCTTGGATAATTTTGTATCTCTTCTAATCTTTGAGGATCTAATAAAATATTTTGTTGGTTAATAACGTAACCCAAGTAATTGACTTCTTTTTGGCAAAACTGACACTTAGATAAATTTAATTTCATACCATTAACTTGTAATGTATTAATAATAATCTCTATATGATTTATATGAGATTCTATGTCATCCGAAAATATTATGATATCATCTAAATAATGAAGGGCGAATTTCTCATATTGGTCTAGTATTTTATGTAGAAATCTAATCAATCCGGCAGGACTACTTTTTATGCCGAAAGGGCATACTTTAAAATGGTAAGTAATTCCATTTACGTTAAATCCACAGTACTTCCTAGAATTCTCGTCCAATCTTATTAACCAAAATGCATTCTTAAGGTCTAATTTGCTATACCATTTTTTATTACCGCATTTTGTAAGTAAAACATCAATATTTTGTGGTATTTCATGCTCAGGCATGATCCTTAAATTAATTAAACGAGCGTCAATGCAAAGGCGAATAGAATTGTCCTTCTTCTTAACCAACACAACAGGACTAATAAAATAGGTGTTCGATCTCTCGATAATATCAGCTTCTTCTAATTTTCTAAGTTCCTCATTGACACGATCTTGGAAAAAATACGGAATAGGATAATTTTTACACGATAACGGCGAATCATCATTTATCAATAATCGATGCTCATAATCTTTAGCAAAAACAACTTCATCATTAATTAATTTTATATTCTTAGCTAAAATTTCTATTAGACTTTCTTCAATCCAAGGTTCTGGTAATTTTTGTTGTAAAATAAAAGTTTGAATGTCAGCTACATTTCTTATTACTTTAACTACTTGTTTTTCTTCTATTATTACAGCATTTCCATATTCGTCATTTCTTTCCGATCTAGGTAATTCAAACATTGCTCCTTCCAAATGTTCTTGAGCATCATCATTCTCTGCACGATCAGCTATAATGACATTATTTACCTCGTACTGTATATCCTCCTTGTATTCAATATAAGCGTTTATTTCTTTTAACTCCACAACCTTATCTAATAAAATTTCCTTTCCTTCAATTTTAATCTTGTTTTCTTCAAAATCTAAATTCATTCCCAGCGCTCTCATATTATCTATCCCTAATATGCAATCATAAAACAAATTCCCTAACAGATAAAATTGCATAATAAATTTGTGTCCATTAATCACTACATCTATACATAACCGCTTATTAATACAACCCATTTTTCCCCTATTCGCAGACATAACATTAGTATTTTTGACTTTAATAATATATTTAGAATATTCAGGTATATTCATTATCATTTCTTCTTTTATGAGTGATATTTCAGCACCAGAATCTAACAAAGTTTTAAATTTAACATCTCTAATACTAATTATGCAAAAAGGTAAACTTTCAAAATTATTAATTATATTTCCCATATCTAAACCATTCTGAACATTCCCCATTCCTGTTATTTTACTACTACTAATTATATTACAACTAACACTACTATTAACAAAATTATTTATTAATGAGATGTTCCCGGGATAGCATTCTGATATGGATCCAATTTCATTTCCAAAATTGGCGTTTTTTTTTCTTCCAAACCAACTCCAATTTCATTTCTATCTTGATTATGAACCTGACTACCAGTAAATCTCCTATCTGATTTTCTCCAATCTTGCATTTGTATATTATTCACCTGTCTAGAATTATTATTTCCATAATACCTTTTATTTTGTTCTTGATAGTCATTGTTATGAGGAACTTGTCTTGCAGATTGATTAATAAAAGGATTATTCCTATTTGTACTCGGTCTTCCATTCCCTCCATTTGATATACTTCGATTATTGTTCCAATTTGAGATACCATTCCCTTGTGTATTATAACTTCTATTATAATTATTACTCTGATGACTATTAAATTGGTAAGGTTGTCTTGCTCCAAAATAATTATTCTGACTACTACTAGGTTGATTATTCCTTGGATAAGCATTCTGTTGAAAAGGGGTATTATTACGAACATAATGATTATTCACACCACTATTATTTGACATACGTTGCTGATTATTCTGAATATCATTTCTTCCATTTAATTGACGAGATTCCCTATATTTAACACCGTCTGTATAATCATCTAAACGTCTAAGAATATTAATCAACTCATTCATATCCGTGACATTCTGACAAATAATTGCATGTGTGTCAACAGGAATAAAGTGTTGTAATAAATGTTGAGATATAGTTTTTTCGTCCAAATGAGATATGTATCGACAATAGTTAAACATTCTTTGTGCGTAAGCCTCCCTCGAAGATTTACCTGGTTGATATCTTCCTGTTAACAACCTCTGATGTGCTCTGCTTTGTTGCGTCTCACTCCAGAAATTATTTTTAAATAATTCCACAAACTTACTTAAATCATCGCAATTGTCTTCAACCCGTTGAAACCAATCCGCTGCACCACTGTTTAAAGTCGCTCTAATAATATTCATTTGGCTCCTAAAATCCTGTATCTCTTCTATATATCTTAGAATATTTGTCAAATAGGCCATTGGATGAGTGGACATTTTATCCCCACTAAAATGAGTTATATTCTCAATTCTGATACCATTATTTAAAACATTGTAAACCGGAGGACATGTTACATGAGGGATGTTAATATTCTGAGTCTTTAATAAAAGATCTTGTATTTTCGTCTTCTGTTCTTCACATTCTTTCAGAATAACTTCCATACTCAACTTCTGCGCAATAGTAGTATCAGTCGATAATTTTATTTCTTTTAAACATCTATCTTCTGTATTTTCTATTTTCTTACAAAAATTCTCTTCTAATTTTTCTGTTTTGTCGGAGACTTCTTTATTTACCTGATCAACTTCATCCCGTATGCGTTTCGCTAACTCCTTATATTTCTCGCTACTATTCTTATCTATTTGTTTTACATTTTCTTGTATTACCTTAATTTTACCTTCAACCTCTTGTACTTTATTTCTAATAATATTTTTAACTTCCGTATCCTTAATTTGTAACTTTTCGTCTACTTCTTTCCGCATTTTCACTTCCCTGCTATCCATTTCAATAGTAATTTCTTTAACCTTTTCTTCTGTATCTCTCAGTAAAGATTTCTTTAATTCTTCCAGATTTCTTCTATTTTCTTCTCTAGTATCAATGCTCGCCTTTTCCAACTTATCCAATTTTTCTCCTAATTCTTTTTTATCCTCCTCTCTATTTTTCTTATTCTCTTCACTAGCCTTGTCAAGTTTATCCATTAACTTCTTATTATTCTTTTCACTATCCTTGTCAAGTTTATCCATTAACTTCTTATTATTCTCTTCACTAATTTGTTTAAACATTTGTAGAATTAATTCCATATCTGCTGTTGTATTCGACATTTCTGTTTTAGAAGTCTCTCCTAATATTTCCACCTTATCACCTCTATCCTGTGTTTCTCCTGTCTGTTGAATACCTTCCTGAACTTGTAATATAATTTCTCCTCCCTCTGGTACATTCACATCCTGACCAACCTCCTCTTCACTATCGCTAGACGATTCAGATCTATTTAATCCGAAATTACTCTTAGATCTGGTATTCATTTTCAATAATTGTAGTACACACTTCCTTATACCTTGATATACTTTAAACTGATTTTATTACCTTTGTAAAATGTATACTAATGTTATCGCTATTATTATAATTAATAAAATATTTGAAATATGTTTTTGCGAGTCTTATTTTAATCGCTCCACGTTGGGCACGCCATAAAATGTAACAATACCTTTAATTAATAAAGGTACGATTACACTCAGATAAATTTAATAATATTTATTCTTACTATGTGTTTGAAACCTGTACTTATTCTCGTCTATATATAAAATTGAAATCTTTATGTACTTTTTAAATCTATTTTCAAATTCTCTCAGGTAATTTTTTTATTTATGCCCTCACTAACTCAGTTCTTATATAAAATATTTAAACTAATTATTTTATATGTTGCTAACTTCCCTTGAATCATCAAAGCCCAAACAGTTGCCTATATGTAACTTTTTCAATATCTGCCTATATCATAGGATATTTACGTTTTATATTTCTTAACTTTATAAATCAAAGTTTACAAAACAGTTATTCTTTAGTGAATTATGATGTGTATTTCAACTTTATCTTCAAATAACAATACTTACTGTGAACTCAATCTCAAGGTATATATTATCATACTATTCAAATAATAATATAATCACTGACAGTTGTTTTTTCTATTTATAGGTTACGGTTCTAAGCGTCATATCTGTTTCATCAATTTAATTCAAAAACCTTCTTTATATACCAAATAAAAACAAATGTATCAAACTAATTTGTTTAATAAATCAGGCAAATTATAAATTATATGGTAGTTCTCAACACACACAACCAAATAAGACATTCATGGAAGTACCAAGCTTGTTTACGTAAACATTCTTTTGACAATTTATATGTGCATGAAAATACACCTTTCGTGGATCGAAAAATATACAAGTAAGTATATTAATTATATTATTTTAAAAATACTGTATAGTTTTTGTATGTAAATCAAATACCCACACAAATTAATCAGTTTTAGTTTGCCGATCAGTTTTTTTTTTAACTTCTAAAAATTATACAAATGATGATACAAATTAATGTTGTGCACAGAACTTACAAAATATCTTTTCTTGATTATCAACACAGTTATAATGTACGTATAAATAATAGATCTCTAAATTTTGATATACTTTTCAATTCGAAACTGATAAATTCAAATTATTTCAAAGAATTATACGACCTGTTATTACTACTGAACTGGTATTCTTATTTATACACCAAACGATTTTCTTTTTAGCTTGTCGAAGACATTTCCTGGAATCAATGAGGGAGATCCTTTCCTTTTCCTAATTGTCTGGAATGCTCGGAATGTGGACTGTAATGACTGCTATCCTGTAATACCTTCAACCTCTGCAATCAACTAGAATCTCGAACCGTCAAACGCTTTCGTGAAGACCTTTGAAACCTGCCTTTCCTCTACTGGACTGGAATACCTGTGTTAGCTGCTATGTTGAATATCTCGTATCTTTCAAGTCCTGGACTAAACTATTTGTATAACTTCTGGAATTTCACCAACTCTCCAATGCAATAAATCTCTCGCCAAATATGGAATAATATTTACCAATGCAGTAAGTTTATTTTTAAATTGTAATTATATATTTCTTCGCTTTCTTCTCAAGTATGAATATTCTTCAATTATTTCTTTATTCGTTACCGAAATTCTTTCTTCTAAAAAATATCTGCTTTCTTTTCTACTATCTCCTAACCACTTCTTTTACACTTTTGTATAATGATGAATCTCTTAATTATGTGTTTTTCGGAAGGAAAATTTCGTTTTCCGAAAACACATCTACCGCTTTTCTCAAATTATTTTCGAATCTCCTTATTTTTTTCCCATATCCCTGGCAATAATTCCTTAGTTTCTATAATATCCAATCATATTGTTCCACACATTATAATAATCCAAAATATGTTTTATTTGTAATTGAATATTTATAATACCTTTTTGTAATTCCAAAAATTTATCAATTTAATTCTTTACTTTAATTTTCACAACCTTTTATACCCTTCGGCAAACCAAATACTCAATACTTTAACTATATTATTTTAAATGTCAAAATCTGACACTTCATACATTTGAATTTTAGCGCGTAACTATACATCATTTTCCAACCTTTATGATTCAAAATCCATACTAATATTCTCTATTTTTTCAAAAGTGTTAATTAAACAAGCTTTAACAAATAATATTACATATAAAAATACAACAAGTAACAATTACAATTCTACTTTCAGAAATGGGAAATATTACTACAACAAAGAAACCTGATAGGCAACCAACCACTCGATGCAAGGCGAACTTCAACATAACCCGATATGTAACCAACTTTACACGGTTCACAAAAACTATAGGGAAATACCCAATTAATATTCTCACAATTATTTTAAGTATAATTTAAATATTCTCACATCTATTTATTTAATTATAGTTTGGTCCATATAATATTACCATCTTTTATTTTTTTAATACTCACTACAAGAACATATACAGTATATTTTATTAACATTAGTACTTCCATCATATCCTTACTCATCTAAGTTAGTGAACTACCACAATATATATATATATATATATATATATATATATGTATTAAATATTCAAAGAAATCACTTTGGAATTTCTTTTTATAAGTTTCGTGGTGTAACGGCTTCAAAATTAAAATTACTAACTCTAATCTAATTAAAACAAAAATTTGACGTTTCGACTTCATTTAGTCTTTTTCAAAATTATAAAAAGTGTAGAAAACGGAATACATACTATGTTGTCCAAACACAACTGTAAAACAAAAACAAAACAAATAACTATAGATCATTCTTGAAACAGATTATTTTTTATAATTTAGTTTTAATATTTTTTTATATTTTGTGAAAACACCATGTTTTGTTTGAACTTCCATATGAAGGAAATAACTTAACCATAAAATTAAAATTTTAAAAAATAAAGGAAATCTGTAAACGGATAAAAAATATACTGTATTAATAATTTTAATTCTTTAATATAATGAAAATAGTGGACTTACCAAAGTCATTTCTAAGGAAGTATCTTTTTAAAGAAGTATTTAAATCATACATTTTCCTACATTTTATCATTTATAGCTTTAAAATGTTTGTGATGGCTTGGTGCTAGTTTTATGTATTTAATGTCACATTAAGTGTATGTCTATTTTTGTATATAAAATTTAAGTTTTTTCAGTTTGTTCTTTTATGAATATAAAAGTTGTTATTTTCAAATACACAGGAAAAGATATTTACTGCTTGTGCAATATATTTTAAAAGTTTGTGATTATTGTATAAGCGGGTAATAAAATTTTGAAAGACCATCGATCTCACTTCTATCATTAACTGCATTGTTATGTTGTACTATGTGGATCATCTCGAGAAACATTCCGTGACTTTGCATTCGTTTGTTTGCTAAAATTTCAGTATTTGTGAAATTGAAACAATGGTTTAAGTTTGTTTGAGGTTTCTTTAAAGCCGTAGAGTTTTTTGGCATATTTATATCCTTTAATCCTTTCTTCTAGTAACTGTTTCACAAGGGATGCTATATACTGTAAATTTTAAATAATTTTAAAATTCGTTTTCCTCAGCGTAGAAAATGTCAAATATGATTTTTCTGCTTAAGCACTGAGTAATTAAGGTAAATTTTTAATTAGAAAAATTTACCGCCCAGGGCAAGATTCGAACTCAGTAATACGTGGCAACGTGGCACCCATACTGTCCGTCACCAATCCCGGCAACAATCGACATCACAACGATTTTCTCCGATAGTCCCATTTCTCCCCACCAGATTTTACATTCAATGTTTAGCTGCGAACACGTTGCGATCTAGTCCGTAATAAAAGCCGTCTTATTACTGGAACGGGAAACATCAAATGGCCGCCGCGATCTCCTGATCTAGTAGTTTATTATTATTTTCAGAATCCTTTTTTATTTAACTTATTTTTAATTTTATTAGAATTACGCTTTTGTTTGTGTCATGCAGCGTGAACGCAGCTTAATAATTCTCTGCATTTACTGAAAGGAAAAACAAAAACAAATCCTTGCAACACGTAAATATTATTTCTGAACGCATTACAAACACCCAAGTCAGTGGTCCAATAGTTACTGCTAACTTGTATTTTCGAGCACGTATCGGTCGCGCTGGCATTGGAGAGGAAAGTAGGGGTGCCACGTTGTCACGTATTGCATGAATTGATCGCCTATGGCTAATGAAAATTGACACATGGTGTATACCTATATATGTATATATTAATAGTACGCTGTCGTTGGTCTAACGATACTCGTAACACAATAAAAATTGACAATTACATGTGCAACGTTTCGTTTATTCAATTAATAAACTTCTTCATAGCTAAAACATGATTAAAAATACATATAATTCAGTCTACAAATTTTCAAGTTATCATTTGCCTCTGTAATTTTTCTTATTGCTAAATACATAAGTCTATCAATAAATTACATGGCATCGACTAACAATTTTACTATTCACACGTGTGTGCGTCAACTACGAAGTGTCTCATGTGTTAGACACACCTGTGTACCTTATACTTTTTTACAAAAACAAAAAAAACATCAAACACCAATAAGTCCACAATGTTCCTGTTATAGTGATACAGTACTGAATGTATATGTATATGTATATATAGGTAGCGGTAGCCAAAACATGTAAAATGTACAAAAATTAGAAAACTAATACAAACTTAAAATGACTGGAAGAATACAATTACTATCTTATTACCCCTGCATATACGTTCAATATTTGTAATGCTGAATCGTCTTTAATATTAATAGTATTTTCAGACTTATATATATATATATATATATATATTTTCGAGAAACAATCCCTTAGTAAGATTATTTTCTCTATCTAAAATTCTGGGGTTCGCAAAATCAAACACATGACCAAATTCAAAATGATGCCTTGACAAAGCTGTTTGTTCTCTTTTATTTTCATTATTATCAAAACAATCCTGTTTATGATTTTGTACACGTCTGGTCAGGTATTGGTTTGTTTGTCCCACATACACTCCTTCACATTGTATGCAACTCATTTCATATACAACATTAGATCTATATAGTAATGGGACGGGATCCTTCAACTTTGTAAACAGATTCGCAATGGTTTTGGAGTTGTAAGTGTTGGGTATCGTTATTCTTTAAAATTTTTATCGAACTAGGGGTCAAACCGCTTATGTATGGCAAACTAAAATATCCCTTATTTACATTTTTTACACACTGAGGCTTGTCATTATCATTCACTTCCCCACCCATAATAGTAAGCGCTTTTGATAATCCATTATTATTACTGTATAACATATTATTTATAAAGTTCTTAGGATAACCATTCTTTTGGAGAATATCAGTAATCAAATTATAGTTCTTTCTGTGAAATCTTTCATGGCTTAACCTACTTACTCTATTTTTCAATTCCAGAATGGTGTTACGTTTGTAATGGAAACTGTGTTGTGAGTTATAATTCAGGACTCTACCCGAGCTCACGTCCTTCAAGTGCAATCCGTCAACAGACTACCCCCATTGTCCCTGATCACTGTAGTGTCCAAAATGTGTATTCTGTTATTCTTCTCCACCTCCAACGTAAACTGTATATGTTTATCTATACTATTAAACAAACCCAACATGTTATCAATCTCACTCGAAGGAACGGCCATAATTATGTCATCCACATAACAATAAAACAGTGGAGTGTTGAACGGTAACCGAATAGCAATTTTGCTTAAAATATCATTCATTACAAAGTTAGCTAATACCGGTGACGCCGGGTTACCCAGAGCAGTACCAAAACCTTGTTTGTAAAACCTCCCCCCATAACCAAAGTAACTGCTATCAAAAAGGAAATCTATTATTAATTTAAAATGTGTCTTATCTATTGTTGTAAATTCAGATATCCGTTCCCAATTAGCATCCACGGAACTCATTACTAAATATTTTGGAATGCTTGTGAACAACGATCGAGCATCGAGTGAGATCAACACAAAACTCTCGGGCAATCTCATCCAGCAATCAACTCCACGAAAGTATATGAATTCGACAAACTGAAATGGAAACTCTTTACCACATTACCCAGAATATTCGAGACAAATTTCCCTAAATTATATGCAGGCGAACCTATACAAGATACTACCGGACGCAGTGGGTAATCTGCCTTATGGATTTTCGGCAAACCATATAGTTTGGGTGCCACTGAATTAGTTGGATATTAAAGCTGTCGAGAAAGCAAGATATCGTATTTATCAGTTTTTTTTTTACTATTGTTCAAGATAGAAATGTGAAATTTTCTGTACAACTCCAATATAGATATGAGTACACGGAAAGGTTGTCAGATTATGTAATTTTTTGTCACAACCATCTATTTTTTTTATTCCAAATTAAAGTAAAATGTACGTGTGTTTCTCGGTCAAAATCTGAAATAATTAAATGAAGTTGATCAAAACGAATGTAATTCACGTGTAGACCAATGTTTTCTTGTGAGATATAGCTTGAATTTCGGAAAAAACTTTAATTTGAGTAATTAAATTAAGAAATTCCGGAATGGTGCGGTATTAAATTATGTGTATTTTATCAGCGCCTTCAACTCTTGCCTACTTCTTGGCGCCGCCTATGGGACTGTCCGAACTTTTTACGGTAGTCTGGAGTATTTTATTTCACTTATTCTCTCCTCACTCCAATTTTACCAAATCGACTTTAATATCCCCTTAATAAGGAAATACATTTGGCTTTCGGAGAGTGTAAGTTCTTTAATAGATCAAAAGAGGACAGCATAAAGTTTCGCACTACTGCTATTCTCTATAGTATAATAACGGATTAAATAAAAATTGTGAATCAATATACAAAATATGGTAATGTGGTAAATGATGTTTTTAATAAGGTTTGAACTTTCTTATAGTGAATGAAATGCATTTTTTCTAGTAATCAGTATATTTTCCTTTAATGTATGTTACTTTATAACTTGAAAGAAATGACCCACAACCTTTATGGTTTTAAATATGAAATCAAGTCTTGCTTTTCGTTCAAGAAGCACGACTTGCAACCGATTATTTAAAATTTAAAAAAATATTCTATTAAACACAATACTTTAGCGTATTACAACGCATCTATTGCAAGAAATTATTGACATGTATTGAATAACTTTATATTTATTGACAAAAATATTATCTTTAATAATAAGAAATAAAAGTAATTAAAATCAAATTTGCTCAGTTTTGTATGGTCTCGTAATTTATATTCATTATGTAACGGTACATATTAGCAGCGAATAGGTCATGCAAAACAAATATTATTTCTTTCAATGAATCATTCACTGAACATTACATATCATCTGCCAAGACACGTAACCGAAGGGTTTAAGAGAAGTTAATGTATTGTATTATTTTGTTTTTTTCAGCATACAGTATATCGAACTATTTCTACTTTAGTTGATTTAGACGTCCATTTCCGCAAGTTCGTTGCTACCAGAAGCAATTTGAAATATATTGCACGAAATTGAAATTTTCATTTTAAATCGCCTCTCATCCGTTTCACCAGTAACAATTTGCCAGCGATTTTGTTTCATAAATAATCAACCATTCGTGAAAGCTTGTACTAGTTGTTACTTATATAATATACCTTATTCGCTTATGATATATATGATTAATTCTTTCTCGCTCTAACTTGCCGTAATATCATATTTCATTCAATTCCACGTGTCGTTCTGTAAGTTTTTATAGAAACACAATAATCCCTGTCGCAATATTTTTAGGTTAGTCATTGGGAAAGAGGTATTTTTCTCATTCAAATGCCACGATCCACAAGGATAAAGATGTTATGTATGAGTGATGCAAGGGGCTTCACTGGCTTTTCCGCTTTAATAAAACAAATGAACATTAATTATAAGTTGGTAACGTTTTGAATGTAAACGATCATAAGATTATGTAGAATTATATGTGAAATTACTTAGACTAGATCTATTTAGACTGGGCCAATTAAGTTATTTTATTAATATGTTGGATTTCAGAACTGACATAATATCACAACGTAAATTTTCTTCATGATGAATGATAAATCTATAAAGCTGACACTGTTAAAGAGTTTCATTGTGAATTATCGCCATTATTAGTTCTATTTATCATCTTCCAAAGTACCCTTACTTTTATGCTTGTTAACAGTTTTTGCATCATCTTAGAAAAAGAAATAGAAACTTAAGAGATATCTGTTAAATGAGTTACAGGAGTGTGGAAGTTAGGAGGTTTATTAACTAATCTCTCCTTCCAATTTATTTACAATTAGTATTTTGATTAAGTAATTTTACTTTCTTAAAAGAGTAGTATTGTGATGACAAAAATATTTGACCTCAAGATTTATGCAGATGCATGTATTTCGAAGTTCATAGATATCGAAGTGGATTTTGAGAAGCTTTCTCTCTCTCTCTTTCTCTCTCTTTTTCTGACCACGATAGCGGCCAAACGGCTAAACTTATCAATACCAAACTTTATATTCAGAAATACAATCTTCTAGAGGACTGTTTTATTAATTTTTTTTAATAAAAAACATTTTCAAAAATCCTACCGCAAGCAAGTATTTTTTTCATAGAAAAATAGTTTTTTGCGAATATCTGACAGGTCATGCCTTCTAGACAGAAATAGTAAGAGTATGAAAGTATTTAAAACTTGATTTTGATAATTTTTGTATAAAAAAAAATATTTCTCAAATTATGCCTTCTATAGAGATTTATAAAGAAAATAAAAACGCTTTGAGCTGGATTCGGGATAATTTCTGTATGAAAAAAAATTCATAATTCGGACCGAAAGTAACATTTTTACTCACAGGTTTATTTTATATAATAAGGAAGTATTTAAATGACGAACATGTTCGACCTCTAGGGAATACAAAAGTACTCAAAAGAAGAGTAGGTCTTCTAATCCTATCAGAAACAATTTTGTGCGAATATCTCTCAAGTCATGCTCTTTAGACAAAGCAGATTGTGATTCAAGCACACCGGTAAATTAGATGCTCACCCATAGACTCTTTTATGAATCCAGTGAGCACGAATCTTATTCACACACTCATTTGCCAAAATTAGATCAAAACATGTAACTAAGTGCCCCAGGATCAATAGCATTAGCATGCATTCTCACGTTAAGTTGATGATATCTCCAGAGCACATAACAAACTTCATGATTGCACAGGCGCTCATTCCACTTATCATTAACAGATCTATTGAACGAGTGCCTATTAAAACAATTATGTGCAGATATTTATTGAAATTATATTATAAATCTCCAATAATTAATACAATTTTGAAAAATGAGTACTTAAATGATCATGCTAATTGTTTTAAGAAGTATAAAGTTTAAAGAATTGTAGTTTCGTACTTATCCATATCTTGAGTATCTAATTACACTGTAATCCTTATAATAATAAATTGACACTTATATACTATAGATGTATTACACAAATTAAAATTTTATATCCGCATTGAAAATAATTCAATATAAGTGCAACATGACTATTCTATATGCATTATACTAAAGTGTAGGATGTTTTTCTAAAACCACATACATCTTCTATTTATTTTCAGGTTTTTAACTGCTCGCTGTAGAGCCTTAAATTTCTTCTGCATGGCCTTTATATAGATATTGTTTAATTACAAAAGACTTCAATTAAAATGATATTTCCGTTTTGTAGAGGAAATTTAGTAAAAGTATAATGCTGTGTTACCACTCTTGACAAAACCAATGCTTATAAATTATAATGTCAGAAAACCAGTAGAAGTGACTAAGATAAGCATTAATGTTGTAAGCAATGATGTTGCTTGCTATTATTTGCTACTACATTCATAAATCACGTATTTCTGTTGCTAGTTATTTTCAATTTCAAAAGTGTTTTCGATGGTTCCCTCACTGAACAGTTTCTGCACAGATAAAGCCATGGTGCTTTATTTCAGGTGCCATGGGTGCAAACAATTTATTACAGGGAAATCGCTGAGATATAGATTCAAATGGTGTGTTGGAGCTGTAGTGGGTATATAATATTGTATGAACCATAACAAGGAGCTAAATGCGAAATAAAAAAAAAACAACGTCTTGGAAAGATTGGCGTCTCTTGTTGTGTTATAATACTTTAGCTATTAATTATTTTAATAAAAAATGTATCTACTTTAGCGCCAAATCGAAATTTGAACTTATATATAGCCTAGTCACTTTATAAAAATATATCTTTTTTGTACAGCAAAATTTACTTAGTCGATCGCCCGGTACATATTTATTACTCTTAAATCTTTACATTTTTTGGGTAAGGGAGTCTTTAACTGTTTTCTTGTTTTGCGAGATTGTGTAATTTAATCGTATAGTAATATATGCGCGTGTTTAATCTATCTATGTTCGGAAAATGTATGCTTAAATTCACAGATAATATTGAAATGATGTTATAATTGTAGGTATCTGGTATATTTCGGGATCAAATTATTTTTTCCCTTTTATCCCGGTATATTTTCCCTATTTGCGTGATATAACACCAATATAGTTAGGGAAACAAGTGAGTACACGTTCTTAGAATAATTCTTTTATTAATTTTATGTATATTTTGATCAAAACCTTGATCGCGCTAATATAGTATTCACTGTCAAGGTACAATAAATACATAATTTTATTTATTTGTATTTATAATAGGTGATTTGTGGGTATATATTGTTTATCTGAAGGTTTGATGACGTAGTGTTTATTCCAAGATCTCTGTTAATCTATATTTAACTTACCAATGCTATATACAAAGTTAATAATTAGCATTTCACATTTTTTCGTCATAATCTTTCACAATCGTTGTTAGGATATAATTATATATTTTGGAAATTCATACATCTAACGTAAAATACCTAGCTATTAACTATGCTGGTTAAAAAAGTGTATTGTTTAAATAGTTGGGATTTCTAATGTTTGATTTCTTGAAATGTATAAATTTGCTCACTTCTGACGATAAATAAAAGTTGGTATTTTTAGTATAATACATTTTATTAATTGGTACTAAGTAAACGACCTTGGCAAAGACTTATGTAAATATTATAATGAGCTAAACAGTTGGCTACCTACAAATATTTATGTACGTGTGCGACTAGGTATGATTTCGTAGATTATTCTTTGTTTTTACGCACTTCATTGTTACATTAATTAAATTCGAAGTTTTTACTAAACAAATAGTTAATTGAAATGAAAGGATATACGAGTAGAAAAAGTATTTGTATACTTACAGATTTCATTTGTTTAAATTATGTTAGAAAGAAATTATACAAATTCAGGTAATAGTTGTTTACGTACCAAGTCAGAAAAGTGGGTCTTTACCGAACGAGTCTGAGATTATGAACCGAGCGACCGTAGGGAGCTAGGCGAGTTCGATAATAGTATATTAAAGGACAAGTTTCATTTTGACGTTTCAAAGTACGAATTCAGAGTTTAAGAAACGAGTGGCGTAGCCACGAGTTTCTTAACTGAATGAGTGCTTTAATGTCAAATGAAACGTGTCTTTTATGCTATTTTTTGCAATTAGTTTTAAAATTTCTCTTTTTGTAAAAGCAAAACGAGAAAAATTTGATAATCAAGGGAAATTTTGTGGCGGTTGTCACCTTGGTTTGGCACAAGATTTAAATTGACAAGTTAATTTAAAATTGACACATTTTTGATAATTTTCAACAGAATGTTTCTACTGCACACGGTATCACTATCACTTCGAAAGATAATTCAAACGTTAATATAAATGTTTATAATAGTTGTACTATTTCAAAGATTAATTAAAAATATCAAATCTTACAATGAATTTCAATATAAAAACCTCAAACTTGCTTACAAAATGTCATATTGACATCTCCATTTCTGTTGCAATGTGACCAACTTAAAATAAATCTGTTTAAATGTTCCATTTCTATTACGCAACTATACTCCATTCAGTCTAAGAATAAAGCATTGGGAAAGATAGGGCTTAAAATAAACGTTTGTGATTGGTTGAAATCGAGTGTGCATTTACACCGGCAAAATAATCGCATTTAGCTCGTTCTGTCAAAAATTTGTTTACTGACAGTTTTGTTCAAAGATTTTGTCGATTTCCGTATTTTACATAGTTATTTGTTGTTAATATTCTTAAAAAATAGTTCTTCTTAGAACTCGCAAGTGAAATATTCATTTGTTAAGGTATTTTATCAATTTCGTTATTTCGTAATCGCTAATATTCTATAGTACGGCGGAAGCATTTTACCAGGTCCTTCAAAAAATCGTAAAGGGAAACACATAAGATCTGGACAAAGGCAAATGGCTTATAATGTGTACATTAAGCATAAAGACAATATGTCTAAAACAGCTGCAGTCAATCAAACAGCAGAGGAAGTGGGTATTAATAGGAATACAATGTACTGCATTATTAAAGAAATGGAATTATATGGAGTTCCAATTTCTCCTCCAAGAAAAAGAAATTATCGTCATACTTACAATAAATTGGATGAAGCACAAAAAAGTACAATTAGACGACATGTGCATTCCTTTTTCTTGAGGAATGACTTACCAACTTGTACAAAAATGTACGTAAATGTCAAAATATAATGATATCAGATATGTATATCCCTGCTATCCATCTGACAGTAAACATATGTTTTACTTGTTTTCAAAATACAAAGTTCATCGTGTGTAAACTGTGCTCATATTGTAGCGCCATCTACTTTATTCTTAGACTGAATGGAGTATAGTGCTGTAATAGACCCTATTACAGCACTAGTGAAATAAATGGTATGATTACGGTACTAATTGCAAAAAGACACTTTACTAACGTGGTGCATACGAAACATTATCTTCAACCCTAAAAATGTATAATTTAAAAGATGGAGTTATAACTTTTATTATGACAAAGTAAACATATAGAAAAATAACAGCAAATACAAAGTAAATATAATTCTTGTCTGATATATTAAATGTGAACGAACAAGGCTGGCACTAAATCGTGAGGAAATTAACAAAATTATTAGGAAAATCGTAAATAATAATTTAAGGTAACCAAAGCAAAGGAATTGTAAAAGTATAGGGTTAAAAAGGGCGTCAACAGTAACTAGAAATTACAACGCTTTAAAAATGTGAAAACGAATCGAAGATAAAATAAAATAATCTCTTTACTGATAAGAAGCTGAAATACAACATTAAGCACACAATACAGAAGGAAATGTTAACATAAAACTAGAAGAAGTAGAAACATCTGTGTGAAATTTAAAGAATTGCAAAGCACCAATTATGGACATGAGACAAGCAGAATTACTTAAGAAAAACATCAGCTACTACATAAAATTATTAATGAAGCGTGGATGACAAAAAAGTTCAGCAGGATTGAAGAACTTCGCTCATTATTCCAATCTACAAGAATGAATATTACCGAAGCATATGAAATTGTGTTGGAGAAATGACTGAGAAGATTCTTAAAACAGAAGTATTCATGGGGTGCAGAGTGGATTTCGATCAGGATACAGCTCACAAAATGTATATTTACAATGAGAAATATAACAGATAAATACCTAGAACTTGGTTGAAAAAGTTGTGAGACGGAAAGTATGGACGTGCCTTGGAAAGTAATGCTGTAGAAAACGGAGCAACAGAAGAAATAAAATCACTTATACGAGACATAACAATAAAAACCAGCAACATAGAAGCTGAAAAATTCCGAACCACTCAGGGGGTAAGACAAGGAGGAAACCTCAATCCGATGCTGTTCATTATATTCACGAAGGATATAGTAACAAAATACATATATAGAGAAGACGCGTTATATTCAATTGTACGTCATTGATGACGTTTACATGTTGTCATAACTGTATTAGAGGAACTAAAAGTTACTTTGTTAAATTATATTTGATGGCTTTTATTTCATTAGTTTAAATAGAAAATTTATAAATTGATCGTAATATACGTATTCATGACAAATACACACATAATTTCCGTTTCAATATTAAGTTTCCCTCTTACATATTTTTAATAGACTAATAGTTCAATTCGGTGTTGGCAGTAAATCATATCTCTCAATAAGGCGTGTGCTGTGTATATTTTTCCTGTCAAATTTTCTTGTTTATTTTTGTTTAAATTACGTTACGAAAGACGGAAGTTGAGAAAGAGTGAAGTGTTAGAGCATTTGAGAATATTTTTTTTTGATTAAATCAAATGTCACTGACAGAAATAAAAATAGATCCGGCAACATAAACAAGACGAGTCGTCATGGATCTAGTATGACCTACAATTGAAAGTAACGCGTTTCCTCTATAGGATATAATAAAACAAAAGACAAGTGAGGAAAGTGTTGAACAATATAGAAATTAAGACGTTTCGGTATTATAGATATTATCTTTATCAATTAACTAAAACATTCAAATATTAACGAACTATTAATAAATATTTTTTGACAAATATATTGGCGGAAAATATTATACAGTAATACCTTTTACAGTTTTATTATAATTATAATTGTGAAGCTTAAAATAAAAGCAAATGTTTATTATTTGGGATTTACTAATAGTTCTTTCAATTGTGAATGAACACTAAGTAATAAGAGACACTTATTTCTATATATATAAAATAAATATTTGCTATTGTGATCGGTTTAGTACCTCTCTAACAGTACCTACTACCTATATCTATTTACACAACAAGCTGATTTAAAACAAAAACACGAAGCAAACGAACAAACGGTGACTTCCTCGGAGGACTCTGTAAAAAGAAACTAGATTTTAAGAGACGTACAAAAAAACGACTTTAAGGTTTCTTCGACCATATCATTTTACAAAATCACTCCCTTAATAAAATTCCCATGAAATTCAACCCATCACCGATGAACCAAGTAAAAGTAAATCATGGTGGCAGCGAAGATCGAAGACCGAAAATAAAGTAGTAAAAAGGGAAACAAAACATATTCACATGCACGTGCAATATCAGCGTCCATGTGCAGATTCGATATTGGTGTGGCGGTTATGTCGGTGTTAATTTTATTCTGGTCTAGAAGATATTGCGTGATGACGTTATTTGAACGCACCTGTTAGGTAAATATCGCAGGTTTATTATTAAATACATAATAACTAACATGAATTATTCAATTACTTAACTTCTAGAAGCATACTTACAGTATTAACAATTATTATAAATATCAAATCATTATAAATATCAAAATACATTATAATATGCTCAACTAACAATACAGAATACAGTTTATCATAAAACAGTCTTGACATAAAGCTTGCGGTAGTAACTATTTTTAAATGTTATCACGGAAAATCTTGAGTTCAATGCCTTTAATGTTAACGCTCAATACCTTATACAGTGCGAATATAAATTAAGGAATAAAATTCGTTACACTTTTATCGCTACTCTTTGGCAATTTTCCTCGGCCAATTTTCATTTTTAAATCCCCACCTGTTGGCATAAATATAGCTTTCTATCATAACCAGTGGCGGCGCAAAAGGGGGAAACTCAAAAAATGGAAATTGCAATGTTTCAAAATTTTCGGGAAGATCGCTTTATAGTCTATCTAGCAATATTTTTTTTAATAAATCGGTAGAAAGAAACAAGAAGAAAATAGCTTTCAATATCACAACGCCATAATTCCTTTAAATTTCTCCCTGTAAACATACACAAACAACCTAAATAAGTACCCTTATCGGATAAGATGCTCAAACTGAGATCCATCAACTTCCTGAAAGATAGCCACATGGTTTTCAAATTTCCTGCCTTCAGTCGTCGATGTTATGGGGTTTGTGCTGTATATTTTTACTTCCTTCTAAAAAATATCCGACGAACGCGCAGGCCATTCCAGAGATCAAAGGTTTTGTCCACAAAATTGCGTGCTAGCCTAGCAGAGTGCGTGGTAGTTCCATCCTGCTGGTACCCACTATGAGGATGTGGCAAGTTTAGACCTACTAGATTTAAGTATAATTGAGTTGATGCGGGAACTAACTCACCCTTCAAAAAATTTAAATACATTTCTCCTGTTAGTTTACTCTCAAAAAAATATGGTTTTGAGTCGATCCACTAATCCTGAGCAAACGTTGACTTCTGTCCGCTAAACAGTAATTTGGATCCGTGATTGTTTTGCAGTACTCTAAGCGGTAATCTGTATCATCTTCATTCAATTTGTGAACCAGCTCAAGCTTATAAGGGTGCTATTTTTCAATTTTTAAATATTTCAACGTAAAATAAAACAACAAATTTGTTTATATCTTCACTATATTTATTTACAAAAATGTAAATGCTGTAACGCGTTTCGCTAACACTGTAGCTTTCTCAAACAGCGGTGGTATAATAACTACTCTACAAGTGAAATACGTATATGTTTGGCAATTGCAAGTATATATGACTCACAGAACAAAAAAAGAGAAAAGAAGACAGGGGGTGGGAAAGACATAAGAGGCACTTCATCACAATAGGCACACGGAAAAAACCCTAAACGAATAAGTTTAGTAATGGAGAACGGTTAATATCTAGTTGGTCATTAAGTAAATTCCCAGAATTTTTGTTTTTATTTATTTCAAGGGCTTCTAAGAGATTTAATTTATGAGATTTATTTTGTACATGTAAAATTTCAAACTCCGGATCAAACAAACGGTTTTCTGATATTAAGTGATTTGAGTAATTAGAATCTAGTTTTTTGTTATCATAACTACGTTTATGTTCTGAAATTCTAGTTTTGAAGTTTCTGAACGTTCTCCCAATATAAATTTTGTCACAATTACTACCACATTTTAATTTATATACTCCAGATTTATTAAATTTTGACGGTTTGGATTTACTGTTTTTAATGAACCTAGATAAATTGTTATCTGTTTTAAGGCATATATTTAGGTCTAAAGTTTCTAAAAATGTTTTAATTTTAACTGAGGGTTTACCTATGTATGTTAAACATTTATATTGATTATTTTTATTTTTATCTAAGGGGAATATTTCATCTAAAGTTTGTTTGTGCGTTTTCTTAGCTATGATATTATCAATTAACTTTGGATCGTAGTTATTATTAACTGCTATTTGTTTAATAATATTTAGTTCTTTGTTATAGTTATTAGTAGTTAAGGGAGTTGTTAGAAGTCTGTGTATCATACTATTGTACGCTGCTAATTTATGGCTATGTGGGTGGGCTGAACTGTTATGAATTGTTATATCAGTGTGTGATGGTTTATGAAATATGGAAAAATCATGTTTATTATTTATTTTCGAAATAGTAAGGTCTAAAAAGTTGATAGAGTTATTTTGTTCTGTTTCTATGGTGAATTTGATATTACTATGGATAGTATTTATATATGTAACAAAGTTATCTAGTTGTCTAGTGGTCCCCGTGAAGCTGGCAAGAATGTCATCTACATATCTGTACCAATACACAAATTTGTTACTCATTGGGTGTTTATGAATTGATTTTTCGATATTGTCCATAAAAACTTCGGCTAGTAGTGGACTGAGAGGGTTACCCATAATCAAACCATCCTGGCTACTGTAAATTTCACCGTTAAAATGAAAATAATTTTGATTTAAACAAACTTTTAATAAAGAAATAATGTCAGAATGAATTACCGGATTTACTTTATTGTACGTAAGCAAGTTATCAACAAGTGTTATAGTTTCTTTAGGAGGGATGCTGGGAAATAGATTTGTTACATCAAATGATATAAACTTGGAATTATCTGGTAGATTGATATTTTGAATTTTATTGATTAATTCGGTTGAGTTTTTTATAGAAAATTGTGGCTTAAATGAACAAAATTTGGAAATGATATCTATAAGTAGTTTCGAAACATTAAAAGAAGGAGCTGTAAAAAATGACACAACCGGTCTAATTGGATACTCATTTTTATGAAGTTTAATTAATGAATAAAGTTCTGGGTGTTGAGGGTTTGATAAAAATAATCTGTATTTTTCTTTTTCGTTTATGATTGATTTGGCGTTCTCTACAGCTACCTTAATTTCTTTCTGAAATTTATTCGTAAACACCCAATGAGTAACAAATTTGTGTATTGGTACAGATATGTAGATGACATTCTTGCCAGCTTCACGGGGACCACTAGACAACTAGATAACTTTGTTACATATATAAATACTATCCATAGTAATATCAAATTCACCATAGAAACAGAACAAAATAACTCTATCAACTTTTTAGACCTTACTATTTCGAAAATAAATAATAAACATGATTTTTCCATATTTCATAAACCATCACACACTGATATAACAATTCATAACAGTTCAGCCCACCCACATAGCCATAAATTAGCAGCGTACAATAGTATGATACACAGACTTCTAACAACTCCCTTAACTACTAATAACTATAACAAAGAACTAAATATTATTAAACAAATAGCAGTTAATAATAACTACGATCCAAAGTTAATTGATAATATCATAGCTAAGAAAACGCACAAACAAACTTTAGATGAAATATTCCCCTTAGATAAAAATAAAAATAATCAATATAAATGTTTAACATACATAGGTAAACCCTCAGTTAAAATTAAAACATTTTTAGAAACTTTAGACCTAAATATATGCCTTAAAACAGATAACAATTTATCTAGGTTCATTAAAAACAGTAAATCCAAACCGTCAAAATTTAATAAATCTGGAGTATATAAATTAAAATGTGGTAGTAATTGTGACAAAATTTATATTGGGAGAACGTTCAGAAACTTCAAAACTAGAATTTCAGAACATAAACGTAGTTATGATAACAAAAAACTAGATTCTAATTACTCAAATCACTTAATATCAGAAAACCATTTGTTTGATCCGGAGTTTGAAATTTTACATGTACAAAATAAATCTCATAAATTAAATCTCTTAGAAGCCCTTGAAATAAATAAAAACAAAAATTCTGGGAATTTACTTAATGACCAACTAGATATTAACCGTTCTCCATTACTAAACTTATTCGTTTAGGGTTTTTTCCGTGTGCCTATTGTGATGAAGTGCCTCTTATGTCTTTCCCACCCCCTGTCTTCTTTTCTCTTTTTTTGTTCTGTGAGTCATATATACTTGCAATTGCCAAACATATACGTATTTCACTTGTAGAGTAGTTATTATACCACCGCTGTTTGAGAAAGCTACAGTGTTAGCGAAACGCGTTACAGCATTTACATTTTTGTAAATAAATATAGTGAAGATATAAACAAATTTGTTGTTTTATTTTACGTTGATTTCAATGGATCTTCACCAAGTAAAAGCCACATCTATCCAATTTTTAAATATTTCATCACTGATCTCTGAATTAATCCGTCGTTCACAGATAATCCTCGGGATGTTAGATGTGGATTTTCTTGTAGGTCGATTGGCGTATCAAGTGTAACGTCTAGGGGGAACTTCGAGTAAAAAGGCCAGAATCGATGTTTAATATTCCCTTCTTCACTGAACTTGGTTTCTATTTTCCATCTTATATTTATTATTATATAAAGTGCAAACCTCCATTTGAGAACGGGGTTTATCACCACAGCCGAACATAATTAAGATATCAATCCTTTTCTTTTTTAATGAAACTTCTCATTTTAATTAGAGTTGAAGTAGAACACAATTTCCCGCTTTTGAATTGGTACCGTTAAAGACTTAGTTGTTAAACATTCACTTAGAGCACATTATATGGTTATTAGGAGAATATAATAATTAGGTATGAATAAGGGTTGAAAAACTTATGAAATTTGTAGAATATGTATTTAGTAATAAAAAATGTACTATTTGAAGAAGCAAAATCGCAGTGTAACGTGTCATATTTTTGAATAAATTGTGATTTATCTGGTCGTTTAACAATATATCCATACATTTAAGTTTGTTTATTTCTAAGGCTTCAAGTAAATTTAATGTTAAGCTTTTTGGTTGTGAATGTAGAATCTCAAATTTATTGTTGAAATTATGATTATTATCTAACAAGTGAATTGCGTAATTTGAATCTGTCTTTTTATTATTAAAGCTCTTAAAATGTTCATTTATTCTTTTGTTAAAGTTTCTTCCTGTTTGGCCTATATATGTTTAGTCCAGTCCCTACATGTTACTCTATAGACTCTTGATTTTTTACTTTAACTTATCTTTGTTTTATTGTTTTTATATTTTTTCCTAAAGAATTATTAGTTTTGTATCCTACATTTATATAATATTTTTCCTATTTTTTCGTTTGTTGATCCTATCATCTTTCATAATTACTCAATTTCTCTTTGTTATTGGATAAACCATTCCTATTGCCTTATAATATTCCTTTTTCCTCAAGATTTCATCTACTGTATTTGGGTTGTATGTATAGTTTTTTGCTATATGCTTTATTATGTTTAATTCTTTAAGAAAATTTTTTTCATTTAATGGAACTCGTATCAATCTATGGATCAGAAAGGCCTGTAATTTTTGACTAAATGGGTGACAAAAGCTTTTGTCAATGATAACATAGTTTGTGAAATATTGAAAAAACATGTCTGTTTTGTTCTCTTGAAATTGCAAGGTCTAAGAAATTTAAACTGTTATTTACTTCTTTTTCTATCGTGAACTTAATATTTTTGTGGGTATTATTTATATATTGTAAAAATTGATTTAATTGTCTGTCGGCTCCACTGAAACAAGCTAAAACATCATATACAATTAAGAGGAGAGTAATTGTATTTGTAGATCATTTTCTGTCTCAGCCACGATAGCATCGTAGTATTCTCCAGTTATTGAAACGTCCTTATCTTTGTTATCAATCCGCTGTGTTCCATCTGTGTCCCAAAACACAGTAGTCATGCGCTTCCCGGCCGAATATGTCACCTAAAACTTCTTGGGTGGTGGTGTGCCATTTACTTTCTTATACGTAGTATAAGGAAGTATTGTAATGATGAAAATTTTCGATCTCGAGATTTTTGCAGATGTCCACGTTTTGAACTCCCCTGATACCAAAAAAGTGGTTTTAAAAAAATTTCTCTCTCTCTCGCTGTGTGTCCGTGTGTGTCTCTGTGTGTGTCCGTGTGTGTGTGACCATGATAGCGGTCAAACCGCTACAGTTATCAATTCCAAATTTTGTATTTACCAGTATAATCTCCCTGTTGAGAACTGATTAGATTTTCAGTAAAATCTGCGCGACCGGAAGTAGTAGTTTACTTCAGTAAGAAAATAGAATTTTTCAAATATTTCATCAACTACTAATTGTGGTTTTTAAAAATATCTGTGTGTGTGTGTCGGTCTATCTCTCCCTCTCTGTGTGTGTTTGACCACGATAGCGATCAAACCGCTGTAGATATCTATTTCAAATTTTGTATTTACGTGTATAATCTCCCTCTTGTGATCTGATTAATTTTTCAGTAAAATCGGTAGACCGGAAGTAGTAGTTTACTTCAGTGAAAAAATCGAATTTTGCAATAATTTCGTCAATAACTAAGTTTAAACATATTTCTAAAAAAAAAATTCAATGGTACATACTCAAAATTAAATTTGAGAAAAATTATGTTAAAAAAGTTTTTCGAAATTCCTACCGGAAGTAGGTCTTTTACTTTTACTGAATAGCGACTTCTTGCAAATATGCCGTAAATTATGCATTTTGTATACATTTTTCAAGAGTACAAAAGTATTTAGAGTTAGATTTGCAATGTTTTTTGTATAAATGAAATTTCAAAATTTGGACCGGAAGTAGTACTTTTACTCTTAGCAAGTAGCATTCTTTTTATAATATCTTGCAATGTATGTATTCTATAGAGATTTATTAAGAGAATAGAAATACTTAAAACAGGCTTTTGATTACTTTTTGCCTAAAAAAATTGTTAAAATTCTATAATTTAAAACGCTCATACGTATAAGAAAGTCGTGTGGTCGCAACACCTCTTTTTTATATTTGAAATGTATACTATTATATGTAAACCAGCCACAGCACTGTTTCTCACTTATTAGTTTTCTTCAGAATGTCATTATCAAGAAGTGTATGCTGATTAAATAATATATGTAGAATAGCCTTACTTTAAGAAGTTCGATTCTAAAAAGTCGTTTATATTTACAATATTCAGAAATAGCAGTCAGTAATGTATTATGTATTGTGAAATACCAACTTTCTGACAGACGTATTAGTAATATCATTAAAATATTCGTAGCCAATATATTGAAAAGTAATAAATTAAAGTAATCTATCATTGAATATATTGACAACGAATAATTAATGTTATAAGAATAATTGATTAATTATTTTAGATAATGTACAAATTTAACACATATTTGATGTATTTATATATGATATTAAATTTTGGACAATAACGTGGTTGCATAACATTAAATTAAATACCTTTCATAAATCTAGATTATTAAAATTGAAAAACAGTTCCTTTTCGTGATCAATATTTCGATAATACAGATATCTTTTTTTTAATACGCAAAAACGTAGTATTGCATAATATTTTTTATACTATATTTTAAAAAATAATACTTATTACACTTAGTAATATTTATAATAGACAAATACTTCTTGAGACAGATGAAAGACAAGACAATCTTTCACGTTCCCAAAGATAACAAAAGTAATAAATTCAAACGTACTGTGAATATACAGGCTTGTTATAAAGTAAGGGATATACTTTAACTTATTATAACTTTTTAACAAATTAAGTTAATATCAAAAACTAAACGAAATTTAATTATTTAAATAATGGGATTTTGTATGCCCAAACCCAGTTACCGCAAATGTTCAATATGTCCTCCATTTTGATCTTGTAAAATCAGCAACCGTTCCTCTAAATTGTACACTGCATTTCTTAACATTTCTGGTTGAATTGCACCAATTTGCTCCGTAATATTGTCTTTTAATTCTTGTAGCGTTGTTGGTCTTCTTCTAAACACTAAATTTTTTAAATGACTCCACAGCCAGTAGTCCGCTGGGTTAAGATCAGGTGATCTTGGTGGCCATGAATTTGCAAAATGTCTGCTTAAAACGCGACCTTGAAAAACGTTAGTTAAAAATTCTTTAGCTGGTCGGAAAATGTGCGGAGGTGCTCCAACCTGCATAAAAATCATGTTTTCAATTCTGTGGCGCTCGTCTTGCAGCTGTGGAATAACATAACCTCTTAACATTTGCAAGTATCGTTCACCGTTAACAGTTACAGATACGGCTTCTCCATTCTGTAGCTCTTCGAAGAAATACGGACCAATGATAAAATCAGCTGTAAAACCGCACCAAACGGTGACTTTCTTGTCATGAAGACCTTCTTGAACAATTACTTGTGGATCTTCTGCAGACCAGATTCTACAGTTTTGAGTATTGACTCCACCATTCAGAGAAAAATGTGCCTCATCTGTCCATAAAATACGGGATAACCATTCGGGTTCAATTTCCATCTGAGCCAATAATCGCAAAGAAAAATCGTACCTACTAGCCAAATCTGCCTCCTTTAATTCAAACAGCATTTTGAGTTTATATGGATACATTTTTAGAATTTTGCGTAAAATTTTCCAGACCGTGGTGTACGGCATTTGCAATCGCTTAGATATCGCATTTGCACTGCTGATTGCTAGTGGATTACCTCTGGCTATGTCCTGATTTTCGTGAAGAACCTCTGCAACTTGGACATCACTTCCTGATCTCGGAAGGTCAATTACCGAACCTGTTCTTTCAAATTTTTGTATCAAATTGCGGTACGCATTCATACGACAGGGCCCCGCTCTCAAACCCATTCTCGTGCGAAACCTTCGTAATCCAGCTGTGTAATTTCTGCCGCATTCATAATAACACTGAACTAAACCAATTCTTGTTCGTAGGTCCATGCTATTACAGTTTGAGTCGTTAAAACTTTACGTTTACTTGAGTTTTAATTTGAAAATAAACTCCAAATTGAATGATTTACTTTTAACACTTGTGTCAACAACTGTCATGACAACGCTTTTGTTTTCCATAGATACAACAAATCCCATTCCTTAGGCAACTAGATTTCGTTTACTTTTTGTTGTTAGCTTGATTTGTTAAAAAGTTATAATAAGTTAAAGTATATCCCTTACTTTATGATAACCCCATATATTAGAGGTAAAATTTGAAATTCTTTTCACTTTATAAAGAGCGTCGATATACTAAACGTGCGAAAGAGCGTGAACCTTTATAAGGTGCTTTTAGTTTTGTATTATTGAAGTCTAATTATTATATGTATGTATGAATTGGTAACACTGAAAATTTAAGTTAATTTATTGCAAGCAGCTAGCCAAAGAAAATCACTTCTGTAAGTTATCTTATTTCAGTTATTTTTTCGAAAAGCTATGGATATAGAGCATTCAAGACTTATGCCGTCCTAAACATGCAATAAGTATTACTATAATAGAATTAATGTAAATAAAAAGTATACATGTATACAGAGTGATCATAATTCAATTTAAAATATTTTTCTGTATGTAGGAAACGCGTTACATTCAATTGTACGTCATACTAGATCCATGACGACTCGTCTTGTTTATGTTACCGGATCTCTTTTAATTTCTGTCGGTGACATTTGATATAACCAAAAAAGAATATTCGCAATACAGTAACTATAACGTAACATATTTAGTAAATGAAATGCTCCAAGATTTCAGTATTTCTTAACTTCCGTCTTTGATAACGTAATCAAACAAAAATAAACACGAAAATTTGACACGCCTTTTTGACAGATATGGTTTATCTGCCAACACCGAATTGAACTATTACTCTATTAAACATATGAAAGAGAAAAAATTAATAATTAAACGAAAATTATATGTTTATTTGCCATGAATGAGTATATTACGACCAATTTATACATTTTCTATTTAAACTAATGAAATAAAAACTTTCAAATATACTTTAACATAGTAACTTTTTTTAGTTTCTCTAATATAGTTATGACAACATGTAAACGTCATCAATGACGAATATACGGATTCATAGATAGAGTGTAAACACGAAAATTACGCAAAAATGGTTAAGGAGCAATATTTTCGACCATTTAAGAATATTTCTGCAAAAAATCGTTCCGATCTTCTAGTAAATTTCAAACTTATAGTTAAACTAATACACAAAATTTTATTGTTCCTCTAGAAATACCCCAATGAGAGTGTGGCATCATAGTGTAAAAGTGATTTTTATGATCCATTATTTTCCTAAATAAATAAATGTATGATTGGATCAACTGAAACAAAATATCTAGCCAGAAAAGCTACATTTAGAGCTTGAGAAAATCATCCTTTCTTAGCATAATAAACATTCTTATATATTGTTATAAACATATTGCAGTGATGTTGAGTTTGGTGGTAAATTGTAAATAAGCATAATCAAGATTACTCCTAGATTTAATTTAATTAAATATTATTTTATTTATTTTATAATGATCAGTGTATATAAATATTTATTAAGTTAGTATTTTGGTCAAATTTAAATTAATTTAAGTAAAATATAATACGAATGTTATCGTAATTTTATTCAAGAAACTAATATTAAAATAAGCCTGGTATATCAAGTGAATATTCACAAGAAAGTGTTTCCCGTAAGCTTCAGCGCAAGAAAATATTATGACGTAATACGTTCAATGAATCAGCCCGGGCGAAACAATATTCCCCACGAGATACTATTTACAATCACAAACGTAAACAAGTCGACATCGAGATGGATGTTTGTTTACATTTTTAAATAAATAATACATCACTTTACCGATAGGTGCAGCACTCTAGAAATGCAATTAAAGAGGTGGAATCGGTATCGTGCCGAGGATAACCGTACGTTTTTGTGAAGAAAATATGCATATAAGTCGGGACATGATGAGAAAACGGGAGAGGCTGGTGCAAACCGCTTCCTAAACTAATCTTCTAGAAACAGGTGGGAACCGTTTCTTAAAGACACAGAATGTTGATACTATTAAATTTTATTTTAACTTACAAGAAATTTTATCATTTCGGAACTTGTAATATTTTTCCTAAATTTTATTTGGACTTACAAAATTTTCAATCATTCTGAACTTATAATATTTCACAGAAAATTTTTGTTTGTACTTAGAATAATTTCGTCTAAATAAGACTTTAATATTTATAGCGTTAGGTTTTTTTGCCTTTTGAACTAAAATGTTTTATTCTTATACGCAGGGTAATTATACCGTCCGTTATGGTAGAACATTTTTAGTAATTGTAATGATTTAATTTAAGATTTAGTAAGAAAGAATTTATTATCAAGTTGGAATAAAAGTATAGACACTTGGTGTTTGAGACATTTATAAGATTAAAGTATTAGGGTAATTAAATTATTTTTTTTGTAGAATATTTCTTCACTGTTTACAAAAATATTTTTTTACGATTCAAATATGAATGAGTTCAAAATCCTATATGAGGAAATAAGGTGATTAAGTGCTATTTATATCTGTTTCATTTTATACTTTGTGTTACATAATTTTTCTTATGTGGTGTTTTGTACAGGAGTTGTAGAACGAGGTTAGTATTTTTTTTTATATATATTCTTTATTTATTTTCTACTTTATTGTGTTTGTGTATTGAAATTTTGACGTGTTGGGTCATAAGTCAGGGATGTGTGCAATGAATTAAATAGGTGATTAATTCATAGCATGGAGCCTTGATTAACCAAATAACACAAATTGGTCTTGGTGGTACTGTTTCGGGAGCGAGCAAAGGCGCTGATCAGAACTAATCAGGACTAAGTCAATAATTCTGAATACAGAGAGGCATTTGATTTGAATTTTAAAGACGTATATTCATTAAAGGATGAGCACATTGTTGTGTATGTTAGGGGTATGTTCAACGAGTTGAAAGACATACTCGTAGGACGGAACCCTGGGTACCTGCCCATGTGAATCTGTCTTTTGGTGATACTGTTCGGGAGCGAGAAAAGGCGCTGAGCAGAATTAATCAGGACAGAGCCATTACCTTAATGTTTATATATTTGAAACCGATAAGTGATAAATTTTTTTATTATTTCTTTATAATCCAGTATAACTCACAGCATATAATAAATTTTTCTTTTTGATGCGTTGATTCTTTTACAATTAAATAGAAATAAATTAAGTAATGATGAATGTTTAGTAGAATGTTTACTGATAGTTTTTTTTTATATATTATTTTGAATATAATTGTCATATTTATCATATTATGTAATCATGACGTGCAAAATGTTTACATAACATTTATGATATGGTTAATTATAAAGATATTGATTTTACTTGTAAATTAGGTATTTAATAAAGTATATTATAAGGTTTATTTTGTATTTTTATTTAATTATCTGACCTGGAGACAACTTGAAAGCATTCATATTGGAGAAGGAAAATCGTTATTATTTTCTGCCCCTGAGAGAAAATTTCATTAGTAATTTTAAAAACTGAGCTAGTGATTTGTGAAATTGCTAAACCTACTGTTTTGCAGAAAATTATAGGACTAGCATAAGGCCTAGAACTAAAGTATATACTTGATTCTGCTCTTGTTTATTATTTAAATTAATTAATATATTTTATGCAATCATTAATTTGCAAGAGTCACAGCAATATGTTCAAAGAACACGCATATTGCAAATCTTTTGACATTAGACATCAAAAATTGGCGAGTAGGAATAAGTGTGTTAACTACACGAGATTCAATAAAAGATTAACATGTACACCCACATTTTTACCCTTAGATCTTAATTCATCCCAAAAATTTGCAAAATAGAAATTATTTACTAATGAAGAAGTCAAATCCGCTGTTGAGATCCATTTTGCAAACTTTGGAGAAACCAAACCTCCTGGAAACACTAAAACTTTAAAATGTGTCTTAGAAAAGTGGCATTGCAGCTTATTATGCCTCAATAAACATTGATCAAACGTACTATTAAAGTAGACAGTTAGTTTAGTTTTTGAACTTACATTCATCGCTACTAACTTATGTAAAAATATTTTTATATTTTATATCAAATGACTTGTGAATATCACAACAGAATTAAATTTGTATTGTAGATACATTTACACTGTCAGTTCAAAAAGGCCATAACTTTATACCTTGATCTTCCTCAAATCATATTTTAATGGCTTTCAAATGTATTTGTAATAAACCATTGTCCTCCTGTAGTAAACAAGAACGATATCTTAACAATATACGAATGTGATATTAATGTTCATAAGAAAATGCTACTGGTCCAATATAGAACCCTGAGACAAGGCTAACATCGAAACTAATATTGAAGGCTTACTGTTAGAATAACGTGTCGATTTTGTAAACAAGACCAAAAAGGGAATAAATGGTATATTAAGAACAAAAGCGATCTAATTGGATGGGTTAAAATTTAGGAAGCGAATTTCTACGCGGCTAGTTTTTTAACCGACTGTGACGAACGACAAGTTTTTCATGGTAATTTTCTTATTTTATTTTGTATGGTAGTTGTTCTAATTTTTATTTTTTATGTATTACTTGTTTTTTTTTAAATCGGTAGTATATTAAATTAGGTCGATTTAGTGCAGGTATGTGTTTGATCAGTATACGAGTATAAATATCATACATCCAAAATAAACATAAAATCGCAATTACATATTTTATCTAATTGAAGCTTTTAATCACATTATTCTCATTGCTAAACTTTATAGGTTACCCTTACACAATAAACGTAATGTTATGAATGATTATTACGATAGTACCTGTAGGTGCGACTTAAGTTGGTGAAACAAACACCAGAAGAGGAGATACTGGGTTTTGAACCATGTCCATCCGGATAAAGCAATCATTCAAAATCATATTATTTGACAAGCCTAATTTATATTCCCAACATGAAAGTGACATACGTATTTAATGTTTATAGACTTTAAAATTTTAAAATAACAATTCCGTTAATCTCCAAAAACAAAATATGTTATTACATAATTAAGCTATTGCGAAACTCAAATGATACACCTACTTTGAGTTTCATAATTTCTAAGACTAAAAAAAGAAGAAAGAAAATTCACATCTTTACGGTACTTTTTAACATTCTTAAATTAGCCTCTTTTCGAATGTCATAGATCAAATTCTTATACATTAAAACATTAGAAAATAATGCTTAAATATTATATAAATCCACCATCTTTCGGTCGCACAATGTTCAAAGTTGATGAAATTTTGAGAAAAAAATTACAAATAAAGGCAGATCACAGTTGTAGGAAAAAAGAAGTATTAACAACATATATGTTCTTTTGGTTTTCTATATTGAATACAAGTTTAAATGTTTAAAAACAAATTATTTTAGAATATTAGTGTCATTTATAAACAGATTTTTTTATTGAAAAAAGTGTTTGTATGAAGACCGTAAGGCCAAGCAACTCATGTGGAACAATTGAACATCTCTGTTTTCACTTATTCTTAGTTGAATGTGTTTAAAATATGATTTATAGGCGATGTTAGGCATGATTGACCTTGAGAACAAAGTCGTTCTCATAAAATCACCCCTAAACCCATCTCCCCAGCTTTTTCCTGAGTCTTGTGTCAAGAGTTTCACACATCATTCAACTGCATGTGCGTGAACTGGGATTCAAAATTTATATTTTTTTTTAAATTAAAATGTGTATAAAAAAGCGTTTCTTGGAGATTTCGGACTAAGTCACGACTTTTAATAAATGTTTTATGTACATCAAGTTATGTATATTTATAAGTTTTAATTGCAATCATACACACACTGAAATTATGTGAAAATTTTTAAAATGTCAAAAACGGGTTTTGCCCTAAAAATGAGGAAATGTAAGTATTTTTTACAAAACTAATATAATACTCATAATCATTGATATGTATTTGATAATTTAATAAAGTTCTGATGAAGCTTTTAATCAAAACCGAAACGTCATGAACTGAAGATAGCGTGTTCTTATTAATTCTTTAAAAACCCTAATTCTGCCATACTGGTAGTAAGGTATATTTTTTCAAATATCATTAGTTTAATTCTGAATTATCGTTAAACATTTATATATGTATATGGGGTGAGTCATTTCCGCGCGGAAGGCAGATTGTGACTTTATGAGAACAGATATTTCGAAGCGTTTTTTTCCTATACAGAGCGTTCCATAACTTGGTGGCTGACCATAGTTGTACTTTTTTAAATGAAACAGCCAATATATTATTACATTTTGTATTTCCCGTATAATTCTTAGTCAAAAAGTTATAGATAGTATAGGCCCAAAATTTAAGGTTCTCGACTTATTACAATTTTTTTTTTGAAAAATTCAATGTTTTTATAAAATTACATTTGTGGAAAACTACGTATTACATGGACACAGTTATTGGTAGCGTTGTTCGTAATGAAAGGCCCTAATACAAACATTTCTTTTTTGGATTCACTAATTGAATTTGCAGAAAACTGGATTAAAGTTACATGACATTTTTGGCTAAAAGAGATTTTTCAAATGAAACAACCTGTATATTGATTCATTTTTGAATTGCTTACTAAATTTCGCACAAAAAACGTATAAGACGTTATTATTTGAAAAGTGAACGTTATTGAGCTATTGTGGTTTTTTGAAATAATTTTGCTAACTTAAAGTTTTTTTATTTTCATTTAATGTCGCCGGACGCCTAGTTTTTGAAGATTATTTACAATACCTTGTTCCTGAAATTTCTTATTAATCCTACTAATTGTTGAGTGACTTATGGGCTGATCCGGGTGCTTTTCTCTAAAAAGTTGACACACTTCTTGATGTGTTCTACCTCTGCCGCCATAACGAATCATTATTAACACTTCAATTCTCTGTCTGTCACTCAATAGTACCATTTTTATCAATAAAATAGTTTGCAAAATGTAAATTATTCTAATTTAGAAAAGCCAAATATTTTATTATGACACTGGCAAATTATTTTATTCTGACAGCAGTAAGTAATGTATTTGTATTATGCACCGGTAACTAAATTTATTTTGCCAATATAATGAATTTTTAATATCTGAATTTTAAGATTCTTTTTCTTAATTTTTTTCAAATGTAACACATTAAAAGTTTTATACATTTTGAGAGGGAGTAAGTATTACCGAAATCAATTAAAAAAATTATAGGTTGTCGTTTAAAAAAACGGCGACGTCATAACATGAAAAGCAAGTGACATAAGAAACTGAAAACGCCATGACAGTATTTCCCTTAGTTAAAATCACTATACCCCTTCGAGATTTTTTTCAAAAAATGAATATTAAATATATTAAATAATAAATATTAAAGTTAATGCTTTTATCCGTTACTTTATTTCCATACTGTATTTATAATATTAATAAGATTATAAAACTGTTACCTCTAAATAATTCATTAGATCATTCATCATTCATTTATTCATCGACTACTACAAAAATAATACAGAAATAGTTAAAAAGGATGGATTTTTATTACATCTGATTTCAAACTTAAAAATTATTGAATATCTTACCTGTTGAATATCCTACTATATACAAAAAATTACTTTCTGTTTTATTAATCATATAGAAAACCACTTGCAAAATTTCTTAAGTGCTGTATGTTACCGGAAGCTATTCCAAACTATAATGTGCACGAAAAGGTAATTTTAGGAGTGACCCTGTAATTATTGAAATCCGACGATATATTCTCGGTTAGATGCCGTTTCAATTACTTTTCAGCGTGTCGCACAGTCTCGCCATCTGGTGCACTTTCTCAACATCAAGAACACTTAACCAGTCCAATAAAGAACAACAATAAATAGCAAAGCGAGGATACTATAATATGATACCGATAATGATGCGTGTCAAATTTTCAATAAACTAATATTCCACGTTTAATAGAACCTTATATAATGGATTGAACGTGCCGCAGCATGCCAAGTTCCTATGTCCATTCAAAAAAGGAAATAGTGGAATAATATGGTACGGTGAAAAATTGTAATCGAATTGGTAAATAAAAATTCAATGACCAATACGTAAATATCCCGGCGCGATGGGCTGTTGAGTTTCGTTCACATTATTAGAAGATATAAAATTGAGTACCTATGAAGGAATAGGATAGTTTCTTCTATTATTCATGGTAATTTTATTTAACAATGATAAAATCCGGTCCATGCAAAAGTATTTTCGAACTTATATTCAGTCAGAGGCATATCACAGTTACTACGTTTCTTTATAATATATAGCCCAATTGTATAGAGAAAATAACTTCGATTCTTACACATATTTCAGTTTTAATTAAAGTTTCTGTTGTTCCATGTATTAGAATATAGATATAGATATAGATTTATTCTACACAGAACATTATTTTGAATTTTCATTATTGCCAACACTCTCTGATAAAAATCTATTATTGCTGATCTTGACAATGTGATATTAATAGTTAGTAATAGACGTAATTGCAATGAGAACAATTTGACTGTTCATTATGGTGCTGAGTTCCTTAATTTCTATTTATATGCTTCTTATTAAATGGATATACCAATATTAAACATATTGTTAAATTAGAGACAATTCGACATATAAAGTATCAGACTACTTTTAATTCGTCCTTTTATACATTACACGTAGGTATATTACAATATTATTACCGTTTCACACATATCTGCATAATCGGAGCTAGATATTATGTATATTCTATTTGTATTTATTTCAAGAGGCTCACCGAACATGGTAATGTGTACTTAGACCAATTTACCGCTATTTACTAGTATAAACTTGTAACGCGGTAGTTATAAGTTTATTATACTTATTTTAATCATTATAAAGTGTATATTATTAGTCTTATTGTTTTCCATTAGTGTATGCAAATACGAAAATTAAAGTTTTGTTTTTTTTACAATGCTTACAATTAGTCAATAATCAGTCTGATATATCGTGCAAAAGAGTTTTAAATTCATACTTTTTATTACAACGGTTATCCGAGTATAAGAATGACTGCTTGTCTAGTGATTTTAAATGGACTATTCAGAAATTGGTATTTAAGAATATCTTATTGTAATCATGCTCTTCTACACACCTTAGATTAAAAGATGGTAGCGTGGGTATGTGAACGTCGCACTTATAGAAGTATACATTTTTCTTATTATATTTTGCTTATTTATTTACTACATGTTTCTAAATTACGTGTAATTTTTTTATTCATTTAACGTGTGGGGCAAGTTGGGCGTTTTTGGAGATTATAAAAATTATAATACAGGCTGCGATATGTAGCTTTTGTCAGAAAATTTTCAGTTTATTGGGGACAACAACTAACTTCACCACATGGTAGACAGTGAAAAAACACAAATATGATAAGGCGGAAATGACTAAATAAGAATGAATTATTGGAAAGCGTCGATATGATTGGTGGGGAGAAATGCGAAACTAGTCTCTGACTGATTTCATAACATCTAATTGGCTGTGATTAGTTTGTAATTTCTCTACGAACAAAGCTATTATGAGTTTTGAAATTTCGCAAACATTGGTTTCGTCTTAAGCTCTTTCGATTTAAAATAGTTTTGAATTTTTGTTTCTTCCGGTTACACCGGAAATGGATATCAACTTCCTTATTTTAAATAGAATACCCCATTTTTTATGATTGATCCGTATTTCCAACTTAATTTTAAGAATAGTTTGTCTAATAAGCTTTGCCTCTAAAGTTCACCATTTTTGAAGTATTTCAATTTTTGTAAAAAAATTGACAGCTGCAGACTATTACTCATAACAACATTCCCAATAACTGAATGCATGCACTTATTTAAAATTTTAGGTAATCATTTTGGAAAGTATACTGCTTCAAACGCGGTATTACAAACTTTTCAAAATAATACAGGGTGATCAGAAAACCATGTTAAACATTTATCCAGAAAATATCAATATCTTGTTATTTTTAATAGCAACCTACATTTTTTTCAACTTCATTGGATTGCACGTTCAAATTAGGGGAAGTATGCATTTACTTCCTTATAACTAAACGTGTTAGTTTCAGAGTTATTTTGGAAAATGTATCAATTCCTTTAAAGTTTTATTTTGTATAATCAGTTAGGCTATGGAAATTCATGTAAATAAATAAAAACAAAACAAGGCATCATTTAATAATGTCCTAAAACATTTAAATGAAAACTACACAATATTGAGAAGAAGTAGTCCTAATAATAGTTTCAAATAATCTTAAATAAAGTTTTCAAACACATCATCACCTCTTTCTAAACACTTTCTTACTTTTTTTAAAATATTCGTACGCGTGGCACGCTGATCATATCTTCTTTGGTGGTAGGAGGTATACTGTATATTTTATCTTTAACATAGCCCCAAATAAAATAATCTAGGGGCGTTAAATCGGGTGATCGCGGTAGAAACCTATAAGGTCCTTTATTTCCGATCCACCTATCATAAAATATGTTGTCTGATACTTCTCCAACAGCTCTATGGTACTATGTGCTGGTGCACCATCCATTTGAAACCGTACACTACGAGCTTCTTCTGCTGGCAGTGTATTTAAATTTAAATTGATGACGTTTCTTAAGATGTCTATAAACCGCCCACTATTTAAATTTTCTTGATAAAAATGCAAAGCAAATATTTTGTCATGTTTATTAGCACAAAATACATTAAAACTCCAAGACTCTTGGAAACGTCGTTACCTAACAACTCGAGGATTATCTTCGGACCAAAAATGACTATTGTGTCAATTAGATATTTCATTTCTACATAACTTTGCTTCATCTGTCCAAATAAGATTTTTTGTGAAATCGTCTTCTTCTTGTGATTTCATTAAAAACCACTCACAATACTGCGCTCTAGTTAAAAAATTAGCTCCATTAATATGTTGAACAGGTTGAAATTTGTAAGCATGCCACTTGTTCTTTTTCAAAATCGATGTATGCTCATTCTGGATGTACCTATTTCAGCTTCTGCATCCATTAGAGAATTACTAGGATGTGCTGTAAAGTAAGCAAGTGCTGTTACCTCCACATTTTCACTATCAACAACAGGTTTTCTTTTGGTTGTTTTGGGCAAGAATGATCTGAAGGAAATGCAATTTTTTAAAAGATTGCGTAAGATACCCTTTGTAGGTCTTGACCGATTTGGATATTTCTCTGCATAAACACGACACGACCTCTCGATTACACTATTACATTCATGTTATTATTAGATTTGAAAAATCTTCGTTATTAAATCCAGATCGCGACATTATTATTATTCAAGTATTCAGAAACGGAAGACAACTAAAACCCTGAATAGCACTAGTAAATACCTTACTAATGACAGGTAATATGATTGCAACTTGTTTTTATTTATTCACATGAATTTCCATAGCCTAATTGATTATACAAAATAAAACTTTATAGGAATTGATACATTTTCCAAAATAACTCTGAAACTAAGACGTTTAGTTATAGGGAAGTAAATACATACAGACCCTAATTTTGAACGTGCAATCCAACGAAGTTAAAAAAATGTAGGTTGCTCTTTAAAAATTACAAGATATTGATATTTTCTCGATGAAATATTTAACATCGTTTTCTGATCACCCTGTATTATTTTGAAAAGTTTATAATACCGCATTTGAAGCAGTATACTTTCCAAAATGATTACCTAAAATTTTAAATATGTGCATGCATTCAATTATTGGGAATGTTGTTATGAGTAATAGTCTGCTGCTGTCAATGTTTTTACAAAAATTGAAATACTTCAAAAATGGCTAACTTTAGAGGCAAAGTTTATCAGACAAACTACCCTTAAAATTAAGTTGGAAATACGAATCAATCATAAAAAATGGGGTATTTTATTTAAAATAAGGAAGTTGATATCCATTTCCGGTGTAACCGGAAGAAGCAAAAATTCAAAACTATTTTGAATCGAAAGAGCTTAAGGCGAAACTAATATTTGCGATATTTCAAAACTCAACTCTTATTAGTTTTCTATATTGTTCTAATAAAATCTCGTCTTGGTATACCCTGTATACCTAATCATTGGTGCGTCTGTAAGTTATTCCATAACTTTTTAATGGCTCAACCAATCTTCTTGTTTTTCTCAGACCATATTTATGTCAATGCGCGTAAAACATGCTATCGCTGCATTCGATACGTGGCGCTGAAGTCAAGTTATTAACAAATTCTATATTTATGGACCAACATGACTCATATCGCAATATATGTTGGTTTAGTGATAAAAAAGAAAAGCATAAAATCAGGACACGATAGGTGGCGCTGTGGTTGAGCTATTAATAAATGTTATATTTATAAACAGAAATGACGCATATCCTGCAATCACACTAATGACCTCTTCTATCCAGACTTTCTTATACAGAGACCTAACCAAATCAAACTCATCGACGCACGGAAAGGACTTGGTTGATTACTTTTAATACATTTCTTGTATATTTCGGCAAATGATTTTAATACATATCTTACCAAAATTCAGTGTGTTACTGATGAGGTCTGAAACAATATAAATTACTTTCAGAATTAGGGTTTATAAAAATTTCGAAGAAAACGCTCCTTTAATCTAATGACGTTTCGGTCTTGATTAAAATCTTCATCAGACCTGCAATTAATTAAGAAAGATATATTATTAAATTATATTACATTTGTTTTGCAAACATTACAGCTACTTTCATTTGCTATCGTTTTTTTTGACAAGCCTTTTGTGATATGTATTATTTTGACATTATATGTTATTATATTAGAATTTATAAATATACATAAGTTAACATAGATAATACATTTAAAACATCCATTAAAACTTTTGTTTTATACCAGTACAAATATGAGTGTTTCGAGATTTCAGACTAAACCAAAATGATATGATTATTACTTGACAATATTATGACTTACAACATCACGTATAAATAATAATATGAAAGCAGGAATATTACATCCGGTGGAAAAACTGTAGAGAAAATAGAAAAAATCCTATAATTTCATATTAAGCATTTTTATTATTTATTCTTCGAACACTAGACATAATATAGAAATGGTAGAAAAGAATACATGGCACATTGTTTTGTATTTGTTTCTCCTTAAGCCGTGACAAGGGACCTAAAATAACACATTATATGTAAATAAAACAAACAACAAGGAAACAGTAATGTTGGTGGTGATATGAATGTGGAAACGTACGACCTTGTAATAGGTACAGTAACGTACGTGAGAGATGCACTTACTCTCACTAAAGACGAAGCAAAATGAAGCTTCATGTACCATGAGATCAAGGTAATTGCTAAGAGAAGAAGAAATGGCGGTCTTAATAATACATGTACCCATTTGCAAATATGATCAGGAGGCAACAACCTAGGCCACCACGAACTGGAAATCAATCGGAAAAGATCAAAAGAATATAAGTTGTGTAGATCAAGTTATAGAAGACTAATGTAATGGAGAAAAACTCTAAATTATAGAAAAGAATAAGACAATAAAGGTCGAAGAAGAACACACAAGACACTATATGACTAACAAGAAAGAAATGTGAAGTGATCTTTAACATGGATAGCGAAATGATGTTTTCTATTCTGCAGGAGCGTACAACCTTAGAAAATGAATACCAAATTCATAAGTAATCAACATACAATCTAATTTAATTTGACATGTCAAGGTATATACAAATAAATTGGGTTTCAAAAATCCTATCTAATAGTACAGTCCAATATATAACCTTTTTAATTTTTCTTGTCTAAGAAGTTTTTAAACAGGTTTTTTAAATTTGCAACAATATTTCAAATTATTTTATAGGTTATTTAAGGTTTTTTTTTTCAACGAAGTAAAACTGGACCTCTTTTGCTATCAAAATTGTTTCTGAAAGGTTGTATGATGAACGGTTGTCGAGATATTGCCGGTGGCTAAGCTTAAATGGACAACCGGCAGAATTTAATTAGTAGTGTGAGGAACGTATAGCACAAAATTAAAATAAATTCTCTTAACAATGTTTCTCATTACTTATTAATAGTATAAAATAAAGTGTAACGTAGACCAGTGCTACCTTGCACGTTCACTCACAGGATATGGCGACAAATAACAACGAAATGTACATTCATGCATAATCTAAGTGCAATAGAAATGTTATTTTTTTAGTGAACTAAGTTAACTAATGAAAGTAATAAACAAACCACAAAGTATTTTGTGCACGAAAAAGACAAAATGAGGCGTTATTAAGTAAATTACTTTTGCACAATAGTCGGCAATTTGTAAAACACAATGCTGCATCGATCTAACTCCGATTCTTCATCGATTTCTTTAAACAGAACGAATAACCGTGAAAATTGAAAGTTTGAATTTTATACCTGCCATAATTTGAATCCTAACAAATAGCTTTAGGATTTATCTTGTCACGCTATATTTAAAGGCGAACTAACTGTTGATAACGAACGTTAATGATGAATAATGCATTTCTTGTGAGAAAATGATGCCGATTTCCTAGATTATTTCTTTTATCGTAATCGTTATTATGTAAAGTGTATGAACATAAACAGCATGTAGTTTAAATTTTATGATAATACTTTTGCAAAAATAAATTATAAATCAATATCTAAGACACTATTAAATTTTAGAATTTAATCTTTAAATGTTGTACTTTGACTGATTTTACAATCATTTCGTGTATGACGACCTTTATATCATTATAGTCCTGATTGTATCAAAGTAATAAAGTAGTACCGAAATTTTTAGTGGCTCATATTTATAAGGATACTGAGTATTATAGACTTAATGATTAACGTTATTATAACTTTAATAGCCCCAGACAGCATTATAGAAACTAAATACTGGTTTCAAAACAATGTGAAATAAATGATACGGGTAATTTTTTTTTAATTTAGCTTCGGATATAATAAAATACCAACAAATAACGATTATAGACCAATATCTATATTACCGTCGTTTTCAAACATCTTTGTGATGGTTAGAAGACTGACACGCTCCTTAAACAAAATAAATATCATTAATAGTGCACAACATGGATTCCGTAAGGACATATCCACAATAACTGCCATGGTTTAACAGAAATTATGAAGGTTATACAATATGCATTGAATAGTCAGAAATGTGTCCGATTGACCTGCTACGACTTGAGTAGAGCTTTCAACACCGCGGATCACAAACTTTTAATGAACAAATTGTTTTATTATGCTGTACGTGGTACATAGTTTTGATATGCTGAAATCATACCTTTCTTAGAGGTGCCAGTATGTGGAGATGGGGTCCCATGTATTGCAAAAGGAGATTGTGAATCGTGTTGTTCCACAAGCGTACATATTGGGGGGCCCTTATTATTCACAATATATATATATAAATGATCTACATGCAAGCACAACAGCTGATGTGATATGTTTTTATGTAGATGACAACATGCTAAATATATACATGAAAACCAAGAGCTTCTTAATAGAAAACGCGTCATAAAACCGACCTTAAAATACCATATCACAGCGTACAAGCAGATTACTGGGGTGTTAAACATGTTTAACCATATTTCAGAAACCATGAAATGCCTGGCAACCAAGAAATTCCCTAAAAATTTAAAGAATTGTCTCCTGGATGTCGCCTTTTATAGCGTAAAGGAATTTATGGACAGCCTTGTGACATAATTTTATATGTGGAGATAATTGTAATTAATATACAATGTCTATGTTATATTATTATATGTTTTGCGAATAAACGTATATATATGTAAATAGTATTTACCTCTTGATGTTAGTTCTAGCATCTAATTATTCAACACTTTTCATTTTCATTATTTGAATGTTTTATTACATATTAATATGACGCTTATTATAATTATTATTATAATAAGTATACGTTATTAATATTCAGTGTTAATAGTTTTCGAGTTCAATAAAGTTTATAGTTATTATTACTATTGGTGCATTTCAGTTCAGTTAAGGGAAAAAAATATATTTGTTTTAACCTTACACTTAGTGATATTCTCCTATCTACAACAAAAATGTCAAATTTCAGTAAAGCTTAAATTTTTGATAATGTTAGGGTACATTGGCCGTACTCCGAAGGAACAGATGTATTCAATGCCAAAAAATGAAAACAATAAATTACTAACAAAAAGTTGGCAAAAATTAACATACGTTTATTTACCTCAAAACAGTTAAATTCCAGATAGGGTCATTAGCACGGCAAAACATAACTTGCTCTTTTCATTAATGCATTTGAAGAATAACCATGCAATATAATTATACAGGCTGCCCCACCGAAAACGAAACAGATTGAATATCTCGAAGAAGAAAACTTTTTGAAAAAAACGCAAAAACAGGTCGATTTTTGATCCAAGGGGGCACCCTCCCATCAAATCTTCAACTGTGTTACGTCATTCCCCTCCTCTCCATCACTCTAACAATTACAATTTAAATAGGGAAAGTACTAAATACGATACATTATTGAAAAGATATTTGTACGGTGAATTCAGAAAAGTGTTTGTTGGTTGGGCTATTTTTGATTTTAGCACCCTCTAGTGGGATTAAAAACGGTTATGTATTCCAAAATGTGACACATCATTTCAAAGCTAATTTTATTAGCAACAAAATACGTAATAATTTTGACATTTATTTGTCATCATTGTCAAGTACAGACTGTTAACGTCTATTGTAAATTCATTAAGTTTGTATAGTTTCTAATATTAGAGGTCTGCAAGGTTTTTCAATTATGTAAGTTAATATTTTTTTGAATTGTGCATTCAATTTCTAATAAAATTAGCTTTGAAATGATGTGTCACATTTAAGAATATGTAACCGTTTTTTATCCCGCTAGAGGGCACTAAAATCAAAAATAGCGCAACCAACAATCACTTTGCTAAATTCTCCGTACAATTACCGTATTTAGTACTTTCCCTATTTAAATTGTAATGGTTAGAGTGATGGAGGGGAGGGGAATGACCTATCACAGTTGAGAATATGATGGAAGGGTGTCCCTCGTGGATCAAAAATTGACCTGTTTTTGCGTTTTTTCACAAAAGTTTTCTCATTCGACATATTCAATGTGTTTCGTTTTCGGTGGGGCACCTGTATATATACAATATAGACATATAATTCCTTTGAAACTCTTTGTATTCTATGTATTTGTTGGAAAATTCCTTGATATAAAAGATTATTAAAAGTTATAATTTATAAAATAATTCTCGGTAAAAAAGTGCCATTTAGTCATTAATATAAAGTCAATTAGATTTTATCAGTAATGCAATAAGAACTACCTCCTATTTTACACAATTTATTTATAAGCACATATTTAGGATTAATTATTGAGTTTGTCTCATTAGATATTCTAATTTTTTTTTATATTTAATTTACAGTTTATTTATAATATAACTCTCAGTACAAAGTAGCATGTAGAATTGTACTAAATCTGTTAATGTAAAGCATGTCAGTTGCAATAATTACCTTAGCTTATTCGAAAAAATTATTCGCACAACTTTCCCGAGACTATTAAAAAATTATTTGGATACGCACATATTTTACTTTAGTTTGTAGGTTCTTATTTTGTTCGCACGAGAACTGTTTAAGTGTAACAAGTAGATTGTGACCGGGGCAAAACGAATAAGAACATTTATGTTTCTTCTTGTGAAAATAGGAGTAACACCCGTGAAATATATGTACAAATTAATGATTATTAAATGTAATTGTTAGTCGACCGGTAAGCTAATCTAAAATACTTTTTAATCATTGGCGTTCTCATATAATTAGATAATAAAACTGCTTCGCATCAGATATGTAATTTGTACTACTACTTTAGCAGCATCATGCGTATATAGGTTGTGTCCGTTATTAAAAATAACTTCGGTGAATAAAGGCTATGCGAAGGGGATTCGATGATAATTTTGTTTAATACATTCTAATATACGAATATAGGTACTTATACAATAAACGTTGTGTGCATGAAAAAATAACTTCATAAAAGAGGTATTTGGTAATATGCTTGAAATTCTTATATTTACTACATGGTTAAATCGACTTCATATACAGTATATACTATAGAACATATAGAAAAAAAGAAGGGTGGGCACCACACGATTATCTTAGTATACGTGTTCAAAATTAGTCTACTTTTATCCTCTTAATAAAATAAATCTGTGTGTAGAAGTGTTACTACCGCTCCGAATTTTTCTTTTTTTTTCTTTATACAATAATTGTTCTAAATCCAGCTCTCAATACTTTTGCCCTTGTAATAAATTTGTATACAATACATATTTGCGAGATATTAAGAATCCGGTCCTAATTTTGAATTTGTTATTTTCACAAAAATTATTCAAAATTAATATTTAAATACTTTTGTAGTAATATCTCTTTCTAGAAAGCAAGTAATGAAGTGCGGTACGAATTTTGACCGCAAAACTTGTTCCAAATTAAGTTTTAGGTACTTTTACGCTATTAACAAATTTGTATTGAGTGCACAAATTGCGAGATATTTGCAGAAAACTACTATTCGATAAGAGCAAACGTCTTATTATCGGTCCAAATATTGGGTTTTCTTATACAATAATTGAATTTTTGTAAAAAAACTTTGTTTCGATAAGAGTAAAAGTTTGAAAACTTTGTTCTACAAAATTTTTATCAAATTATATTCTTAATATTTTCGTACTCTTAGTAAACCTGTGTTAAATTTGTAATTCGTGTATTTAAGAAAACGTGTTTTTTTCGATAAGACTAAAAGAGATCTATCAAAAACCACTTTTTCGATATTTGGGGACTTTAAAACGTGGCCATCTGGAAAAATCACAAGGTTGAAAATTTTTCTCATATGCATTTTAAGTACGTTTTACTCACCTCATTGATAGAAATATGAGGTTTGATGTTGATAGCAGTAACCGTTTGAACACCATCGTGGTCACACACATACTCCTACATACACACAGTCAGACACACAGAAACCCTTTTTCGTTGTCATGGCAGTTCAAAACGTGGATATTCACAATTTTTTTATTTTCTATGATTTTGGTTTTCTTAATATTTTTTTATAGTATGTATAGGCAATTAAAAACGAGTAATAGGTATGACATGACATTTTTATACGTACGTACCCAGTTCTATATAAAAAACTATTCCGAATTAAGTTTTACACACTTTTATTTTCTTAGTAAATCTGTGGGAAATACATTATTTGCTGTTGATGTCTTACATGGACATTCTGTGGTATTGGGCAATTGCAGTAGAAAGTCTTTTCTTTTTCTTTTTTCACCTGTTATATTTGTAACATCAATAAATCACCCACAAAATCAGCAAACTACCAGACGCATAGAATTTAAAGTTTTATTATTGATATATTGGTGATAAATAGTTGTTTCTTAGATAATGCAATTTAATACAGATATTATCTTGACTATACCCTCCATTTCTTTTGTAAATCGTAATAAGATGAAAGGATGTGCTCTTCCTTTAAATATTTTCCACTGTTTTCTTACTTTTAATTACTATTAATTCTTCATCCATCGAAGATGTAAATTCACCCGATCAAGATTAAATTTTCAATTCTCTATCTGAATTTCTCTTTTATAACAAAGTTCGAAAATTCAATCTCAACTCAACAAGATCTTCGCTTGCATACTTATTTCAGTATTGATTTACAACTGAAATTAGAGCATTTAGCTTAAATGGGCATTTATATTTAAATTTTCTTCTACGTGTTCATAATAAGCTTGCATGAGATTTAAATAATACTTAAAATGATAGAGTCTTCTGCATATAAAACTGGCATCGAATCAACAACATTATGTGACAAACATTTTATTTAGGTATAGCAAAAATAGTAAAAGTTCCAAAATAGATCCCTGAGGAATACCTAGCGTGATAGATGTTTGTTTGACAGATATTACAGCAAAGAAGCTGCTGGCTACGATTCTGTAAATATGATTTTGTTAAGTTATTACTAAATACCAAAATGAAGTAGTGTAATTTATGAATTATCAGATCGTGCCGTATAATAATCGAAAAATTACAGTTGTGGTTCTCATATTTAGCTTAAATCCGTATTGATGCTTAGAAAACAGATTACTTTTATCTAAATATTTTTCATTCTTAAAATCTTTTCTAACATTTTAGATATTATAGGTAAATGCGATATACTCATAAGTATTGAGTGTGATATCTATAGCTTTAACCGTTTAACCACCATCAAGGACACACTCACATAAAGGGGCATACATACAGATACGTTCGCAAAACGACGTAATCTGGAAAATCGGAATAAGTCGGACACTTTCATCATCAGCTCTGTCCATTAAGTCATTGATCCTTCGAATGAAAATATAATCTGTAAACAAGACCTACGTTTTCTTGGCCTTGAAATGGCCTTAATAATATAGTATCCAAAATTACATTTCAAATTAAATGTTTATTGTTTTCAAAAACACTATACGTACACGCATAAGTATACCGACATTAAAAGAACAATTTTTTATAGTCAATTACTACCAATGATAGCTTCTTTTTAATAAACTATTTACTGAAACCAATTAAAAATTACTGGAATAGAGTAGATTATATATTTGCGTATAAATATGCAGGAAAGTTTTTTTTTGGCTCCAGTGCAAGTTTAATTTTTCCTTAAAATATTTTTACATAATTCGTTGACATACTTTTCCTTTATAATTTAATTATTAAAATTAAATGTATTATCAAAAATATTATTCAGCTATATATAATTTTCTAGCAAAGGCGTAAGTATCCACTTTAATATAAATCACTTATTCAGTTAATTACTGCATGTCAGAGTTTAATAATGCGTCAGTTGAAAGGGGCAGGGGAGGCGTCAAAATATCTACATTAGATGTTAATTATTAAGTGTCAAAAGCACCCCTAAGAAGGTGTGGTTTCAGACTTCAGTGTAACTTTAACGTGATAGTAAAGTAAAACTTCTACAATATAACTTTATTTATTACAAATATGAAAGTTTGAACCCAAGTTGTGAGTTTTCATTTGAAAATGCATGTGTATCATTTATTTTGAGTTTAATAGAATTTTTCATGTGATTTATTTTACGTAATGAATGATATACGTACAACTATATAATTAATTTTGTTCCGAAGAATTATTTTGTATTCGTTTTAGTTTATTAATTCAAAGAGAAATGCTCTGAGTTGCATTGTGGGCGTAATATTATGCAAACTTTCATTGATACGCTGATTTAGTTTGAAATATAAATATGTATACACACATAGTTAAACCCTGACAATACCGGATTTTTTTTGACACCTAATAACACCTATTACCAGGGCATTCCACTAAACATGATAATAAAATTTGGGATTTTTTTAAAAAGATTTGATATGCATGCAAAAAGTATTAAACAAATTTAATTTTTACACAACGAATTTTTTTAAATGATGAAGAATAATAACAAAATTGATAATTTCATGATTGGTTTGCTTTACATGCAAAGCATTTAATCTAACCTATCTAATTATTATCCATATAAATAAAAATTCAATTGGGAACGGTTGGATCTATTTTTTTTTGAAAATTCTCCGAAGTTATGGTTCTGGAAAGGGTTTCAGGAAAAAAGAATCGGGACAATTACAAAGGAAAGTCGAAAAATTCTGACAAACTACAAAAACCATTATTTTTGTATGCACTCTCGATCATAACTGACGACAAGAACAACATATTTGACTCACTCTTTTTTGTTTTGTTCGTTATGTTCCCGGGATTGAAATAACCCAATTGAATGTTTTCATTTGAAGAAAAAACCTAGAAGATCTGGAAAAACGCGTTCCATCCTAATTGGTGCGTCTGTTAGTTATCGTATAACTTCTGAACGACTTGACCGATTGAGGTCATATTCACATTATATATCTGTTTTGTCGAGACCATAATTTATAGCTATGCTGCGATCCGATAGGTAGCGCTGTAATCATGTTATTAACATGATTACAGCGCATTCTCTGTTTATGAACGAACCAAGATAACTTATAATCATAATAGGTATATATTGGTTTAGTGACCAAAAAGAAAACATGATTTATATACCTACACAATATGTTTGCGTGGTCAACAAAATCGTTTTGGTATATGCTGCCGTGCGATAGATGGTGCTATTTTTTTGGTAGAATACTAATCTCGCCACCTACCAGAAAGGACAGAACAACGTCTGCCGGTCCAGCTAGTTACAAATAAATCGATTGCAATTCTGGCATCTGTTGGAATAATTTTTGTCCAAATATCTCAAGCATTTCCAGCATCGACCATGTTTTAATTCTCGATTGTCTTGTTGATAGTCCCGTGAAGTGCGTCTTCTATGTCTGTTTCATTAACAACTAATTTCTGGACTAAATGCTTGAAAAATTCTTGTCGTTCGTAACCTTTTTTTTGTTTGTCACTCATCTTTTACATGAACCCAATATAAGAGATGAGCTTTGCACTAATGTCTATCATGTTATAAAATACTGTCACCGACCACCTCCATGTTTGTCTTTTCACGGTGTATGTTTGGAGCAGCTTGTCCATGGTGTCTACCTCTGACTGTTTTATTGTCTTTTTCTTTTCACCTTCAAAATGTCACCACTGTCATGTCATAGTTGATAGCAAGGAAACGCCCTTTTTGGACAGTTGGAAGCTAACAAGGTTTTTCGAAGGCAATATTCTGAAAATGTTTGTTTTAGGTTATCGCATCAGTAGAAGCCCTAAAAATGTCCCTTAGGATAGTGAACGAAATATTGCTAGTAGAAGCAGAGATGACGACGCGGTTTCAACTCAGTAACCAAGAAAGTATCAACAATCGTGGAAGCCTATGACTTAGATTGATGCGTGTAAAATCAGAAATCATAATCTTGAAGTCGAAAGAAGCAACGGAGCATCGTAGCTTATCCAGATGCCCCGATCAGTCTTAAAATGCACGTTGAATTCGCCAAGCACAACCCACCATGAAGAAAACGCAACAGTTCCTCAAATGCGCTACAGAAAACCTAGAAATCACCAAGATAAGGTCTCTAAATTATGATAAATATTGTTTTACATAATTCAATGGCGCAAAATCATTGTGATTCATCGAAATAATGTCTCGTCATAAATAATTTGATTTTTTCTCTATAAAAGAATTATTGAAAATAATAATCTTTAAAGCTGATGATATTAATTTACAAAATTTAATTGAAAATATACTTGGAATGAATTTATATAATTAAATTTCAATTTTTAATATTATCTGTGTTAGTATAGATAATATAAATAAATTGTGTGAACACATATTTAATAATTATTAGAAATTCAAATACGTAAGAGTTATATTCTGATACATCTAATTCACACAGGAATTATATCTGCAGGTAGTTAGAAGTGTCATTAATTAGAATAATTAGGGACGTGGAACACTGCTAATATAGACTGATTACTTAAATGGACAAACGTATAATTTCTCTACATATTTATATTGCTGTTAACAAAAGAGAACAAAATCAAAATTTTATTATGGTTGTTATTTCCTGGCTTAGCAAATATATGATTTTTATATAAATATAACATACTGCTAATTATAAAACAAAACTAAAACTTCCCATAGCAATAATTTAGTTAGTGAGATTATTGATTCACTAAAATAAATAAAAGAAGTTAACCTACATCTGCATTTATTTATTGCCAGTATTTATGATTGCTTAATGAAGTTTATGCGTGGAATTCTTAAATTAATTATTATGCACTGGCTGTAAATTAGATTACAATATTAAAACTAAACATTTTCGGTAAAATCAATAACACGTTTACTATTTTCCGTAATTACTTTAAATAATTGACGTATAACAAATTAAAATAATTTTATTAATTACTTATAATCGACGTACAAGGCGTGATTGGAAAGTTGTGTGACTGGGATTGTAGTTCCGAAATAGCAGTACATATGCAGGGTAATTGTGATGAATCTTCTTCGAAGAAGTCTCCTTCTGACTGAAAACACCGAGTGAAATGGTGTTTCTACTTTTGGAAGCATTCCCAGAAATTTTCTTTCTTAGGTTCGTCTTCGTATTTGCTTGGACCCATGGAGTCCATCTTTTTTCAAGGAAGTTTTCAATATAGGTAACAAGTAGAAGTTGACAGAGCCTACATCAGGAGAATGAAGGTTGTGGAAGAACAGAAATGTAAAATTATAACAAAAATTCCCTAGTTGAGGACGGTATGCACTAAGTGTTGTACCAATTATAACAGGATTTGTAATGACTGTGGTTTATATTATCATCACATATCTAATCTGATACTGAATTAATACTTTGGCTTGTTTTCTTATTGTTTTTTGTTTTATAATTTGTAATCTGCGTAAAAGATAATAGGCTATTACTACTCTCAACTGAAAATAAATAAAAACATTATTATTATTATTATTATCGTTATATAATAATTTCTTTGGATTATACCAATTAATTTCACATAAAAGACAAACACCAAATTCGAAGATAAGGCCTTTCTCAGCTATAATTAAATAATCAATGTACTAGGGGGCAGATCTTCAAAGAGCCATACTTATCATAAATGAGATGTAAAGTTATTATATATTAAAATTATCTCAAATAGTACATTGAAAAATATAATAAACCTTTTACAACACGTAACTTCCGTTCTCCATAAAACAATATAAAATTAAGAATAATAATATCAGGTACGTCAATTACTAATATTACAGAGTAAAATACATGCTATTGAAAAACAATTTTGATTCACCTTCCCATGAATGCTGCATGGTAGAAGGTACGGTACACGGACAGGCACTGTGGAGACTGCACGTAAGAACACAGCCGACAGATGAGATGAAACTCGGCATAATTATGAACGCAAAAAACGTTGGAAAAACTGTTCTTGTATTAACGTTACGCTTCAACACTCTGTATTATCGTTCGCTTCAATATTTGCTTTTTATGTATTTTACCTTTACACTTTAGGTATAATGCTAGATTTAGATTGCATTTCAAGTTATTTTTATTGAAACACTTTACGCACATTTAGAAATTCATCAAACATTACTTCAGAATGCCACTGAATATACTTATTGTCCCGGTTTTAATGTAATAATAATAAGAAAAGCTGCCCTTATACGTTTAAATATTACAAATAACATGAATTAAAATATAATAAATGTAAAAAAAGTAATTTTGTACGTTTGATAAAAAATTAATATTATCAATTATCAAAATAATATCTTGTGCGATTCACAAGGCGAGCTTCAGACGAAATCTGCTTTTATCTAAAACTCCTGTTGTATAAGTTTATTTCTATTAGAGGCTGCAGGCTTTGTGTTTGTATCACAAAATACTGTCTTCTAAGACACCCTCTTACTTATATCAAAAAGTACGATGTCGTTATGAAGTGCACAACATCACAACTCGCTTTCGTAATCCTCTCTCCACAGAACTGCTCTATATGAAAAATCTTTTACATCATGTAGAATCAACTACCGACTGCTTTTACAATATAATCATTTAAGGATTTCAAAAAGCAAGTAAAAAGTGACCTGATGTTACGAGTAAGTGACTAATTTCGTTTCTCAGCAATTTTCTTTAATTTATGCATGCAATAATGTGGACCGATGCTTTTTTCTTCTTCTTTGCACTCGCACAATATTAATATTAGTATTAGGTTTTTAGGTTAAGTATAGTTTGTAGGCCTACTTTTTTTCTTCATGTTAGCCAACCACATTCCAAAAGCTTATGGGGCATGTAACCATATTTCCTAATACCAAAATGCACCGAAGACAAGAGTTTTGGATTTTTTTGAGTTTGATACTCAGTGAACTTGTCAACAGCAGGGTTGTACACTATAGAATAGTAAGTGAAATGATATAGACCAAGGGTCTCGTAAAGCCTAGTTTTTATAGATAAGTTTAATACAGCGCGGTGAGGATATAAAGTTTTTAAACTCAGGCAAGCGTTCCTGACATATTTATTGATTTGGTCCCGAAACCTGAAAGAGTTATCCAACGAAAGATCCAAGTCTCGCACACTAGTGATAGCAACTATACCATAATGGTAATATGACCTCTATCACAAGCCGATATAAATTGCCACTTACACTCAACAAAACCATCTCACAGCTATAACCGCCCCCGAGTCTCGACTGGATTGGTGGAAGTATTGCATTGTCACTAACGAAGCAAAAATCTTATGATATATGACCTTTTCTAAAATGCTTGACAAAGTCGGCCGATTGCTAATGGGCCTGAGATCACTGAGATGTTTTGGACCACTGATTTTACGTAGCGGAAGAACCGAAGCATGCTTCCACTTGACCGGAAATGTACTTGTTATGATGTAAAAATTTACTATATTTGTTAGGAATGGTAAAATACAAGGAAAGTACATTCTAGGTGATATTCAGATCGTCTTGTCCAACCGCAGTGGATTTAATGGAAGGAATTAGTGTATCAGCCATAACTGCATCAACTGTATGAAACGAGAATGCGAGTGTGGTGCGACTAAGGTGGTCAATGCTCTGCGGCGACACATTTAAAATCGGAATACTGTTCAAGAAGATGTTATTGATTTTATCTCCATCAGAGAGTTCAGGTGGAATATTTGATTTGTGTTTGTTCTCATGACTCAAGTGGAGATGATCAAGATGTTTGAAAATAGCATTTTTATTATTACTTCGTGAAACAAACCTAAAGTAAGCTTTTTCTTCATTTTTAATAGTTGATGCAGTTTTAGATTACAAAGTGATTTGTTCTAATACCAGTGTGTTCGAACCAACGTTCTGGGATACCTAGACCATCCCTCAAGATCATAAGCAGCCGAATATATCAACTAAAGAGCAGGCTTTCTTGAAAATTTACGCGTAATAACATCAATATCTTTAGTTAAAAGAATTGGTTGGGCTATTTCCAATTCTTTTAACTCAAGTTATACTTATCCATTGTCAATAATTACACGTCATGAGTTATCAATATCTTTATTACAAAGTTTTCCATAAATCAATATACACACCGGATTATATAAAAAATTGTAGGACACAGTGAATGCCTAGTTCTGTAGTATATATTACCATTACATACTGCGAGAAATAAATTAGGTTGTTAATTAATTTTTAAAGATAATTATTATTTTTTTTCATTAACCGGTCTACAATACTCATTTTCTTTTCTATTTTGGTATTATTAACGCAATGTGCTTAAACAGATTTCCAATTTTTTTTTTACTCACGCATACGAATAATAATTTCATTAAGGGTTACATATTGTTACAATTACAATTCCAAGAGTTTGCTTCATTTTAAATGGGAAGGTGTAACAAAAATTCACATTCGCAGCTAATGGTTATTAAAGTGATTATGATATAAACCTTTCTCAAAGTAAAACTTTTTAAAAATATGAAATTCTATATGTTACGAAGTAATGACGGTTATTAAGAGCTGGCTTTGTACCAACCCTTACTATTATTAGGGCAAATATATAGTTCGCCTTTATAACAATTTTGATATTTTACAATGAATTAATGATAGTTCAATATTAATAGTAGTTTTTATTTACTATAATATCGTCAATGCTTTTCTAACTCTAGTATCTAGTAAATACTTAATTGTTCCTGATCACTGCTAATGTATGATCACGATTCAGTTCAACCTACCTAAATAAATATAACACACTATACTTTGTTTTCTGAGGAGCAGCCAAGATATATTTTTAAAAGAATTACAATGGATTATGCTATAAGGGGTAGATATTTATTACCCCTTAAATTGATTTTCGGTTGCAGGTCTCAATTGTAATTAAAAATTACAAGAAGAGATGTTGTATTAAGGTGACCAGATTTCGAAGTTCGAAATTTGGGACGCTATACAAATTATTACAAATAAATTATTTTATTATTATTATTATTGAGGTGGAGTTTAGATAAAGAACAAGTTAGAACGCATTTATTCATTTTTAAACAAAAATAATAAATTTGTAACCTTTCTAAATTATGTTGATGAAGTAATCTTATATTTTCTGAAACATGAATATTTCTTGGAACATCTTTTTCTTTTTTGATCTTCTTATAAAAGTCCGTGGGATTTTCATCAACATATATTTTAGTTTTCAATCTATAAATCTAACAAGCATTGGAAAAACTTGTATTTCCTTGTGATTGGACCCATTAGTTAAGATTGAAACTTTTTCCAAATCATTGTGCAAAGCTCTTAAAGCGTAAGGCTGAAAACATTTAGTATTATTGCTTGGGCCTTGGTTAGCTCACATGAATATTTAGGTTCAAATGCCACTTGAAGCAGCTTGGACGTACATTTCATAGACCTAAAGCTATGGTTGTGGCAAATAGTTTGTTATGCAAAAGTACCTTCTACTGTAGCTAATTCTCCATTCTTATCACGCATTTTCTCCTGTTTGAAGAAATTCGTTAATGACGAGCTTGATGTAACAGCAGAGTTTGACATTTTATGTTTATTACTATCTATATCAACTTTAATATCTGTATCATGCATTGCACCGTACATCGACATCGCTTATAGTTTTTTTCAATAAACAAGTATTCCTTCTGTAGGATTTCGTTCAATGTACACTTTGTTTTTTTAACCCATTACTAAAAAAAATGAATGGTAAAAATAAATAATAAATTAAATTAAACTGCAGTAAAACATACCCTGCACCGTTGATAATTAATAATAAATGTATATATGTATTATAAATTCAAATCACAATCGAATTAATATATCCGTGTAACATAAAAGCTAGATGGGGAGTCCCCTGTTTATGCGGCCGGTATGGCGCGTTTTTAACTTACGCTTGTCTTCTCGGTTTGCAATCTACACTACTTAAATAAATACATTTAAACTTTTACGTTCTCACACTATTGGTTTTCGGGACAAATACTATAAATTCGGGACCAATAAACGAGATGTAAAAAATCGGGACTGGGACTGAAATTTCGGGACTGTCCCGCGAAATTCGGGACGTATGGTCATCTTAGTTGTACACCATTTAATTATACAAATTGCGTCCTTATTATTTATGTAGTTGAATTAAATGCATGTTTATGGTAGACCTAAACCTTTTGACGGGAATTCGTAAGTAGTACCGGCTGTCCTATGCTCATTTGTTTACATTTTCATTTATACATGCTTGATTTTACATTCTATATTTGTCACTTTAATTTTTTTAAATGACAGCCAATTTGTTATTTTGTCATATTTATTAATCAAATTACCGCTACTGCCAAGAAAACTAGTTCATTTTTTCAATATATTTGTATATTCCGCAAAGAAATTTGATATAATATATTGAGGTAGTACTAGGTACTAACCATCAATATTTATATTTGGTTATGGCATGTAATGTATTTTGATATTAAAAGTTTAAGAAACTTATAAATAGAAATAGTATTATGAAGATTAGTGTTTATTATCCTAGTATTAATATTTACAATTGTTGATTTGATAATGTAGTAAAGTCCATTGGTTAAGGTCCATAGTTCAGCAAATGATACCAAAACCTGTAAAAGAGAGATTTTGATATTAATTGAGTGTTTGGTATGTAATATAAAATTGTAAAAACTTGTTCAATTGTCTTAAATGATGAGAATTGATTTTAAAAGGGAAACTTTGTTTAAAGGTAACGTCAAAATAGATAAAAACTCCCGCCATAATTTAATTAGAGGAAAAGTCAATGGTTGACAGATTTTGACATTTACAGAATTTTTTATATAGTATGTTTTAAAATTGTTTTGAATACTTAAATACATGTATAAATTCATGGTTAAAATTGTTAAAATATGAGTATTGAAATATAGAAAGGCATACAAGAGAATATAAAAATTATAGAATGCATTTTGAACATAAATAAGAGGTGTTTAATTGAGATTGGCCAATTCAAATATATAAATTATCACTAAGGTAATCAGGGTAAATAGAAAAAAAACTTCTTATAAATTGATGAGAAGAGGTGTATGATATTTTCGGTAAGAAGAGATTTTTAGCCGAAATTAAGTAAAATAAAGCCAAAGAAGTACATATTGTGTATATTAAATTATTAATTTAATATATTGGTAAATAATTTATGACTAAAACGAAGCAGTAGTGAAAGATCGTATTAACGTAAGCAGTATCAAGTGAATAAAGAAGAGAAGGAGATTATAGTGATTAAAAGCATAAAATCTAAATTTAATTTACTTACCACAAAAGGT